>OU343220.1:314682405-315308048 GCA_910596185.1 Chrysanthemum makinoi | reverse complement strand
GTTAGTTTTTAACGTCCTCAATAAAATGACATTTATGAAAGTTAAAATTAAAGAATAACTCAAAATTCATGCCATTAGTCTATTCGTCCAAATTTGTTAAAAATTAACATGGGTTTAAGTTTCATTTGTAACAAAGCAATTCTAAAATGTCCTCCTTATGCTTATGCTAATTTCAAGTATTTAAATCTCGAAAAGCAATATATGCACAAATCAATATAAAAGAAAATTCTTTTTTAATTGCATAATAATGGATGACCGTACAAAAATAATCAACAAATTACACTCTTCCATTATAGTATATGTACAACAAAACTTTTTGAATAGCCTACGTAAAAAATAGAAACAAATATATTTTAAAAAAAAACCCCTTTTTATTTATAGAGTATATATAATTCAATAAAACACACCTTACATGATTCAATTTATGAATTTATCTTTACAAAATGGGTTTATGATCTTGGAAAGGTTGTGGCATTTTATAAAAAAGTAAGGATTTTTATTCGATAAAGCTAATTTTGATCAATTATGCATATTAGGGTTCAAGAGAATTGATAATTGGGGTTTTAGAAATGACATTTTATTGCGGACGTTTGAAAACTAATTGAGGAAGTCACATGAGAATTATGTGGCGAGAGTTAAAGTGAGTCGGGGTACTAAGGGATCAACTTTTCCAAGTTAAGGGTACTATTCTCAACTCTTAAGAGTCTAGGGTACTAGAAGATCCGATTAGACAAATTCAAGGTACTAAAATGCATTTTGGCCTACACTTTTTTAGGACCAATTGTGCATATATAAATAATCGAGGATTTTATACAAAATTAATACTACAACACAAAATTTCATTACTATCCCAGGACCCGGCATAATTCCATCATTGGATCCACTTATACTTTCAGTGTATTAGCTAGCTACACTTTTTACCAATTTGGATAAAAACCTACATTTTACATTCCAAAAATACGGCTCATAAGTTTCACAAATGAACATGCATCTTTATTATTGTAATCTACGTTGTTAGTGATCATTATATAAGTCGTTTTTATCTTATAAAGTTACTAAGATAGATGATATCAAGTTACTAAAACTATGACCTTGGATTTGAGATGGTTCTTTGAGTATTCACACCACAAACATAACGATAGCATTTCAATTTTCAATCAATATTGATTACTAATTACTAATATCGAAGCTAGTGAAAGAGATAGACGTACAAAGTTTCGACCACTTTTTAAGAAATGTTTATAAATTTTGTTTAGAGTAAATTGCAAAAAACGTCTTTGTGATTTGGTCAAATTGCACGTTTCGTCCTTGTGGTTCATTAAGTGCAAAAATCGTCCGGATTTTCCACTGTTACATGCACTTTTGGTCTCCCATCACTAACTGCGTTAAGTGAGTTCCGTTAATAGTTACACGTTAGCCCTTCGGCTACTTGGTGGTTCAGCGCTCATCCTTTAATCGTTGCTTGGCGGTCCTTTAACCTAACGACCGTTTATAATTTAAAATTTTCGGTCCATTTTTATACGTTTTTATCGTTTTTATCCGTTTTCATCCGTTTTAGTTCGTTTTCAAGCGTTTTTGCATGTTTTCTATTCATGTTTCTTACAGCTTTTCTAATTTCTTACGTTTACTGTCGGTTATTATCCGTTTTCATTCGTTTTGTCCGTTTTTTAGGTTTCATTCTCTTTTTGTCCGTTTTCTTACATTTTTGCCCGTTTTTCTTAAGTTTTTCTCCTATTTCGATATAATGAAAAAAAAAATCTAAAAATTTCATTAATTTTTTTTTTGATTTTTCAATTTTTCAATATGTCGAAATACTTTTTCAAAAAAAAGTCTTACAATTTTTTCCCAAACTTTTTTTGAAATTTTTTTACAAAATTTTTTCCAAGTTTTCTGAAAAAAATTGCTAAAAAGTATTTCAAAAAAAATTGGAAGAAGAATTTGAAAAAATTGAAAAAAATAGGAAAAGATTTCCTTATTTTTTTAAAAGAAAGACATATTGAAATATTTGGAAAAAATGTAAGAAAGCGTGAAAACCACAAAAATGTAAGAAAAATGGACAAAACGGATAAATATAGACAAAAACAATAAAGCGGAAAAAAAATAAGAAAAACGGACAAAGAACTAACAAAAGGACAAAAGCGAATAAAAAGGAAAAAAGGCAAGAAAAGCTGGCAAAAGTAAGAAAAAGACCAAATGGATGAAAACCAAAAAGCATAAAAGCGAGTAAAACGTAAGAAAATGGACAAAAGCGTAATAAGCGGACAAAATGGATAAAATCGACAAAGCGTGAAGCGGACAAAGCGTGTCCAAAAGCGGGTAAATCGGACAAAAACGGATGAAAACGGACAAAAGCGTATTAAAAAGCAGCGGATGAAAGCGTATAAAAGCGGACAAAAATTTTAAATTATAAATGGCGTTAGGTAAAAGGACGTACTTGCCGGTTAAAGGGCGAGCGGTGCAGGCCGTTAGCCAAAGGGCTAGCGATGTAACTATTACAGGACTCACTTACGCAGTTAGTGATGAGGAACCAAAAGTGCACGTAACAATAAAAAATCTAGATGATTTTTGCACTTAATGAACTACAAGGACAAAACGTGCAATTTGGCAAAATCAAAGGGCGATTTTTGCAATCTACTGTTTTACTTAACTATTAAAAAGTTAGAAAGTCATTAATTTTTCACTTCTTCTTAAACAAGGGTGTTGAACCAACGAACACCTTGTGAAAGATGAGTGAAACAACATTTTACCAGCGGTTAAGAACGTCGCGGCTACCAGGCCGTTAGCCAAAAGGGCTAAAGTGTAACTATTAACGAGACTCACTTACGCAGATTAGTGATTAGGAACCAAAGTGCGCGTAACAATAAAAATCTAGACGATTTTTGCACTTAATGAACTACAAGGACAAATCGTGCAATTTGGCAAAATCAGAAGGGCGATTTTGCAATCTCTTGTTTTACTTAACTATTAAAAAGTTAGAAAGTCGCATTAATTTTTCACACTTCTTAAACAAGGGTGTTGAACCAACGAACACCTTGTGAAATGAGTGAAACTTTGGGCTGCAACGGTTAAAAACGGTATTTTACCGCGTGTTAGCCAAAAGGGCTAGTGTAACTATTAACGGAACTCACTTAATTTAGTGATGAGGAACCAAAAGTGGGCGTAACAATAAAAAATCTAGACGATTTTTACTTAGGGGCTGTTTGAAAAAAAGTGATTTAGTCTTGAATCGGTTAGCGTTGAATGATATAGACTAATCTGTATGAACTTGGTTCTAAATGAAAATTGAGCGTTTGATAGGAATTTTTAATAACGATCTGAATGACATAATATTACCATTCTAACCTTGTGTCCGATTTCAAGTTGAATAAATCATTCACTATTACAATGATAAAACTAATAAAAAAAAATATCTAAAATTGACGTCCATAGAGATTCAAGTGGTAAAATGCAATCGTTATTCTTTTTCTTTCACTTTTTAGTAATTAATCAAGCATAAGCCTCATAATTCAGATTTCACAAAAGTATTATATTACTACAAAATGTGAATAAAGCAAAGAGTTCAAAAGTTTATACTTGATATGGGCTCCTAAGTCACCATGTCTCAAAATACAAGAATAATCATTTTGAAAGGGTAAGAAAAATGCCAATAAAAGTTTCTTGTTTTATGTGAAAAGAAAAACAAAACTCATGAATATTGAAGGCTTATATATACTCCGAACTAAATCCGAATGAATGTATCACTTTGAAAATAAAAACAAAGTTTAATTATTAATCAATGAAAGTATAAAATAATATTGAAAATGACATTTGACACAAAGAAACAACCTTGAAACTATAAAAGGGGCAATCAAGGAAAAATATACAAAATGGTTCAGAAGCTAAACAAATCGGTCAGAGGTCAAATTTGTTTTATCAAACACTATACTGCGGCGATTAGGATTTTTCTCTTAATTGATCCACTAAGAAGCTATCAAACACCCCCTTAATGAACTACAAGGATGAAACGTGCAATTTGGCAAAATCACAAGGACGATTTTTGCAATCTACTGTTTTACTTAACTATTAAAAAGTTAGAAAGTCGCATTAATTTTTCACACTTCTTCTGAAACAAATTTGTTTTTATCAAACACACTATGACACTGGCGATTAGGATTTTTCTCTTAATTGATCCACTAGAAGCTATCAAACACCCCTTAATGAACTACAAAGGACGAAACGTGCAATTTGGCAAAATCACAAGGCGATTTTTGCAATCTCTTGATTTTCTTAACTATTAAAAGTTAGAAAATTAAGCATTAATTTTCACACTTCTTAAAGAAACAAATTTGTTTTTATCAAACACACTATGCCTTGGCGATTAAGTTTTCTTAATTGATCCACTAAACTATCAAACACCCCTTAATGAACTACAAAAGGACAAGCGTGCAATTTGGCAAAATCACAAGGACGATTTTGCAATCTCTTGTTTTACTTAACTATTAAAAAGTTAGAAAGTATTGTTTTCACACTTCTTAAGAAACAAGATGTTGAACCAACGAACACCTTGTGAAAGAAGAGTGAAACCTATGATACTAATCTAAAAACAAGAAATTTAAGTACACATGGTATATTAAGCAAACATAGTTTCCTTTGTTATCCGATGTGGGATATGTCTCATCAAGTAATAATAAGCTAGGTATCTAATTTTACACTTAACTCGGTATCTAATATATATATGAATCAAAAATGGTTGCATTTTATTTATAAACCTTCCCCGATGATTGATTCAAAATCCTCCATGAGTATTAAATTATCCTAACTTTTTTTTATGTTTCTGACTAATTAATGAAACTTGCATTGCCATGTGTGATTATTTCATTATCCCAACGTTTTATGTTTGTTCATTATGATTCGCATTAGTTTAAGTTATTACCAGCAAAATAGTGTTGTTAAATTAGATCATTGACAAAATAGTATTACTTTAGTTGTATGATGGTGCTAGGAAGGGGCCGAACTTAGTAGGGACAGGAAGGGTTATGGCTCTCAAAATTTTAGCCACAAAGTACATTTTAATCCTTATACTTTGTAGAAGTAAGTATTAGTAAAATGCTAAGGAAAATGTAAATTGGCCCTTCTAAAACAAATATGTTACAATGTAATCCTTCAATAAAACTTGTAAAGTTCCGTCTATGCTAGGAACAAAATACCTAGATACAAGATAGTTAAAACACAACATACAATCCACACAAGTATGTTCCAAACTTTAAATAAAGGACAATTCTTCCTACATGATATTTTTAGTTAGAGCAATGATATGGGACCTAACTAAAAGAGACATAAAGTGAGACCTAATGCATAAATGACATGTATGCATTCTTTGTACAAGTCATTTGCTTGATAAATCTACAAACCTCTTTAGTTAGGTCTATTATCATTTTCCTTTTAGTTATCTTTTCATATACAAGACATAGAAGATATGAAGAAAAAAAATTGATGGGCTAAATGACAAGATACAATCGTCAAAACAACACTTGTGATATTATCTTGAGTGAGGCATAAAACACAAAGGTTATAAATCATATACATCATTATTCAAAATTACCGTAATGGCCACAAACTCAACGCGGTGGTGGTGAGGTTTGACAGCGTTGGTGGGTTTTAGCCTGATTTAGTGATACACTATTAGTTTCTTTTCTTTCGTTTGTGTGGTATGTTTGTATTAAAATAAAGTATTTTATGTGATTTCTTTGATGGTCGAATGTAGTTGCTTGATAGTCGATTTGAAAGTATATTGAATGATTGCTTAACACTAACGTGAAAATAATGAGTCTGCATGTTAATGTTATACGAATAGAACACGTGTAAAGATAACTCAAAAGTCAAAGTGATGGGTAAAAGAGAGAGTTAATATGGGAGGTGTCTAAATAAGTAGTTTATCACATGCTTTGAAAAAGAAGTGACACCGAGAAAATAGCAACGGTATTTGACATTAACAATGAAGCAATTTTGAAGGAAAATTTTGATCGAGTTTTATGTTTGTTAATGAAGATGTGATATAGCATAATGAAAAAAAAACATCTGAAAATGAAGGTGACCTTCAAGTCCACCGTTAACCATGACGACCAAAGGCAAAGAGTTCAAATTTGATTCTTTTTTTTTTTTTCACAAATCCCAAGTCAGAGCAAGTATTGAAATAAAATAAAATATATACTCTCTGTCTCAAAATTTTTTTATTAGGAGACAAATTACATAAATTAATAAAAGTGAGACGCTACAAATTTCAACCACTCAAACGAATATTCCCTCACTAAATTCTCTTTTTTACTAAAAGAAAGATTAATTTTGAGATATTCCAAAAAGAAATATGGACGATTATATTGAGATGGGGGTATCTTTTAATATTCCCTCACTAAATTCTTTTTACTAAAAAAAAAGTGGACAATTTTTGAGACATCCAAAAAAAATATGGACAATTATATTGATACGGAGAGAGTATCTTTTTTTAATTTCAACTACTTATTAAGAAAAGTTTAAATTTTGTTTTAACTAATAATAAAAAAAGTTAGGAACTGCATTATTTTCACACATACATACCAAGCTCTTAAGTAATACAAACTGACAGAGGGCAAGTAAAGCATCGTTAAAACTTGATACTAAACCAAACATGGCTAAACAAACTATATTGTGCAATATTAAGCTAACATAGTTTCCTTTTTATGCGTATGGGAGACAAAGTTGGGTTTCATCAAATAATAATAAGGCATCTATAGATTTACTCTAACTCATGCATTTGCACTATTTCTAATGGGATACCATGCAATATATGTGCTCGTTTTAGTCACCTTATTTCTAAACCTTCCCGATAATTGGTTTAAAGATCCTCCATGAAGTATTTCATTATCCTCACTTTTTATATTTGTTCATTTATGATTTACGTTCATTTAAGTTATTACCACCAAAATATTATTGTTTGATTAGATCATCTGATAAGAATAATTTGTACACTATAAAATGTGATACTCAATAGTGCTAGGAAAAAAATACCTAGATACAACACAACATACAATACACACAAAAATATGTTTTAAACATATCAGGTCGATGTTATATTCTATAACTTAAAAGGTGAATTAATCTTAATTTATGAGCTTTGAGCCTTGTTTTAAACATGAAGTATGCCACATTCTTTGAGCCTATCCACAAACATGTTTACACTTGCATGACGCATGCATCTTAAAGCGCAATTCTTTTTAATATGTACTCTTTTACATTTGAAATTGATTATAAGTGTCACCGACACATGAGATTTTTGCAAATACTAAATTTGAAACAACAATGCGATTGAATGACCTCACTAGCTTTCGTTTGTAATCACTTTGATTCAGTGCAGTATTAGTATAATCAAAGTATATGGCACCATTAGACGTTATGGTCATGCGGCAATCTAAATTAAACTACAATGTGATAAGCACTTGACTTGCATATAGACGCCAATACGACTCTTACCTTGTTAACTAGCGTGTTAACCGTTAGTCAACGTGAATGAAATAACGCTAAACTACCTAAGATAGATAATATTGATTTATAATACACACGACTTTGGATTTGAGATATATCTTTTGAGTAGTTACTCCCTCAAATAACACAACGACATCATTTTTTACTAAAAGAAAAGTGGACAATTTTTTGAGACATCCAAAAAAAATATGGACAATTATATTGATACGGAGAGAGTATCTTTTTTTAATTTCAACTACTTATTAAGAAAAGTTTAAATTTTGTTTTAACTAATAATAAAAAAGTTAGGAACTTCATTAATTTTCCACACATACATACCAAAGCTCTTAAGTAGACAAACTGACAGAGGGCTCCGTAAAGCATGCGTTAAAACTTGATACTAAACCAAACATGGCTAAACAAACTATATTGTGCAATATTAAGCTAACATAGTTTCCTTTTTTATGCGATATGGGAGACAAAGTTGGGTTTCATCAAATAATAATAAGGCATCTATAGATTTACTCTAACTCATGCATTTGCACTATTTCTAATGGGATACCATGCAATATATGTGCTCGTTTTGATGCTTATTTCTAAACCTTCCCTGATAATTGGATTTAAAGATCCTCCATGAAGTATTTCATTATCCTCACTTTTTATATTTGTTCATTTATGATTTACGTTCATTTAAGTTATTACCACCAAAATATTATTGTTTGATTAGATCATCTACAAATCTAAGAATAATTTGTACACTATAAAATGTGATACTCAATAGTGCTAGGAAAAAAATACCTAGATACAACACAACATACAATACACACAAGTATGTTTTAAACATATGCAGTCGATGTTATATTCTATAACTTAAAAGGTGAATTGTAATCTTAATTTATGAGCTTTGAGCCTTGTTTTAAACATGAAGTATGCCACATTCTTTGAGCCTATCCACAAACATGTTTACACTTGCATGACGCATGCATCTTAAAGCGCAATTCTTTTTAATATGTACTCTTTTACATTTGAAATTGATTATAAGTGTCACCCGACACCTGACAAGTTTTTGCAAATACTAAGAATTGAAACAACAATGCGATTGAATTTGACCTCACTAGCTCGTTTGTAATCACTTTGATTCCAGATTACGTATTACTAGTATAATCAAAGTATATGGCACCATTAGACGTTATGGTGCGCGGCCAATCTAGAGTAAGACTACAATGTGATCGCATTTGACTTGCATATAGACGCCAATACACGACTCTTGTTAACTTGTGTGTTAACCGTTAGTCAACGTGAATGAAGCACTGCTAAACTACCTAAGATAGATAATATTGATTTATAATACACACGACTTTGGATTTGAGATATATCTTTGAGTAGTTACTCCCGTCAAATTGAACACAACGACATCATTTCATATGATATGGAAGTCGACTCATTCAAAGATATTCAAACGATGGCGGATTAAAGGGATGGGCGTAATAACTCTTTTCCATACCGTTGAGGGGAGATTTGAAGTAAATGCAAGTCGATTTCTTTGTTTCTTGAATGACTAACATGAAGTTTAGCATAGTTGATAAGTTAAGAATTTTACGTATCTAGCTTTTATACATCTTACAAAGCTTTCTAACGCCCAAGTTGTATATATACTCTTTTAACACCTCAATCATAACTTCGCTCTCGGTTGTGTATTGTTGTTGTTGTATATATACTCTAACATTATTAGCTAATAACTAATATTTAGCTACATAAATATAGGATTCTCCTTGTTAAGGTTTTTAAAAAAATTAAGAATTCATATTAATTTACCTATTCAATAGGTAGTGGTTGTGCTTAAAACTAACACTTGAATCGAAGACAACTTGATCTTACTTCCAAACATGTAAGTCTTGCGACACGTGGTATATAAACAAGAATGTTTCGCCTTTGATCTATAATGCGATTAAGCGGAGACCATCCTTTTCACAACTTATATCTTACATTTGTAGCACCGTCATTCCATTTCATTAGCTTGTATCTTGCATATAGATGCCAATACATGATGTGTGTGATCGAGTTAACCATTGGTAGAACATCACCTCATAATTTATTCAAGGTATAACCGTGCATTCATCCTCTATAATTTTGATGCAATCATAAACCATGACAAGCAATGGCTCACGCCATTCAACTCAACCACAATATTATCTCATTCGTCTGGCCCTCCCATGAGCAACCACCATCAGCTATGAACTTGTCATGCGTTGAGAAGGTTGTAGTTGTAAAATTTATTATTTGTCTATATATGTCGCTAAATATTGTAGTTGCAAAATCTCAAAGTGTGAGTTGTTACAATCAAATAATATGTAGCAGGAGCACCACCCATTTAATAATAAAACATTTTTAGCTAATTCTAAAGGAGGTATAGTATTTGAAGCTCGTTAAACCAAGTTACATATTCGATAGATCTAATCCCCTTCAATCTCTTTGATAAAGGATACGCCCATTGTACATAACTTTATCAATTTATTTAATAAAACATTAGGAATTGAACGTCATATGTTTCATCTTTCATAAAACCATAAATTATACTACTAATATCATTACATAAACAAATGGACTTCCAAAGTTTGGAGCGAGAAAGTTAGAAATCCTTGTTAGAAAAAGTTTATAGATTTGGTTCTTTTAAAAATGTGAAGAATTGATATAAGCAATCTCTTATCGATTATTGTTGTTAAACATACAACCAACATGAGGATGTTTTCTTCAAATGTAAAGATGTAACCAAGCACCATTTCAATAATAAGGTCACTTACATACGATTTCCTTCCATGCATCTTTTCGAATGAATCTTTGATTCCACAAAACATAAAATTCGGCGGCAAATACTAGCGACTTATCCGCTTGTGAAGAGTTTCTAT
This sequence comes from Chrysanthemum makinoi, assembly GCA_910596185.1. NCBI lineage: Eukaryota > Viridiplantae > Streptophyta > Magnoliopsida > Asterales > Asteraceae > Chrysanthemum > Chrysanthemum makinoi. The sequence continues at coordinate 315,297,666 of OU343220.1, read as the reverse complement.
TGAACTTCGGGACCACCAACCACAATGTCATATAACTTAGCGGGAGCATTATGTATATTTGCCTTACGTACCACCATGCGCCACACTTTAAATGAGTGGGACACTCCAAAAAGGTGTTCATGCGAATCTTGAATAAGCTTACACAAGGACACCAGCGAGGTTTAAGTCGATGTTATCACCGACATCCCATTGCCTCATTCTATCCTTTGTGTTTTCAACTTTGAACCATAATAATATAGAGAATGCATGTCTTAGGAATACAAGATGTGTGCCAAACAACACGAAACCAATCAACCTCTTGACCTCTTGGACAAATTGATTACCTACTAACTATGACAAAAGTGAATTACCATCACTTTTGCCATAAACTTGATCCTCTCTATTAGAAAAAATTGGAATATCAAGAAGATTTAAAGCGGTAAAAAGGTCTAACCAAGTTTGGGAAGTTCCACGAAACCACTTGTTCACCATGTCTACGCTTTCTTGAAGGTCAAACCCCTCTCTAGTAATACTACACGATTATTGTTTGTTTAAGCATTACAGCTGAAACCAATATCGAGGATGGAGATACTAAATAATATTCACACATAACATCCATATACATTGTGGTATTTTACCTCGAAAGTTTTTCTTTTTACTATGTGGGTTTCCATGTTGTCAAGGTTTTCAAGAAACATATCTTACATTGTGTATTACACTTTCGAGCTAACAGAAAATGTTATTGATACTAATATAGGAAAAACAATGTGGTTCCACTTCATTTACATATATAGACCCCAATACATGACGAGTGTTAGCATGTGAGTTAACCATTATTAATCTCTCAATGTTAAACACCTTTTTTCCAAGGTATAGCGACTCATTTCTCCTCCACGATCTTCATACAATCGTCATGATCAGCAATGGCTTACCATCACCAAAGCGTGATTGGGGTTGGTTCAAACACAATGATATCTCTTTAGCATGTCCTCCATGAGAAACAACCTTGTCGAACAAATGTGCACTTTGTGAAATCGACCGGTCATATTAGAATCTTCATGAATCAAACCATCTATCCATTTCAACTTCATTACAGTATTTGCGACCTTCCATAGTTCAATTTTTAAATGTTCCTAATTTGTACATAATCTTTTATCTTATGAATTTTGAGATTGTTTCATCTACACGTTTGTAGTCAGAACATTATAAGTCAAGTATAAATACCATGACCATCTATCCATTTCAACTTCATTAGGCGCCCCAGAATTTATACGATAACAAATTATAACACACATGTCTACACATATTTTTATTGAATAAAAAAGGGTTTAGTCCGTACAATAGCAACGTACTTTCAACTTTGTTCCATTTTAGTACGTATACTTTTTTGTCCCAACAATGTAGCATTACTTCGGGTTTTGTTCCATTTTAGTACGTCAAAGTAAGTCTAAGGCTACGGTTAAGAAAATAGGTTTTACGGTTAAATGACTCGTGGTTTTTTAGCACATAAATGGTGAGGAGTTAATGCAACGTGCCGAGGTTTTAACATGCTACTTTAGTACCTCAAAGTACGAGGCTACCAGATAAAAAGTCATTTTATGGAATTTTTCGTTTTCACCTTTTTCTGATTTCTTCCACGTTTTTACGTTTTAGTCCGTTTTCTACGTTTTTAGAATATTTTTTAGCGTTTTCTTAGTTTTTCCCGTTTTCACGTTTTTAGATCGTGGTTTTACATTTCGCCGTTTTCACGTTTAAGTCCATTTTCGTTTTCATCTTTTTTCACGATTTCCTCCGTTTTTCACGTTTTCGTCCGTTTTTCACGTTTTCGAATATTTTTTCACGTTTTTCTTTGTTTTTGCGTTTTCTTCCTTTTTTCGTTTTTCGTGCGTGGTTTTACATTTTCTTACCGTTTTCCTACGTTTTCGTTTTTTTTTCACGTTTTGATACGTTTTTATGCTTTCATCGTTTTTATATTTCGCGGGGCCAAAGCGTAAAACGGATAATCATAAAACAGAACAGCAGTTCATAACATTTTAGCAAAAAAAAAAAAAGGTAAAAACTGCGGTAACGTGAAAAACTGAACAACGTAATGAGTTAAAAATGGAAGCGACGGCGAAATCAGAGCGAAACATATCGTGGCGTAACCAACATCGTGAAAAAAATGAAAGAAACGAAAGAAGTAAAAAGCGGGAAAAATGTAAAAGCGATAACGATAAAAATCTGACAACGTCAAAAAAGCGAAAAAAGTAAAAGCGAAAATTAGCGAAAGAAGTTCAAAACGAAAAGAAATTTAAAAGCGGGGCGTGGCATTAAAAATGGGGCGAAAGCATTAAAAACCAAGCGAAAAAGCGAAAAAGCGAAAAAAGTAAAAAGCGAAAAGTAAAAAAAGCGAAAAAAATCAGGTCGAAAACATAAAAATCAGGGCCAACGTAAAAACCAAGCAGCATTAAAAAAGCGAAAAATCAGTAGGACTAAATTCGTGATATACAAATCACGAGGGACCATTCATGTAATTAAATCAAACAAAGTAGGTTGTTTTCGTTTATTATCCGGTAAATCAAACTTGCCGCGTACTAAATTAGCACAAAACACGAAGTACGTTACATTAAATTGGGACAAAAAAACATTACAATTAGATGAGAAAATAAAATATGTTATATGTTGAACGTTTAAATCGTTAGTTTGCATTATATCTAATAAAACCGGAATACTTTTCATATACCAACAGTGGTCTCATTATCAATTTTTGCCCAAGGCCCCCAAAACCTCGAGGAGGCCGTGGCGGTGGTTATGTTGAAATCTTAGTTCAATGTTTTATTCTTTAATTTTGTTCATCTATCAAACCATGTTCTTCCAATCGTGAAATAAGATCAGGGTGATTATGTTTAAGAATAGTTTGCACACTATAAAATGTGATGTTCACAGGAACAAAATACCTAGATACGGCACATTTAAAACACAACATACAACGCACAAGTAGAGCGTAAACGAACCGAATAAACATGAACGGATCTTTGTTCATGTTCGTTCATTTAATTTTAACCGGACAAAATAAACGGACACGAACACTTAAACGGACGAAGTTTGTTGTTCATGTTCGTTTATTAAGAAAATGAGTTGTTCATATTCATTTATGTTCGTTCATGAACACACTAAACGAATGCAAAACCAACATAAACGATCAGACATAAATGAATAGAGACAAACAAATATAAAATTTATTAAATTATGCATTATATATTATTTTATAAGTGTTATTTTGTTAAAAACAACTTTAAAATTATATAATTAAAATAGATAATATACGGACATAAATAAATAAATGAACATAAACGAATGTTGACGAACGCATAATCAAACATTCACGGACATAAATGAACGGATGTGACTTTTGTTCATGTTCGTTCATTTAACTAAACAAACGTAAAAATTTATTCATGTTCGTTCATTTTAATAAATACGAACTTTTTACCAAACGACTCATGAAATGTCTACTAAACATTCAGTTCCTTTATAGCCCTACAAACAAGTATGTTCTAAACTTTAAATAAATGATAATTCTTCCTGCAAAATATTTTTACTTATCTTTTTATATACAAGATCATAATATATATAAAATGATCGGTTAAATGATATTTTTACTTATCTTTTTTATAACTTTTACACGTAATGGCCACCAAACTCACGGCGGTGGTGACGTTTGACCTCAGTGGTGGGTTTTGGCACTGGTTTGATGATGCACTATTAGTTTTTATGTGATTTCTTTGATGGTCATAATTGTAGCAGTTTGTTAGTAGATTTGAAAGTATGTTGAATGATCGCTTGACATTGACGTGAAAATAATGAGTTTGCATGCTAATCTTTGAAGAAGTGGTGTCCAAATAGGTTGTTTATCACATGCGGAAAGGAAAATTAATGCCAGAAAGTAGCAACAGGTGTTTGACATGAGCAGTGAAGAAATTTTTGAATAAAAATTTGGATTGAGTTTTATGTTAATTAATAAAAGGGTGATATAGCATAAGAAAAAAAAATACGAAAATGAAGGTAGCCTCTGGTCCATCATTAACCGTGACGATCGAGGGCAAAGAGTTTCAAATTTGATTTTGTTTTCACAAATCCCAAGTTAGAGCAAATATAGAAAAAAAAAAGTGAAAGAATTATTATTATTATTATTATTTTAATTTCGACTACTTGTTAAGAAATATTTATGTACTTTTGGAAACTTGATGCTAAAATAATTTCTTATTTTATCCGATGTGGGACACAAAGTTGGGTTTCATCAAATAATAATAAGGAATGTATAGATTTACTCTTAACTCATACATTTTGCACTTTTTGTAATCAATAACATGCAATATAATCATTTTTGTTAGAGTTAATTACATAAATGGTCACTGTGGTTTGGTCAATTTTTCACTTTCAGTCACTAAAGTTTTTTTTTTTTACTAGTTCAGTCACTGTGGTTTGCATATGTTACAGATTCAGTCCATATCCCATTAAAATGACCAAAAAGTCTTTGTCATCTTCTTTTTCAAATCTTTTCACAATTAAGTAGCGGCGTTAGTCCTTTATACTAACGGTCGTTAGTCCTTTATACGTTTTCATCCGTATTATTTACACGTTTTTGATGCGTATTACGTTTTTAGTCGTTTTTACGTTTTCATCCGTATTTACGTTTTTAAATCGTTTTACACGTTTTCGTCGTATTTACGTTTTCGTCCGTTTTACGTTTTTTGTGCTGTTTTTACGTTTTCATCCGTATTTACGTTTCATCCGTTTTACCGTTTCATCATTTTACATGTTTTTGCGTTTTACCGTTTTCATCCGTATTTACAAGTTTAGTTCGTTTTCACACGCTTTAGTCTGTTTTACCGTTTTCATCCGTTTTTGCGTTTTCAACCATAATTACATGTTTTCGTCCGTTTTCTGGCGTTTTCATCCGTATTTACATGTTTTCGTCCGTTTTTACGTTTTCATCCGTATTTACGTTTTCGTCTCTTTTACGTTTTCATCCGTATTTAGCGTTTTCGTCTATTTTACCGTTTTTGTCCGTATTTTGCGTTTTCGTGCGTTTTTACCTGCGTTTTAATCGTTTTTACCGTTTTTGTCACGTTTTACGTTTTCATCCATATTTACACATTTTGATCCGTTTTCATCTTTTTTACATGTTTTATGCACGTTTTTACGTTTTCATCCGTTATTTACACCTTTTCATCCGTTTTCACGTTTTAGTGTTTTGCGTTTTCATCCGTATCTACCGTTTTCATCGGTTTTGCGTTTTCATCCATAATTTACGTTTTCATCGTTTTTCTGCGTTTTCGTCCGTTTTACACTTTTTCGTCCGTTTTACATTTTTGGTATTTACCGACGTTTTCATTCGTTTTTCACGTTTTCGTCCGTATTTACCCGTTTTCGTCCGTTTTTACGTTTTTAGTCCTTATTTACACATTTTCGTCAGTATTTACATTTTTTCATCCGTATTTACCGTTTTTAGATCGTTTTTACACGTTTCATGCGAATTTACGTTTTGTCCGATTTTACACATTTTTATCGTATTTACACATGTATAAACGGATGAAAATGTAAGCGATGTAAATATGAAAATAATGTCAAAAAGATGAAAACATTAAAATGGATGAAAATGTGAAATACGATGAAAACATGTATATACGAATGACGTGTAAAAATTGACGAAACGTGTTATCTGAGATGAAAACGGTGGAATGTGTAAATACGGATGAAAAATCTAAACGATGAAAATGTATCTATATGATAACGGTAAAACGACGAAAACGTGTAAAAACGGATGAAATTGTAAATACGGATGCGTACTTTAAACAGCATAATGAAAATGGGCAGCGTGTATATGGATGAAAACATGTAATGAAAACTTTAAAACGGACGCGTGTAATACGGATGAAAATGTGTAAATACGCATGAACACGTGTAAAATAGGCGAAAACATGTATACAACAACATGTGAAACCGACGAAATGGAAATCTGGGGACGAAAACGTGTAAAACGGCAGCGTGTAAATGCGGATGGCGTGTAAAGCAGCGTGTAACGAAAACGGCGATGTAAATAGAATGACGTGTAAACGTGTAAATGGACGAAACGTGTAATTATGGACGAAAATGTTAAAAATCGCAGCGTGTAAAACGGACAAAAGGTAAAAAACGGGGAAAACGTGTAAACTACGAAAAAATGTAAATACGGATGAAACGTGTAAACAGTGGCGATGTAAATCAGATGAAAACGGTGTAATGGATGAAACACGTAAATGGCTGCATGGTGAAAAACGCGGTAAAAAATGCATCTAAAACGATAAAACGGACAGTAAACGCGGTAAATATGGACGAAAACATGTAAATGCATACGAAAAGCGCCAGAAAAACTAATTAAAAACGTAAATATGGACGAAAAACGTGTAAATGCAAGTAATTTAAAACGCGTAAAACAAACGTAAAAAGTGTAAAACGGATCAAAAACGCGGTAAATACCTTATCAAAACGTAAATATACGATGAAAAACGTGGTAAAAGAACTAACGAATTAGTCCTTATACTAACGGTCGTTAGTTAATTGTGAAAAGATTTTAAAAAGAAGATGACAAGGACTTTTTGGTCATTTTATTCGGATATGGACTGGATCCGTAACATATACAAAACACAATGACCTAACTAGTCAAAAAAACTTTAGTGACTAAAAGTGAAAAATGGCCAAAGGACCATTTATGTAATTAACTCTTTTTGTTATTACCATGCAATTTTTAGTTTGTTTCTAAACCTTCCATTATAATTGGATTCAAAGATCTTCCATGAAGTATTTCATTATCCCAAGTTTTTTTTGTTATTACCAGCACAATATTATTGTTTGATTAGATCATTTACAAGTCTAAAAATAATTTGTACACTATAAAATGTGATACTCAATGGTGCTAGGAACATTATACCAAGATACATAGAAGTTAAACACGCATACAGTGCACACATGCATGTTCTTGGAGCTTTGAGCCTCGTTTTAAAACATGAAGTCCCCATTCTTTGAGCGTATCTACAAACGTGTTTATACTTTATAGACAAAAAGGAACCCACAATAATATTTCCTACATCACAACATATTGTATGAGGAATACATCTTAAAGGGCAATTCTTTTTAATCTATACCCCTTTTGGTTGAAGTCAATTATAAGCGTCACCCGACAGTTGAGCAAAATTGTTGCAAATACTAATGATTGAAACAACAATTCAATTGAATTTGGCCTCACTAGCTCGTTTGTAATCACTTTGATTTCAGAATACGTATTATAATGAAAATATATGGCATCGTTAGACGTTATGGTGCACGGCCAATCTAAAGTAAGACTACAATGTGATCGCACTTGACTTGCATATAGACGCCAATACACGACTCTTGTTAACTTGCATGTTAACCGTTAGTCAACGTGAATGAAGCACTGCTAAACTACCTAAGATAGATAATATTGATTTATAATATACACGACTTTGGATTTGAGATATATCTTTGAGTAGTCACTCCCGTCAAATTGAACACAACGACATCATTTCATATGATATGGAAGCTTCACTCATTCAAAGATATTCAACCGGTCGATTAAATGGGATGCATAACTTTTCCATACCGGGCTGGGAGATTTGAGGACCAATTGTGCATATATAAGTAATTGAGGGTTTTTATACAAAATTAACACTACAACACAAAACATCCATATACATTGTGGTATTTTACCCGAAAGTTTTTTTTTTACTATGGGTTTCCATGTTGTCAAGGTTTTCAAGAAACATATCTCACATTGACGGTACCTACACTCGAGCTAACCAAAAATGTTATTGATACTAATATAGGAAAAACAATGTGGTTCCACTTCATTTACATATATAGACCCCATTACATGACGAGTGTTAGCATGTGAGTTAACCATTATTAATCTCTCAATGTTAAACACCTTTTTTCCAAGGTATAGCGACTCATTTCTCCTCCACGATCTTCATACAATCGCCTTGATCAGCAATAGCTTACCATCACCAAACGTGATTGGGGTTGGTTCAAAACACAATGATATCTCTTTCGTGATGTCCCCTGCATGAGCAACAACCTTGTTTCGAACCATGTAGCACTTTGTGAATCCGACTTGGTCATATTAGAATCTTCAGTGAATCCACCATCTTCCCAACTTCATTACAACCTTTGCAGCCTTCCATAGTTCAATTTCGTGGTTCCTAATTTGTACGAATCTTTATCTTATGAATTTTGAAATTGTTTCATCTACACGTTTGTAGTTAAACATTATAAGTCAAGTATAAATACCATGACCATCTATCCATTTCAACTTCATTAAAGCTCTTAATTTATACGATAACAAATTATAACACAATATGTCTACATAGTTTTATGAATAAAAACAATTAGATGAGAAAATAAAATATGTTATATGTTGAACGTTTAAATCGTTAGTTTTCATTATATCTAATAAAACCGGAATACTTTTCATATACCAACAAAGGGTGATAACGCTTTATTGTGCATGTTTTTATTAGCGTTATGTGTGCTTTTATATATGTTATTTGGTTATATTTGCGTAATTATAGTGCTTAAACGCATCAAAAGATGTTTGTCTAGTGTTTATAACCAAGTGCAGGGAAACGAAGGAAAGTAAAGAATGTCAGAAATAGAAGATTCTCATTTCAGTGAAGCTTAAATCAAGTATCTCAAGGACCTTTGAAGACCATAGTGATTGAAGAACCAAGTTCTACAAGATAAAGAGAAAAAAATATCAAGTTTCAGATCAGATCCAACGGATCGGGTTGCTCAGGTAAACGGACGGCCTGGAGTATACAGAAACGACATTATGACCACCACCAACCGTTCGGCCGCAACCCGCAACCGGAACGGTTGGCCACTTTTGTAGAAGACCAACCGGATCGGTTGGTCGTATAACCGATTCGTTGAGAAGTCATAGCTAAGCAAATTCATCACTAAGCTCCCTTTGCATCCAAACGATTCTAGTTCCTTCTCTTGGTGTATTCTAGTCCCTTCCTTACACCTTGGAGGCCAAGTTCAGCAATTAATACCCTAGGCTTTGGAACTAGTATAAATAGAGCCATTTGTGAGCATATGAGACATACTAAAATACAAATCTCTCTACTCATCAAAACAAAGCTTTAAGCTCTCATAATTCGTCCTTAGAAGCCCAGGGAAGTTTGGAGTTCCAGAAGTTCCACATTTGGAGGCCAAATCACCAAGAAGTCTACCCCAATACTTTGGGAATCATTACTACACCATTTGTAATCTTATTCCAAGCATTGTAAGACTTTTAATCATGTTTTCTAATGTTCAAAGTTCTGAGTTTATGTTTGCTATGAGTGGCTAGTTTCTTTATACACTTGCTTAAATGATGTTGATTATCATATGATTAGTTAGATTGTGTTAACATGTTTTAATTCAATTTCAAGTTGATTCTAAGATCCAATTGTGCTAAAGTTTCATAGTGACATTTGTTAATCAAGTTTGGCTAATTGATAGTAATCGTTGGGGTCGAAAGAACTTATTGTTATTCAACTAGTCATAATCATTTTGTCTATGGATGATTGTTTTACCCATTATTCTTGATTATACAAAGGAACTAAGGTGTGGTTGTAATAGAAACGCTTTTGATTATCAAATTGGATTGGTTGGAAATATCTAAAAGGTCGTAAGATTAGTTGTTGAGAATCAATTGTAGCCTTTTGTCTATGATCGGTTACCTTTTGTATTGACCATTTCTTAAGCAATTTGATGAACAAGTGGATGTTTTTGTGTTTAAGTTTATGTATGTAAACTTATGAAACTTGAATTGATCTTGAATTGATTGGTTAAAACTTAATGCTTGTTTTTATGAACTAAAATCTTGACGAAGGTTTAACTTGTAAGAACAATAGATTAGTCTTCCAACTAATTATCATAACCAACATGTTAAGAGGTTAACACAATCACATTAATCAATGATATGAAACTAGTTTAAGCAAGTGTAGATTTTAATCATCTGAATTTCATTATATCTATTTGCTTTGTTATATGTTTTGGATAGACTCTGTTGATTCAAACTTGTGCTTAGATTCACTCAAATCCTCGCTAACGATCCCTAACTTACCTTCATAATCTTGCTATAACTAACGAGTATACTTGCTTGTATGTGTTATTGGTAATATTGGTAATTCACCTTTTATAAATTTAAAACTTGTACACAACCAACACATCAAGTTTTTGGCGCCATTGTCTGGGATTTGATTGTGTTTCACAAGTTTTTGAATTTCCCCGCCGACCAACCAAAAAAATTTTCTCGTAAACCTTAACAGATCGTTGTCTCAACCGATCGACATTTATTTTAATGACACTAATCAGCTCCAACCGGGACGGCCGCAACCCGCATCCGTTACCCACTCGACCCATATAAAAACTGTTTTCGTTGTTTGTCCGTGTGTTTAGATATTGCCCGATTTCTAGGACATTGTATGAACACTCGAAAGGCCGAATAGAACCAATCGTTCCTCTTACCAACCCCAACGCTTGATTCAAGAAGAAGAACACTTTTCATACCTAGAAAATCGTACCAAGAGTACCAAACCCACCATTTGATAACTCGAGAAGCCAAAATTGTTTACAACCCTTTCACCCAATTACCTTTCCCATGGCGGATGATCAACCTAAGGGGAACCAACTGAGCCAGAAAGCACCAACTCCGGAAGTGCGTTGCTATCAATCTTGGTGACAACTTTACCATGAAGGGACATCACCTTTCTATGATCAAAGACCGTCAATTCTGGATGTCGAGCGCCGATCCGCAACAAGCACATTGCCGATTCATCGAAATTTGCGGCATGTTCGTTATGGCGATATCATGTCAATGCCATCAAACTCAAACTTTTCCCATCATCACTAGCCGGAGATGCTAAAGTATGGTACAAATTAATTAACCCAGAATCATCAATACTTGGGAGGAGATGAGGCAAGATTTGTGTGTTTCCATTCTTTCCACTGCCATGTTTGATCGATAATGGGAGAAATTCGCTTCACCCAAAAACCCAAACGAATCACTTGTCGCTTGGCTTCAATGAAAGATTTTGCTTCGAGTTGTCATGGCATGGACTATCCAAAGGAACCATTATCCAAATTTTTACCATGGACTAGATGAAATCTCTCAAGGCATCCTTGATGCTGGAGGAATTTTTCTCATAAGACTTCCAACGATGCACATCAATTGCTCAAGATCGAAAACTTCTCAAACTTGATTGGTCAAAAGATTCCAAAACCAAACCTCTCCGAAAACTGTTGCTTGTTTTAAAAACACCGATGCTTCAAAACTCATGGAGAAGATGGAAGCGTTAACCTCAAAAATCGACTAGCAGATAAAGATATCAAAGAAGAAATGAAGGAAATGCGAGACGGATGTAACAATTGTGGAGGAAATCATCCATCGTCCGAGTGCGACAATAAACCTATGGGTGGACCCGGCGAAGGAGAAGCAAGTTACGTTGAGGATACCGTGGAGGAGGATATCGAGTAATTATTACGGTCAAAATTCGAAATTGGCAAGATCGTTAACCAGGATATGACAACCGTGATTCTCAACCACGAACTGACAATCCACCACCACAAAATCCCGAAAAAAATATGGAAGAAACTGAATTCGAGAAAACCATGAGAGAATTGGTGGCTGCTCAAAAATCTTCAAATGATTTTATCAAAAATCAATTTTTCAATCTCAAAGCCAAAGTTGAGCAAGGACATAAAAATCATCAAGCATCTATCCAAGATCTTGAAAACAAGTTTGGCAGACTTTCTGACCAACATTCCCTAGACCATCCAGGGGTCATTGCCAAGTAATACCCAATCCAACCCAAAACCATCAAATGATAAGACGTACCGCCCACCACAAACTAGAAATGAGCATATCAATGTTGTCTTCACAAGAAGTGGTCTCTCGTACGATCCACCAACAAATCCTAATACTCCTGTCACCATTGATAGTGAGGATGAAACCGAGAAACCAAACACAACTCAAACCATCAAAAAGAAAAATATTGTTAGGAATTAGAAAATTCCATAGTGAAGTATCGGTCACCCCAAATATAATCTAGCATGAGTTAGCTCGTAGACATTACGTTATTTACTATTTATTTAGTTTAGTGCAACACCGTGGAGGAAGCGGACTCCTTACCCACTGTATGCCCGATCCACAGTCCGAAGGAGGACGTTTATTATGTAACTATAAATACCCTCTACCTCCCAAGGTAGAGGGTTGGACCTTCTCATTCTTAATCTAACCTTCTATGTTTTCTTTCAATTTCTCTCTATAGAAAGGATCCCACTTTCTCTCTCTAAACTCTATCTCATTCGATCCATTGTTGAGCTTATTTGTGTGTTTATGAAATCCAATATCTTACAATTGGTATCAAGAGCCAAGGTTTGATCACTCATCTTTCATGTTCTTTGTTTTGGTGGATTTCATAAGGTTTTTGGGGTATTAAGTGCTTAGGAGATTTGAACATTTGGACAAATTCTACTGTTAAAGTTTGAATTTTGCTTGTACTTTTGTGTTTAGAATCATCATATGTGTTTATGTTTTGAGTTGGAAGGCTTAAATCATTGTGGTTTGGTTGCTTTTGATTGATAAAGTGGGTATTTGTGAAAAGTGTACAAAGCGAGTTGAGACTCGTAGTTGAGTTTCTTGGATGCGAGTTGCTTCTTCATTAGAAGCGAGTTGGTATAAGCGACTTGGCTACTTAGCGAGTTGACTATTTATGCGACTTGATTATTAAGCGACTTGTTTATTTAAGCGAGTTGATTGTGTAGCGAGTTGATACTAAAGAGAGTTGCCTATGCGACTTGTCCAGATTCAACGTATCTAAAGAGAGTTGCTTAAGCGAGTTGCCTATGCGAGTTGTGTTTTATGCGACTTGTCTATTAAGCGAGTTGTCTGGTTATGCGAGTTGTGTTTCATGCGACTTGTCTATTAAGCGAGTTGTCATCTTATGCGAGTTGTGCCTTAAGCGAGTTGTCGTTTAAGCGAGGTTTGGAAAGGTGTCCTGGATGCGAGTTGATTGAAGCGGTTGACCAAAAGTTGACTTTTTACGGCAAAACTTCAAACGGCCATAACTTTTGAACCGTGAACGTTTTAAATACCAGTCAAAATGAGCGGAACAGTGAATATGGTGAGGTCTCACCACGGTCGTGAAACGAATTTTTTGAGGCCCAAATCGCCTTCGAAAGGAAGTTATTGATCTTTTTAAGTTTTTGGACCTAAATTCTCTCCAAAAATCGCATCAAACCAATCCAAATCTCACCAAACAACATCTCTACTAATCCTACAAACAATCATAAGTCCTAACACACAATTGTCTATCATTGTGTCGATCCATCATCTTAACACTTTCATTGGTCATTGCTTAACGGTTTGGTCTTGATTTTAGTAAAATCCCGCGAAAGATTCTATTTCTCGGTTTAAATCATAGACTTGTAAAATCCCGTGGATTCTTTAACATCATGTCTTACACTCCTGATTCAGTGATTTCAGAAGTACTCAAACTGTATGATGATGTAGACAACTATGAGAATATTAGCTATACTGAACGGTTACAGATGATGGAATCAATCAATGAGGATTTGAGTTCTTCATGCTCCAAGTCCAATGAGAAAGATTTGCACCTGTTCAGGCTACAGAATGCCATGCAAAGGAAAGCATTGAACCTTATCAACAACTTCACTCTCACCTCATGTTACTTCTACCCACATCACGAACATGTATTGCCCTCTTCCGGAGATTCTTATCCACATTAAGGAACTTTGTGTTAAACCTAGAGCAATTGGAGCCAACTTGACAAAGAGAAGGTCTATAGGATAGTTCCAACGTGCACTTCAAGTGATCTACAAACACTTTCAGTATTCATTAGAAGGGAATTCACCTTTGATTATGATCAAGACATGACTGAAATGTCCTTCAAAAGACACACTGGAATGGAAATTAGCGTGTTCACGGAGACACTTATCCATCTCATGGATAATGTGGAGAAGTATATTGAGGAAGTTACTCAGAAAGATGAAAAAGTAGATGAGAGTCGGGAACAGTTGAGAGATATTTGTCAAAAGTCGGGTAATGTATCGAAAGACTGAATGCAGATATCAGAAACAACAAAGAATGATGTAACCAGCTGCTCAGTAATTCCTGTCACACAAGAAGTGGATGCTTGGATCAGCGAATGAATCTCGTACAATCAATTAATTGTTGTGTTGAGACCGTATGGCACCGATGTTGGATCAGCTTGACACTGAATACAGAGGCTCAGAGACAGATAAGCTTGAAAGCCACGGTTCGTGACTCTTGTTACACATGATGTGGATGCAGATATCGACCAAATTGAACAAGTGTCATGTAATGAGGTACCCTTTTCTGTTCAACACAATGCATCTGCTAAAGTACTTAAACAAACTGATCATGATGCTGAACATGACTTTGATAAATCTTCTCAAATGAGGCTGAGTCTGAGATTAAGTGTTTCAAAACAAAAGATATGGTTGATGATATGTGTCTAAAAACACATATATTTTACCTTGTTTAAACCCACAAAAAGGATCAAAAGCACACAAATGACCATAAAAATGTTACAAATATCATTGAAATGTGTTTTATATATTTAGATGCAAAAGGATTGAAAAAAATTGAAAAACTATAAAGTTTGCATAAATGGCAAGTCTACTCCCTCGAGTTTCAAAAATGGCAAAATTAGTCCCTGGTAAATCAAAACAAAGCAAAATATCATTTAAGGCCCAAGTTTTAGTCCCCCAAGTTTAAAAATTGTCAAAAAGAGTTGAAACAGTTTGATTCTGCTGATGATGATGATTTTGCAAGCCTATTTTGATTCTGCTTGAATCAATCTGCTGGTTATAATGCGCTGATGGTTTTTGCTGAAGGCATACGTTTCAGCAGATACTTCCACTAAATAATATTGGTCAATACCAAAGTCAAACCAAACTTCCTGTTTTCCTCTCCCCTCACACACTGAAACTTACCACTGCTCAAAACCACCACCACCTGGCTACCACTTGGCTTCCACCTCACCTCTAGCTCCATGCCTATTTGTTTGTCCCTCCACCTCCACAACACCCAAAATTCCTTAATTGCTTAAAACCTGCTTTTGATATTTTGGCGCCAAAAAGTCCAAATGGACGTTTATGATGAAATTGATGAAATCAAGGGCCAAGATCAAGTGAGAGTGTTTAGAGAAGCTTTTTGATGACTATTAAAAGAAAAAGAAGACAGAGAAAGAAGCTGTCACTGTTTTAGACCTTTCTTTTAATTTTCTTGTAATCATTTTATTTGTTTGAATGTTAAAGAATTCGGGTTTATGTTTTTGTAATGCACAAGTTAGTTTCAGTATAAATTCACAAGTTTTAAGTAGTAATTTCAGTTTTTCTTGATTTCGCTTTTCCGCCAAATTCATTTGTGTTTGTTCTTAAGTGTTAAGCTGTCCAACTAGTTTCAATAAGTTCCTTTTAAGTTAGTAAAGCTGTTTTAAACAAGAAATTAGAGCTTCCTGTTCTTAATTTCCATTTTCTAAGAAAGTCAAAGAAAGTCAACATCACTGTAGTACAGCTTAATTTGTTGCTTATTTTAGATTTCTCAGTTTATTTGCTATAATCATAGATGTTAGCTTTTAACTGTAGTATAACGCTTAAATTAGTTTTTGCCAAAAATCAAGAAAAGCCCAAAAAAGCTTAATTGTAAGTTAGATAAATTAGTGCTTATTTAAGTGTTACAATCTGTTTTATTAGCTTGTTTATAAGTTGTTTAGTCTTTAGGAACCTGGAAATGTAGCTTATCCTGTCCTGAATTGCCCTTACCTGCTAATCATAGAAGTTAAAGGGGTGTTTGATCAGCATAATTTTTAGACTTTTGGTTAGTTCCTGTTCATTTGCAATATTGGTTAAGTTTGATCTAGCATAAATTAGGCTGTGGGAACTGACTTCTGTCATTGTTAATCTCTCTTGATGCCTTTTTCAGTTTTACATATGCATGTTTAGTCTAGATCCAATCTGCCTTAACATGCTCTCCTAGGATTAATGTATGCTTAGTGCTTGTTCTTGGTAATTTGAAAGCTATTTAGACCATTTAAAATAACTCTTGTTGCCTGCACTACTCCATGCAGTTTGCCCTCTTCTGTCCAAGAAAAAAATAAGTGAAAAAGTGGTTTTTGCAAAAGTTTATGGAATTTTCATTGATTCAATTTTGGTTCAAATTAAGTGATATTTTGGGATTAGCTAGTTCAGTTGGTCAAGTTTTGAAAAGTGATTTTTGGTAAATTTTTGGAAGCTTTTACAAGGTCGAAATAAGCTGTTCAATAAGCACTCATTTGCCCTGTTCGCTATTTGCATACCTTGCTTAAGTTTCATTTTAGCTTCTTAGGATCTGAATTTTGGTACAACTGATCTTTGGTTGGTGGTCTTGAGGACCACGAATGTTTTTTCACCTTGGCTTATTAGATGCACATGAGCTTAAAGTAAGCTAGTTAGGGCCGTTTGGCATATTTAGACTTGAAATCTGGTCTCGAGTTTTTTTTTCAGTAGCTTGTGCTTTTTATGTTCCAATCAGTTGCATTAGTTCATTTTAGGTTAGATTTAGGCTTTAGTAGCTTATGGTAGCTTATAGTTAGCTTTTAGCTTATTTCAAGTGCTTATTTAAACTGCTTATTTGCCCAATTCAGCTTATTAGTGGGCTTATTTAACTTTTTATATTTTTCCAGGCTTAGGATAATATTTTAGATTTTCCATAAAATTTCCATGATTTTCCTAGCTCATTTAGTCCTTTTCTTATTTAATATTAATTTTAAGTATTTTAAATCATTTTTAATTAATAATAAATACATAAAAAGTCTAAAAATATATTTTCAGTTTTAAAATAAGTTTTATAATATTTTAGATTTTTCTAAGTCATAATTTCACTTTTCTAGCTTTATTTCATATTTTCTTATATTTTAGAGTATTATTAAATAGTTAAAAATAGTTTTTAATTAATAATAATTAAATAAATAGTCATAAAAATAATTTTCTTTTTCCAATAATTTTCTTATGTATTTAGGATTGTAAAAATATAATTTTCATATTTGTAGGCCTTTTATTTCTTAAATCTCACGTTTTATTTTGTATGTTTTAATCGTTTCTAAGTATTTTGCTTTCACGTACTTGTTCTTATAGCTTGTTATTTCTTTTTATTTCCTTAGTTTAATCAATCATCACCCTTTTCCTGTTCAATATTCACCCGATCACAGATTCGTTGTATTACAGTGTTCACACCTCGTTGGGACTTAACGACCCGGGATACACTAAACTCTCCTGGACTTAATTGCATTTTGTTCTGAGCTGTTTGACTTTATGGTTGACCATTCACAAGTGGTTGACTAATAAAAGATAGACCGTTTGGAGCGAACCAAAATTTTGCGCCGCGGGGAGGCGTGCTGCGTGCTACGAATTTGAAGCATCAGTGATTGTTGAATATACACCCATTGTATATTTACCATCCTTGTTCATATTTTCTTATTATTATTATATAAAAACAAAACGGTTCCCGAAAACATTTTAAAATCAGTTTTCAACAAACACAAAAAACCCAAAAAGATTTTCTTTCTTATATTTACAAAGTGTTTATCCAAAAATCCAAAAATATCCATCTTTACCCTCTCACATCTTTGATTCTTCATCCCAGCCCCTCTGTAAACCTTTGATTCTTTCCTATGTCATATCCACACCATTTTGGTTGCCAATGGTGTGGTAGTCCTCATAATGGTGGGAATTCCCGGCCTGTAGCATGGTAGAATCAGAAGATGGGTCTGTCTATAACCAAGCTCCCTATCCTTACCATGACACATCTGATTCATTCTACCAGCCACCACATCATGAGATATTGACATATTCGGTGAGTTTTGTGGGTCCTCACCGAGGATTTAAGTGTCAATCCGGAAACACGTTTGTCTATGAACATTTTTCTAGTAACACTCAGGACTTTGGAAATGACCAAATTCCATATTATTCACATGACCAGCCACAACAATCATTTTGTTGTGAGTACTGTGGAGGTCCATACTTTAGCTCTGATTGTCAAACAAGGAATCCATTTCCTTGTAACAATTACGACTCTTCGTATCATGACCATCCTCTACAGTACCAAATGAATCAGACACCACCTCAGCCTAAGCCACTACTCAAAATCTTCTCCTTGATCTTTTGGATTTAGTGAAAGATTTGAAGGAATGTAAACATTCCCAAGATAATCCAAATCAAAAATCCATGGAAGAATTGTTAGCTGAAGAGCAGGCTGCTAAATTAGATTCCCAGATTGCCAGGAAAATCTATTAGGAATTAATTAAAATACTAAAAGCAGCCAAATCTAGCTCTCGATTCCGTTTCATTCCTGATGACGATGATGAAGTTACCCTTGATATTCGTCAATTTTGTACAAGTTCATCAAGTTCATCAGTTGAAATTCCTTCCATGAAAAATCAGGGAGAAAAGACTATGATGGAATTACTAGCGGAAGAACAAATGGAAATTGTAAAACATATGTATGCTAGTCCTTCTCAACTCCCTCACTGTTATCACACCCCGATATTCCCACTCACTCCTGCATACGGGGACGAGCATCTTGATACTGTTCCTAAAAAGGAATCGGACGAATTCATAAAGTCTAGTGTTGAGAACCTTGTCCCAATTCGAAAGAGTCACAGGAACTTCTGATCATATGTGTGTGATTCTTTCTCCTCTGAGTGTTCAAAAGATCATTTTGAAACTTTCTCTGATCTTAGCGACGATTGTGCTTCATATGGAAACATCGAGTATGTTGAGACATCACTCCCACGCCTGATCCTCTTCTTGAGGAGTTCACCGATGAACTCACTCACATCAGTCCACTTTCATCAGAAGTGACGATGGTCTTTGATTTCGCCGACTGGGAGAGATTGAAAGTCTCCCTTATAATGATCGTTCACTCACTTCTTATCCCAACAATCCAATATAGAATGTTGATCACTTTGTTCCCAAGCGTTCAAAACAACTCTCACTAATCCTCTATTTGAATTCGAATCTGAATTCACTTTAATTTCTGAGAATCCACTCTTTGATACTCAGATTGAGGATAGTGATGAGTCTACAGGGAACAAGAATTCACATATTTACATCTTGTGATTGATTCTCTTCACGAGGAGTTCGCCGGTGAACTCACTCATATCATATCTCCGCCGGAGTATGATAACTTCTACTTTGATCTAGACACACCCGAGATATGTCTAGACCAATTGAGCTTAAATGATGAGATTCATAATACTGAAATTATGGATTTTCCTTCTGATGATGATGAGTTAGTCATGATGTTTATCATGATTCTTCTCTTCTTTCACCTATCCCGTGGCTTCTCCCTCTCTTCACTCCTTGGGAATGAAGACATTATTTTTGACCCCGGCATTTTCATTTATCATCTGTGAGCTGGATCTATGTATATCTCATCGGTGTGGAACTTTCACGTACTTCAATGTTTATACAAACATCTTGAATGAAAGTCCAATGGAGATTGTCTCTTCCACTTACTTCCCCATGAACAAATTAATTCGGGGTCGAGTCAAGCTAGCGAACTCTAATCAAAAACGTAGTTAAACATGGGTTTTCACCCGTGTATACACCTAGTGTGGGGGAGTTGCCCCCCGCTGTTGTATATAAGTTTTCATCAAAAAAAAATGTGTGTATATAACAAAAAAATAAAATAATGGCCGTAATATTTCCCTTTTACGTTCAAAGTTTCGGCATAACCGCCGGTACTTTGAATATTGAGGACAATATTCATTTCTAGGTGGGGAATTCTCACGAATTTTATCATGTAATTATACCACCCAATCCCCCCATTTTTGGCCAAATTTTTTTTTTGGAGTAAGTGTTTTGCACTTACTCAGCTTACTACATCCGCCATGTCTAAATAAACAAAAGGATTGGCTAATCCAGGAGCAAACGGCTCTTGGTAAAGATATCTCAAATGTTGACGGCTTACAATTTTCCCAAAATTGTATGGTGTTCAGCTCACCATATCTTTAATTAGTGAAGAGTTGGCTAGCCCGCAAGTTTATGGCTTGTGGTAAAGGCATTGGAAAAACCATAATTGGTAATCACCACCAAAGATATTTTATCTAAAGAGTTGGCTAGTCCGAAGCAAAGGCTTCTGGTAAAGACAAATCAAACTGTTTACAGCGGGTGATTTGCTCAAAATCATTTGGTTATCATTGTACCAAAGTATCATATACTGAAACAATTGGCTACTCCAGAAGTAATGGCTTTTGGTAAAGAGATAAAATCCATAAAATTTTCATTAAAGATTGCTAGGGACTAGCAATAGTTTAGTGTGGAGGATTTGATATGTGTCTAAAAACACATATATTTTACCTTGTTTAAACCCACAAAAAGGATCAAAAGCACACAAATGACCATAAAAATGTGGGAATATGTCACCCAATAGTAATCAAGTTTCATGAGTGTTCTAATTTGATACCTCAAACTTTCTACTAATCACAAAAACCATCAAAGTTTCAAAAGTGTTTCATTCTTATGTAATTTTCTAAAATTATTGTGCTTAAAGTACTAATTTATGCATTAACATGTTGTACATTAATTTTAAACACTCACCCCTAAATTCAATTAATTTCAACCAAATTTATGTACAACCCGTTAATGCATGACTAAACATAAACAATAACCACAAAATAATAACCAAGTTTGAGAAGTGTTCCATTCAGGTTACTCTAACATAAAAATTACATAAGAATGGAACAGTTTTGAAACTTTGATGGTTTTTATGGTTGATATGAAGTTTGAGGTACCAAATTGGAACAGATCTCAAACTTGGTTACTATTTGATGATTTTTACCCAAATTAAAAATGTTACAAATATCATTGAAATGTGTTTTTATATATTCAGATGCGGATTGGACAAAATTGAAAACGTCGTTTGCGCCTCAAAGTCCCCTGGCAAAACCCCTGTTCAAATATCATTTAAGGCCCAAGTTTTAGTCCCCCAAGTTTAAAAATTGTCAAAAAGAGTTGAAACAGTTTGATTTCTGATGATGATGATTTCTGCTGAAGCCTATTTTGATTCTGCTGAATCAACGGTTTTTGCTGAAGTTATAATGCGCTGATGGTTTCTGCTGAAGGCATACGTTTCAGCAGATACTTCCACTAAATAATATCTGGTCCTTAAATAATATCTGGTCAATACCAGCCAAACCAAACTTCCTGCTTTCCCTCTCTCCTCACACACTGAAACTTACTACTGCTCAAAACCACCACCACTGCTACCACTTGGCTTCCACCTCACCTCTAGCTCCATGCTTATTTCACAGTTTGTCCCCTCTACCTCCACAAACACCCAAAATTCCTTAATTGCTTAAAACCTGCTTTTGATATTTTGGCACCAAAAAGTCCAAATGGACGTTTATGATGAAATTGATGAAATCAAGGGCCAAGATCAAGTGAGAGTGTTTAGAGAAGCTTTTTGATGACTATTAAAAGGAAAAGAAGACAGAGAAAGAAGCTGTCACTGTTTTAGACCTTTCTTTTAATTTTCTTGTAATCATTTATTTGTTTTGAATGTTAAATAATTCGGGTTTATGTTTTTGTAATGCACAAGTTAGTTTCAGATAAATTCACAAGTTTTAAGTAGCAATTTCTTTCTTGATTTCAGTTTTCCCGCCAAATTCATTTGTGCTTGTTCTTAAGTGTTAAGCTGTCCAACTAGTTTCAATAAGTTCCTTTTAAGTTAGTAAAGCTGTTTTAAACAAGAAATTAGAGCTTCCTGTTCTTAATTTCCATTTTCTAAGAAAGTCAAAGAAAGTCAACATCACTGTAGTACATCTTAATTTGTTGCTTATTTTAGATTTCTCAGTTTATTTGCTATAATCATAGATGTTAGCTTTTAATTCAGTGTAGTATAACTGCTTAAATTAGTTTTTGCCAAAATCAAGAAAAAGCCTAAAAAAGCTTAATTGTAAGTCAGATAAATTAGTGCTTATTTAAGTGTTACAATCTGTTTTATTAGCTTGTTTATAAGTTGTTTAGTCTTTAGGAACCTGGAAATGTAGCTTATCCTGTCCTGAATTGCCCTTACCTGCTAATCATAGAAGTTAAAGGGGTGTTTGGATCAGCATAATTTTTAGACTTTTGGTTAGTTCCTGTTCATTTGAAATATTGGTTAAGTTTGATCTAGCATAAATTAGGCTGTGGGAACTGACTTCTGTCATTGTTAATCTCTCTTGATGCCTTTTTCAGTTTTACATATGCATGTTTAGTCTAGATCCAAATCTTAACATGTCTCCTAGGATTAATGTATGCTTAGTGCTTGTTCTTGGTAATTTGAAAGCTATTTAGACCATTTAAAATAACTCTTGTTGCCTGCACTACTCCATGCAGTTTTGCCCTGCTTCTGTCCAAGAAAAAAATAAGTGAAAAAGTGGTTTTTGCAAAAGTTTATGGAATTTTCATTGATTCAATTTTGGTTCAAATTAAGTGATATTTTGGGATTAGCTAGTTCAGTTGGTCAAGTTTTGAAAAGTGATTTTTGGTAAATTTTTGGAAGCTTTTACAAGGTCGAAATAAGCTGTTCAATAAGCACTATTTTGCCCTGTTCACACCAATATACACCGTGAACTGGCTATTTGCATACCTTTCTTAAGTTTCATTTTAGCTTCTTAGGATCTGAATTTTGGTACAACTGATCTTTGGTTGGTGGTCTTGAGGACCACAGAACTGTTTTTCACCTTGGCTTATTAGATAAGCTGGCACATGAGCTTAAAGTAAGCTAGTTAGGCCGTTGGTATATTTAGACTTGAAATCTGGTCTCGAGTTTTTTTTCTGTAGCTTGTGCTTTTTATGTTCCAATCAGTTGCATTAGTTCATTTTAGGTTAGATTTAGGCTTTAGTAGCTTATGGTAGCTTATAGTTAGCTTTTAGCTTATTTCAAGTGCTTATTTAAACTGCTTATTTGCCCAATTCAGCTTATTAGTGGGCTTATTTAACTTTTTATATTTTTCCCAGGCTTAGTATAATATTTTAGATTTTCCATAAAATTTCCAGATTTTTCCTAGCTCATTTAGTCCTTTTCTTATTTAATATTAATTTTTAAGTATTTTTAAATCATTTTTAATTAATAATAAATACATAAAAAGTCTAAAAAATATATTTTCAGTTTTAAAATAAGTTTTATAATATTTTAGATTTTTCTAAGTCATAATTTCACTTTTCTAGCTTTATTTCATATTTTCTTATATTTTAGGTTATTATTAAATAGTTAAAATAGTTTTTAATTAATAATAATTAAATAAATAGTCATAAAAATAATTTTCTTTTTCCAATAATTTTCTTATGTATTTAGGATTGTAAAAACATAATTTTCATATGTGTAGGCCTTTTATTTCTTAAATCTCACGTTTTATTTTGTATGTTTTAATCGTTTCTAAGTATTTTGCTTTCACGTATTTGTTCTTATAGCTTGTTTAAGCTTTTTTTTTATTTCCTTAGTTTAATCAATCATCACCCTTTTCCTGTTCAATATTCACCCGATCACAGATTCGTTGTATTACAGTTTACACACCTCGCTGGGACTTAACGACGGGGAAACACTAAAATCTTCTGGACTTAATTGCATTTTGCTCTGAGCTGTTTGACTTTTATGGTTGACCATTCACAAGTGGTTGACTAATAAAAGATAGACCGTTTGGAGCGAACCAGTTGATAAAAAGGCTTTTGATGAACTTTCAAACAAATTCTCAAATCTTGAAAAACATTGCATTTCACTTGAAATTGCGATACATAGTAAAGAAGAAAGTTTTCAACTTAACAAACAATGTAAAATCCCGAACTTCAATTCCGTGAACTTTTTGAAATTAACACTTTGAAAGCTCAGCTTTAAGACAATGACTCAACCATTTACAATCTGAAGAAACATATTTCTGTCTTGAATGTGAAAAGTAATTTAGTCATGAATACACAAGACATTGATGCTACTATAACAAGAAATAATGAACTGTCAATTTATGTGGCTAAATTACTAAAGGAAAATGAGTCTTTGAGAAAGAATCACATAGAACTAAGTGACTCTGTCAAAGAAGCTAGAACTAAGTCAATGGAACAAACAAACCCTTTGATAGCAAAGATTGATAAACTCAAAGCTCAACTTCAGGAAAAGAGTTTCGCCATTGCTGCCTTAAAGAATGAGCTTAGAAAAACCGTAGGGAAAAGTGTGAACACTAAGTTTACAAAACCATTAACCTTGGGGAAGCCAGTTTCTCATCCCACTAGAGACCGGTCCGTTGTTAGGCAGCCTACTGCATTTAAATCTGAAAGAACAAAATTTTCAAAAACACGGTTTAAGCCCTTAATGTGAAACAAGTTTTGTCAAAACCAGTCACTTCACCTGAGTTACCTAAGAATAAGGCTTCTAACTCCGTTAACCCTCAACACGTAGCCACTTCTACTCCCAGCACCTCTAGGATTAGTTCAAAAACAAAGTGTCAAACCAAACATTAAAACCCAGAATTCATATGATATGAATGACTTGTGGAAGAACTATTATCAAGAAAAAGCTAGGAAAAAGGCACAGATTCGAAAAGACGGAATTTTAGGTGCAAGACCTAGGGTGAGGAATTCTATGAGATTTCAAGGCACTGCTAGTAGTTGTAAACCACTACCTAGGAACACTCAAAAGACTAGGGATTGGCGTGCATCTAAGAATAGTTATGTGCATATGAATGCAAAGCATGTAGAAAACAAAACTAGAAATTCTGAGTCTTTTCCACAAAAGAAACATTTTCCTAATTCACATGCTAAGGTACAATCCACTAAGACTACTAATGTGACTAAGTTTCAACATGTTGTGAAGCAAAACAAACCAAAAACTTCACTTAGATGGATACCAACTGCTAAATCTTTGGAAACTAGGAATAAGGATAAGTCTTCCACAGCATGCATAGCCTAACAATCCTAGACCTTGCCGTAAGTGGATACCGTCTGGTAGAATGTTTAAAGATGCTGGACTTAGGTGGATTCCTACCAAAAGCTGTTTTCGATGACAAAATCAAGGTTAACCGTGAAACCCCAAAGGGTTTGGATACTAATGTCACTAACCAATATATATTCAATCAAGCTTGTAATGTTAGTGTAGACCTTACTGTTGCTGCATACTTCGATCCTTCATTACATGGACTGGTTTAAAGTATGGATAACACAAGGATTGATATCTCATAACTCACGGGTTCAAGTAACTCAATCTTGATATTATTTCGCTATGACGCCTGTTCAGTTCAGTTGTGCCTCGTACTTCATCATTATGGCTCCTGCAGATAACACTTCCGCTCCTAAAAAAAGGTGTACAAGGCGCTTTATCTTCTTAAGAGGAGAAATCTTCATGTTTATGACCATTCTCATCGACATTCTTCATCAACATGCTTCATGCTTTTTCCATGCTCTTCAGTCATCAAGTGAACCGGACTACTGATAATTACTCTTATTCCACTTGCTCAATATAATGAAGATGGCGACATCATGTGCTAATTTTGCGGGGAGAAGTGTGAATAGAATACATTTGGATGATAATCACTTGTTTAATCAAGAATGACATGTCCGTATGCAATTCTTGAGGGGGAGACGAAGTGTGAATTTTTGCATGGTTGAACGATATTTGAGAATATATGGTCAACGGCTCCTAACTCATGTAAGAACCGAGATTCTTCTTATCGGATCATCTTCACATGTAGTTTCTTCTAAGAGCCGTTGGTTGACATCTTCACACGGGCGATATGATAAATGACAAAGTGCTTCTAGTTGGCCTGATTTCTTTGATGAACATCCTTCTGTTCTTGTTTGATTGGGAGGGATCTTAATTAAGGGGATTTGCTATTTACAAGTTAACGGGAATGCCTTTGGTGTGAAGAAGATGTTAACTGTCTATTTCCCCATTCGGACAATCTTGAAGAAGGTCGAGTCTACGTCTAATCTACATTTTCAGCTACATGATTAGAAGACTAAAGACGAATTGCATTTGATGATCTAAAGACTTCTTCTAATCCCGGCTGAGAAGAACACTTGAAAATCTTCGTCGGTTTAGGAGAGCATTAATTGGGGGAGATTGAAAAGCCAAAATTTAATCCCCAATTAGACTTGCTCAGATTCTTTAAGCAATGATTCATTGCTTGATTTTTATGACACCTCCAACACCTAATGCTTCAATTAATGAGGATAACTGGGATTCATTGTTTGGGATTCAATTGTTTCAAGATATGTTTGATGAGTACTTCCAACCTCTAACGAATGTTGATCATCCAAATAAGCTCATGTCTCCGCTTCTACCACTCAACTAGTTCACCATCTAAGAAGTACTTCTTGGAACTCTCAAGAAACCTTATCTCCAGTTATTTCACAAGGCGTTGATAATGACTATCATGATATTGTAGTTGCACTACTGAATAATGATCCGCTTTTTGGTATTCCTTTGCCAAATCTTCACGGATTATTGTTCATGAATAATGATCCATTTTGGTATTACTTTGCCAAATCTTCACGGATTATTGTTCCTCTCATTGTGCACGCTATAATCAACCACATGAACATTAAGGAAAATTGACTTCCTCATCTTCGCTAGAAGACATTTTTAGTAAGGATCTTCCAGATCTCTTCTACATGTATACCTTGAGGAAGAATGCATTGATGTCGAGGAATCATTTGCTCTGGTTCATTCAGTGGGTCAATGTTCATCCGATTGTATGTTTATTCAAGTGTTGGACATTTGACACAAGTTGATTACTTCGAAGTTACTCTTTTATCACTCATTTGAGGTTGAAGTTGACATTCACAAAGGCATGTTCTTATTTGATAACTTGCTCGGGCTTAAGAATTTGAGTTGAAGTCTTGGGTTATCTAGTTACCAGCAGTCGAGGTGGATGGTTGAAGACCTGGTTAACTATCACTATTAGGAGTTTCTTTGTTTTACTCAGTGTCACACGCATATAACGGTGTGGATAATCGCAAGAGGTGTTAATGTCTCATACTTTGTTTGGGTAGTGAGTACTTAGAGATTTGCTTGAAGCATTGATTCTCTACACCGTTCTTCCATCATTAGGTGCAAGCTTAAGATACAAATGTGGGGAATTTGACTTCAGTTTCAAGTATGGTATATCGGGTTTTCTTCATCAGTGGTCACTTCAAATTGTTTACATAAGGTTGATAAAAAATTAAAAAAAAAATAGTCAGAGAGAGTCTTCAGCAAGTTGATTCTCACAAGAGTTCAAGTGTTCTTCTCATACAGATTTCAAGTATTTGGGCTTATACTATGTTGCTGATTCTGAAGTGTCAAAACCAGAAATGGGAAAGGAGAGAAGCATCTAAACGCGAGTAAACTTGATGAACTTAATTCTTCTAAGTGATTGAAGATATCCCGGGAAAACAAATGTTATTACCGCAGAGAAACTCAAGGTTTGACTCATGGAGAGTAAACTGGATGAACTTAATACTTCTAAGTGATTGAAGATATCCCGGGAAAACTAATTTCATTACCGCAGAGAAACTCAAGGTTTGACTCATGGCGTTTAGTGTTTATTCCAACTATGTAGAGGAAGAGATGTTAGAGAAAGTTTCTGAAGATAAAAGAGGTACACAAGTGTGTGGTGATTTCGATGGAATCACTATCATCTCAGGGAGAGAATTGTGTGCATTGGGGCACTCAATTGTTTTCATTTAAGGGCTTAATCAGTGATTCAGAGATATAATCACTTATTCCGGAGTTGACATCCGCAGAGATTGTCATCCGCAGAGATAATCATTGACTTGGCCTGCTTCTTCAATGTTATCAGTTATTCCTTCCTTGTGTAGTGGTATACTTCGGATACTTGAGCTTCATACACGATCATCAGGGAAGAAAAATGTGAACATGGGGAGGTGTTTTCATTCCCCTCATGATGTGTATTCGGGAGAGCTCTTGGGTATTGGTGTACTTCAGGTTCTTGAGCTTCATACACGATCATCCGGGAAGAAAAATGTGAACATGGGAAGGTGTTTTCATTCCCCTTATGATGTGTGTTCGGGAGAGTTCTTGAGCATTATACAAAGAAACTGACTGCTTCAATTCAACTACTTGGGGGAATTGTTCTCTTGACACTTTTTTTGGAATGGATTGCTTCAGACCTCAGTGGAAAAGAAATTTGAGAAGATTATTTAAGTATGGGATGAAACGTTGCTGGTGTTCCATTGGATGATATAACCCCGAATGGAGAATCTCGATTATCGGTCTTAAAAGGAGCAGCGGGATTTATGATAATGGTGTGCTTCTCTGTGCACCTGGCCAAGGAAAGCTTGAAATAGAGCTTCGAATCTGCTCATCCAAAGGATTTTCGGTTTGGGGGGAAGCTGCCAAAGTCTCACTTTCAGATGGTTCAATTTCTTTCTTCAATGCAAGAGCCTCGGAAGCTTTGGTGGTGAAAGTTTTTGGGATGATGACTTCTATCTTCTACAACGGGGCTGCTCGATATCCTTATCTCGGTACTCGTATCATCATCTTCTTTTACTATTTCATCTTCTCTATCCTTGTATATATTTTTTTTAAAAAACCAAATACAAAAATATAAAACCAACAAAATCAAAATAGAAATATATAAAACCTTTAAAAACCCATAAAAATCAAAAAATTTGAAAAATACCAAAAATATGTTTTCCAAGACATGTTTTCTGGTATCGATAACATCTACGGTCTTAGAAATGTCATTCAATAATGGCACGGGACCATAGATGAAGTTCGAGCAGAAGGTGTAAATATTCTTTTCCAAATCATGTCTCTAAATATGGCTTACAGTTATTTCAGACTGTAACCCGGGCTTCAAATAATGGCTTGCAGCCACTTCAGACTGTGACCCGCGCCTAAAACTATGGTTTGCTATTATTTCTGATAGCAACCCGCTCTTCATTGAAAAGGAAAGTGTTGTAAACGCTAAACCAATTTTTAAATATTTTCGTGCACTTATCCTAAAAACAAAATGAGGAAAGTATGTCGAAGGACTGCTGTTCCTACACAATGTTTTCCGTTTAAAATTCTTCAGAAAAATATTTGGTGTTTTCTAAATGGTGGAAAATGAGTTGCTTAAAAACAATCAGATTCAAAGTTTTTATAAAATTTGGAAACTCAATCAATGACTTCAGCACTTTTAAAATCTTTTATAAAATGAGTTATTGGTTGAGGGGGAGAATGTTTTCAAATCTATATCTTCTAACGAGCTTTCTTAATTATCCTAATATGCTTAATTAAAAATGATGTTAACCTATGTTGAAGGACTAGGCGCCTAGGATATGATTGCTAGGATTAGATGATTAGAGTTTGATGAACACATTATTCCCATACATTTAAATGATCTGATTGATATGTTGCATTGACTTTTATTATTCGATTGCTGTTTGGGTGATGTCGACCACCATATATCTGTATATGTGTTCACTAACGTATGCAGGTATATTGGTTATAAGAATGTTCCCGATCCGGATCCCACAATTGAAGATGATTAGATGCCGAAAGAAAGGGTAACTATATCTTGGGTTAACAAATGAAGAAACGGAGCTTAATTGGACTTCCAAGGAGAGTTGGCATAAATGCAACGTAAGAGGTCTCACTGCATCATGAGATGATTTTCTTCTAAGTGATTGAAGAAACGAACTTAATTTGACCTCGTTGGCATTCAAATGCAACGTAAGATCTCACTGCATCGATGACGGTTTTTCTTCCATGCCCTACAGCAACAACATAAGCTTCTCAACCACCTAACGTATCTTTGTGCAGGATACCATTTTTAAACAATTTTGAAAATGTTGTTTTTGAAAATGGAAAAATATTGTTTTGAAAATATATTGGACTAAATTTTGAAAATCACCGGACTTCATTTTATCAAAACTTAAGTCACTCAATTATCGAATTTGGTCATCGATTGAGGGGGAAAGTGATTTAATTTAAAGTATTTTCAAACAATATATCTTCAAAAGAGTCCGTTTGTACGAAATTATGTGGTGATCTAAAGATTTAATGTTATGTCATGGTATGATTTTATTTAAAACTCACAGATCTGTCAAAATGAAATTCTTTCTGTTCTTGTTTGATTGTGAAATTGTTTTATTTTACTAAAAGATCTCTTAAAACAATCATACATGACACTAACAATCTTTAATGTCTTAAAATGGTCCTTATCTGTCATTTTTCAAAATCAAATCTTGCCACGTCTTTCCCAAAAATTTTCTAAATGATTTAAATCTTTTGGGAGCACAAATCTCAAATGGTTTGAAATTTGTTGATCGGGGGAGAGATCGTGATTTAAATCTCAAATCTGTTTTAATGGAATTGGTTTTAGTCCTTCAAAGGCACTCCAGCCTCCATGTGCCAAACGATTTCTAATACATAATTCACATGTTGAGGGGGAGCATTTATCCAAAAACAAGATGAGTATTTAAACCATGCCACATTTTCTCCTATGTTTTCTAAACCTTATTAAATCACTTGGGATCCAAAATCTCAAAGGGTTTGATATTTTGATCGGGGGAGAATTTGTGATTTAATAATGAAATTTGATAAAAGGTGATTGTTTTGATTCAATTGTGCAGGCTGCTCTCTCATATGTGCTAAACCCTTTTGAATCACGAAGCACATATTGAGGGGGAGCATTTTAAAAGAAAATAAACTATAGAGGTACAAAAGCTTTTATGTTTTAACATAAAGTACCTTGATTGGGTTTTCAAATGGTTTTCTTAATGGTTTTTGTGATCGTGGATGTGATTCAAATGAACTCTTTCCTCTATGTGATAAAATGATTTCAAATATCCTATGCACATATTGAGGGGGAGAATTTACCAAGAAAATCAAATGGCTTTTTCTAAGGAAATTGTGATCAAGAAATTATTTCAAAGAAATTATTTCAAAGTCCTCTTGCCTCTGTGGGCTAAACAACTTCTAAATCATATGCACATGTTGAGGGGGAGGTTTTCTAAATGATCAAAACTATTAAGGTACAAAATGCTTTGATCTCGTATCACAAGTACCTTGATTGATTTTTCCAAATGATTTTTCAATTGGTTTCAAGGAAGAATGAACTGTACGAAAAGACCGACCATTTTACTTTATGCATGGTGTTATAAGGATGGTTAGGTTAGGTATTTGTTCCCACGATCCCGCCAGAGCCGGAGGGATCTACCCAGGGACAATCTACTAGATAGTGTAGAGTCCTTAGGTATGATGAAAAAAGGAGAAAAGTGAGATATGGGAAGAGTGCGGACTGAGACTGAGCTAGTACTAGAATAAACCCAACAAGGTTCTAGTTATGAAGTCTCGGTAAGCACTGAAGGGGTTGAAGAATGAAAAAGAATTAAATGAGAAAAGGGTGAAAAGAAATAGCCCTCCAATAATTCAATCTTAGGGCAGAAACCGGGTTCAATACATATGCTACTAGTGGTTACTAAGGTAACGCTGGTATTGAAGACAAGACGTCATGGACCCAGTGACGCACTGCACCTAACTTCCCAAACTACTCAAGTTCCTCTTAAAAGGGCTTGTTTCATTCTCACGGGGAACCGACATAATCTATCGAGTTTCTCTTAGAGATTGTTGATATTGAAGAAGGAGACCCTCTCCCTAGTCTCCGGCATAGGAACCAAATGTGCACAATCGAGTCTAGAGCCAAGAGATCATCCACAATATCTCATTAGGACACAAAATTAATGAAGACTTGCTGTTTCACACAATGTGGAAAGTAAGTATATATTTAGAGTCCTACGCATTATCCTTGTGGTATTGCCAGAACATCCGAGTGATATGAAATATTCACGAAGAAGATGGAAATCCTTCTAGAGCCAACATCAAACAAGCTCTTGGTGGGTGACATGCGAGATCTTCTCGTAAGATTAAGCTTGTGACAACTGGATAGAAACAATGGGAAGATTCAATCTTGAATCAACCTTGGTCCAGGAATGGAATTGACGAATACTTTTGGAAAAACCGTTCGATGTGCAAATCTTCTTTTCTCTAGCACGTCGAATGTGTACTCATGTTTTCAAACACAAAAAGTATCTCTGATTGAAAAAATACTTTTGGAAAAACCGTTCGATGTGCGAATCTCTTCTTTTCTCTAGCACATCGAATGTGTACTCTTTTCAAATACAAAAAGTATTTTTGATTGAAAATTGATCTTTCTCATAAAACCTTCGTCGTATTGAAAAACTCTTTCTTCAAGCAATACGCGATTGTTTTTCAAATCATTTTTCATCAATCAGTGAATCTCAATTTGCTGGTTCACTCACTCCGTGTTGTCTTCTTTGAGACGTTCCGGTTTGAGAACGGCTAGAACAGCTGCGAAACCCTCAAGGAGATTCTTGAATTATACGAGCACAGCAGTACTTGTACTTGATCAACGGGAACCGTGGGCCGTGTACCTCAATTCAACGAAAGTGATCAAAGACACTTTCGTATGTTTTATTGCTAACTGTTGTTTAAAGGTACATTTGGACGGTTCAGCTATTCGAGGGAGTCAATCCAAAGCCACATGCTCACAACATCCACACTTAATTGAAGAAATCATGACTTGTGCATATCTACAGAACCTGGCTCTGATATTTTTATACTATGTTTCTGCTACGCTGCTGCAAATATCATGGGCCAGTAAAGCTTCCGCTACTCTGATGGAAAGATGTCATGATACAGAAAGTGTGAGCATGTGATGTGCCCGGTTGGTGCAAGTTTTAAATTTATAAAAGGTGAATTACCAATATTACCAATAACACATACGAGCAAGTATACTCGTCCGCTATAGCAAGATTATGAAGGTAAGTTGGGATCGTTCGCAGGGATTTGAGTGAATCTAAACACAAGTTTGAATTAACTGAGTCTATCCAAAACATATAATAAAGCAAATAGATATAATGCAATTCAGATGATTAAAAACTACACTTGCTTAAACTAGTTTCATATCATAGATTAATGTGATTGTGTTAACCTCTTAACATGTTGGTTATGATAATTAGTTGGTGTACTAATCTATTGTTCTTACAAGTTAAACTTTGATCAAGGGTTTAGTTTATAAAAACAAGCATTAAGTTTAACCAATCAATTCAAGATCAATTCAAGTTTCATAAGTCTACATACATAAACTTAAACACAAAAACATCCACTTGTTCATCAAATTGCTTAAGAAATGGTCAATACAAAAGGTAACCGATCATAGACAAAAGGCTACAATTGATTCTCAACAACTAATCTTACGACCATTTAGATGTTTCCAACCAATCCAATTTGATAATCAAAAAAAGCGTTTCTATTACAACCACACCTTAGTTCCTTTGTATAATCAAGAATAATGGGTAAAAACAATCATCCATAGACAAAATGATTATGACTAGTTGAATAATACGAAGTTCTTTCGACCCCAACGATTACTGCCAATTAGCCAAACTTGATTAACAAATGTCACTATGAAACTTTAGCACAATTGGATCTTAGAATCAACTTGAAATTGAATTAAAACATGTTAACACAACCACTAACTAATCATATGATAATCAACATCATTTAAGCAAGTGTATAAAGAAACTAGTCACTCATAGCAAACATAAACATAAACTCAGAACTTTAAACATTAGAAAACATGATTAAAGGTCTTACAATGCTTGGAATAAGATTACAAATGATGTAGTAATGATTCCCAAAGTATTGGGGTAGACTTCTTGATGGTTTGACCTCCAAATGATGACTTCTTGGACCTCCAAAGTTTCCTGGAACTTTATGAACGAATTTAGGCTTGGAGAGAGTAGTAGTGGTGGTTAGATAGGTGTGAGAGAGGATCTCTCAAGTTGTGGTAGTGAAATGAGGTTGCAAAGGCCTCTATTTATACTATTTCCAAGGCCTAGGGTGTTAAATGCTTAACTTGGCCTCCAAGGAGTGAGGAAGGGACTAGAATACACCAAGAGAAGGACTTAGAATCGTTTGGATGCAAAGGGAAATCTTAGTGATGAAGATTTGACAACTGCAGCTTCTCCAACCGAATCGGCCATATGACCAACCGATCCGGCTGGTCCTTAATAATAACACACCGACCGATCCGGTTGCGGGTTGCGACCGATCGGTCAGTTATGGCAAAAACATAAATTCCGACCAAATGCCAACCGATCCGGCTGAAGGTGTAACCGGATCCGGTTGGATCTTCTGAGATACAAAACTTGATCTTTTCTTTCACTCTGTCTTGTAGAACTTGGTTCTTCAATCACTAAAGTCTTCAAAGGTACTTGAGATTTAGCTTTACTGAAACGGGAATCTTCGATTAGCTGCATATTTCCACATTTTCCTCCATTTCCCTGCACTTGGTTATAAATACTAGACAAACATCTCTAGATACGATTAAGTACTAAAATCACGCAAATATAACCAAATAACAGATATAAAAGTACACATAATGCTACTAGAAACATGCACAATCTGAGTGTTATCAAATTCCCCCACACTTAAACTTTGCTTGCCCTCAAGCAAATCTAGGAAAAACATCCACTGGTACAAGATCGTGATTATGAAAAATGTGATGCAAATCAACCAAGTATAAATACGAGAGAGGATTCATCAATTATGCTTTATAAAGGTGAAACATCAAGATGTTTGACAATATCTAATGATTTTCTTGCATGATTAACATTTCAAAGCATCTCACGAAAAAGGAACGAAATATAATTCACTCAATCACTCATTTTAGTGGAGTAACAAGATAAATCACACTCATTGCTCAGTCATGATTAGATTATTACCATAAGCTTGTACAAGAAACAAAACTCCACCGACGTGGCGTGAGCACCAAGTAAAAACATCTAAAGAGGGCTTTTATTCGGGTTATAATGATAGGCTAAGGGTTAAGGGTATGGATAAGGCATGGGAGTGTTATGAAATTGGTGTAAAAATAAAAATGAAATCAATTCTAATTCCCGTGTTGCTAGCTACCAAACATTCCACGAACCAAATAAATGATTATAGCTTTGCTTTCTTCTTTTCCACTTTCCACAGCTTTTTGCTTTGCCATGACAATTGTTCTTCGATCATAGCACATTGGCTATTATTTCCATACTTTCAACACAATCTTTTTTTTTTTTTTTTTTTTTAACATAACATAACGCATGGCTCAATCAATCACATAGTATGTGGTACTCATAATCATTTGAACAATCTTCACTTTCCAGGCGACTAGCAACCAACCGTTAGACATTGATATGGGATAGGCTAAGGTTTAAAGTGTAAAATCTTTTTGTATTTTCTGGGTGAAGCAAAAATGAAAGGGATGGCTCAGAAGGTGTAACTAGGGGTATCTAGTGCTAAAAATGAGCACTACAAATGGGTCCATGTGGGTGGTTAACTAACCAAAGTGGCTAGCTAATAAATCATTAAATGTAAAATGGAAGGCCATTTCGGTTAAATCCTAAGGTGCCTCTTTATCACACGAATTCACTTATATCGCACGAATGCAATCTCACTGCGGTCTGGTAATGATTTACAAGCACAAGTTCTAGAATAAATAAAATCACCGGCACACTCATAGCAAAAGGTCCAAGCATAAAAGATGTATGCTAATAAGAAATAGGCTCAAATCCTCACAATTTAGTGGAAAGGGTATAATATGTGCTAGCAAATGTCATCGATCCCAGAATGGATTGCAATAGTAATCGGAACACATCTCGAAATTTCAAATATTACCAGTTTTACCAGTGGAATGATCCAGTTATTCTAATAGATAATCCTAAAAGTGTGAAAACAACTAGATCACAAGGGCAAACAAAATTTTAATTTTAAGCATGAAAACTCTAATTTTTCCTATTCACCCCCACACTTAAGTTAGACATTGTCCTCAATGAAAAACGAACTTCAAAGTATAGAAATAGGGAAAAATAGAGATGAAACCAGATATGTCAATAAGTTTATCAGCTTAAAATTCTTTCTTCCTTCACGGCATCCACTAGAGAAATCATCACCTGCACACAATCTTATAGACAAACAAAAGGTTTTATTAAAAGGATGGCACCCCCCCACACTTAAGTTCAACCAAAGGTTTAAACTTTGGGGAGTGACCATAGAAAATCAAAACACACACGGGTTGCCTCCCGAGAAGCGCTTGTTTTATTACCGAGTCATCAGCCTGACTCGAATCTTCCCCGGGTTAGGATACTTTGACCATACGGTTCAAATGGGGAATTTCAGCTCTTAAACGTTGAGGGTATGGAATCTTTGGTTTGTACTCCACAATGGATGGGAATACATTTGATTCTTTTGGTTTGACCAAGTGAAAGTCCCTCTTTGTTATCTCGAACATTTGGTTGATTTCATTAGAAATGAGGACAGGTGGCGGATCTTTATGATTTTTCAGATGGTCATTGGATTTTCCACTCCCAGTGAATATGGCATCCACATTCTCAAGGTGAGATGTAGGAGGTGGCTTAGTCCTACCGTTTTGATTTAAAGAAACTGGATTTTGTGGTTCAGACCATTTGTCTATCTTTCTTTGCAGTTCTCCATTCCAGTTGTCACTGATTTTGTTGAACTTCTCATCATCAACATGATTGTTTTCAGGACCTTTTAATTGCGTCATTGGGATATGCATGGTGCAATCCTCAAGAAAAGGTAACACGGTTGGTGAGTTAGACATGATTTGGTTCAGATTTGGCGTGGTTAGAATGTGCTCGGTCTCGTCCTCTTCGATAAATTCATCCTCACCCTTATCGTTCTCGTATTGAATTGAGGGTGGTTTGTAGACAAATTCATGTCTCGAGTTGGAATCTGTGGTGTAAGGAAGAGATTCAACGTGATGGACTTTATGTTCCTTACTTAATCTTTCTATCCTCCTCTCCAAGTCTTGGCCTATCGCTTGTTGGTTCCTTCTTCCTTGATCGACTTTATGTTCCAATTCAACCAACAGGTTCGTCATATTCTCATTGGCTTTTGTTTGACTGGCCATCCATTCTCTCATCATCTCCTCCGGTGAGGTTTTAGGTGTATTGAAATGTTGTGATGGATAAGGTATTGTATTCCATGACTGATATTGAGGATATGTTTGGGTTGGGTTGTGATATGGGTAGGAGTACGAATTTTTGGAATTTTGGTGGTGATATCCTCCGTGATATCCTTCATGTTGGGCGTGGTTTGCTTCCATGGGATCACACATCGGCGTGTCATCCTCAGCATCGTAGTTTGAAGCGTGGTGATTATTTCGCAGTTCCATCATCTCCCTCCGTATGCTTATGAATTGGGTATTGATGTTTGTTGAGAGAGCTTCCAATTTCTCGATCAATGAGGCATGATCGGTATTGACGTTGCTTCCACCGGCGGAAACAACGATATTCGGATTGGAATCGTTCGAGAAACCACTACTTGTGAAGATAGCGTTGACATACTCATTTCTTGTTTGTGGGGGATGGTACGTCTTATCATTTGATGGTTTTGGGTTGGATTGGGTATTACTTGGCAATGAACCGGATGGTCTAGAGGAATGTTGGTCAGAAAATCGCCTTAAACTTGTTTTCAAGATCTTGGATAGATGCTTGATGATTTATCTGTCCTTGCTCAACTTTGGCTTTGAGATTGAAAAATTGATTTTTGATAAAATCATTTTGCGGATTTTTGAGCAGCTACGAATTCTCTCATGGTTTTCTCGAATTTGGTTTCTTCCATCTTTTTGTCGGGATTTTGTGGTGGTGGATCGTCAGTTCGGTGTTGAGAATCACGGTTGTCATCCCTTGGTTGGTGATCTTGCCAATTTCCAGAATTTCGACCGTAATAATTACTACGATATCGTCCTCCACGGTATCCTCCTTGAGTGTAACTTGCTTCTCCTTCCTTTGGTCCACCCATAGGTTTATCGTCGCACTCGGACGATGGGTGATTTCCTCCACAATTGTTGCATCCGTCTCGCATTTCCTTCATTTCATCTTTGATATCTTTGTATTGCGAGTCGATTTTTGAGGTTAACGCTTCCATCTTCTCCATGAGTTTTGAGGTATCGGTGTTTTCGACAAAAGCAACGGTTTTTCGGAGAGGTTTGGTTTTGGAATCTTTGGACCAATCAAGTTTGAGAAGTACTCGATCCTCGAGCAATTGATGTGCATCGTTGGGAGTCTTATAGAGAAAAATTCCTCCATCATCAAGGATGCCTTGAGAGATTTCATCTAGTCCATGGTAAAAGATTTGGATAATGGTTCCTTTTGATAGCCCATGTCCATGACAACTACGAAGCAAATCTTTCATTCGAAGCCAAGCTTCGACAAGTGATTCGTTTGGGTTTTGGTTGAAAGCAAGAATTTCTCCCATTAATCGATCAAACATGGCAGGTGGAAAGAATCGGCTCACAAAAGCTTGCCTCATCTCCTCCCAAGTATTGATGATTCCCGGGGTTAATTCATTATACCATACTTTAGCATCTCCGGCGAGTGATGATGGGAAAAGTTTGAGTTTGATGGCATTGACATAGGTGTCGCCATAACGAAACATGCCGCAAATTTCGATGAACTCGGCAATGTGCTTATGCGGATCGGCTCGCGCACGGCCATCGAATTGTCAGTCTTTGATCATAGAGAGGTGATGTCCCTTCACGGTGAAGTTGTCACCAAGGTTAATAGCAACAATAGCACTTTCGGGGGTTGGTGCTACGGTTCGGTTGGTTCCCCACATGGGTTGATCGTCCGCCATGGGAAAAGGTAAATTGGTGAAAGGATTGTAAACAACTTTGGCTTCAATGAGGTTATCAAATGGTGGGTTTGGTACTCTTGGTACACGATTTTTCAATGGTTTGAAACGTGTTCTCCTTCTTCTTCGAATCAATCGTTCGGGGTTGGTAAGAGGTGTAATTGGTTCTATTCCTGCTGCTCGAGTGTTCATACAATGTCCTAGAGAATCCAGGCAATATCTAAACACACGGACAAACAACGAAAACAATTTTTATGGGCAGAGGAAGGTAACCGGATCGGTTGCGGGATGCGACCGATCGGTAAGACCAGTTGATTGACGGGTAAAATTGTAACCGATTCGGTTGAGGGGCAACCGAATCCGGTTAAGGTTTCGAGAAAAATTTTTTTTGGTTGAATCGACTTAGGGAAATTCAAAAACTTGTTGAAACACAATCAAATCCCCGGCAGCGGCGCCAAAAACTTGATGTGCCCGGTTGGTGCAAGTTTTAAATTTATAAAAGGTGAATTACCAATATTACCAATAACACATACGAGCAAGTATACTCGTCCGCTATAGCAAGATTATGAAGGTAAGTCGGGATCGTTCGCAGGGATTTGAGTGAATCTAAACACAAGTTTGAATTAACTGAGTCTATCCAAAACATATAATAAAGCAAATAGATATAATGCAATTCAGATGATTAAAAACTACACTTGCTTAAACTAGTTTCATATCATAGATTAATGTGATTGTGTTAACCTCTTAACATGTTGGTTATGATAATTAGTTGGTGTACTAATCTATTGTTCTTACAAGTTAAACTTTGATCAAGGGTTTAGTTTATAAAAACAAGCATTAAGTTTAACCAATCAATTCAAGATCAATTCAAGTTTCATAAGTCTACATACATAAACTTAAACACAAAACATCCACTTGTTCATCAAATTGCTTAAGAAATGGTCAATACAAAAGGTAACCGATCATAGACAAAAGGCTACAATTGATTCTCAACAACTAATCTTACGACCATTTAGATGTTTCCAACCAATCCAATTTGATAATCAAAAAGCGTTTCTATTACAACCACACCTTAGTTCCTTTGTATAATCAAGAATAATGGGTAAAAACAATCATCCATAGACAAAATGATTATGACTAGTTGAATAATACGAAGTTCTTTCGACCCCAACGATTACTGCCAATTAGCCAAACTTGATTAACAAATGTCACTATGAAACTTTAGCACAATTGGATCTTAGAATCAACTTGAAATTGAATTAAAACATGTTAACACAACCACTAAGGCTAGTCCCAGTCGCAACCTGGGACGACCTGGGACAACCTGCGTCACGTCAGCTTTCTCTCTCCAGCGACCTGGGACAACCCGGATGCCCCAGTCGACGATTTTTTTTTTTTTTTTTTTTTTTTAAAAAAAAAAAAAATCATTTTTAACATAAACTAAAATTTCATTAATAATTAAAATGTTACAATGCTAAATAAAAACAAGACGAAATACATAAATCATAAATCTAATCTGAATGCTCCCCGCATGCAGAGTCATACGAGGGAGTACGAGAACCGGCAAATCCCTCGAAAAGAGGTTCCCCATAGCTCGAAGTTGGTAGTCGAAGTTGATGCACCAACACCATCGTCTTTGTTCTCCTGATAGCTCCAATTGATTTTGGTGCTGATGTTGTTCGTTATCATCGAAACAGCTTTCCACAACTTGTCAGCAACCTCGCGATCTTTGCGGGCTTGATCTTTCAAAAAAATTTCGATCACAGCTTTTCTTTCAGGAGTAATGTCGTTGCAACTCTGGTAGTTTTGTCTCATTTGTTCCTTCTCGGCTTTCGCCTGGTCAATAATTCGATGACGCTTATAATAGCTTGTTTCCGAGCCTCATCGTCGATATTACATTGATTTTGAACGTACACTTGCATATCTTCAACAGAATGGGGGAGACGGCAAGCCATATTAAATCTTGTGTTAAGAAGTATTTTGAGGTTGAATTGTGTTTAAAATTGTGTGTTAAGAAATGTGTGTGAGGTGAAGTTGGTATTTATAGAGTGGTAAAGTTGGTTTGATTTTTTTTTTTTTTAGTTTAATTGACCAAACGGTCGTTTTTTGAAAAATGTATTCACAAACAATAACTACACATCGGTTGGAAAACCGCTCGATGTGCCAATTTGCCTTGCACAACCGATGTGCCAACCCAACCTCCACATTGGCCCCAACCGATGTCAAGATCGGTCGACCATGGGTATTTTTGTTGCCCCAACCGATGTTTATAGCTCCACTGCGACAAGCCTAACTAATCATATGATAATCAACATCATTTAAGCAAGTGTATAAAGAAACTAGCCACTCATAGCAAACATAAACATAAACTCAGAACTTTGAACATTAGAAAACATGATTAAAGGTCTTACAATGCTTGGAATAAGATTACAAATGATGTAGTAATGATTCCCAAAGTATTGGGGTAGACTTCTTGATGGTTTGACCTCCAAATGATGACTTCTTGGACCTCCAAAGTTTCCTGGAACTTTATGAACGAATTTAGGCTTGGAGAGAGTAGTAGTGGTGGTTAGATAGGTGTGAGAGAGGATCTCTCAAGTTGTGGTAGTGAAATGAGGTTGCAAAGGCCTCTATTTATACTATTTCCAAGGCCTAGGGTGTTAAATGCTTAACTTGGCCTCCAAGGAGTGAGGAAGGGACTAGAATACACCAAGAGAAGGACTCAGAATCGTTTGGATGCAAAGGGAAAGCTTAGTGATGAAGATTTGACAACTGCAGCTTCTCTAACCGAATCGGCCATATGACCAACCGATCCGGCTGGTCCTTAATAATAACACACCGACCGATCCGGTTGCGGGTTGCGACCGATCGGTCAGTTATGGCAAAAACATAAATTCCGACCAAATGCCAACCGATCCGGCTGAAGGTGTAACCGGATCCGGTTGGATCTTCTGAGATACAAAACTTGATCTTTTCTTTCACTCTGTCTTGTAGAACTTGGTTCTTCAATCACTAAAGTCTTCAAAGGTACTTGAGATTTAGCTTTACTGAAACGGGAATCTTCGATTAGGCGCATATTTCCACATTTTCCTCCATTTCCCTGCACTTGGTTATAAATACTAGACAAACATCTCTAGATACGATTAAGTACTAAAATCACGCAAATATAACCAAATAACAGATATAAAAGTACACATAATGCTACTAGAAACATGCACAATCTGAGTGTTATCAGCATGTCGGTCCGAAAGTCACAACATCACATGATGACAACACAACAAAGGGTGATCCAGAGATTTAATGTGGCTATAATCTCAATGAAAGCTCAAAGATCATCAAAGATGTGGATTAGTTAAAGGCCTCCACTAAAAGTACAAAATTATGCGGACTTTGAAGAATCGCTACACAAGCACAAAGATGCAGATGTTGAAGAATTAATGTCTACGAGCTCAAGACTGAAGATTAAATAGAATGCTAGGATTCAAAATGTAAAACATGGGGTGACCTCCCTTAGGGGGAGATTGTTAGGAATTAGAAAATTCCATAGTGAAGTATCGGTCACCCCAAATATAATCTAGCATGAGTTAGCTCGTAGACATTACGTTATTTACTAGTTATTTAGTTTAGTGCAACACCGTAGAGGAAGGACGGGTCTTTACCCACTGTATGCCTGATCCACAGTCCGAAGAAGGACGTTTATTATGTAACTATAAATACCCTCTACCTCCCAAGGTAGAGGTTGGACCTTCTCATTCTTAATCTAACCTTCTATGTTTCTTTCACTTTCTCTCTCTAGAAAGGATCCCACTTTCTCTCTCTAAACTCTATCTCATTCGATCCATTGTTGAGCTTATTTGTGTGTTTATGAAATCCAATATCTTACAAACATTCCATCCGTCAAGGCGTATACACCAAAAATTCCTTATCCTCAACGCCTGAAGAAAGAAAAGATGGAAGAACGTTATAAGAAGTTCATTGAAATAATCAAAGAGGTTAGACGCAATGTTCCACTCGTTGATGTTATAGCCGGAATGCCCAATTACGGGAAATTTTTGAAAGAATTTCTTAATAACAAAAGCAAGCTTGAGCAAATATCAGCTACTTTCCTTAACGAAGAATGCTCAGCTATTGTCCAAAACAAGATCCCACCACACTCGGAGATCCGGGAGCTTTCTTATTCCATGTACTTTCGGGAATAATGTTAAATGCAATGCTTTAGCCGATCTTGGCGCAAGTATCAATTTGATGCCTTATTCGCTGTATTCCAAGTTGTGCAACAACAGCCTGAAACCAACAAAGATGAGCATCTGATTAGCGAATCATTCCTATCAATATCCTGTGGGTATTGCCGAGAATATGCTCGTTCAAGTCGGTAAATTCATTTTCCCTGTGGACTTTGTAATCTTGGAAATGGAAGAAGATAGTAAAGTTCCACTCATCTTAGGAAGACCTTTCCTAAATACCGCTGATGCAATCATCAAAGTGAAAGGAAAAGAACTCAACCTTGGAGTTGGGGAAGATCGGATCACTTTTCTAATCTATAAAGCAATGCGCTACCCACATTCCAGTGATGACACTTGTTTTAACATCGATATCATTGATGAAGTCACTGATGAAGAATTGGACGCATTACTTAACGAATCCGACCCATTCATGACTACTTCTGAAAAAATCAATGAAACGGACTTTGATAAAGAGTTTGATGATTTCATGAAAGTAGAATTCGAAGGAGATAACTCAAAAGAAGAAGAAATGGAGGAAGAGGATGAAAATTTTGAAGAAATAACTTTCAATGACGAGATGCAAATCAAATCATCTATCGAAGAACCACCCACAGATCTCGAACTCAAACCTCTTCCAGATCATCTTGAATATGCTTACTTGGAGGAAAACTCACTTCTTCCAGTAGTCATATCTTCATTGCTCGAGGATAGTGAGAAAGAAAGTTTAGTTTCTGTCCTCAAAAATCACAAACAAGCTTTCGCTTGGAAAACATCCGACATACCAGGAATTAGTCCTAATTTCTGCAAACACAAAATCAATTTTGAAGAAGGGATTAAACCTGTGGTAGAACGTCAACGTCGACTCAATCCCAACATGAAAGAAGTTGTTAAAAAGGAAATCATAAAACTTCTCGATTTTGGAATCATTTACCCAATTGAGGATAGTCCTTGGGTAAGTCCCGTGCACTGTGTTCCCAAAAAGGAGGAATGACGGTTGTGACTAATGAGCGAAATGAACTAGTTCCAACTAGAACTGTCACTGGTTGGCGCGTTTGTATTGACTATCGTAAGTTAAACAAAGCCACCGGAAAAGATCACTTTCCACTACCGTTCATGGATCAAATGCTTGAAAGACTGGCAGGAAATAAATTCTTTTGTTTCCTCGACGGATTTTCGGATATTTCAAATTCCTATCGATCATAATGATCAAGAAAAGACCACTTTCACTTGTCCTTTTGGAACCTACGCATATCGGCGTATGCCTTTTGGTCTTTGCAATGCACTTGCGACTTTTCAAAGGTGTATGATCGCCATATTCCAAGATATGCTAGAAACCTCCATGGAAGTTTTCATGGATGACTTTTCAGTCTTCAGAGACTCATTTGAAGCTTGTCTTTCTAATCTCGATAAAATGCTCGAAAGATGCAAAGCTGCACATCTTGTCCTTAACTGGGAAAAATGTCACTTTATGGTAACCGAAGGAATTGTGCTTGGCCACAAAATCTCCAGCGCAGGAATGGAAGTAGACAAAGCAAAGGTCGATGTTATCTTAAAACTTCCACCACCAACTAACGTCAAAGCC
The DNA here is from genome assembly GCA_910596185.1 of Chrysanthemum makinoi. Lineage (NCBI taxonomy): Eukaryota > Viridiplantae > Streptophyta > Magnoliopsida > Asterales > Asteraceae > Chrysanthemum > Chrysanthemum makinoi. Next base: position 315,253,085 of record OU343220.1, on the reverse strand, counting down.
GTTAGAAGTTTTTAGGACATGCTGGTTTTTACCGCCGATTTATCAAAGATTTTTCAAAAATATCTCGTCCGATGACAAAACTTATTGAGAAAGAATCTATCTTCGACTTCAACGTTGATTGCATAAAAGCTTTCGAAACATTGAAATCTCAACTTACTAGTGCTCCGATCATGGTTTCACCTAATTGGTCATTACCCTTCGAACTTATGTGCGACGCAAGCGATTTTGCTGTTGGAGCCGTCCTAGGCCAACGTGAAGGAAAACACTTTAGACCTATATATTTTGCTAGCAAGACACTGAATAGTGTTCAGCAAAATTATACCGTCACCGAAAAAGAATTACTGGCCGTCGTTTTCGCATTCGACAAATTCCGATCATACCTCGTGCTCTCAAAAACAGTCGTTTTTACCGATCATTCAGCGCTTAAGTATCTGTTCACCAAGCAAGATGCTAAACCACGTCTTATTCGATGGATTTTGCTACTCCAAGACTTTGACATCGAAATCAAAGATAAGAAAGGAGCAGAGAATCTTGCTGCTGATCACTTATCTCGTCTTGAAAACCCAAATCTTGAGGAGTTAAAAGAAGAGGAAATCGATGATTATTTTCCCGATGAAACTCTCATGACCATCGATGGAACTGACGATCCTTGGTTTGCTGACTTTGCGAACTACCTCGCAGGAGGAATTCTCATAAAAGGACTAACTCATGCTCAAAGAAGCAAATTCTTTTCGGAACTTAAATACTATTTTTGGGAAGAGCCATATCTTTTCAAAATGTGTCCAGACGGAATGATCCGAAGATGTGTTTCTGGTTCCGAAACCCGCAAGATTCTTGACGAATGTCATCATGGCCCAACTGGGGGACATTATGGTCCTTCCACCACAGCTAAAAAAGTTTTTGATGCTGGATTCTATTGGCCAACAATATTCAAAGAAGCACATACACTTGTTCAAAATTGTGACGCTTGCCAAAGAACCACCAATCTCTCTCGAAGAGATGAAATGCCATTAACAAGTATCCAAGTGTGTGAAATATTCGATATTTGGGGAATAGATTTCATGGGACCTTTTCCTAAATCCCACAAATTCGAATACATTCTCGTTGCTATAGATTATGTGTCCAAATGGGCGTGAAGCTTTACCAACAAATGATGCTCGTGTCGTCGTTAATTTCCTCAAAAGCTTTTCGCTCGTTATGGAATTCCCAAGGCGTTAATAAGCGATCAAGGAACTCATTTCTGTAACCAACAAATGGAGAAAACCATGAAAAGATATGGAGTTCATCACCGATTCATAACGCCTATCATCCACAAACCAGTGGTCATGTTGAAAATACCAACAGAGCTCTCAAAATAATATTAGAGAAAACAGTGAAGGACAATCCTTCCGTGTGGGCAAAGAAACTTGACGATGCTTTGTGAGCATTTCGTACGGCTTATAAAACTCCAATTGGCACAACTCCTTACAGACTCTTGTATGGAAAGACTTGTCATTTGCCGTTCGAAGTTGAACATCGTGCTTATTGGGCCCTCAGAAACTGTAACACCGATCTCAAAATAGCTGGAGAAAAGAGATTCCTGCAATTGCACGAACTCGATGAACTAAGACTCCAAGCTTATGAAAATTCCAAACTGTATAAAGCTAGAACAAAAGTTTATCACGATAAAAAGCTACGAGTTCGAAAAGAATTCAAAGCTGGAGATAAAGTTCTGCTTTTCAACATGAAATTCAAATTCAAAGCTCCTAAATTACAACCAAAATGGTTTGGACCATATATCGTTAAACATGGATATCCATCCGGGTATGTCGAACTCTATGACAAACAAGGTGGAAGTTTCATTGTTAATGGGCACCGAATCAAGTTATATTACGACAAGGAGCAAACGAATGAAGTTTCATGTGCAACATTTCCATGAAAATGAATTCGATACTATCACCTTTGTAGCACCATTTCCAGGAAGAATCCCACAAATTGTTCCATGGAAACCATCTGCTGAATTCGTCTGGGACGATATCGAAGCTACTGGTGAAGAATTCATGTACATCCCCGAACTTTTCAAAATGTTCAAAGCTGCCCTTGCAGCTAAATAAATTCGGGAAGATTCGAGTCAGGCTGATGACTCGGTAATAAAACAAGCGCTTCTCGGGAGGCAACCCGTGTGTTTCAGATTTGATTTTCTGTGGTCACTCCCCAAAGTTTTAACCTTTGGTTGAACTTAAGTGTGGGGGGGGGGTGCCACCTTTTAATAAAATCTTTTGTTTGTTTATAAGATTTTGTGCAGGTAATGATAAGATTTTGTGCAGGTAATGAATTTCCCAGTGAACACCAGGAATGAAGGAAGATTTTAAGCTGACAACTCATTGATATATGTGGTTTCATCTCTATTTTCCCTATTTCTATACTTTGAAGTTCGTTTTTCATTGAGGACAATGTCTAACTTAAGTGTGGGGGGTGAATAGGAAAAATTAGAGTTTTCATGCTTAAATTTTAAATTTTGTTTGCCCTTGTGATCTAGTTGTTTTCACGCTTTTAGGATTATCTATTAGAATAACTGGATCAATCCACTGGTAAAACTGGTAATATTTGAAACTTCGAGATGTGTTCCGATTACTATTGCAATCCATTATGGGATCGATAAACATTTGCTAGCACATATCATACCCCTTTTCCACTAAATTGTGAGGATTTGAGCCTATTTCATAAACATCATACATCTTTTATGCTTGGATCTTTTGCTATGAGTGTGCCGGTGATTTTATTTATTCTAGAACTTGTGCTTGTAAATCATTACCAGACCGCAGTGAGATCGCATTCGTGCGATATAAGTAAATTCGTGTGATAAAGAGACACCTTAGGATTTAACCCAAATGGCCTTCCATTTTGCATCTAATGATATATTAGCTATCCGCATTGGTTAGTTAACCACCCACATGGACCCATTTGTAGTGCTTAATTTTAGCACTAGATACCCCTAGTTACACCCTCTGAGCCATCCTTTTCATTTTTGCTTCACCCGGAAAATACAAAAAGATTTTACACTTTAAACCTTAGCCTATCCCGTATCAATGTCTAAACGGTTGGTTGCTAGTCGCCTGGAAAGTGAAGATTGTTCAAATGATTATGAGTACCACATCCTATGAGATTGATTGAGCCATGCGTTATGTTATGTTCAAAAAAAATGTATGAAAATAATAGCCTATGTGCTATGATAGAAGAACAATTGTCATGGCAAAGCAAAAAGTTGTGGAAAGTTTGAAAAGAAGAAATTGAAGCCATAATCATTTATTTGGTTCGTGGAATATTTGGTAGCTAGCAACACGAGTATTAGACTTGATTTCATTTTTATTTTAACACCAATTTCATATACATTCCCATGCCTTATCCATACCCTTAACCTTTAGCCTTATCATTATAACCCGAATAAAAGTCCTCTTTAGATATTTTTACTTGGTGCTCACGCCACGTCGGTGGAGTTTTGTTTCTTGTACAAGCTTATGGTAATAATCTAATCATGGCTGAGCAATGAGTGTGATTTATCTTGTTACTCCACTAAAATGAGTGATTGAGTGAATTATATTTCGTTCATTTTTCGTGAGGTGTTTTGAAATGTTAATCATGCGAGAAAATCATTGGATATTGTCAAACATCTTGATGTTTCACCTTTACAAAGCATAATTGATGAATCTTCTCTCGTATTTTTACTTGGTTGATTTGCATCACATTTTTCATAATCACGATCTTGTATCAGTGGATGTTTTTCCTAGATTTGCTTGAGGGCAAGCAAAGTTTTAGTGCGGGGGAATTTGATAACGCTCAGATTGTGCATGTTTTTAGTAGCGTTATGTGTGCTTTTATATATGTTATTTGGTTATATTTGCGTAATTATAGTGCTTAAACGCATCAAAAGATGTTTGTCTAGTGTTTATAACCAAGTGCAGGGAAACGAAAGGAAAGTAAAGAAATGTCAGCAAATAGAAGATTCCCGTTTCAGTGAAGCTTAAATCAAGTATCTCAAGGACCTTTGAAGGCCATAGTGATTGAAGAACCAAGTTCTACAAGATAAAGAGAAGAAAATATCAAGTTTCCGTATCTCAGGAGATCCAACCGGATCGGTTGCTCATGCAACCGGATCGGCTAGAATATGACCAGAAGCATTATGACCACCACCAACCGTTCGGTCGCAACCCGCAACCGGAACGGTTGGCCACTTTTGTAGAAGACCAACCGGATCGGTTGGTCGTATAACCGATTCGGTTGGAGAAGCTGCAGTTGCCAAATCTTCATCACTAAGCCTCCCCTTTGCATCCAAACGATTCTAGGTCATTCTCTTGGTGTATTCTAGTCCCTTCCTTACTCCTTGGAGGCCAAGTTCAGCAATTAATACCCTAGGCTTTGGAACTAGTATAAATAGAGGCCATTTGTGAGCATATGAGACACACCTAAAATACAAATCTCTCTACTCATCAAAACAAAGCTTTAAGCTCTCATAATTCGTCCTTAGAAGCCCAAGGAAGTTTGGAGTTCCAGAAGTTCCACATTTGGAGGCCAAATCACCAAGAAGTCTACCCCAATACTTTGGGAATCATTACTACACCATTTGTAATCTTATTCCAAGCATTGTAAGACTTTTAATCATGTTTTCTAATGTTCAAAGTTCTGAGTTTATGTTCATGTTTTCTATGGGTGGCTAGTTTCTTTATACACTTGCTTAAATGATGTTGATTATCATATGATTAGTTAGATTGTGTTAACATGTTTTAATTCAATTTCAAGTTGATTCTAAGATCCAATTGTGCTAAAGTTTCATAGTGACATTTGTTAATCAAGTTTGGCTAATTGATAGTAATCGTTGGGGTCGAAAGAACTTATTGTTATTCAACTAGTCATAATCATTTTGTCTATGGATGATTGTTTTTACCCATTATTCTTGATTATACAAAGGAACTAAGGTGTGGTTATAATAGAAACGCTTTTTGATTATCAAATTGGATTGGTTGTAAACATCTAAAAGGTCGTAAGATTAGTTGTTGAGAATCAATTGTAGCCTTTTGTCTATGATCGGTTACCTTTTGTATTGACCATTTCTTAAGCAATTTGATGAACAAGTGGATGTTTTTGTGTTTAAGTTTATGTATGTAAACTTATGAAACTTGAATTGATCTTGAATTGATTGGTTAAAACTTAATGCTTGTTTTTATGAACTAAAATCTTGACGAAGGTTTAACTTGTAAGAACAATAGATTAGTCTTCCAACTAATTATCATAACCAACATGTTAAGAGGTTAACACAATCACATTAATCTGTGATATGAAACTAGTTTAAGCAAGTGTAGTTTTTAATCATCTGAATTTCATTATATCTATTTGCTTTGTTATATGTTTTGGATAGACTCTGTTGATTCAAACTTGTGCTTAGATTCACTCAAATCCCTGCGAACGATCCCGACTTACCTTCATAATCTTGCTATAACGGACGAGTATACTTGCTCGTATGTGTTATTGGTAATATTGGTAATTCACCTTTTATAAATTTAAAACTTGTACACAACCAGCACATCAAGTTTTTGGCGCCGCTGTCGGGGATTTGATTGTGTTTCAGCAAGTTTTTGAATTTCCCTCAGTCGATTCAACCAAAAAAAAAATTCTCTCAGAAACCTTAACAGGATCCGGTTGTCTCTCAACCGAATCGACTACGATTTTACCCATTACCCAACTGGTCTAACCGATCGGTCGCAACCCGCAACCGATCTGGTTACCCACTCTGACCCATAAAAACTGTTTTCGTTGTTTGTCCGTGTGTTTAGATATTGCCTGGATTCTCTAGGAAATTGTATGAACACTCGAGCAGCGGGAATAGAACCAATTACACCTCTTACCAACCCCGAACGTTTGATTCGAAGAAGAAGAAGAACACTTTTCATACTATTAGAAAATCGTGTACCAAGAGTACCAAACCCACCATTTGATAACCTCGTAGAAGCCAAAATTGTTTACAACCCTTTCACCAATTTACCTTTTCCCATGGCGGACGATCAACCCATGTGGGGAACCAACCGAGCCGTAGCACCAACTCCTGGAAGTGCTATTGTTGCTATCAATCTTGGTGACAACTTCACCATGAAGGGACATCACCTTTCTATGATCAAAGACCGTCAATTCGATGGCCGTGCGCGGGCCGATCCGCACTAGCACATTGCCGAATTCATCGAAATTTGCGGCATGTTCCGTTATGGCGACACCGATGTCAATGCCATCAAACTCAAACTTTTCCCATCATCACTCGCCAGAGATGCTAAAGTATGGTACAATGAATTAACTCCAGGAATCATCAATACTTGGGAGGAGATGAGGCAAGCTTTTGTAAGCCGATTCTTTCCACCTGCCATGTTTGATCGATTAATGGGAGAAATTCGTGCTTTCACCCAAAACCCAAACGAATCACTTGTCGAAGCTTGGCTTCGAATGAAAGATTTGCTTCGTAGTTGTCATGGACATGGACTATCCAAAGGAACCATTATCCAAATCTTTTACCATGGACTAGATGAAATCTCTCAAGGCATCCTTGATGCTGGAGGAATTTTTCTCTATAAGACTCCCAACGATGCACATCAATTGCTCGAAGATCGAGTACTTCTCAAACTTGATCGGAACGTTTTCGGCCGTTTTTACACGTTTTCATCTGTTTTTACATGTTTTTGTCTGTTTTTACACGTTTTCATCCGCATTTACACGTTTTGTCCGTTTTCCACGGTTTTAGTCGTTTTTACACGCGTTTTCATCCGTATCTACACGTTTTCGTCAGTTTTTGCACGTTTTCATCCATAATTACACGTTTTTGTCCGTTTTTACGTGTTTTCATCCGTATTTACATGTTTTCGTCCGTTTTTACACATTTTCGTCTCTTTTTACACGTTTTCATCCGTATTTACACGTTTTCGTCTCCTTTTACGCGTTTTCATCCGTATTTACACGTTTTCGTCCGTTTTTACACGCTTTCGTCCGTTTTTACACGTTTTCGTCCGTATTTACATGTTTTGGTCCGTTTTTACACGTTTTCGTCCGTATTTACCCGTTTTCTTCCGTTTTTACACGTTTTCGTCCTTATTTACACATTTTCGTCGGTATTTACATGTTTTCGTCCGTATTTACATGTTTTCGTCTGTTTTTACACATTTTCATGCGAATTTACACTTTTTTGTCCGATTTTACACATTTTTGTCTGTATTTACACATGTATAAATGGATGAAAATATGTAAAAATAGACGAAAATGTGTAAATACAGATGAAAATGTGTCGAAAGAGATGAAAACATGTAAAAATGGATGAAAATGTGTAAGTACAGATGAAAACATGTAACTACGGATGAAAACGTGTAAAAATTGACGAAAACATGTTATTACGGATGAAAATGTGTTAAAACGGACGAAAATGTGTAAATACGGATGAAAACATCTAAAAACTGACGAAAACGTGTAAATACAGACGAAAACGGTAAAAACGGATGAAAACGTGTAAAAACGGATGAAAACGTGTAAAAACAGACGAAAATGTGTGAAAATGAACGAAAACGTGTAATTACGGATGAAAACATGTAAATACGGATAAAAACTTGTAAAAACGGACGAAAACGTGTAATTACGGATGAAAACGTGTAAATACGCATGAACACGTGTAAAAATAGACGAAAACATGTAAATACAAACGAAAACATGTGAAAACCGACGAAACGTGGAAATACGGACTAAAACGTGTAAAAACTGACGAAAACGTGTAAATGCGGATGAAAACGTGTAAAAAGAGATGAAAACGTGTACAAACGGATGAAAACGTGTAATTATGGACGAAAACGTGTAAATGCAGACGAAAACGTGTAAAAACAGACAAAAAGGTGTAAAAACGGACGAAAACGTGTAGAAACATACGAAAACATGTAAATAGGGATGAAAACGTGTAAAAACAGACGAAAATGTGTAAAAACAGATGAAAACGTGTAAAAACGGATGAAAACATGTAAATACAGATGAAAACGTGTAAAAGCAGACGAAAACGTGTAAAAACGGACGAAAACGTGTAAATATGGACGAAAACGTGTAAATGCAGACGAAAACGTGTAAAAACAAACGAAAAGGTGTAAAAACGGATGAAAACGCGTAAAAACGGACGAAAACGTGTAAATACGGACGAAAACGTGTAAATACGGATGAAAACGTATAAAGAACTAACGACCGTTAGTCCTTTATACTAACGGTCGTTAGTTAATTGTGAAAAGATTTTAAAAAGAAGATGACAAGGACTTTTTGGTCATTTTATTCGGATATGGACTGGATCTGTAACATATACAAAACACAATGACTGAACTAGTCAAAAAAAACTTTAGTGACTCAAAGTGAAAAAATGGCCAAACCACAGTGACCATTTATGTAATTAAATCTTTTTGTTATTACCATGCAATTTGAGTAGGTTTGCTTCTAAACCTTCCCTTATAATTGGATTCAAAGATCTTCCATGACGTATTTCATTATCCCAAGTTTTTTTTTTTTTTTTTTTTTTTTTTTTTTTTTTTTTTACGTTTGTTTATTTTTGTTATTACCAGCACAATATTATTGTTTGATTAGATCATTTACAAGTCTAAGAATAATTTGTACACTATAAAATGTGATACTCAATGGTGCTAGGAACATTATACCAAGATACAACAGAGTTAAAACACAACATACAGTGCACACATGCATGTTCTTGGAGCTTTGAGCCTCGTTTTAAACATGAAGCCCGCCCCATTCTTTGAGCGTATCTACAAACGTGTTTATACTTTATAGACAAAAAGGAACCCACAATAATATTTCCTATATCACAACATATTGTATGAGGCATACATCTTAAAGGGCAATTCTTTTTAATCTATACCCCCTTTTACAGTTGAAGTCAATTATAAGCGTCACCCGACAGTTGAGCAAAATTGTTGCAAATACTAATGATTGAAACAACAATGCGATTTAATTTGGCCTCACTAGCTCGTTTGTAATCACTTTGATTTCAGAATACGTATTATAATGAAAATATATGGCACCGTTAGACGTTATGGTGCATGGCCAATCTAAAGTAAGACTACAATGTGATCGCACTTGACTTGCATATAGACGCCAATACACGACTCTTGTTAACTTGCGTGTTAACCGTTAGTCAACGTGAATGAAGCAACGCTAAACTACCTAAGATAGATAATATTGATTTATAATACACACGACTTTGGATTTGAGATATATCTTTGAGTAGTCACTCCCGTCAAATTGAACACAACGACATCATTTCATATGATATGGAAGTCGACTCATTCAAAGATATTCAACCGATGGACGGATTAAATGGGATGGGCGTAATAACTCTTTTTCCATACCGGTTGAGGGGAGATTTGAGGACCTATTGTGCATATATAAATAATTGAGGGTTTTTATACAAAATTAACACTACAACACCAAAATTCATTACTATCCCGGGACCCAACATAGTTCCATCACTGGACCCACTTATACTTTCAGTGTATTAGCTAGCTACACTTTTTACCAATGTGGATAAAAACCTACATTTTACATTCCAAAAAACGTTATACGGCTCATAAGTTTCGCAAATGGACGTGCATCTTTACAGGGCCGGCTTTAGGGGAGTGCAAGAGGTGCGATTGCACAGAGCCATCGCTTGATGAGGGCCACCAAATTTCATACACTTCTATTATATATATGACGTACAAAATTTCGACTACTTCTTAAGAAAAGTTTATAAATTTTGTTTAGATTAAATTGCAAAAATCATCCTTGTGGTTTGGCCAAATTGCACGTTTTGTCCTTGTGGTTCATTAAGTGCAAAAATCGTCTGTATTTTCCACTGTTACGTGCACTTTTAGTCCCCTATCACTAACTGCGTTAAGTAAGTTCTGTTAATAGTTACACGTTAGCCCGTCTGGCTAACGGCCGTTGCAACGCTCGTCCTTTAACCGTTGCAGCACCGGTCCTTTAACCTATCGGACGATTATAATTAAAAATTTTCATCCGTTTTTATACGTTTTTATCCTTTTTCATCCGCTTTCGTCCGTTTTAATACTTTTTTGTCCGTTTTCAACCCTCTTTGTCTATTTCATTCGTTATTCTTACGTTTTGTCTGTTTTTCTTACGTTTTTGTCGGTTTTTATCCATTTTTGTCCGTTTACATTCGTTTTCATCCGTTTTTCTTACGTTTTGGTCCGTTTTTATCCGTTTTGTCCGTTTTTCTTACGTTTTTATTCTTTTTCTTTAATTTTTGTCCGTTTTCTTACATTTTTGCCCCCTTTTTCTTACATTTTTGTCATATTTCGACATAAAGAAAATTTTTTAGAAAATAATTCTAAAAATCTCAAAGTTTTTTTTACGAAAAAAAATTTGGAAAAAAGTATTTGGAAAAAATAATTTGGAAAAAGAATTATGGAAAGAAAAGATTGAAAAAAAAATAGGAAGAAAATTCCTTATTTTTATTTTTTTGAAAAGAAAAGTATTTTGACATATTGAAATATTTGAAAAAAAATGTAAGAAAACGAACAAAAACGTAAGAAAAACAGACAAAAATATAAGAAAAACGGACAAAAACGAATAAAAGCGAACAAAAACATAAGAAAAACGGACAAAGAAGTAATGTTGATGCATAATCTGGCGCGGACTGGATTCAACGACTCTCCTTGGCCGTTAGTCGTCTTCTCGAGCCCTAGTAGACCTGTCAACAAAGAGAACCCGTTAGGAGTGGACCCGGAGCCGTAGCCCCGGGGTCCACCTCCGACGGATCAAGTTAGTATGCTTACTGTGGCATAGCAAAGAGTGTTATATGATGATCTAGAGATAACCTGGCATCCGTGTATATATAGGCATGGATTAGGGTTTAGCGTATGGGCCGTGATGTCGGGCTGACCCATTCAGTGCCCAACCGGACCATACGTCAACAAGCCCCCAAGTTTAGTATGAGATAGCGCATGGCTATGTTATGCTAAACTTAAGTTCGATGGCGCGTAGTTGAAAGTGGAACCCGCATGCTGTATCCTGGGTAAGGCGTACCTTTTGTACCGATAGCGACACAACATGGTGCGGAAGACGTGCTTAGCTGTAAGTCGCGCCGTGCGCGACAAAGATGTGCAACAGAAGACGTGCTTCTGCGCATAAGTGTGCGCTGTGCACGACAAAGAGGTGCGACAGAAGACTTGCTTCTGCGCATAGGTGTGCGCTGTGCGCGACAAAGAGGTGCGACAGAAGACGTGCTTCTGCGCATAGGTGCGCGCTAAAGATGTGCGACAGAAGACGTGCTTCTGCGCTGTGCGCGGCTTCACAACCGACAGAGGACGTCTCCCCTGCGCGGGTTGAATGATGCGAATATTTAAATTTGTCTTTGTACTAAGCTTGCGTTCTGCTTCCAAACACACCTGCGTACGAAAACAGTGGTAGCGTATACCCTGGTAGCCCCCCAAGTTTGATGGTGCTACTCGTGTAGGAGCATTAAACTTATTTAATCTGCGAAAAACACTCAATGCAAAGATTAAAAGTATATGCCGCGAATCGCAGCATATAAAACCTAATAAAATTAAGCAATATATAGCACATAGCATAAAAAATATATATATATAGCACATAGCATATAAGAAAATTGGCAGTGCGCACCCGTCGTGGGATGCGTACCGATGAAATAATAAATTGTTTTTTTTGTGTTATTATTATGTTTTATTAATAACAGATGGACGTACCGTGTCCGCAACTAATAGACGCAGATGGATTTATCTTAACCACATAGACTCGAACGTTTCTGGATGATCGCAGATGTTTATACCACGGCTTTTGGTCGGTGCGCATCATGGCGATTGACTAGCATCGTGGTATTCCGCGCGTACAGACGCTCTGCGAAGATGTCTGAACGCACGGTCTTACACGGGTAGATTTATCGCGACTGCGTTGTTCGAGCGCGAACAGGTGTACCAACCGTAAAAACAGTATCTGCGCGAATTAATTCGCGGCTAAAAGGGAAAATAGCTCCGATCATGCGGATATTTTCTTAGATCCGATCGTGCGGATTAAAAGATAAAATAGATCCGATCGTGCGGATGTTTTAAAATTGTATCTTATGTAAAGAAAATCATGAATCATATACATGTTATATTAGATGTTGGTTCACGTGAATTAAGCAACTAATAATGAGAATTAATATTATAAAAATAATGACAGCAAGATAATGTATAAACTGTGCGCATCGGTTTACGACATCATGATACATGTTATATTAGCAGTATACCATAAAGGTAGGAGTAGAACTTGTCGTGCAAGTTAATAAAACGTTTAGATGCGTACAATTTAATTTAACGTGCAATTTAACGTGATGTTTGCTTTCGGCCATGATAATCGAATAGAATTTATCTACGTATGGCAGAATGCACATAATGATAGAATGCAAAGTTTTAGGGTTACCGACTTTAGGAATTTATCTCTGCTTTTCGGTAATCGGAGAACACGAAACATAGTTTATTCGTGTCCCACGGATGGCGCCAACTTGTTGATGCATAATCTGGCGCGGACTGGATTCAACGACTCTCCTTGGCCGTTAGTCGTCTTCTCGAGCCCTAGTAGACCTGTCAACAAAGAGAACCCGTTAGGAGTGGACCGGAGGCCGTAGCCCCGAGGTCCACCTCCGACGGTCAAGTTAGTATGCGCTGTGGCATAGCAAAAAGTGTTATATGATGATCTAGAGATAACCTGGCATCCGTGTATATATAGGCATGGATTAGGGTTTAGGCGTAGAGTGGGCCGCTGATGCCGGGCCTGACCCATTCCTGGCCCAGTCCGGACCATACGTCAACAAGTAACAAAAAGGACAAAAACGAATAAAAAAGGACAAAAATGTAAGAAAAACGGACTAAACGTAAGAAAAACAGACAAAAATGGATGAAAACGTATAAAAACGTACTAAAATACAAGAAAAACGGACAAAACGTAATAAAAACAGACAAAAGTGGATAAAAACAGACAAAACGTAACAAAAACGGATAAAACCGGATGAAAACGGCCAAAAACGTATTAAAACGAACGAAAACGGATGAAAACGGAGAAAACGATATGAAAACGATATAAAACGGACGGAAATTTTAAATTATAAACTGCCGTTAGGTTAAAGGACTAGCGCTGCAACGGTTATAGGACGGCGCTGCGAACGACCATTACCCAAAAGGGCTAATATGTAACTATTAACGGAACTCACTTAACGCGGTTAGTGATGGGGGACCAAAAGTGCACTTAATGAACGGACGATTTTTGCACTTAATGAACTACAAGGATGAAACGTGCAATTTGGCCAAACTACAAGGACGATTTTTGCGATTTACTTTTTTGTTTGGATAAAAACGGACAAAACGTAAGAAAACAGACAAAACGTAACAAAAACAAACAAAAATGGATGAAAACGGACAAAAACGTATTAAAACGGAGAAAACGTATAAAAACGGACGAAAATTTTAAATTATAAACGGGCGTTAGGTTAAAGGACTGGTGCTGCAACGGTTAAAGGACGGGCGCTACAACGGCCGTTAGCCAAAAGGCTAACGTGTAACTATTAACGGAACTCACTTAACGCAGTTAGTGATAGGGGATCAAAAGTGCATGTAACAATGAAAAATCCGAAAGATTTTTGCACTCAATAGACTAAAAAGACGAAACGTAAAATTTGACCAAACCACAAGGACGATTTTTGCAACTTACTCTTTTGTTTAACTATAAAAAAGTTAGAAAGTCGCATTAAATTTTCACAAATCAGTTCCAACGGTTAAAGGACGGGCGCTGCAACGGCCGTTAGCCAAATGGCAAACGTGTAACTATTAACGGAACTCACTTAACGCAGTTAGTGATAGGGGATCAAAAGTGCATGTAACAATGAAAAATCCGAAAGATTTTTGCACTTAATAGACTAAAAGGACGAAACGTAAAATTTTGCCAAACCACAAGGACGATTTTTGCAACTTACTCTTTTGTTTAACTATAAAAAAGTTAGAAAGTCGCATTAAATTTTCGCCTATAACTTGCATTGCCATGTGTGATTATTTTCATTATCCTAACGTTTTATGTTTGTTCATTTATGATTTACATTAGTTTAAGTTATTACCAGCAAAATAGTATTGTTTAATTAGATCATTTACAAATCTAAGAATAATTTTTACACTATACTCAATGGTGCTAGGAACCAGGAACTTAGTAGGCACCGGGAGGGGTTATGGCTCCCCTAAACTTTTTAGCCACAAAGTACATTTTTAATCCTTATACTTTGTAGAAGCATTATTAGTAAAAATGCTAAGTGAAAATGTAAATTGGCCCTTCTAAAACAAATATGTTAATGTGTAACCCTTCAATAAAACTTGTAAAGTTCCGTCTATGCTAGGAACAAAATACCTAGATACAAGATAGTTAAAACACAACATACAATCCACACAAGTATGTTCCAAACTTTAAATAAAGGACAATTCTTCCTACATGATATTTTTACTTATCTTTTCATATACAAGACCATAATAGAAAGATATGAAGAAAAAAAAATTGATGGGCTAAATGACAAGATACAATGCGTCAAAACAACACTTGTGATATTTTTACATTAATACTGAGTGAAGCATAAAACACAAAGGTGATAAATCATATACATCAGTTTTCAAAATTACCCGTAATGGCCACCAAACTCACTGGTGGTGGTGAGGTTTGACGCGCGTTGGTGGGTTTTGGCACTGATTTAGTGATACACTATTAGTTTTTTTTCTTTGTGTTTGTGTGGTATGTTTTGTATTAAAATAAAGTATTTTATGTGATTTCTTTGATGGTCAGAATTGTAGTTGCTTGATAGTCGATTTGAAAGTATGTTGAATGATTGCTTAACACTAACGTGAAAATAATGAGTCTGCGTGTTAATGTTATACGAATAGAACACGTGTAAAAGATAACTCAAAAAGTCAAAAGTGATGGGTAAAAGAGAGTTAATATGAGAGGTCGTGTAAATAGGTAGTTTATCACTTGCTGAAAAAGAGAAGTGACACCGGAAAATAGCAACGAGTGTTTGACATTAACAATGAAGCAATTTTTGAAGGAAATTTTTTGATCGAGTTTTATGTTGTTAATGAAGATGTGATATAGCATAATGAAAAAAAAAAATAAAAATGAAGGTGACCTTCAAGTCCACCGTTAACCATGACGACCAAAGGCAAAGAGTTCAAATTTGATTTTTTTTCACAAATCCCAAGTCAGAGCAAATATTGAAATAAAATGAAATATATACTCTCTCTGTCTCAAAATTTTTGTCAGAAGACAAGAATTACATAAATTAATAAAAGTGAGACCACTACAAATTTCAACTACTCAAACAGAATATATATTTCTGCACTAAATTCTCTTTTTTTTACTAAAAAAGAAAAGTGGACAATTTTTTGAGATATCCCAAAAAAGAAATATTGACAATTATATTAAAAAAGAGGGAGTATATTTTTTAAATTTCAACTACTTATTGAGAAAAGTTTAAATTTTGTTTAACTAATAATAAAAAAAGTTGGGAACTCAAGTTTAAATTTTGTTTAACTAATAATAAAAAAAGTTAGGAACTCGCATTAATTTTCCACACATACATACCTACCAAAGCTCTTAAGTCTTTAAGACAAAGGGCTCTCTAAAGCATGCGTTAAAACTTGATACTAAACCAAACATGTCTAAATAAACTATATTGTGCTATATTAAGCTAACATAGTTTCCTTTTTTATGCGATGTGGAGACAAAGTCGGGTTTCATCAAATAATAATAAGGCATCTATAGATGTACTCTAACTCATGCATTTGCACTATTTCTAATGGGATACCATGCAGTATATGTGCTCGTTTTAGTCTGCTTATTTCTAAACCTTCCCTGATAATTGGATTCAAAGATCCTCCATGAAGTATCTCATTATCCTCACTTTTTATATTTGTTCATTTATGATTTACGTTTATTAAAGTTAGGGCAAATGATAAAAAAAAAGTATTATACTTGACACCATTTGCTCTTGTGGGTAGCGAACAAAATTTTTTGCTTTTGTGGGTACTATACTTTCAAATTCATCCTCTTTAGGGTATTTTGCGAATTTTTTGGACATTTTTGCCCCTCTTAGCTATTAGAAATTTTTTTTCCCGAAGGGCAAAAAGGTCACATAGTACCCTAAAGAAGATGAATTTGAAAGTATAGTACTCACAAAAGCAAAAATTTGTGTTCGCTACCCACAAAAGCAAATGATGACAAGTATGATACTTTTTTTTATCATTTGCCTTTTAAGTTATTACCAGAAAAATATTATTGTTTGATTAGATCATCTACAAATCTAAGAATAATTTGTACACTATAAAATGTGATACTCAATAGTGCTAGGAACAAAATACCTAGATACAACACAACATACAATGCACACAAGTATGTTTTAAACATATGCAGTCGATGTTATATTCTATAACTTAAAAGGTGAATTGTAATCTTAATTTATGAGCTTTGAGCCTTGTTTTAAACATGAAGTATGCCACATTCTTTGAGCCTATCCACAAACATGTTTACACTTGCATGACGCATGCATCTTAAAGCGCAATTCTTTTTAATCTGTACCCTTTTACACTTGAAATTGATTATAAGTGTCACCCGACACCGACCCAAGTTTTTGCAAATACTAAGAATTGAAACAACAATGCGATTTAATTTGACCTGACTAGCTCGTTTGTAATCACTTTGATTCCAGATTACGTATTATAATCAAAGTATATGGCACCATTAGACGTTATGGTGCACGGCCAATCTAGAGTAAGACTACAATGTGATCGCACTTGACTTGCATATAGACACCAATACACGACTCTTGTTAACTTGCGTGTTAACCGTTAGTCAACGTGAGTGAAGCACTGCAAAACTACCTAAGATAGATAATATCAATTTTTAATACACATGGCTTTGGATTTGAGATATATCTTTGAGCAGTCACTCCCACCAAATTGAACACAACGACATCATTTCATATGATATGGAAGTCGACTCATTCAAAGATATTCAAACGATGGCTGGATTAAAGGGGATGGGCGTAATAACTCTTTTTCCATACCGGTTGAGGGGAGATTTGAAGTGAATGCAAATCGATTTTTTTGTTTCTTGAATGACTATCATGAAGTTTAGCATAGTTGATAAGTCAAGAAGTTTGACGTATCGATCTAGCTTTTATACGGCTTACAAGCTTTCTAACGCCTTAATCAGATTTAGAAGTTCCATTGATTAAAGTTTTAACATAAAAAACATAACTTTATTATTTTAGATTATACACACTTTAACATTCTTAACTAATAACTACATTTAGCTACATAAATAAAGAAAGGGACTCTCTTTGTTACGAAAAGTGTTTACGATTTTCCAAAATAAAAAATAAAAATTTAAGAATTCATATAAATTTGCCTCCAATCCAAGGTATAGCTGTTGTGCTTAACAACTAAGGCTCGTATTGGAGACAACTTGATAGTATCCCAAATTTGAATGTCCCACATACATTGTGGTATATGAACAAGAATTGTTTTTTTATTTGATCTCTGTGGGACCGAAAGCCGTGCACGTTTCACAACGCCTATCTTACATTTATAACAATGTCATTCCATTTCATTATCTCGTATCTTGCATATAGACGCCAATATACTATGTGTGTCTGATCGAGTTGATCATTGGTAAAACATCACCTTGTAATTTATTCTGGGCACACATTCCTCCCTCTAGGATCGTTGGTGACGACCATTATGACACTGCACAAGAGGTTAAGCAAACTTTACAACGTTACAAAGAACTTCAAGATATTATAGCCATTCTTGGATTGGACGAATTATCCGAAGAAGATCGGTTAACTGTAGCAAGAGCGCGAAAAATAGAGCGTTTCTTATCACAACCTTTTATCGTAGCAGAAGTATTTACGGGTTCTCCGGGAAAATATGTTGGTTTAGCAGAAACAATTAGAGGCTTTAAATTAAGCCAAAATTTTTGCATGTACTATAATTAATGAATGAAACAACAATGAGATTGAATTTGACCTCACTAGCTCGTTTGTAATCACTTTGAATCCAGATTACTTATTATAATAAAAAAATATGGCACCATTAAACATTAAGGTGCACGGCCAATTGAGAGTAAAACTAGAATAAGTTTTCTGTGCGGTATAACAACTTAAGAAAAGCTTTATTTATTCATCTTTTACCTTGTTATGAACCCATATGTTCCAAATTCAGCAATACATGAACCCAATTACTTTTTAAATTCTTTTTATGTTTTGCAATTTGTTAAAAGTATATAAACATTCTAGAAAAACAATGAAGATTACATTTTGAAAAAGAATTAAGATTTGGATATTGTCATATTGTGCAAGTGAAAGAGAACATTTTTCAGCTTTTTCTGCTAGTCCAATATTTGCAGCTTTGTAAACCTTAATCGATCTTTTGATAAACTTAGCAAAATAAATTCATATAGATGAATCTTTTGGAAGTTCATATGGTTTTAGATAGCATTTGTTTGTTTAATTCTTTTTATGTTTTTATAAATAGATTATACAACTTTCAAAATTTATTAATTACTTGTTGCATAAAAAGAGAGAAAATCAAATTTTATAAAGTAACAGTTTATACATTATTTTAACTATAAAAAATTTAAGGATGCATACAAATTTTACCGGAATCTACAACTAAAGCCTGATAGTCATTACTTATCAAGCCCAATTGTATGCATCCAGAAACTTTATACTAATCCATGGACATATGTTTTGTCTGCTTGTTGGTATATAAACTGTCATAACTTCTTCTATTTAGCCGACGTGGGACTCAGTTTCATGAAACATATATAACATTTAAAGTTGATCATCACGTCACCTCACACACGTGGGACTCGGTTTCATGAAACATATATAACATTTAAAGTTGATCATCACGTCACCTCACACACGTGGGACTCAGTTTCATGAAACATATATAACATTTAAAGTTGATCATCACGTCACCTCACACTCACACTAATCAATATTTTTACTCATACGTACTAATATTTGAAACAACAATGTGATTTCACTTCAATTGCATATAGATGCCAATAAACGATTAGTGTAGGCAGTGACTTACTATAACCAAACGTGAGTTAGTTGAAGTTGAAACACAACATTTTCCCGTTCACCAGGCCCTCCACGAGCAAGAACCATGCTACTGAACCTTTCTTGCTTTTCCATATCTCTATAAGCTAGTAGTTAAACGTTTGCAACCTTGTTGTTGTTAACTTCTCATACTCTTAATTAGTACAAAGTATTTCTGTTCATCTAATACTTTTGACATAAAAAAATGGTTACGGTATTTGAAGCTCGATAAGCCAAGTCGCATAATTGACATAACTACTCTTGTTCAATTCAATCAAATTTTGATAATGGATATGCCCTTAAGCAGGGAAGGAGCTAGGGGGTCCCATGGGTGTCCGTGACAACTATGGATTTTTTCGATTTAGTGTTAATTATAAGAAAAAACATCGATTTTTCTCAAATACATCTTAAATGACCCCGGTCCATTGAAATGTGGTTTTAGTCTTATTTAGTTACCATTTTAAACTCTATTATATTATGATTAAATTTTTTTTGTGCACCCGGTAATGTTTGTTCCTGGCTCCGTCCCTGCCCTTAAGCCGAGTCACGCAATCGATCTAAGTACTCGCGTTCTATACTATCAATCTTTAATAGCGCTAAATTATTAGATCAATTTATTTTATGTAAACATTAGAACTTGAAACGTCATATTTTTTACTTACATAAACAAATGGACATGATTTATTTTACGGGAAAGTTAAGACTCCTTTTATCAAAAAAAAGTTATAGATTTTGTTAAATATAGAAAAGTGAAGAATTCATATAAATGTATGTGCATCTCCAAATATCAAAGATGGTATATTGGATGTTGTACCATCTAAGATATGAAGATGTCATAACTTCATATTAATCATTACACGTATTGTCTATACACGTTGTGGTATATAAGGTGGCAAAGGTTGTTTTCTTTCAACTATATGGGATACCAAATTGTCAAGGTTTTCATAAAACATATCTTACAGTTGAAGCTATTCCACACTCGAACAAACCAAAAATTGTAATTGATACTAATATAGGGAAAGACAACGGGGTTCCACTTCACTTGCATATGTAGACGGTAGACCCCAATACACGTCGAGTGTTAGTTTACGAATTAACCTTTGATCTAGCACTGTTAATATAGCGACACATTTCTTCTCCAAGATTTCTTCTCCAAGATCTTGATGCAATCGTCACTTGAGAAGGCAATGGCTTGCCATCACCAAACATGATCGGTTCTGGTTTAAACACAATGACATGTCGTTCGGCTCACCTCCATGAGCATTGATCAACGACCTTGGTGTTGAACCATGTCTTACTTTGTCAAATTGGATTCGGTCATATTAGAATCTTCACTGAATCTGAACCATCTTCATTTTATCCATTCCAACTTCATTGCAAAAAACACGACATTTTCATATTTATAAAAGAATTTGGAGCTCGCTAAACCACGTCACATAATCGATATAAATACTAAAAGATATCAAATTACTCGTGCAAATATTCCGCAACAAATTCACTTAAGACAGTGCTATAAAAAGTCACGCCTCGCAACCTTTTTGACTTTTTGTATGTTTTATCTTTCATAAAAAAAGGACTTTTACTACTACAATATTTTTTTTGGGTAAAGGGTTTTACCCCGGTAAATGTATAGCTCACGATATTTAGCCACATAGAAAAATGGAATATAAAAACTGAAGTATTTGTAATAAATTTTATCCAAACTAAAAAGCAGCTGTCTAAGCCTAACAGCCAGCTTTAGAATAGGAGAAAATTTGATACTAACACACTTACCCACACACGTATGTATGATCCATGTATATTGTGGTTTATAAGCTAGCATACCTGCTTTTCTTTTTACCTATGCGGGATTCTTTTCTTAATTTGATCATCAACTCACAACAAAAACATGTCATTCGCCTACCTCTCTGTGAGCAAAGTCGTGTCATTCGCCTGCCCTCCATGAGCAACCACAATGCTATCGAACCATGTGTTAATTTGTCCTTCACTATCAAACATAATATCCGACTTTGGTCCCATTAGAATCTTCACTACATCCGAACTATCTTTATCTTATGATTTTCGAGATAGCTATATCTAAACGTGTGTTTTAGTATGTCAAATAGTTAATCTGGATGTTTGATAATGAAATACGTTGATTCGGTGAAGACATGTTGGCAGTAAAAACTCGCAAGAAAACTTGTGTCCTGAGTGCACCGCAGCGTATATATTCCATGGGAATAAAACTTGTTGCTTCAACAACGCCATTAATTAAAGTCATAATAAGAATACACAGGGAAACCTCGAAAGAGTGTAGCCCCACTTAAGAAGATCCTCTAGCCTTGATTTACAAGATTTTATTGCTTCCGTAAAATGAAGAAGATCAATATTCGCACATGCGGGAGAAACTCCAGCGAAGAAACACGTGATCGTTGCAAAATCTCAAAGTGCGAGTTGTTACAATCGAATAATAGCTAGTAGGTACTCTGCCCATTTAAGTGTTCAGTTTGATAACATGACTTGAGTGAAACAAGTTGTTTATCATATTTACTTAAATAGCATATAGATCCAGATGTGCAAGTCCCAACAAGTATGTCATTTTCTGGACGTTAAACTTGAACCTTGAGCAAGCCGAGCCCCGAGAAATCTGAAGTCCTTTATCATGTTTTTGTTTAACTCATAATACTTGTTTCAAATTTATATATAATCGATGTTAAGTAATAGTTATGCACTTACGTCCATTGTTCAAAGTTCTAACATGCAAAAACAGACTTTTATTGTTTTTAGATAGTATTTTCCCAGTCACTCTCGTGCAAGTTTTAATCCAAGAATTTCCTAGATTCTGATACCTAGTTGCATAAAGGAAGAGACTTTTAAAGTAATTTGTAAAGGAAAAGTGTTTAGACTCCTTGTTGAAATTTGAAAAAGTATACATTTTCTTAACTACTTTTTTTAAAGAGTTGCTATAAATTTTACATTAGGAACATGATTTTGGTAGACTCCTTAACATCATGGTACATGATATAACCCGAAGCTTTATAGTTTTCAATCATATATGGTCAAGGCCGTCTCGTGTTTTCGGTGACCCAAAGCAATGACAACAAAGAGGCCCTGTTACATGTGTAAACTAAAGAGAAATTGCATATAAACTTGAATTATATGACTTATAAATATTTAATACTATATGTATTTATATGCAAAACTAATAAAAATGTGACCCCTTTTAATTAGAGACCCTATTCGACGGCACGTATTGCACACCCATCTATATATGGTCCATATAGATTGTGGTATATAAGTAAGCATTGTTTCTTTTTATAACGAATGTGGGACTCAAGTTGGCAGTTATGGTTTTCATGAAGCATAACTTACATTTGCAGTTGGTCATAAAAGTCACCTTACACAGTATGTTAATTATTAATACTAAATTACTAATGGTTGAAACATTAGTATGATTCCGCTTCACTTGCATATATATAGACGCCAACGCACGACGAGTGTTAATTTGCGAGTTAACCATTGGTCTACGAGAATGAAGCACTTTCAAATTGTCTAAGAAATCTACTTAATCCATTTACAAAAACAGATAAATGGTTTTGGTTATACAAACTGTTTATTTGACTATTTGATAGTGTTTATAAAGTTTGCTTTTGTGATTACAACATTGAACTTGTTATACAATGTCTGGGTTAATTAGTTCCAGTTTTATATAGGAAATCAGGAATGGAACAATTTAAGAGTAGATTCAATGTCGTGATGAGCCCAATGGGCTAATACTTTCATCTGGGTCATGTTTACTGCTATTTAAGTTTTTATAATGCTATTCTTGAATTTTGTTTGTGCATTATAGTCGAAATTAACACGTGTGAATACTAAATATCTTTGTGTACGTATATATCAGTTAATTCATATAAGATTCTGCTATAAATTCACCGAGGAGAATGCTACAAAAGATTACACTTTAACATAAAAAGAACAGAACTTAAAATGGATTCTTAAATTTTGCAACACAAAAGTTAGGACTCCTTGTAAGAAAGAGTTATGGAAAAGAAAAAATCAGGAGTTTATATAAATTTATCTCATTCTTGCAATCGAGTTATATGTTGTTCAAACAACTCAATCACAAGATATGAGAAAACTTGATATTAACCCAAAATTTAAAGGTCTATATGCATTCTAGTATATAAGCTATCATAGTTTTTGTTGTTTTATCTATGTGGGATTCAAAACAGTCATGATTTCCATGAAGCATATCGTACATATGAAGTTGATCGTCAACGTCATGCAACACGCACACAAAAACCAGAAAATGTTATTAATATTACTATTTAAAACATCAATGTGATTCCATTTGACTAGCAGTGTGTAATCACTTGCATATAGACGCCAACACACGACGAGTGTTAGATTGCCAGTTGACCTTTGCCAGCGACTCATTCCTCCAAGATCTTGATGCAACCATATACCACTTGAGCTGGCAATTGCAATGTAACCGGTTCAAGTTCAAGTGCAAAGTTATCTTGTTCGCCTGACCCTGCGTGAGCAACCACCATGCTATTGAACCATGTCTTGCTTTGTCTTACATTATCAACTCGGATAGCTGGCTTTGGTCTCACACTGAATCTAAACCATCTTCATTCACCCATTCAAACATCATTACAACATTTGCAGCCCTCACAAAGTTAAATGATTCCTTGATGTGGCCATACTATCCCCACAATCACATCATTAAGACAAGGGCAAATGATAAAAAAAAGTATTATACTTGACACCATTTGTTCTTGTAGGTAGCGAACAAATTTTTTTGCTTATGTGGGTACTATACTTTCAAATTCATCCTCTTTAGGGTATTTTGCGAATTTTTTGGACATTTTTGCCCCTCTTAGCTAATAGAAATTTTTTTTCCCGAAGGGCAAAAATGTCACATAGTACCCTAAAGAGGATGAATTTGAAAGTATAATACCCACAAAAGCAAAAAAATTTGTTCGCTACCCACAAGAGCAAATGATGACAAGTATGATACTTTTTTTTTATCATTTTCCCTTTAGACAATATGGATATGGACTACTTTGAAGAGATAGATACATGTAGCTGGTTAATCGGTTTTGACGTTCATATTAGACACCGGTTGTCAAACCGGTTTCTATATGTTTTGGTTATAGAGATACCCAACCCCCCGCCTAGAGTGGTTCCTAAACCACTCTCCATGAGCCATTCTAACCAGTCTCTATGAGATTTTTTGTAGTAGTGTGGTTGTTAGAAAATTTTGAAGTGAATGCAACTCAATTTATTTTTTTCTTGAATGGCTAACATGAAGTGAATCAGTTTAACGCTTCTGCTGAAATTAGGGGTGTTCATCGGTTCGGTTATCGGGTTATTCGGTTCGGTTAGTTCGGTTAATTTTTTTTTCTGGGTATAACCGAAAACCGAACCGAATAACCCGAATTACATAATTTTAATTATTTTTTTATTTAATTATATAAATTTTTAGCACAAAATATTTTTTACAAGCTTAAATCATGTAATATTTATACTAAAAAAGAGTTTTAGTGATTTTTTTCCATATATATACATAGAAAAATATATATTTTATATGAATTCGGTTTTCGGTTCTCATTGCCAAAACCATATCCAACCCGATAACCAAATATTTAGTTCGGTTCGGTTCGGTTTTGACCAATTCGGTTCGGTTATAAATTCGGTTCAATTATTTTCGGTTCAGTTCGGTTTCGGTTTTCGGTTACTGTGGATATTACCCAATCCGTGAACACCCCTAGTTGAAATAAGAGGAAATGTATCACAACCTCATACTTGCATATAAATTTATGTTCGTCACTTGTTGTAGCTTGTTTATTAAAGTGATTTAAGTGGTATGAACTCTATATAGTATTGTTGTTACAATCAAATTATATGGTGTAGTATGGTGCACTACACATTTAAAGCCTTGAGAAGCAAGATGCTTATCATATTTACCCTTATATTATAGCGTATAGATTCATATATATAAGTCCAAGAAATATGAAGTCCTATATATAGCACGTTTTTTATTAGCTCGTAATACTTGTTTCAAATTTATATATAATCGATGTTAAGTAATAGTTACGCCCTTATAATATATGGAATGCCCATTGTTAAACGTAACATGCAAAAACAGAAATCTAATGTTTTAAATAGTGTTTTTCCAGTCACTCTCGTGCAAGTTTTAATCTCTTATATTGATTCTATAAACATAGTATTATTTAACTCCAAGCTAGATTTTACTAGTTTCTAATACCTAAAGGGAAGACTTTTGAAGTTTGTAAAGGAAAAGTTTGGACTCCTTGCTGAAAAATTATACATTTTGTTACACTATAAAATTTTAAGAGATCGTATAAATTTTACAATTCAACCGACTAATGGATGGTATATCAACATCAACATCCGTGATTGAACTGGAAGCTTTATACTAATCAAATAATGTATGCTCCCTGTACATGGTGGTATATAACAAGCATTGTATCTTCTATATAACCAATGTGGGACTCAAGTTGACACTTAAGTTTTTCATGGAACATAACTTACATTTGCAGTTGATCATAAAAGTCACCTACACAAAATGTTATTTCGACTAATATCGGAAACATCAGTGTGATTCCCATTAACTTGCATATAGACGCCAATAATGCACGACCGTGTTAGCTTGCGAGGTAATTATTAATCTTTGAGAATGAAGCACTGCTAGATTATCTATAAGCAAAACATGACCTTTCTTTCCAAGGTATATATATAGTGACTCACCCTTCTCCAAGATCTTGATGGAGTTGCACACCACGTGACACGCAATGGCTTACCATGTTATAGTGACTCATTTCGCCACATCGAGTTTGCGTTCAGATATAACTTGTTGAAGCTTAGTTTTCTAAACTTTTTTCATAGTGTTAGCTGTTACAATCAAAATATATGGTGTAGTATGTGCAAAATCAATTCGATAAAAAAAAAAAAAAAAAAAAAAAAAAAACTAGATTAAAAACTCTGTCTGATAAAAGAACTTAAGAAAAAACAAAATCTTTATGGATGTACTTTAGCCCAACACGTACTTAAGCCCAACTAGTATTTAATTTGTGGACGTCAAGGCCCAAAATAAAATGCAGTGGCTGGTTTGATTTTTATTTTTTTTATAACCAATTTACATATGGTACATGTATACGAATGGAAATGCAAAATAAAAACACGGCATATTGAAAGAGGTATTTGAAGCTCTATAAACCAAGTCACATAATCGACGTACTTACACTCGTTCAATTTGATCAATCTTCGATACACTATATGACCGTATTACAAATGTCTTCTACGAAAGAACATGTTTCGTAATTGTGTTATCTGTTTGTAATGTTCTATATTTTGCAAAAGTTACATCTACTTTGACACAAAAAAAGTCGAAGAATGCTTACTCTTTTAATACAATGATTATAAAAGTCTTTATAAAGCTTAGTTTCATCAACACTAATCATTACTCTTAAGTCATAACCATTTCAAAAAGTGTATTTCTATCTTGGTTCCTAAAAGTATATTTCTGGAAGCCAACTTTACTTTTGAGGATACATTGCATATATCCTCATTCTCATTAATATTTAATAGCTTAAAAATAAGTTGCTAATATCATGCTTATCATTCCATATGATTACATCTTCAAGATTTCACTTGACGAATTAAAGTGATTACATCTTCATGACCAAAGGAAGTCATGTAAATTAACCAAAAGAGACTTTATGCTTTTTTTTTTTTTTTTTATATCTTTCCAAAAGTGGATTTATAGTTATCCTTGTGATCTCTTATATACATGTAACACATCATGTTTTTTTCAAAAAGAACACACACAACTAACATTGAGTAATTATTGTGAAGCATTAGTTAACAATGTGACAAATGGGTATAATTTGGTGAAAAGCAAATCTTTGGTCGTCAAATGGACAAATGATTATCAACTAAATTCACATATTAAAAGCTACGAAACTCATATTACCTCATTCGTTCATGATGCTACTGAAGCCTGTTCAGCATCTTCATACCCTTGTCTCAAGTTGCATCGCTCGACTATCTTAGTGAAATCCTTAAGGCTAAGCTGCCAAGCAGAAGTATACACAAGCTATAAACGATGAGCGTTAACTTGCGTGTTAATCGTTTCCAAGAATCATTCTTTCAGTCGCTTTAGCACTTGATGCAATTGCATCAGAGCTTTGTGGAGGCGTTTTGTTAGCTACATCCAAAAAGCCGGGTGAATCTTGTAAAGAAAGAGCAATGGCCTGCAATTCATAAGGTTGGCTATTCAATTGAAAATCTTAATGCAAATCGAGAACTACAAAGTCATGCGATTCACTTGAATTTACATTCATTATAGCTTCATCATCGACAACATAACCGTCGTTATCTGAAATTGCTAGAACTTTCTTGCTAGGTGCTGCTTTTTCAGCTTTGGTTGGGAAAAGATTCATATTGGTGATTATTGCAGTAAGAGTGGTAAACATGTTAAACTAATGCAAACTACAAAATTATAGCTATCGACATTGCACTTTTTCTCCATTGTAGCAGCCAATTTTTAATAAGTGTAAAACAGCAACCAACCTAAAATTAACGTGTGATCGTATTTTTAAACACATGGCATGCATGTGATATGTGCAACGGCTGAAGTTAGTGAGTAATAGGGCGGGCAATAGTCCCCCCAAAAGTTTTGATCTTTATTACTAATTTAGTTTATTGACAAGAAAAAAGATACAGTAGTTACTCACGAATACAAAAACCCAGCCTAATGTTCCGAAAATTAAAAACTCGTTATAATAAGAGCTTGCAGAGCAGAGACACATAAAAGAACAGTATATTGAAACTTTGGTAGCTCAAAAACAGAAAATTTAACACTTGGTTTGCTACAACGTCAAAGAAACTAGAGACAATAAAACTGAGAGTACTATTGCAGTGTCACTATGGACCAAATTGTATGTGCTTATAAAGTGGTTAACGCCAATTGAAACGCTAATAACAAGTTTAAGTGTTTGGCAAAAACTGATTACAATTCTGAGTTTATCACTATCTGATCTCAGAAACTAATTATCGAGAGAAACGTAAATTTAACTCTCTATTGCCTTTCATCGCCTATTTATTAGACTTTTTTTGTTTCATGTCATAATAATCACAATAAAAACACACCCTACCACTACCAAAGGTCCAATAAAGTACAAGCTCATATTAACTACTAACAACCAATGGTTGGTTGGTATAAAAACGCTGGAATTTTAACAACCAATGGACCCAACTGAATTTTGAGTGAGCCGGAGTTGTGAACCGTTGTGTTTAAGAGTGAACCGGAGATGAACCGAACTCAATTCGAACCAGTGGTCCGGTCTACGGTTCTTTATTTATAAGACTATTGGTCCAGTGGGTCGAGTTAATGATCAACTCACCCTTTGACCACCACAAGCTATGGTATGTTATGGTGCACGGCCAAGCGAGAGTAAGCCTCGAATAAGTTTTTCTGTTTGGTATAAGAACTTAAGAAAAACTTCAGCAATACTTGAACCCATTTATTTTTTAAACTTTTTGTATGCATTGCAATTCGTAGAAGTATATAAATAGAACAAAAAAAAAATGAAGACGACGAGAACGTTTAACAACTTTTTTTACTAGTCCAATATTTGAAACTCTTTAAGCCAAGTCACGTGATGGATGTAACGAGAGCCATCTTTGAGGGTGTGCAAGGTAGGCGACCACCGCTCAGGGCCCCTAAATTTTTAGATGCCTCAAAATTTGTTCCGTTAATAATTATATGCATGTGTACACATATTTTTCACAAAGAAAAAATTATTTAGATGAGAAAATATCTTAAATTGGTAATATGTTAGAACCTTTAGACAACTTATTGTATTATATCTTATAAATTGTGACATTTATATATTACATTCCTTCTCTAAAGGTCTCATTATTTAATTTCTTCTCAGAGCCTCAAAATTTTTATAATTCATGGGACGACATGTAACGACTCTCCTTCAACTTGATCAATCTTTGATAAACTATTAGCTCATATACCATAATAAAGTCAAGTTCATTCACGTAAAAAGAATATAAAAATTTCACTTAAAAGAATATTGTGAAAGTTTTTGTGGATTTAGATATCATTTGTTTAGTTGTTTGGTCATGTTGGTTCAAGTGTTAATCTATTATATTGATCATTATTAAGCAGATTATACAAGTTTCAAATTTTAATAATTACTTCAGCTGCATAAAGGAAGAGAAAATCAAATTTTATAATGTAAAAGTTTATACATTGTTTTAACTATTAAAAAAAATTAAGAATTTATACAAATTTTACCATGAACCACAATTAATGCGTGATAGTCATTACTTATCACGCATCATTAGCTTTCCAAGGAAACTTTATTCTATTCCAAACACGTATGTATTGCCTGCCTTTTGGTATATAAACTGCTACAACTTCTTCTATATGGTCGATGTGGGGACTCAGTTTTCTTGAAACATGTCTAACATTTGAAGTTGATCATCACGTCACTCCACATTCACGCTAACCACAATCTCATGAATACTAATATCTGAAACATCAATGTGATCTCACTACACTTGTATAGAGACGCCAATACACGACGAGTGTTAACTTGCATGAAGTAAACAAAAGAACCCAAAACCATGCTGTTATTATTTTTCCATTTACAACATGTTATGTGAAGCATATAAATAACATGCTAGTCTTTTCAATCTATAAATACACCCTCTTAAAGTTGGAGTTGTTTATAAACGTCACCCCACAGTCACACGATCGAGCTAGAAAGTTGAAATACATATACTTAAAACTACAATGTGATTTAATTCAACCTCGCGATCTTCTTTAAGCGTGTTTGTAATTACTGGGATATATTACAGTGCAAGCTTGTGAGTTGAAAGCTAAGTTTAAAAATGTTATATGTTATAATCAACGTATATGGTACATTATGGTGCCCAACCAATTTAGAACAATACTGGATTAGGTAATATGCTTGATTTAAAGAACTCAAGAAAAATGTTTATGAAATTCACACTAGTCTTAGGTCACATTTTAATTAGTGTTAAGATCGACTCGGTTAAGTTGTCATCGCAACATGTAGATGAAGGAGAATGTTAACAACCTTTTAGCTAAGTCTGAAGGAGGTATGCGAACAGATTATTACTACAAAGAAAGATACTCTTATCTTTGCAAAGAAAAAGTTTATACATTTTAATTTGTTAACTATGAAAATTAAGATTTTATACAAACTATTCAGAGGTCGTAGCAGGTGCGGGTTATGAATAACACACTCCTGCGCCACTACGATACATGAACAATTCATATTGATCTACAAACATTAGATCCATGTATGTTGTGATATATAAACTAGCATGTACTCCTTTTTTTAACCAATGTGGGATTCTTAAGTTGTCAAAGTTGTCAATGTGATCATCCATGTTACCCGACTCACACTCACACTAACAAAAAATCTTATTACTACTATATTTGAAACAACAATGTGATCCCACTTCACTTGCATATAGACGCCAATACACGACTCTTGTTACATGCGTGTTAACCCTTAGCCAACGAGAATGAAGCACTGCTAAACTATCTAAGATAGATGATAAAGAGTTTTAATAAATATGACGTTGGATCTGAGATGTATCTATGAGTAGTCACTCCTGCCAAATTAAACACAACGACATCATTTCATATGATATGGAAGTCGACTCATACAAAGAGATTCAAAAGATGGCCGGATTAAGTAGGATGGGCATAATAACACTTTTTCAATACCGGTTGAGGGGAGATTTGAAGTCAATGCAAGTTGATTTCTTTGTTTCTTGAATGACTAACATGAAGTTTAGCATAGTTCATAAGTTAAGTTTGACGTATCTATCTTTTATTATATGGCTTACAAAACTTTCTAACGTCCTAATCGGATTTAGAAGTTCTATTGATATAAGTATTAACATAAAAAATAACTTTATTATTTTAGATAATTATATACTCTTTTAACACCTCCCTCATATCTCACTGTGGCGGGATTGAGTGTTGTCGTTGCATATACTCTAACATTCTTAACTAATAATTGATATTTAGCTACATAAATATAGGTACTCTCCTTTTCAAGAAAAGTTTTTACGTGTTTCTAAATTAAAAATAAATAAATAAAGAATTCATATAAATTTACATGCATTCAAGACGTAGTTGTTGTGCTTAACAACCAACACTTTAATCTGAGACAACTTGATACTATTCCAAACACGTAAATCTAGTATACATTGTGGCATATAAACAAGAATATTTTCTATTCTTTGATCTAGTTTTTTTTTTTTTTTTTTTTTTTTTTTAGAACGGCAGCAAACTTGAAATCCGGCCCTCGAGTTAAACCATCCAAATGGGCAAGCCCCGGGAACCGAACCACTAGGAGAGACCCGCGAAAGGAAACCCCTATGTTGGGATTCTTGATTTGATGAGACAAAGTAAATAGAAGAATGAAACAAAGGGACTTAAAGTGACAAAGATGAAACCTACAAAAGGATGGAGGGACTTGCTTGTAAAAGAAGATTTATTGTTTAGTCCTTCGTAGAGATTTGTAAACCCTAATCCTCGAGTATATAAAAAGGACATGGGTGTAGGTTTTATTAATTAAGTCTTCCAATATGTAGACGTCTAGTAAATGTGTGTTGTGTGTCTAGGGCGTATGGTTCATTGTAAACGCCTAGACTAGATTAGTTGGTGTAACGCTCCAAGGTAATCAAGGTTTACCTTGATCCCTGTTAGATTGTAACCGTTCTAGAATTGATCATCTAGAATTGGGGCGTGTAGTGAATATTGTAAATCAACGATGATGATGAAAACCTTGTGTCAATAACAATTAATGTTTTGTTCTATGTTCCGCTGCGTATAACCATTGTTATTGTTAAACCCTAAGGCTCAAAACGATCTCAAGGAGTATAAAAAACTCCACAATTGGTATCAGAGCTTGGGGAGCTCGTTACCTAGGGATTCGCAAGGTTTTATTGGTCAAAAAATGGCGAAAAGAAGACAAAATTCGAATCTGGAATTTTTCGTGTTTTTCTGCAGCACAGTTTTAAAACGACGATAACTTTCTCGTTAACCGTTGGATCGTGACCAAATTTTTGGTGGACGTTCTATATATATTGATCTAACTTTTCACCAGAGGGATCGTCAATCGGATCTTTCAAGAAAAAGATATACAACGTTAAAGTCTGCTGCCGAACAAGAATATGTCGAAGTTTCTGTTTTGGATCGTCGTTTGAATCTTTGTCAAAAGGTTAGTGGAGCTAAGGTCTAATAATCTAGTACTCCGTACTAATTAATTCATGAGATATTAATTCATGGGAAACTAATTAATGCCATTAATTCTATATTTGAATTGGCCGGTGCATGATATTTGGATATATTGATCGTGGGCCAGTGTGTATGGAGTTAGTAATATATTTGGTTGATAGCTAAAGTCTTTTATAATTCTTGGCTACGTTCAAATATTGGTTGCTGATTGGTTGATCTACGTATTCTCATATTTTGATTGATGCTGCTGTGTTTAAATTGTTTTGGAGTCCTTATACGTTACTACTGCTCACTCAAGTACTGCTATCTTTATTGTTTAAAACTGCTTTCGAAGAGTCTTTTGTACTGTACGATATCGTAACCACTGCTCGTTAGTCGTTACCACTGCTAGTGTTCGTGTTTCCACTGCTAGGCTACTCGTTTTGTATTCCACTGCTGAGCTTGTTCAATAACACTGCTAGTCTCGCTCGTTACCACTGCTACTATTTGGTTTCCACTGCTAGTATGTTCGTTGTTTATTCTGCTCGTTCATGGATTTCAAGTATCAGTTGGAGTGTGATTTATTTATCAATCGTTTGGAGCAGATTTATGGGCATGGTTGCATGGGTTTCGAGGTTATTAATGTGTGGTGTTTTGAGGTTTGATGATTTTCGGTTCGTTGGATATTATAAGCAGTTTGTATTGCTCGAGCTAAATCTTTGTAGTTTGTACTGCTACGTTGGTAACCGAAAAGGATAATTTGATACTGCCTTTGCATGGTAACCGACATTGTACACTTTACATCTATTGGTCATTATATTTAATCCTCGTTTGATTTATTGGTTGGTGACTATTATCATGGTGACTATTAAGAAAAAGAATGAGGACAGTACATGGATGTTTGATACTTTGCATGGTGGGATTAATATTTTGGGATGCAAGTGATATAATATTCATAGGTCAATTGGTCTTTGTGATATTAAATTAATCATGGGACAGTGGTAAAATCCCCTCGTAATAGTTTTGAACTAATGCAAATTGAAGAAAGTATATGGTTTATAAAGTTTCTACTGCTGCGCGTAATAGTTTTGAACTGCTAGCATCGTCCGATAAATAATGTTTCAACTGTTAGTTTTGATCGATATCGGATAGAGCGTACTTTTTGGTTCTCGTATGGTTTTCGATTTGAGGGGAAGACGAGCATAACAATTGTTATGGATTTTTAGTGACACAAACATGATATTGGTTCACACACACAGGAAGTTTGGAATTTGTTCTTAAAGGTTTTAAAAAGCTCGTTTTTGGATTTATTGGATTAGTTGATTACGAAGAAAGTTGATTATCACTAATTTGATGTTGTAGTTGAGTTTCGCAGGTTTGTGTTCTTATCATATCTCAAAGTGGGTGTTACACTTTGTAGATAACTTGTTTGTGCTTAAAGGATGTTGACGAAGACTTGCAAAATCTAGTTTTCATAGGTCAAGGGGTGGATGGATGAAGACCTAGTTAACTATCACTTAAAGGAGTTACATTGTAGTGCTCAGTGTCTCATTGAAGATGAGGATTTTGTCAAGAGGTTGCGATCTACTTATATTTTTGGTTGTCGTATAAGTTCGACGTCACGTGGATAGTACAAGACATAAGACACAAGTTTGGGTTATTTTACTTCTTCATCAAATTCGTTATATTTGGTTTTCTTCACAAGTGAACATTACAAGGAGCTTACAGATTTGAATAATCATTTGATTTTCATGCACCACTCAAGGGGAAGTTTCTACCGCTTATATTCTCCATTTGTTGATAACAAAAAGGGGAAGAGATATTGGAGTGCAATGGCATGAATTAAGGGGAAGAAAAAGGAAGACAAGAATGTTTCATTCATGGTGAGATTTAATTATCTCAACTTCTGCTACTTCGTCTAGGGAAGTTTGTACACGACCAAAAAGTGTCGTCTTTATAAAGACGAGACTATCTATTGATTGAATGTTAGGGTTTATTATACTTCTGTTCCAAAATCATAAAACCCTAGTAATCGGTGAAAAGCAGAACCATGGTAACGATTGAGGGGAAGCTATGGTGAGCTTGCCTTGATCGATGGAAACTACTGTATGTTCAAAGACTCAGATGGTGTCATGATTTGAAGTTCATACATGTTTATTCAGTTCGCATGGTAGCATGGGTATAGAAGCAGATTCTTGAAAGGGTTCGAGTAGGTTCTGAGTTCAATGATTTGAGCAGGTTATAATCTGAACAGGTTTTGTATTCAGGGTTCAAGTACTGCTTGACTTTATATGTTTATTGTTACCACTGCTACGCTAAATCGATTCCACTGCTCGAATGCTTGTTTCCACTGCTAGTACGAATAAAGTTACCACTGCTAGTATACATGTTTCCACTGCAAGATTTTATCGTTTCCACTGCTAGCTCAACGCTGCGTTTTGAAGTTTATACTGCTTGGTACTGCTCGATATATATTGTGGCTGCATTAAAGAGTGTTTGGATTTGAGTTTTGTGATATTTGTTGACACACAGAGGTAAGATATGTGATTCTTACATGCTTGAAGTTGATTCAAGTAGACGATTTGAATGTGATGATCAGGGTACACACAGGTTATTGGGTAAACACTCATAAGATTACACACACGGTTGGTAATGATTCAAGACCAGATGTTTAATAATGATGATTTTATTATTTGGTCAGGTACATTGCTTAAAGTAGATATCATGTTCATGTTCAGAGGAAGTTTTTCACTTTTTACATGGTCTCTACAATTCAACCAAAGAACTGATCTTCATTTGATTACTACTGCTTGGTTTCAAATACTATTGTAGTTATTTTTCGTAAGCTATTTGGTGATCGTTCATGGCTGGTACTACTTGGTGTTTGATTCTATGGTGGTTAGTTATTTGACAAGTTCTTTTAAATGGTTAACATGTGGGTTTCAGGGGAAGCTTAATGTTTAAATGTTTAACCATTTCTATGCTACATCGAGATGAAGGTTTTTATTACTACTTGTTGGTATTTGTACTATTGGTTCGAATTTCTATTGCCTTAAGTTCATTTTTAGTTGCAAAAAACTTCATGGAGGGTATCTTGAGGCATTAGAAGAATGGATTAGTCGTATGATATTGGTTTGTGGTGGTTGGGATCAAAGTTGCTTCTACTTAGCGTCTCCTAGTAGATTATGACAAAAAGGGGAAGAAGGCATTACATAGAAGATTTGCAGCTTGAAGATCCTTGGTGATATTGCATGTTTAAGGGGAAGTTCTTATGTTTCATGACATCTTAACTTTAGGGGAAGTTTGTGCTTATTTGGTTTTGTCATTATCAACTAGGGGAAGATTGTTGGGATTCTTGATTTGATGAGACAAAGTAAATAGAAGAATGAAACAAAGTGACTTAAAGTGACAAAGATGAAACCTATAAAAAGATGAAAGGACTTGCTTGCAAAATAAGATTTATTATTTAGTCCTTCGTAGAGATTTGTAAACCTTGATCCTCTAGTATATAAAGAGGACATGGGGTGTAGGTTTCATATACATGTCTTCCATAATGTAGTCAAAGGTGTGTGTGTGTGTAACCTATGGCGTGTAGGTTATTGTAAACGCCTAGGTTATTAGTTAACCTCCAAGATCTGAGGTTTCTTAGATCCCTGTTACAGTTAGGTAACACGTATTATTCTGATCAAATAATATTTGGAGGTGATGGTGAATGAAAAACCTTGTGTCAATAACATAATTGTTCTTTGCTATTCCGCTGCATATGTATATGTTATTGTTTAACCCTAAGGCTCAAAACGATCTCATGGAGTCCTATCAAACTCCACACCCTAGAACTCACGGCTTCACACTAGGAGAAAATATAACAAC
Source organism: Chrysanthemum makinoi (assembly GCA_910596185.1). Taxonomy (NCBI): domain Eukaryota; kingdom Viridiplantae; phylum Streptophyta; class Magnoliopsida; order Asterales; family Asteraceae; genus Chrysanthemum; species Chrysanthemum makinoi. Next base: position 315,216,744 of record OU343220.1, on the reverse strand, counting down.
CCGTAAAATTTCGGATTATTATAATAATATTTATCACGTCAGAAAATTCAAATCGGTTATTTTCTGACAGATGTCAATATTTAGATTTAAAAACGAGAGGTCATCTCGTTTCTTTTAAAAATAAGACACCGCACACACGATACTTGTCCACTAAGTATCTGTATAATAAATGTGGAATTTATTATTGTCCAAGTTAAAATTTTAAGCATACATAAGCTTAATCCATTGTTTCGAGAAGTTATTCCGCATACTGCAGCGCAGTAGCATACAAGACTAAAAATAAATAACGAGATAAGTGAAATATACACATTTTATTATTCAAGGATAATTTACGGAAGAAAACGAGAGGTTATCTCGTGAATTTAGAACAGCAAACATTTATAATCAAATTTCAACATAATAAGAATGTCATATGATTACGTTTAAGAAATCGTTTCCAAAAATATAATTTCTATAATTTTCGGGTACCGGGAAGGTACGTTTACTCAAAAATTCGACTAAACACGGAGTACAAATTATACAGTATCTTTTATATAATAAAACAAAACCCCTAGTGGGAATTTTTCATTTTAAAAAAAATCAAACCATACTTTATTTGGTAATATTTTTTTAAATTTGATTTTCTTTTGGATTTTAATAAAATAAGTAAAGCTAATTATTTCCTAATTTATCTAAAAATTTATTAAAAACGTTTTTTTAACTCATATACACAAAAAAAAACTAAAAATACACATGGGTGTGAGTGTCACTTTTCATAATTGGGGATGAAAAATATAATTTAGAAAAAAAAACGGAGTCCTACTCCATGGATATCCATCTCCATCCCCTTCACCTTACAAATCTCACTGAATAAAAACCCTTACCCTACCACTAAGAACCCTGACCTTTTTTTTTCTCTCATTGAAGCAACAAAAATACCATACATCAATATCAAGCTTTAGTTATTTAGTTAGTGGATTAATTGAGGTTCCAATGTTCTTCAACGTCCGATTTTCATGAGGTCTTCTACGGGTCAAAACAACAATGGTTGCTAACGTCCTTATGCTCTCAAAACCAGATCGATCTCATACAGGTGAACACATTGAATTTTAAAATTTATAAAATAGCTGGATTGATTGAGATTTAAAAGTAGCTAAGTTTATAACCTTTTGAACTTTTGGCTAATTGTGGTTTGGTTTTGCTTTTAATGAACAACTGGAGCCTACATATTATGATTCTTTTTTTTTTCTTTTTTTTTTGGTTAAATTCTCATTGTGTGATTGATTTACTATAGTGGACTTAAAGGTTTGTGCCAATGCAAGAGGCGTAGAAGCCCCAGACGACATATCAGCATAACCTGTACATTGCTATTGCACTGGCCTGTTATACCCCTGAGGCGAATGCCTTTCAGGAGCAGGCATGTAATACACAAAATTATGCAGATCAAGTGTCGGATGGTGTGGATGATGCTAATTGTGACTTGTGAGATGGATACATCTAATAATAAGTCGTCGTTGGAACCGCACCACGTGTATGGTGCTGAATATTCTGTGGATGCGAAACAACAGTATCAATAAACTGTGGCTGCTGCTGGTGATGCATCTAAGTATGTTGTGGATCAACTTGTGTATTTGACATGGATATTAAAAAAGTAGAAACCGCCATTTGCTGATGTTGCTGTTGTTGTTGTTACATCTGAATTCTAGCATTCTAATCACTCACATTACTATTATTACTACTCAACTCACCAGTTCGGTCAATGTTATATATTATTAAATTCAATTATAACCTGGGTGATTACTTAACCCTTTTGAATTTGTATTGCTCATGAGTTGGTTACTTGATCTAATAACATTTGGTTGAAACTTAATTTTTACTTTAAGATGTATTGCTTATGACTTGATTATTTTATACTTTTAATTTTGCTGGTAGCAGGGAGATGGTCAACTATTTTATGGGATCAATGGTGATATTGGTCAAGTAAATAGGAAATCAAAGACGATGTTACCCGAAGTAATTGATAATTATAAGAATATGCGATCATACCAAACCAAATTATCTTCTTTTGTGGTATTCGCCCTTCTTGGAACGTCCAATCTCAATATATCTAGAAAATCGTGACCTGTTGGTAAGACATTTGTGTTCGCATAGCTTTCATATGAAATTAGGCATATATTTAATACGGAAGACATATTTTATCGTTCTTGGATTCCCAAGCTTTGAAATTAACGAACAATATAGAAATAGTTTATGTTTTTAAATCTCTTATCGGCTAAGTTGTAAGTCATGTAGAAAACCTACATATCATCGGTAATTTTGGTATTCCAAGCATGATTAAAAATAATTTACTTCATTGCAAACGTTTAAACCTGTTTCTTTTTCTTTTTTTTTCCTTGCGGTTGTAATGGTTTTTTTTTTTCTTATTACTCCAAAGTACTTTTATTTTACATTGAATTCTTCATATTTATAATTGTTTAGGTCTCGGTGTTCCACATGATAGAGCGAGACCAATTATCAGTATACTGTTAGTAAATCCGTTAGTTATCTCTATAGCTCTTTCACCCTAAGATGTTGATTTCTTTTTGGCAAAATTAAAACTAATAAAGTGGCAAGCTCTTTCTAGCCGCCTTTGAGAGCTCAGAGGCTGCCAACATTTTGATCATACTTGAGTCGTCCTTTATTTATTTCGTACTAATATCTGACTCGATGTTTCGACGAAACATTATATAATTAAAGTTTTAGTTTTTAGTGGTTCCACGATTGTTTAAGTGGTATGCTCTTTCAAATATGAATATTCTCTTATTTTCTTAATATGTTTTATACAAAATATCACAACTGTTATGATGTTATCAACAACAATGGGTTTAAGAAGAGTTATTGAAATTTAGCTACTTGATTTTTGTTGTATTTTCATTGCATGCTGACAAGTATGTATTACAAGTATGTCACCTCTATGTATTACATCTTTTGCATGTTCTTTGTAGAGGTGATTATGATTATTATTATTATGGGTCAAAATTGTGGAACTAAATAATCATGTCATGAAACTGATTGTCAAGGCACTGCTGATGATGTTTATCATGGAAATTTCTTATTTGACAGAGTGACTCCAGAATTTTGAAGATAGTATCCACTATCCATATAGAACTACTGGTGAGCCATTATTGTTTTAAAAGTTCTTTTATCAAAATGTGGTTTAGATAAGAAAGAATATGCGTTAAGAAATACTACAACGTAAGCATGGTAAACCTGGTGGGTTGGAGATGGGTCAAAATGGGTTGTATCAAGTTGGTAATCAGTCAGTACGGGTTGGCGCGAATCCCAACAAAAATACAAGATGTTGGCATGCTTGTGGATCCTGATTAATGATTTTTTATGACAAAAAACAGGCATTTGAATAGAGGATACGAATGAAAAGGCCCCCCGAAATTGTAGAAACCTGCAAAAGATGGACGGGCGCTGCTGAGTGTGGACGGTATTGATTCGAATATCCCCATTGACCCCTAAGATGGTAAAATTGAGGTTTTTGATGTCACGTTTATGTAAAATGCACAATATTAAATATTTACGTATGTCAAACAAGGGGATGCTCTAATATAAAGCGGAATTATCTACATTATGTAATTTTCATTCCATGTGAATATGTGATGGTTAAAGTTTGTTCATTGTGACTCTACCTATACGCAAATATGCATATCAAATGCACTGAAAAATTATTTTGACACTGAATGCCACTTTGTTGATATGCACATGATTTGAGATACTAAATTTTACGATAATTTATATAGTTCGTTATATGTCTTTATTATAGATGTGGTGGCAAAGATTCCGTCTTCTGAAAGCACGGCTCCGAGGGTTAGTTATAGAGACCTTCACTGAGAGCTTGAAAGGATAACTTTAAAAACAAAAAACACTCCTTTATATAGAATATTTGGTTGAATTATATGATGGAAAACCAAAGACTGTTCTTATGAAGATTTAGTGAAGAATAAGGTCTCGACAGTGATAGAGAGGCTCAAAATGTAAAAACCGCTCACCTTATTTTCCTCCCAAAATCATCAGTTTGCAATATGCACTGAAATTAATGTTTTTTATTTTATTTTTTGGTAACCATGATTTTTGACCTTTTGGCCGACTAATTCACGGGGTTTGAACCCACCGCCACATAGACTCAAACCGGGTAAAGCCCTCCCTTTTCACGAGGTTGGCATGGCCACTTAAGGTTGTTTGCACCTAACAACAATTAACTTGAGACCTCACACATTTTAGAGTGATAGTCACAAGCCCTTTTGCCACTAGGCCACCCTTAAGTGGTTCAGTGAAAGTAATGTTTTTATGCAATACTATTAAAACTATGGTTTGTTTAAAAAATGGTTGAATTAAGATGCTCTTTTTTTGGTTCACATAGAACCACTGATTTGACCACTCTCTTGCAACCGTAAGTGGATAGGAGAGTGGCCAAGATGCTGAAATATTTCATTCTCACGACTTCTACAACTTTTAAACCTAAATTATGTTTTCTGCATATATGGTCATTTAAAATCACTGGATCATCTATATATATAATAGAGCTAGAAAAAGATAGGTTAAATGCAATATGTATATTGTATACGTTTTGGCTTAGAATCATGAATAGGGCCTGTTACATGATGCAGTATTTGAGATTAACCACATGGACAATATAGTTTTTGAGATTAAAAATAAACCAATAGAAGTACATTGCTCCCATTGTTTAAACATAATTATTTGATGTATACATTTTTTAAAGATTTCCGACGATGACAATTCACTTCAGAGGATTAGAAGTGTCACATCACACAATACCCGCAAAGAACCCACAAGCAACAACGTATATTTAATTGAGGATGAAGATGACCGAGGATGAAAATAATCAAAAATTTGTGTTATAACAATGACAAAAATAGTATAATTTACAAGTTTTGAACATCTGTTCTTTTTCCACAACCTCTCATCACAACTATAAACTATAATTACAAACTGTAAACAAGTTCCAACTTATTACAACTGATAAAAGTTCTACGTATGTTTAACCGAAATTTATCAAGTACATATGTAAAAGTAAAAATTATCAAGTATAAATGTAAGTTTATTCAAGCCTAAGTCAAATAATTTAACAAATTGGTCTTTTAATATATAAAAATACATTATTCAAGAGTTAAAAAAACTTCATGTGTACACGAGCATTATAACTACACACAGTCGATCGTTCTTCTTTGTGTGATACAAAGTTAAAAACAATCATTAAAAAAAAGAAAAATAAAATTAATTGTTTTTTAATAGATAAATATACATTATTAAAAAAATTAGAAAAAATCCCGTGCGTGCACGGGTATTATAACTAGTATTATAATAAAACAAAAGAGATAATATTACCACCCTCTCTCTCTCCCACGTTCCTTATCTGTTTCTTCTTCTCTCTCTCTTGTCGACACAAACAAGAAAACATAAGGCTGCCCCCAGTAAGGAGCCCCAATCCCCCGCATTTTCCCTGCCACGTCAGCTTTCTCTCTCCAGCGACTTTTAGGCGATTGGGTGCCCCAGTAAAGACGACCTTTAATAAAATTAATTAAAAGGGGTGATTGTTGTTTTTATGTGTGTGTTTGTATCGATCGGATATACGATCGAGTTAAACAAAAATCTTTGTGATCGACACCTCCCACAATAACGTGATCGAGTGGAATCGATCTCCTGCACAGCCTCGATCGATGGACGATTCGTCCTACTGCATTCAGCCTAAACACAAAAATGGTGGAATCTCTTCCTCCCTATCAAGTCAACCACGAAATATCTTTTCCCACATGCCAAAACTATCACCTATCATGCTATCCATCTAAGGGGCGGCTGTGGACAAGTAAGTTAGCCAAGAAGGAGTGTCTCTCTACACACTAGGTCAAGAAAGCAAGGATGCCTCATTCTCTTTATTCATCTATACATAGGAAGGTTTCTTTTACAGGTTTTAATTCACCTATCACACATAATCATCAAAAATTTGGGTTCTTCCAAATCAAAGGGGTTTTTGAAATTGAGTTGGGGGTTTTGTAATTGAGGGCATAAGGAAGCTATACCAAGTTGTCAATTGCTCTAATTCGTCCCAAGTCTCTTCCAATCGGAGTTTGGTGTATCCGGTGTTCATCCCACATTCGACACCTATTTCCTATTGTAAGATAACTATTATTATGAACTTGATTAATAATTTTATCATTAATTCGAAATTTGTCAATGTTAACTGGTGTATGTCGATATATACTACTTTGGAATAAATTCTTGTTGTCAATGGTTAATAATATGTGGCTATCTATTTTTTATTTTTTTTTCTTACCGGTCGACCCATAAAAGTTTTCATAAGAATATGATTGAATGTTGTTGTTGTGAATCTTGTGTGGCACTAATGAATTATAAGAGAGAACACAAAAATAAACAAACTAAAATTTGATCTAAAAAGAATAAAGTTGGCTCATGGATTAGAAGTGCTTATTGCCTTTCTATGACTTACCACTTTGCTTATTGGGATAAATATTTGTTGCATTTTTTGTTGCGCCATTTTGAGTGTAGTCGATCCACTGTCCAAAACAGTGGGTACCCCTTCTATTGTTCTTTCTTTTCTTGCAAACACCAAATGGGTTTATTTTGTTTTTGTTGTTCCATATGATCACCAAGTGATAGATGCAAAACATTAATAGATTCATCACCAACTTTTAATTTCTCAGACAATTTTTGAGTGTGACCGTAACCCACTGTCCAAACAATGGGATGGTCTTATTTTTGTTTCCTTTGCTTCAAGTCTTTTTTTTTTTCATCTAAACTTTAGTATAAAAATATAAAGAACAGCTCTTGGTAATAAGTTGAATTGGTAATTGGTTTTAATCTTGAATGAGTTATTTTGTGTTTGTGTCGGGAGTATTGAATCGTTTTACTTACTGTGTCGAAATAAAACTCAAACCACTTAACACTAAAATGGCATAAACAATATTTCAGAATTTTGGGATGATTACATTTTGGGCTTGTGTTGGTACGCTAAATGGTTCAACAAATGTAACTATTATCTGTGATGGTCTTTTGTCAATCAATACACATTCATTAAGTTAATAAAGTGTAACTTATATTTGTGCTATTGTGCTGGGACGAAGGAACAAAAGAAAGGCAGTGGGCCGAGCCCACTCAAATTTGAAAATGTAATTTCATTGTTTTAAGTTGTCACGGGTGTATTGTGCCGAAGCCCAACCGGGAGTTAAAGGAGTGCGTCTAAGATTGCTTATGTAGGCCTCGAAATACTTATTTCAAAAGCTAAAAAGCTTATTTGATTAGCTTATACTTTTTCGGCTTTAAGGTTGTATAAATTATATAAAAAGTCTAATCCGCGGCCCCTTTGCCTATTTTGATACAAATTATACAAAGGTCTAATATGCGGCCCATTCGTCGTTATACTTTACACCTATTTCTTTATGCACTTCCTAGAGCCAATCCTTACAAACACTTACGAAACTATTTAAACTTAAATGATGCCACACAAGCAACAACAACATAAACATTGAAAAATTTATAAAGTTAGTTAAACTTTATCGAGTCTTAAACATGAAGACTAAATTGCCGTATTAATTAGGCTGCGTGTCGGAGCCGTGCACTACCATTAATTGATTTATTCCACTTCATACTGCACATTGCCAAGGTGAGTTTCATAGCCCCTACTTTTACCTGTTTTCATAACCGTTTTGGGGGAGAATACATGCTCGTTTAAACTAAATGCTTATTTTATCTGAACAAGTGAATTGTTTACTCAAATTATGCTGATTGACTTAATGTATTATGTGCCAATTACTTGATTACTTAAATGCATTCTAGTGTAAAGTAATGCATGCTTTTACATATGGACACAAGTATTTGGAACTGTTATGCCTGCATGACCAAGTGAACTGGTCACATGACCGATTGTACTGGTTGCATTTGCTATGTACATACATGACCGAATGAACGGGTCACCTTGCCGAGTGAACTGGTAGCATGACCGAGTGAATTGGTCACATAATGAAATGAATTAAATACTAAATCTTGTGGTCCATAAAACTTTTACAAATAAAAATCTATGAACTCATCAACCTCGTGTTGACACTTTTTAGCATGTATTTTCAGGTTTTGAGGTGATAGTTTGTCTTTGGAGGCGCAAGGCAAAGGCATGGCATGGTCATAGACGACTCTGATTTATGCATTAGGACCACCTGTTTATAATGGGCCATTTTCCGCAATTAATCAATAATGTAAATATTGTTTTCAAGAATGAATGAAAGTTTCTTTATGAAAATCAATTATTCTATGCTTATGTTGTGATATCAATTTAGTAGCACCCCAATACTTGTTTGCTTCCGCTGAGCCTTTTTGGGGGTGTTACAATATGGGTCATGGACTTTGGGTTGTACCCAACTACATTCAATGTATTTGGTCAATGGGTTATGATACTTAAGTTTTTACCCATTTATATTACCCAATATACTACATACTCGTTATGTGTATATTTTACCCAAATATGTAAACACTAGTTGTTGTACATATGTATTTACTAAATGATAAAATCACTTATACTTGTTTTAGTGTTTTATATGAAAACGTAAGTGTGTTATAAAACTATTGACTCAAACTATTTACGTATTTTATTTGTTTCGTTAAAATGATTTTACGTTTGTTATCGACAAAACATTAGAAGATCGTAAAATATAAATAAACGTTTTTACGGCTTATTTGTATTAACACCTTCAACTAAATAAAGTTGAAAATCAGACCCAAAAGGCTTAGCTTTTCTTGTTCTAGTGCTTTTCCTAGGAACAGATGGACCAGGTACATCAACAGTACCTTCAACATCATCTTCAGCTATTTTACTTGAAGATGGTTGAATCATCCCTCTTGGTCTAGGTATAGACGTAAACCATTCTTCATGAAATATTGCATCTCTTGACTCTATTATAGAGTTCACCGACACATAATCATTAAGTTCTATAACATAAAACCTATAACACTTGGAATGCTCAGCATACCCAATGAAGATACAATCTATACCTTTCTCACCCAGATTTTTCCTTTTGGGTTCAGTTAGTCTTACAACAGCTCTACAACCCAAAACCCTCAAATAAGTCAAATTTGGTACCTTCTTGGTCCAAATTTCATAAGGTGTTTGTTTACTATTTTTGTTTGGAGTTCTATTCAGAATATAACAGGCTGTCAACATAGCCTCACCCCAAAACCCTTCACTTAGTCCAGAATAGGATAACATGGAATTCACCATTTCCTTTAAAGTCCTATTCTTCCTTTCAGCCACACCATTCAGTTGTGGCGTGTAAGGAGCCGTGGTTTGATGTATTATTCCAGTCGATTGAAAATAAACTGGATCATAATACTCACCACCTCTATCAGTACGAAATAATTTTATTAAATCTTGTCTTTGAAGTTCTACTTCTTGTTTATAAATTTTAAATTTATCTAGAGCTTCATGTTTAGCATGCAGTAGATAGACATAACAATATCTAGATGCATCATCAATAAAAGTAATGACATACTTATTATGTTCTAGTGAAGGATTGGCATGAAAATCACATAAATCACTATGTATGAGATCTAATACTTTGCTTTCCCGGTTAACACTCTTAAAAGGATGTCTAGTGATCTTTGTTAACATACAAGTCTTGCAAATTTCTGGTGTCATATCAAAAGCAGGTATTAAACTCATTCTAGACATATCTTTCATTCTCTTATAATGAACATGTCCTAGTCTAGCATGCCATAATTCAGATTTGCTTAAACTATTACTATGACTAGAAGTAACCATACAAGCAGAATCATTAAACAAAGGATAATTCAAATTTAATCTAATCATTAGATTACATACATAACCAAATCCAACAAATGAACCATGTCTTGACAAGATATACTTGTCACTTTCCAACACTTGTTTGTAGCCAAACTTATTCAACACAATTTCAGAAACAAGATTCTTTCGAATCCCGGGTACATACAATACATTATCTAAACATAAAGTTTTTCCAGTAGTGAAAGTTAATAAAACACGCCCTATTCCTTTGATTGGTTCGGTTGCAACGTTTCCCATCTTTACACATGAGCCATCTTCGATCGGATTACATACTTGAAACCAACGAAGATCATTGCAAACATGACATGTCGCACCCGAATCAACCCACCAAGAAATTTCATCATCCTGAATATAAAATGCAACAGAAATTACAGAAACATAATGTAAAACATTATCAAAATTCTGTACAAAATCAGAATTATAACCTTGTTGCTTATCAGGATCCTTAGACCCACTTGGACCAGCGCCATTATTGGCCTTTTTAGAGCGACAATCCTTCTTCATATGACCAGGCTTGTTACATTTCCAACAAGTCAAAGTACCCTTTTTGTTGGCAAATTTATCATCACCACCTTTGAACTTTCTTTTGTTCTTGTTGTTGTTAAAATTATTGTTAGAATTTTTGACTCCATCTCCTTAAACCATGTTAACAGAAGAAGATCTAATTTGGTTCTTTCCTTTAGGATTATTATCAAGTTCTTGATTTCGTAATCCTTCCTCAATTCGTAGATGACTACCGAGTTGAACCAAATTTAACTCTTCCTTTTTATGTTTCAAAACATGTTTGAATTCTCTCCAGGAAGGAGGCAGTTTATCAATGATAACTGCAATCGAGATGGCTTCATCCATCATCAAATTATGTTGGGTATACTGTCCCAGAATCCTTAACATTTTATGATATTGTTCCATGACAGGCCTGGTATCAACCATCTTGTAATTCATAAAATTACTGACAAGAAACTTTTTTGCAGAAGCATCTTCTGCCATGTATTTCGATTCTAGGGACTCCCACAATGCCTTTGCGGATTCAGCGTTTTGATAGATATCAAATAGGGAATCAGACATACCATTCAGAATGTGACAACGGCATATGTAGTCGTCGTTTTCCCACTTCATCCTCTTCCTAGTTGTCTCCAAAGCTTCATTCTCATCCCATTCTGGACTGGGTGTACTCAGAACATACACAACTTTCAGGGTGGTAAGAAGAAAGTGCATCTTCTTTTGGCAGCGACGAAAGTCCTGCCCTTCAAACTTTGCCAACTTATCGAACTTGCTCGTCATATCCTTCACAGATTATCTGTTAGTCATGATCACAGAATACTTCAATCTTTGTTAGGAAATTTGGATCACAGTAATCTGAGAGTCGTGTAAACACTATCAGATTGAAGTATTTCGGTGGTTCTACCGAAATCTCAAATCGGATAAAACTTAGATTTGAACTTGAGAATGTGTTTTTGTATATTCTGATAACCGAACCATATGGATGATATATCCTATGACCAACATAACTGACATACGGTTACAACTGCCAAAGCAGTTTTAATACCAACCGAAGCAATTAAATTTAAGGGACAAAATACCGGAAGTTTTATTTTCTAGTGCATTTTTAACATAGCACTTTGTACCAAATAAAAATTTTCCCCAGCCAGGGGCGCTGCCCCTTGGACCCTGCCAGGGGCTGCCGCCCCTTGGACTCTGCTGCCAGGGGCGCTGCCACCGGACCCCTGTCGCCCCGAATGATAATCATAATAACGTCATACAAGTGTGCACTCCGCACAACCCCGACTTGTTGAACATTTCTCACAATTACACATTGGTCAACTAAGTTAATCCATTACACTTAAATAATATCGGTGATGTAAAATCACCAACATCGACTTGGTTGTCATCGCAACGTGCAGATAAAGGAGAATGTTAACAACCTTTTAGCTAGTTTGAAGGAGGTATTTGAACAGATTATATATACCAGTTGATTTTCAAAACTTGCAATTATTAAAAAGAAAGAGACTCTATCTTTGCAAAGAAAAAGTTTATACATTTTAATTTGTTAACTATAAAAATCAAGGTTTTATACAAATTATTCAGAGGTCGTAGTTGAAGCAGGTTAGGATTAACACGCTCCTGCGCCATTAAAGCAGGTTAACTATAAAAAATTAAGATTTTATACAAATTGTTCACAGTTCGTAGTTTAGGCAGGTTAGGATTAACACGCTCCTGCGCCATTACGAAAAGTGAACACTTCATACTGATCTATAAACAATAAATGGATGTATGTTGTGGTATATAAACTAGCATGGACTTTTTTCTTTAACCAATGTGGGATCCTAAATTGTCAATGTGATCATCCATATTACCAGACCCACACTCACATAAACCACAAAATGTTATTACTACTAATATTTGAAACAACAATGTGATCCCACTTTACTTGCATATAGACGCCAATACACGACTCTTGTTCAGTGTTGTAAAAATCGGCCATGGCGGCTGCCATGGCGGATATCGGCGGTCCACCGCCACGATATTTCCCAAATCGGTCTAACATGGCGTTTTGGTCAAAATCGGTCAGAAATCGGCCTTGGCGGCGGTTTGGTCAACGGCGGTCAACTTCAGATCTAGGTTTTTTTTTTTTTAAATTCACGGCAATTAACTTCGATTTTATTAATTTTGTTCTAATTTAAGCTAGTTTTTATAATTAATCTTGCTAGTATTCATTTCTTTAATAAATTCCTTTATAATTTAGGGTCACCGCCATGGCGCCGCTATGGCGGCTATGGCGCTTGGCGGGGGTCAACCGCTACGGTACCGCCGAGCGATTTTTACAACCTTGCTCTTGTTGACATGCGTGTTAACCCTTAGTCAACGAGAATGAAGCACTACTAAAGTATCTAAGATTTTGATCATGATTTAGATTTTGGCTTTGCTTATTGTCGCATACCGGGTCACATAGAAAACACTACAACTGGTGGTAAGTACTCACACGGTCCCTTGTCATCTTAGCCATCTACCATCGTTAATAAATGACCCATATTGACCTAACTCCCAACAATTGCTAATCATATCAATTAGCTTATTTGGAATAACCACCGTTTCATTACCGCCACTCATGGTCATGGTGGTACAATGGAGAAATAAGTAGATAAAAAAAACGCACCCAAAAAGTTGAATGCTTTATAACAACAATATAAGATATGCAATCCCAAACACCCCATACACTTGAAACTAATACTAAAAGCAAGTATTTTTCTTACACAATTTTAACCCATGTCATAGTTTTCCTGTTCTTTACTTCTTTATTGGTATCGTCTTAAAACAACTTCAAATAAGCAACTAAAAGTTGTTATTCGGCAGTAAAATAAGCAGATTAAAACATCCCAAACAGTAATTAAAACCACACTAAATATGAACATATAAGCCGATAAACTTAAGTGTTTCTGCATACTTTGGTAATATACACATCTTTATTAGCTTGTAAACAGATGAACCATGGTTATTAGATTATGTGGCAACTTAAAAGTCTACAACCTGCTAATACTTTTAGGGATACATGACGAGGGTCGTTAAATGTGTTAATGGCTCACGGTGCCATTTGAGAGCCACTATTAGAATGGTAGAAAGTAGAAACCACTACATTCGAGACCCCAATTTGTGTTTGCTGATTTTGGTGGTCTTATTAAAAATCTGATAAGATCGTTTTTTATAGCTTTTATAAGCCTAAGCTTATTAAACCATAAATATGAGCTTTTAATATCTCAAAAGAAGCTTATGCAATTATCCCACATAGTTTAGGAATAAATGAATTGCCTTAATAATAAATCGTTCCCCAACCCTCCAGCAGCAACCCAAATAGAAAAGGCTAACTAATGTCCAATATCCTAATAATCTTTTGTTTTCTTTATGTATTACATAATCATTGAGAGTGAATTGAATACAGACTAACAAAAACAAAAAGAGATGAAGCTTTAGAGCCATACCGACATATATTTGAGATGAACAATCAAAAACGGCAACCTTATGTCTTTAACTATTCGCCCACCTTATGTCTTTGTCATAGAAGGTTAATCGTCCAGCACATATGCCTTTGCTGAATAGCTGTTAAAGGTTAGCGCATAACCATTTCTCTTTATAAGATAATACAATCTGAACAAATACATAACTTGATAGCTGATTGCAGGTTCAACAAATTCTCATATTCCCAACAATAAAAAAAATAACCTCATTATTAAGATTAAGGAGTAACCTTCACAGACACCATGGGGCCGAGATCATCAACTTATTAAACTATCACATATTCACAACATAAGCAAAACAACCAATTATCTACTTCTACTTATTAAGACAAACAATCCCAAAAAAAAAAAAAAAAAAAAAAAAAAAAGCTTAACCAAAAGTATAAATCCTACAAAACCCATCAATTAAAAAAAAAAAAAAAAAACCAACAAAAAACTACTCAACTTTATAGTAAATAACTACAATCAACAATCTAAGAGATAAACTAATTGTTAAATTAAAAAAAGAGGGGAAAATCAATTTCATCTCATGACCAAAAGCAAGTGCAACTTGAGAGGGTTGTCTCCGTTCATCCTATCTGCAATTTTAACAATTAATATTGAGATATCTACAATGATATCGTTTCTTTGATGGTTTCTAGGGTTTAGGGTTATGGAGGATGATTTTGTGGTTATGTGTTATGTTTTTCTTTTTACTGTGGATGATAAGAAATTGATTGAGAGCGGTGTTTTTAAATGTTACAATTTGATCCAAATCTATCAAGGTATTAAATCCGGGTACATGTGTATTTTAAAGATTTTGTCTACATATAAAAACGATTTTTCAAAAGTTTGATGCCATATTAAGAAATATTTAAGCTGTTTTAATTTAAAAATTGTTTTTTGAAAAATAATATTAATTCAATTATTACTTAATAAGGAATGAATTGATTTTTTTGAAATGAAAAGTTCCCACTAAAGGTTTTGTTTTATTATATAAAAGATGAGTATAAATTATTTTATAAAAGAACAGTCATCTCACCATTATAGTTTTTTTTAAGTGATTACAAAACTTATAATGAACAAATAATAAAACAATGTATAAATAAATACTACCTCCGTCTTATAATAATTGTTCTCTTTGATTTTTTAAAGTTTTTTTTATTTAACTTTGATCATAAATATTTTTATTTATGTAACATAATACTTGATGAAAAATATATGAGTAGATTGAGTTTTAAATGTATTTTCATTTGGTATAATTTTCATGAATTATTATATAACACAAATAAAAATATTATTGGTCAGATTTGAAAAAAAAGACTAAAAAAGTCAAAATGGACAAAAAAATGTTAAACAGATGAAGTACTAAATAAAGCAAAAAAAAAAAAAAAAAAAATGCAATAGTAATCCACAACATGAAATAATGTTTGTGGACAGAGTTAAGTTTCATATAGGTCCAAAAATTTTACAAGATTTGCTTTAATACTTTTCGAGTTTTGCAAGAATAATAATCGTGAACATGAGACCTTCGTCTACATCATACAAGAACTGACCTTAAAAAATTTATTTTTAATCAAAATTAAAAATCAAATCAGTTTTAGCTACTTTAAAAAAAAATATTTTGCAAACGATAAATCGTTAAGCTACAAAAAATACATTATCACGGCGAGAATTTAAGATTTAATGAGAGTATTAAACTATGTGGTACATTCTCAATTTTTAAACTGTTAGCTGTTATAAACAAATTATATGTGATACTTTTTTATATATATGTTTAAAGAAAACAAACAACAAAATGCTTAACAGTTTGGACTCCTTTTGACCCACCAAATGTATAAGGCTCAAAACTACTCAAGCCCAACTAATATGTAATTTCTTGACGTCAAGACTAGGGGTGTGCATGGTTCGGGTAATAACCGAATAAATTGAAAACTAAAACTGAACTCAATCGAAAAAAACTGAATCAAACCTATAATCAAACTGAATTTGTCAAAATCGAACCAAACTAAAAATTTGGTTTTTGGTTTGTGTATGATTTTAACCATTTGAACTGAAAACTAAATTTATATATATATATATATATATATATATATATATATATATATATATATATATACTTTTATATATTTATATATACAAAAGATTATTAAAATTTTATCTTAATATAAAAAATATTTTTTTACGCATGAAATAGTTTTTTTTTCAAAAGATATATATAATTAAATTAAAAAAATATAAATAGTGTAATTCGGGTTATTCGGGTCAACCCAAAAATCGAACCGAATTCAAATTCAGTTTTTGGTTCAATTCTGTTCGATTTTCGGTTTTCGATTTTACCAAAAAAATATTTAACCGAACTAACCGAAACGAATAAACCGAATAACCTGATAAACCGTTAAACACCCCTAGTCAAGACCCAACATAAAATTAAGTTCTATAGATCTACACCACGTTTTTGTTTAAGTTTTAATATTTATTTCAAATTTATATATGGTTGATATATATAAATAAAAATTGAAAATAAAAACATGACATATTAAAAGAACAAAATAAGACTAGAATTACAACATTGAGGGAAAAAAAAAGAGAAAATTTTCTAAATGAACTCTTTCTAATGATATTTTACAAATATAAACCTCGTCTATACATTTTTCCAAAATGAACTTTCAATATTATATGTTAGAATCCCACCATAGTAGTTTTAAACCTTACACGTGTATAACGAATTCCTGGGCGTGGGCGAGGCGGGAAACCTAGGAGAATGAGTGTCTAGGCGAGAGCTTTGAGCGTGGTACAGAATAGTAACAAATGTCTTGGCGAATGAGTGTCTAGGCGAGAAGTCTGGGCGTGTACAAACTAGTTCTAGGCGTGGGCTCGGGCGAGAGGCTAGGCGGAGCTTGATATTGGTACTAGTAACATGTTTAGGCGTGGGTGTGGGCGAGGCGAGAGCATATTGAATTTTTCTAGGCGAGAGGTCAAGGGCGTGAGCTCTAGGCGAATTGAGTTTAGAAACCAAAAACATATTTGGGCATGAGTCTTGGCGTGAGGCTGGGTGAGAACCAAAACAAATTGCGTAGTTAGGCGTGAGTCTAGGCATAAGGTTGGGCGAGAACCAAAAGGAGATTTGGTGTACTTAGGCGTGAGGCTAGGCGTTTGATATAGTTTCTTTGGTTTTATTTTTTTCCATTTGTTATCATATTCAACTGGTTTACTTTGTAGCTTGTTCCAACGTGTCACAAAGCTAGGCGTAAAGCTGCGCGACAACGTTGTTGACTTTTTATGGTTGAGATTTGATGAAAGTAAATGTACATGATAAAAGGTGTACATTTTATATAGAGAAATTTTTTTAAACGGACTATAATTGGTACGCGTTTAATAAACAAGCATTCGCATAACTTTTTTACGAAAATAAACTTTTAGATCTCATCCGTTAAATTGATTCAAACACAAAATTTGAATCCTACACGTGTGTTAGGCGACTTGTTGAGAGACACAATTAATTAGAAATGAACTAAAACGAGAAATGGGGCGAAGAAAATTGTCTTGGGTGAGTCAAAGTTGTCTTCGGCGAGGATCTGGGCGAGTATATGGGCGATATGAAGTTAATTCGAGTAGTTAGATTGGGGGAGGTCTATACGAGGTCTGGGCGAATATTTTGGGCGAGTGGGGTTCATTCAAATATTTAGAATGGAGTTGAATTGGGGCGAGAGATTGAGTGAGTATCTGTGCGATTTGGTGGGCGAGAGGGAATAAATGAATTGTGGCTAGGCTACTCTCACATACATTATACTATACATGGTATTCACATACATGTTCTAAGAAATTTAATGAATAAAAATTCATTCCAACACCATACATACATGCATCTACACATCATACATGGCTACTCACATACATTCATGCGTTTCACTAGGCCATTGGGTTCAAAAATAGTGATAGTGACATTATTGGTTCATTTAGGTAAAAGATAGAAGAAAGGTTTAACTTGGTAAAGTGACTATCTAAATAATCTATTTAGTAAGGAATTTGCTACAACCACACAAAATCATCCACAAAAAAAATTCACACGCTGAGGTGGAAGCGGATGATTGGTTTTTTATGAGAGTGGATCCCACAAAAAACCAATCATCCACTTCCACCTCAGCGTGTGAATTTTTTTGTGGATTGTTTTGTGTGGATGTATCACTCCTCATTTAGTAATTGGTTTTTTTTATATAATATAGAAAATGTGATTATTAAATGACTAGTATATTATTGCATTAGAGGAATGAGATTATATCCTAAGAATATAGAATAATACTTTTTTTTTCATTAGTCGATAAAGAAAAATGTTGGTTGTGAGAAAGAGGTCATACACAAGTACAAAAATGTAGGCGAATGAGATTTACATATTGAGTGAGAGTAATCTAGGCGAGGGAAAGAAAAGTGTGATTGTGACATATTTCGGTCATTTATGTAAAATGAAAGAATAAAGTCCAGTTGGGTAAAGTCACTCTCTATAAGGTTCGTTTAGGTAATTAGCTTAAAATAAAATATCAAACAGAAGTGATTAATCAAATATCACATCTATCGAGCAAAAAACATTGCAGTCGCATAAAATGTTATTTCAATCGAACACAAAAACACCCAACTACCCTCGGGACACTTGTCAAAATATGAATGAAGTATCACAGTTTAGCAATCGCATAAAACTAGTTTTAAAACCCCATTTTTTTTACTACTTTGTGGATCACAAAAGCAAAAATGGATTTTTTTTTAAATGTCAAGAGTTAATATAAATTTAGCATTACCCAAAACCCATGTCAAGCCTAACAAACATGGATCTAAGCTAAAGACAAGTTGATACTACTCCAAGTTCATATAAATTTACATTTACCAAGGACCCATGTGGAGTTTAATGCAATCTCTACCTTTTCACAACGTGTATCACGAAATAAAAAATGAACAATTTTTAGAATCTGGCTTAAAAATGTTAGGAGTTCATATGAATTTACCTTTAGCCTAGACCCCCGTCAAGCATGACAAACAAGGTTCTACGCGGAAGATAACTTGATACTATTCCAAACACGTAAGTGCTTCATACATTGTGTTATATAAACAAGAATAGTTAATTTTCTTTTATTTATGTGGGATTGAAATTAGTCAAACTTTTCACAATGCATATCTTACATTTGTAGCAATGTCATTCCATTTCATTAGCTCGTATCTTGCATATTGACGCCAATACACCACGTGTGCGATCGAGTTAACATTTGGTAAAACATCACCTCGTAATTTTTGCGGGTCACTGGTCGGCTACTAATATCCACAATCTTCTATGCACTCTTATTTGTTTCTTTCTTATTTCTGGATTGAAAATCAATGTGCACAAGTGCAACCTGTTAGGCGTTTGTGTTTCTGAAGAGGAAGTCTTGGACATGGCTCATGTTAAAAAAACCTTTGTATTTCTGGTGATTTATAAAGGAATGTCAACATAAAAAGAAAAAAAAAAGTGAAGATGACGTTTTAAAAAAGAATTAAGACTTTCATATTGTGCAAATGAAAGGGAACGTTTAACAATTTTTTTAGCTAGTCGAATATTTGAAGCTCTTTAAACCAAGTCACATGATCATTGTAATGGCTCTCATTCAACTTGATCAATCTTTGACAAACTATTAGCCCATATTGCATAAGAAAATCAAGTTCATTCACGCAAAAAAATTGAAATAAATTCACTTAAAAGAAGATTGTACAACTGCATATGGTTTTAGATAACAAAATTAGCATTAAATGAGAAAAATAATAAAATGAGAAGGATGAGAAGAAACTATAAATAAATCATTTCCCTTAAAATTCCATCTCTTATTTAAAATGTGTGGCTATAAATCTTTCTTATTGATCTCATTTTAGTTTTTTTTTTTTCTCTCTCCGGAACTTAGATTACATTTGTTTGTCCACGTTAGTTGAAGTTTTAATCTATTATAGTGATTCTTATTTTGTTTTTATAAACAGATTATCCAACTTTTCTAAATATACTAATTACTTAATTTGCACAAAGAAAGAGAAAATCAAATTTTATAAGGGAAAAATTAATACATTTTTTTAACTTTAAAAATTTAAGAATTTATACAAATTTTCATGGCACCAACACGGTAGGTTAGTTTTTGTTAGTAGACATACACGTGAAGGACCAAGAAACTTTATACTAATCCTTTGATTACATTTGTTTGTCCACGTTAGTTGAAGTTTTAATCTATTATAGTGATTCTTATAAAAATTTAAGAATTTATACAAATTTTTATGGCACCAACACGGTAGGTTAGTTTTTGTTACTATACATACACGTGAAGGACCAAGAAACTTTATACTAATCCAGAAACATATGCTTAGTTTGCCTTTTGGTATATAAACTGCCACAACTTCTTCTACCTAGCCAATGTGGGACTCAATTTTCATGAAACATATCTAAACCATCTGTTCAACCACAATATTATCTCTTTCTCTTGGCCCTCCATGACCGATCAACCACCATGTTGAACCACGTCTTACTTTGTCTTGCATCTTCACTGAATCTAAACCGTCTTCTTCTATACATTCCAACTTCATTGCCACATTTGGAGCCCTACCGTAGTTAAATTCTCAAGTTCTTAATTGGCAGTTATTCTTTATCTTACAGATTTTGATATAGTTTCATCTAAACATTTGTTGAAGTAAACATTATATACCAAATTCAATACGATGTGACCTGATGGACATTAAAGTTATACAGTAGTATTTAGTTAGCTATTTATTTAAACTTGTTTCAACTTGACTTCAGATCATCATCTCAAGCCATGAGTCCTGTATACATCAAAACATGCTCTTCCAATCGCGTAACAAAATAGAGGAGACTCTGTTTAATCCACTCATAAACCTTATGGCTCAAAACAATCGTTGTTGTTTCTCCCCCCTTCTTTTCTGGTTCCACGGGTCTAAGGAAAACAACAATTTTGAAAGCTACAATGTTGACTGATTCCATCATGTCAAACTTGTTTATAGATTTGCACCATTGCATGTCTAAGATATATACTTATTGCATTTTTTGCAAGCAAATATCTACTTATTATAAAGTTTGCTTTTATAATTCCTACATATTTCACGATTTGAATGGAACAGTTTAACTGTTTAAGAGTGGGTTTCAATGTGGCGATGAGCCCAATGGGCTAAAATTCATCTAGGCCATGTTTAAGCACTTTTCGGTTTTTTAATTTTTTTTTATGGTTCAAATGATAGATAAATCTTTTTATACTATAAAATATTTTACTGTTTATCTGTCTAATGTTATTAGTGACCTTTTTTTTTTTTTTTTTTTTTTTTTTTTACAGCTGACAAAGCTTTTTTATGAGTTCAATTAAACAAAAGTTACACCCTAATCGGATTTAGGAATCGGTATATTATTTTAAGTTTTAAGATGATAAAACATAACCTTTTTGTCTTGGTATTTGTCTACTTTCTATAATATTAATCCTTTGTACGTTTATAGAAACGTATAACCTTATCAAAAAACTTAAAATAATTGCTAAACAGTACTAATATTTAGCAACACAAACAAAGGGATTCTCAAATTCTTAATACTTTTTGTTTTTTAAAAAAAAAAGGGTTCATACATTTTGTTAACTATGAAAAAGTGAAATTTTCCCAAATCAGACTTATCTTGTTGGGCCTAACAAGACACATCAACATCATCGCACGCTCACTCAAACCACATATTAGAAAGTACTAGAGAAGCAAACCAAAACCGGCTTTTTTTAACCGGTCGGTTAAACCGAGACCGGTTTAAAAAAACCGTTTTTTTTACCGAACCGGTTAGACCGGTTTCCGGTTTTATTCCCCGACCGGTTTTTTTACCGGTTATAAAAACCGGTTTATCCGGTTTTTCAAATAACCAGTTAAAAACCAATTATTTTTTTACTTTTTTTTAGCCGTTGTAAAAAACCGGTTATAACCAGTTTTAACCGGTTAAAAAAACCGGTCAAATAAAAGGTCAAACTAGCCGTTGTAACCAAACCCGCTTTAAACCGGTTTGTTTTTTGAAAATTGCCTCTAACGGTTACTAGCCGTTATGTTAGGGGTTTTTGTGTTTTTTTTGAATTTTTTTTGATGATTTTAAGCCAAGGATTTGTAGTATAAATGTATGTAATGGGTTATGGCCGAAAACACATAAAAAACACTCTCTAATCTCTATATATATACTCTAATCTAGGGATGAGCATTTCGAACCGAATCCCGGAACCGAACCAGAACCGTACCGAAACGGTACCGATTTTTGAAAAACGGTACGGTACCGGGACTACAAAATAAGGTGAAAAAAAAATTGGAACCACTAATTCAGTACGGGACCGGTACCAAATCAGGAAATTCACGAAAAAAAAGCGGGGAAAACCCGATTTCCCGGTACCGATACCGGTATCCAAATCCCGTTCGGTATGGTACCGGTACCACTAATTTATGCTCGGGAAAAAATAGTAACCACTAATTCGGTACGGGAGCGGTACCGTGCTCATCCCTACTCTAATCTCTCAAATATTTCTCTAATCCCTCTATAATGGAAAACTCACAATCACAACAAGCTTCCACTACTCCCTCCGTTGGAACTAGCAATGCACGAAAAGTTTACACAAATGATGATGTATACCGAATTAAACCATGTTTGCTCTAATTATGATTTGTGTATTATGAATGATGGGGTGGAAAAGGTGCGTTGCTAGAAATGGATTTTATAACTCCTCGTCTAACACTACACTAAGGACTCATAAGATTGGTTGTAGTGCGGTTAGCCAAAATGATGCGTCACAAGGTAATATTGTTGCGGATGGTCAAGTTTTTATATATGATAATTATGCGCTTCAACTTGATTTTACAAAGTTTGTCCTTCAACGAGCGCTTCCATTCAACCACTTCGACAACGACAAGCTTACGGAGATCATTAAAAATAGGCTACAACCGCGGTATCAACAAGTAAGTCGTACTACTCTTAGAAGTGATGCTTTTAAATTATGGGAAACGGTTAAAAAAGATATTATTGATGGTTTCGTGAATATAAGTATAGTGTTTCTATAACTACGGATGTTTGGACCGCACCACATGGTACGGCAAATTCTTATCTCGCCGTTACGGCTCATTGGTTTAATCCCGTATCTTGGTTATTAATGAAACAGAAAATTGCTTTTAAACTATTTGGTTATCCTCATACGGGATCTAATTTAAGAAAAATTTTACATGACACTTTAATTGAATATAATTTAGATGATAAAGTTTTTACGATTTCACTAGATAATGCATCCAATAATACTAGAGCCATGGAATTGTTAACATTACGTATAAACCCAGTTTTAGATGGTGCTTTTTTTCATTCCCGTTGTGTTGCTCATGTTATAAATTTATCCGTGCAAGCGGCATTAAAAATATGTGATAGTTTAAAAAGTAAATTTAGGGGTATATTAGCAACTATATATAGTTTGAGCAACGAACGAAAAATGAACTATAGACGTTTTCGTAAACAATGTGGTGAAATACCCCTAGGACCTTGCTATGATAATAATACTAGGTGGAATTCTACATGCATGATGTTTGAAAATAATTACGACAACGTGTGACTTTAAACGATTTTAATGAACAACTTGTTAGTAGAAATAAGTCTGTTTTGATAGACGACCAAGATTGGGATCGACTAAATGATTTAACTATTTTTTTTAAGATGCAACAACTATAGTATCGGGTGTTTATTACCCAATTTGTTCATTAGTTTTAAAGCAAATTTATACTATGACAGAAAATTAGACGCATTAAAAAACTCACCTACTCAAATATTTAAAAAATGGTTAAAGTTATAAAAAAGAAATTTATAAAATATTTTGGTAGATGTATAGGAATAAAAATGCAAAATAAAAACATGACATATTGAAAGAAAAAATAAGACTAAAATTACACATTGAGCAAAAATAAAATGTTAATTATGGGCTCCGCTTTTCTTATAATTAAAACAAAAGTGATTAATCAAACATCACATCTATCGAGCAAAAACATGATGGTCGCAAAAAATGTCACCTTCAGACAGAAAAAAAAAACATTTGGTTACCCTCGGGACACGTGCGGTAGAATATCAGTCTAGCGTTTGTGGATCACAAAAGCAAAAATGGACAATTTTTAGCCAAGTCCCATGTCAAGCATGGATCTATGATGTTAAAGACAACTTCATACTACTCAAAAGATGTGTGTTCTACATACATTGTGGTATATAAACAATAATAGTTTCTTTTATTTGATCTATGTGGGATTGAAAGCATTCAACCTTTTCAGAGTGTGTATCTTACTTTTGTAGCAATGTCATTCCATTTCGTTAACTCGTATCTTGCATATAGACTCCAATACACGATGTGTTTGATCGAGTTGACCATTGGTAGAACATCACCTAAAAATTTATTCAAAGTATAGCCACATATTCCTCCTCTAGGATTTTGACGCAATCGTAAACCATTTAAGAGGCAATGGCTTAACATCACCAAACCTCACCAGTTCAGTTTCACACACAATGTTATCTCGTACTTTCGGACAACTCTCCATGAGCAACCACCATACTGTTGAACCATGTCTTGCATAATCGATCAACTCTAAAAGCCAACTTTGCTCATATTAGAATCTCCACTGAATCCGAACAATCAACATTTATTCATTCCAACTTCTTTACAACCATAGCTAAATATTCTTATTTCTAGTTATTTATACTTTTAGAGTGCCACCCACAAACTGAAGGAGCACGTTTTTGTTTAAATAGTAATATTTATTTCAAATGTATATATAATCGAAGTTCAATGATGCCAAATCAGATAGGAACTCGGGTGTTGCACCTTTTAACATCAAAAGAGGACCTTATTGTTTTAGTTAATATCTGAAAATATTGTGATTACATTTCAGTTCCTTATAGGTAATCACTTGCATACAATTGTTAGGTTGCGAAGTTAACCATTGGCTTACGAGAACGAAGCGGTGCTAAACTATCTAAAAACAAAACATCACCTTTCTTACAAGGTACAAATGCCTCCTCGGTGAACTTGATGCAATTGTGCATATCATGGGTAGGCAGCGACTTACTATCACCAAACGTAACCAGTTGAAGTTGAAACACTAGATTATCCCATTCACCAGGCCCTCCACGAGCAAGCAACATGCTATTGAACCCTTTCTTGCTTTTCATCTCTTTATCTAATACTTTCGACATGGTTTCATCTAAACGGTTAAGGTATTTGAAGCTCGTTAAGCCGAATCACGTAATCGACAAAACTATCCCCCTTCAATTCGATCAATCTTTAATAAATGATACGCCATATGTTTTACCCATATCTAGTTACATTGATTTAGAAGTTCCATTGATTTAAGTTTTAACATAAAAAACATAACTTTATTATTTTAGATAATTATATACTCTTTAACATTCTTAACTAATAAATATTTAGCTAAATAAATAAAGGGACTCTCCTTGCTCACTAAAAGTTTTCTATGTTTTTCTAAATAAATAAATAAATCAAGAATTCATATAAATTTACCACCCATTCAAGACAAAGCTAGTTGTCGAGCTTAACAAACTGGCTCAAACTCAAATGCGAGACACTTGATACTATTCCGAATGTTAACTTCCGGTATATAAACATGAATAGTTTCTTTTCTTTGATCTGTGGGATTGAAAGCAGTCAACCTTTTCAAAATGCATATCTTACATTTGTAGCAATGTCATTCCATTTCATTAGCTCGTATCTTGCATATAGATGCCAATACGCGACGTGTGTGATCGAGTTAACCATTGGTAAAACATCACCTCGTAATTTAATCAAAGTATAGCCACACATTCTGTTGAGTTTATAAAATATATAACATACAATAAACATGTAAACATCAAGAGTACACAGCGGAAGACTTAAGATCATAACAAATAAATTAATTAACTGAAAGTATGCGTAACGTACCTCTTGCGAATGTCAAATCCCTCGAGCAAAGCAAAACAAAGAAGTACTTATTGGTGTAAGAATAATGTCTTACAACCACGTTCTTGTACACACGAATTAACCAAACGAATCAAGCGATTGCTAGATCTAACACAAGTCCTCGTTTAAGCAAAACGAAACCGAACTCCCTTACTATTGGGGTGCTCGGCCGATTATAGGACAAAAGAGAGGATAGGAGAGATCTAGGGTTAATTCAATGCACAAAGATATGAATGAAACCCTAGAACCTAGCCTTGCTTATATAGTGAATGGAATTCTTGAAAAACAAGTTAGGGATTAGGCTTGGATAAGGCCCCTTGGCCGGCCATACTACAAGCCCAAAGCCAAACCCATAAATTTTCCAAGTTTTCCATTTCTAGTCCTTCTCTTTTCCATTTAACGGTCGTTAGTCATTTTTCCGTTAAATACTTAACGATCGTTAACCGGACTTAATGTGCAATAATTAATCGTAAACATAAACATTAATTATTAACTTTAATTCTCATTCGCTAATGTGTGTAATCCCGTGGTCACGAGTTCGAATCCGGACATTCACATGTTTGTAAATATATACATTTCCAACAGCTCCCACTTGGATATGTTTACAAAACGTGAAATGACATTGGTTAGCGTCTAGCAACACGCCAATGCCCCCGGTACAACTCGTGTATGGTTTTCTGGAGAAAACCAAGTTTGATGATTCATCATCATATTCATCCTTTTGTTTCTAATACCATGTTAATAAGAATATGGATCTCACTCATTTCTTAATTAACTATTCTGTTTCTCGCTTTATGTGATTGATCAAGATTACCAATTCTTCTGAACATATTCCAGAAGACCTTGGGCATGGCCATGCAAACATCTTAACAACCCTACGAGGGGCCCAGCAGTATTATACTTCAAAATAAATTTGAAGGAAACAAATCCCATTTTGACTACAAGCAGGATTCACAAATTTCGCAACACTTCTGAAAACAACCCTTATAACTACCAGTTACGTATAGCATTAGATTGCTTCACAAAAATGCACTACATCCATGACATATCTCTTGTATCTCAAGTCCGAGGATAAATATACATGATATACTTAATGACTAAGATCCATAAAGTATCATCATGTGGGTGGATAAGTCCTATACTCAATTCATTGAATATCATCTGAAATTAGTCATGCTACGCATCAATATACTTTCAAGTATATTCTAACTAATACTCAGATTTGTCTTAATTCAATATCATTCCCATGTTATTGATCGACAACGGACTATTTAGAATAACTTAAGTTATTCAAGGATTTAAACATGCAAATACAGGACACAATATCATAAATGAAATTAAACATATACCGTACTTTAATTCATTATAAATAATAATTGTTTAACATCCTTTATCCAAATACTAAATAGATCAATGCATGATAATACTAGTTAATGAATTTTGCCACAAGTCATGAAAATCATACTTGTTGACAAGGCATAATTTCAATTAACTTTGATCTATAGGAATTTTGAGAATACTTATTTCAAGAATTCAATAAGTGAATTTCTTGTATATGTTTACACATATTGTCATATCATTCCATAAGGTGCGTGATAACCTGAACCACCCTTTTATGACAATCATCTTTCAAAACTTTAAAGTTTTAAAGTATTCTTCATTCTTTAATGTATAATGCAACTATGCTCTTAGTTGAGCATAACTAGTCATCATCAAGGATACCATGACTAGAATTGAGTGTCATCTCAATTATACCAGCATCATTGTGTACAACAATATGCTCTTTAAACATCCGTAAACTTCGAACAGTTATAGTGTAATGTTGGTGCCTACCAAACTCAAGTTTGTTGGCAATGACAATTATGAAACAATTGTCATATAATCATCCATAGAATCTAGGAGCATCTCCAAATTGTGGAATGTGATTCTAAATCCAAACATATTCCTTTAAAATATTTATTACACTAACAACTTTCAATGTTGTCAAATCATCTTGTAATCAAGCATGACACAACAACTTTATACACAACATGATGTTCATGATGAATCTTCAAGTTAAACTTAAGATCTCTATTTATCTTGTCAAAGATATGTATTCATCATGTTCTATTAGACTCATTTATTTACCGCATATTTTATAATAATAAACATATTTCCAAGGTTGTATATATTATTTCCAAATCTTACAAACGAAGTTTCATTCCCAACTAAAACTAAATTTAAGTGGAATGTAGTTGCCCATACAACATATAAGATTTAAGAAAATAAATAATACTCCCACTAGCTTTCAGGAATACTTGTGAGCAATCTTATTTTAATTATTAAATCAAACATGGATTTAATATTAAACATAAGAATCATCTCCTAGATGCATGCATATATCCATTCATGGATTCTTGCGGTCTGTACATATTTAAAGATTATTTGAATTCATAAAACTACTTTGTATTACTTATTCGTCCTCGCAAAGTAATTTCACAATAAAGAGTTTTATATATTCATTGTCAAAATTTCATATCAATGAAACTATGTATGACAATTATAATCTTTATACTTCTATTTAATGTATCTAGGAAAGAATATTCAATCATAGTTAATTGCTTAAATATGATTAATATTATTATCACTAGACATGCATTAAATATGTGTACAATATTGTCCATATGATTTCTACATAAAGATTTAAATCACTAGGGTTTTCATCCTTTGAAGAAACTCATATTCATTATTTAAGATAAACCAAGTATCTAAAGTTGATTATCTTTATGGACAGCATCTCAACATTCATAGTATGATTGATTTACCACAATTCAACATTTGGTAAATTTATCATTATGATTAACAGGCTTACCAGGATCCTGTAACTCATATTCCTCAGCATATTAAATATCTGAGATATCCTTCTACGATCTATGAATGACAATTCCGTCATATTAAGGTCTATCCTTTTCATGTTTAGTCTCATCATGATATTTGCTAGTGCATTTTAGAAGATTATGTATTTTGTAATTCAATCTTTCAAGATCTAAACAAAACTCCCACTTGCCTTTAAAAATTTAAAGATTACCTTAAATAGTTTAGCAAGTAGAGCAACAATACATTGTTCTCTTTTGGGATATTACAAAAAACATTGACAGTTCCTAACATTAGTTTTTTACAACTCACTCTATAAGTAGTTTAACAAATTCAGAACTTCATTTATGTGATTCATCACATTCCATGTCAAATGGTGTCTTATCAATCTTCTAGATTGGAGTCTTATTGAGTATATTCAATCTATACTCAATCTACTAACCTTGATAACTTTTGGAAGAAACTATAGTTATCTTGAATCAAATAATGCCAATAGATTTTGATTCTTCTAACAGAACATACCATAAAACTATGGTATTTCCTTAGAATTAATATTGTAAAGATCTAACAATATTTTAGATAACCATCTACTCTTTTGGCTTACCTATTTACAAACAAAGTAAAACTTAATGGTACAATAGAATTACCAAGTCAATTGCATGCATTATAACACAAATATTTTTGACCAAGTCAAAAGACATATTAGTTATAATCCCACTATACGTTATAAGTCATTGATCAACTCATTGACTTCATGCATATGTCTTAAAACATAGCAAGTTAACGTCTTACTTTATATGGTAAGTCTTGTATTAAAAGACTTCATGTTTGTGACTTTACAAAATCATAAACATTTATAATTAAAGTAATTATGAACACCACCTCGGGTTTCAATTCATATTTCAAGTTAATATTTACTACATATATTTAAGTCATTCAACGAATACTCAAATTCAATGTAGTATTAGATTACTTCATTTAATTATGTCATTCCATGAAATGTTCCATGTAAGAAATGGAGAATCATCCATGCTTGTTCTCATGACACGTGGATATTTTACCTTGGGCTACAATCTAGTTCACGTTCTCACGTACCATAAATTGTAACTACAAGTGTTTCTTAAATATTGAATGACATAAATATTTAAAATAAAGTAGTCTTTGTTATCATCTTTACACATGTTCTTAATATGGCAATCATACATATATAAATGTATACTTCCTATTAGAACGTTATTCTCTTACTTTACAGTCAAGAGAATTCTTTTAAATCATATTAATATGTGTACCTGCACACAATAAGATATCTCCCACTTGTGCATGGAACAACATCATGTAGCATATAAACAACACGATACACTTTCGTTTATTTGATTAATATGATTTGTGTCATAGATATAACAAGTAGATGTAGAACTAATTGTTTAGTAAGAAAACGTACACGACTATCCTTAAAAACATAAGTGTCTACAATTGGAAAGTAATTATCTTTGAAGATAATCTGGGTTACTACACAGGAAATAAGGCTTGTAGCTCCCACTGAATTAGAAATCATTAAAACAACTTCTTATTCAGTACTGCAACACAAATGCTCCTACTGAATCTTCAACATTGTAAGTGTTGCATACCAGTGAAATAACTTGCTTGCTTTTACTTTCCTACACCTTTAAAGAACCATACGTAATCATTACTAAGGTACTAAAGGTGTATTCTACTTTATGAATGATAGGTTATCCATCAATGTTATTAACTCGAAAAATTTGGTATGCAATTTCTTCCTCAATAGGCCTACCATCCCATACTGGTATGTAGTACCTTTAAAGGCTAAAGCAAAACAACTAGATAAAATATGCTAGTTTGCCTTTTACCAATTTTTGCGGTAATTAGTCTAGCTTCTAATCTAGTAACTCATATACATTTTTTCCAGTTAACCAACATTCATGTTGTTACAAAGGATTCATTCACCAAATGAGGGTAATGAAATCTTTATGGAAAATAAGATTTGCAATTCATTGCTAAGAGTTACATTAGAATTTAGACAATTCAAATGTTCCTATTATACCTTTCTCATTCATGAAAAGGAATAGGATTGAGTCTCATGCTTCTCTCATGGAAAAGACACTTCGTTTGTCTTATCAGTAAATTATTCTCGATCAAACATTTGTTTGAATGCTAGAATGGATCAATTTACTAATCAAAGACTAAACCACGTTTACGGTTAAATGTTGCATTTATACATTCAAAAGATTTACAAAATTCAATTTTAGTATTTTCGATAATTAACCTTTTCAATAAACAATTAAATACCCAAGGTTCATATTCATATACCCAATTAATTATTATTGAAAACTAGAATCCAAATTGTCATAATTTCATCACGTCAGTTGATCTGGTAGTAATGAACCTTATACAAAATGGTAGAGCTATTGCTCAATTGTCAATTTCAATTGCAATTCCTAGATTTATGGGATTTACATATAGCCAATATCAATCGCCATGTAAACATGTTTTATCCCATCTTATGCCTTGAGTTGCCAGCTCTCACTACAAAACTCAATTAAGTTGTCCAACTTAAGAAACTGCAAAATCGTCCATGCCCGCTCTTACGACACGTGGACATTTTACCCTTCGATTAGATCTAAGTCACTTTCTCACCATAGAAAGTAATCTTTGGTTTTTCCGTTTCGTTGGATGGCATATAACTTAAATTAAAGGGTAATAGTTTTGATGTTAAATCAAATATGTACAAAGATGTCATGCATTCACCTTTGTAGCATAGTTTTTATTAAAACATTTATATCTTGTTTTAATGTATAAGCTTTTCATCATCAAACTTTAACTGAGGTATTGGGTTCACCAATCAAGGAATTTAGTGTTAATTATCATCCATTATACCGTACTTTTGCATAAGTGTAAACACTTAGTGTTTCGGATAATTACCACCGAAGTGGCGCATGGAATTAAAACTAATTCGCCCTTAAGATGAGCTTGCACATTTAATGGCTTACTAAGTAGCTCCATTCGAACTTACAGAGGGCAGAGGACCAGGTACGCGCTAAAACACAACCTTAGACATCCTTTCAGTGTGACTGTGCGCACTTCTTTAAACCCCTTTTAGTAGTTCATTCTCATGGGTGAGCCGTTCAGACCATTTGTACCAAAGTCATCAATCAATTAAACGATTATGATTA
The DNA here is from genome assembly GCA_910596185.1 of Chrysanthemum makinoi. Classification (NCBI taxonomy): domain Eukaryota; kingdom Viridiplantae; phylum Streptophyta; class Magnoliopsida; order Asterales; family Asteraceae; genus Chrysanthemum; species Chrysanthemum makinoi. The sequence continues at coordinate 315,184,859 of OU343220.1, read as the reverse complement.
CTAGTCTTAAAATACATGTTTCACCATTGTTTAGGTCAGTTTATTTTTTCTTGTAAAAATACCCTTGTTACACATAACAAACAAGCAAGTATTTGTAAAAAATAAACAAATAAACAATGAATGCATAACAAATATAAGTCATGCATATCAAATAGCCACATGCATATGTTTTGATAAATCCTATTAATAACCAATTCTAGATTTGACAATATGCATATATTTAATTAAGACTTTCACCCGTTTTCATCTATGTACAAGGTGAACCACATGCATCGATTCATCGATTGCGCAAGTCAAAATTAAATACATACCACATAGCACATAATTGATTAAATTAATAATTATTGAGGTCTTCCCCAATTTTAGATCTATCATATTTTAGTGTATATCACTAATCAAGAAAGACATACAATAAAAGCAGATCCATGATAAAACATGCAGATAATTATCATGGACATAAATTACACTTACAATTATGCAATTAAATCAAAGTTACGCATATACACATAAGTTGCATGCATCTTAGGGTTTCTAATCCAATTAAAACAATAGTTTATAAAACCCTAATTAGGGCACCAAAATAAACGCCCCCCTAAAAATTAGGGTTTAGGTTTTGCAAACCCTAGATCTAAGCATACAAATAATAACACATTCATGTTTATTTTAATTATGTGTTTCAGTAATTAATTACTTGTTATACAAGGCTCGTGATGCCACTGTTGAGTTTATAAAATATATAACATACAATAAACATGTAAACATCAAGAGTACACAGCGGAAGACTTAAGATCATAACAAATAAATTAATTAACTGAAAGTATGCGTAACGTACCTCTTGCGAATGTCAAATCCCTCGAGCAAAGCAAAACAAAGAAGTACTTATTGGTGTAAGAATAATGTCTTACAACCACGTTCTTGTACACACGATTTAACCAAACGAATCAAGCGATTGCTAGATCTAACACAAGTCCTCGTTTAAGCAAAAACGAAACCGAAACTCCTTACTATTGGGTGCTCGGCCGATTATAGGACAAGAGAGAGGATAGGAGAGATCTAGGGTTAATTCAATGCACAAAGATATGAATGAAACCCTAGAACCTAGTCTTGCTTATATAGTGAATGGAATTCTTGAAAAACAAGTTAGGGATTAGGCTTGGATAAGGCCCTTGGCCGTTATACTACAAGCCCAAATCCAAACCCATAACTTTTCCAAGTTTTCCATTTCTAGTCCTTCTCTTTTCCATTAACGTCGTTAGTCATTTTTCGTTAAATACTTAACGATCGTTAACAGGACTTAATGTGCAATAATTAATCGTAAACATAAACATTAATTATTAACTTTAATTCTCATTCGCTAATGTGTGCAATCCCGTGGTCACGAGTTCGAATCCGGACATTCACATGTTTGTAAATATATACATTTCCAACACATTCCTCCTCTAGGATCTTGATGTAATCGTAAACCACTTGACAGGCAATGGCTTACCATCACTAAACGCGAACAGTTCAGGTTCACAAAGAATGTTGTTGTTGAAAATGTATATATTTACAAACATGTGAATGTCCGGATTCGAACTCGTGATCACGGGATTGCACACATTAGCGAATGAGAATTAAAGTTAATAATTAATGTTTATGTTTACGATTAATTATTACACATTAAGTCCGGTTAACGATCGTTAAGTATTTAACGGAAAAATGACTAACGACCGTTAAATGAAAAGAGAAAGGACTAGAAATGGAAAACTTGGAAAAGTTATGGATTTCCTTTGGGCTTGTCTACATGGCCGGCCATAGGGGCCTTTCCAAAAGCCCTAATTCATAAACTTGTTCCCTAAGTTTACCTACTAGTATATAAAGAGGGTTAGGTTCTAGGGTTTCATATACTTGTGCATTGAATTAACCCTAGATCTCTCCTCTCCTCTCTCTTGTCCCAATCGGCTGAACACCCCATTAGTAAGGGAGTTTGGTTTCGTTTTTCTTAAACGAGGACTTTTGTTAGATCTAGCAATCGCTTGATTCGTTGGTTAATTCGTGTGTACAAGAACGTGGTAGTAAAGACACTATTCTTACACCATATTGGTTTGAGTTGTAGAACGGTAAGGGACAACTCTTAAAACCACTTCTTTGGTTTGCTCTAGTGATCTGACATTCGCAAGAGGTACGTTACGCATACTTTCAGTTAATTATTTATTTGTTATGATCTTTAAGTCTTCCGCTGTGTACTCTTGATGTCTTTATGTTTTATTGTATTTTATATATCATAAACTCAACAGTGGCATCACGAGCCTTGTATAACAAGTAATTAATTACTGAAACACATAAATAAAATAAACATGTTGTGTTTTTTTTGTATGCATAGATCTAGGGTTTGCTAAACCTAAACCCTAATTTTTAGGGGGGGGGGCGTTTTATTTGGTGCCCTAATTAGGGTTTTGTAAACTAATGTTTTAATTGGATTAGAAACCCTAAGATGCATGCAACTTTATGTGTATATGCGTAACTCTGTTTTAATTGCATTAATTGTTAAGTGTAATTTTATGTCCATGATAATTATCTGCATGTTTTATCATGGATCTGCTTTTCTTGTATGTCTTTCTTGTTTAAGTGATATACACTAAATTTTGATAGATCTAAAATTGGGGAAGACCTCCATCATTATTAATTTAATAGGATTTATCAAAAACGTTTGCATGTGGCTATTTGATATGCATGACTTTTATTTGTTATGCATTTATTGTTTATTTGTTTATTTTTACAAATACTTGCTTGTTTGTTATGTGTAACAAGGGTATTTTACAAGAAAAATAAACTGACCTAAACAATGGTGAAACATGTATTTTTAAGAATAGTAATCATAATCGTTTAATTGATTGATGACTTTGGTACAAATGACTGAACGGCTCACCCATGAGAATGAACTATAAAGGGGTTAATAAAGAAGTGCGCACAGTCACACTGAAAGGATGTCTAAGGTTGTGCTTTAGTGCGTACCTGGTCCTCTGCCCTCTGTAAGTTCGAATGGAGCTACTTAGTAAGCCATTAAATGTGCAAGCTCATCTTAAGGGCGAATTAGTGTTAATTCCATGCGCCACTTCGGTGGTAATTATCCGAAACACTAAGTGTTTACACTTATGCAAAAGTACGGTATAATAGATGATAATTAACACTAAATTCCTTGATTGGTGTAACCAATACCTCAATTAAAGTTTGATGATGAAAAACTTAAACATTAAAACAAGATATAAATGTTTTAATAAAACCTATGTTCTGAAGATGAATGTGTGACATCTTTGTACATATTTGATTTAACATCAAAAATTATTACCCTTTTAATTTAAGTTATATGCCATCCAACGAAAAGGAAACACCTAAGATTACTTTCTATTTGCGTGAGAACGTGACTTAGATCGTAATCAAAGGGTAAAATGTCCACGTGTCGTGAGAAGGGGCATGGACGATTTTGCAGTTTCTTAAGTTGGACAACTTAATTGAGTTAGGCAGTGAGAACTGGCAATTCAAGGCATAAGATGGGATAAAACATGTTTACATGGCGATTGAAATTGGCTATATGTAAATCCCATAAATCTAGGGATTGCAATTGATATTGGCAATTGAGCAAAAGCTCTACCATTTTGTATAAGGTTCATTACTAACAGATCAACTGATGTGATGAGATTATGACAATTTGGATCCTAGTTTTCAATAAATATTAATTGGTTATATGAATATGAACCTTGGGTATTTAATTGTTTATTGAAAAGGAAAATTATCGAAAATACTAAAATTGAATTTTGTAATTCTTTTGAATGTATAAATGCAACATTTAACCTTAAACGAGGTTTAGTCTTTGATCAGTAAATTGATCCATTCTGCTTTCAAACAAATGTTTGATCGAGAATAATTTACCGAAAAGACAAACGAAGTCTCTTTTCCATGGGAGAAGCATGAGACTCAATCCTATTCCTTTACATGAATGAGAAAGGTATAATGAAACATTTGAATTGTCTAAATTCTAGATGTAACTCATAGCAATGAATTGCACATCTTATTTTCCATAAAGATTTCATTACCTTCATTTGGTGAATGAATCCTTTTGTAACAACATGAATGTTGGTTAACTGGAAAATATGTATGTGAGTTACTAAATTAGAAGCTAGACTAATTACCGCGAAAATTGGTAAAAGGTAAACTAGCATATTTTATCTAGTTGTTTTGCTTTAGCCGTTAAAGGTGCTACATACCAGTATGAGGATGGTAGGCCTGTTAAGGAAGAAATTGCATACCCAATTTTTCGAGTTAATAATATTGATGGATAACCCATCATTCATAGAGTAGAATACACCTTTTAGTACCTTAGTAATGATTACGTATGGTTCTTTAAAGGTGTAGGAAAGTAAAAAGCAAGCAAGTTGGTTTCACTAGTTATGCAACACTTACAATGTTGTCAGATTCAGTGGGAGCATTTGTGTTGCATTACTGAATAAGAAGTTGTTTTAATGATTTCTAATTCAGTTGGAGCTACAAGCCTTATTTCCTGTGTAGTAACCCAGATTATCTTCAAAGATAATTACTTTCCAATTGTAGGCACTTATGGTTTTCAAGGATTGTCATGTGCGTTTCCTTACTAATCAATATAGTCCTACATCTACTTGTTATATCTATGACACAAATCATATTAATCAAATAAATGAACGTGTATCGTGTTGTTTATCTGCTACATGATGTTGTTCCATGCACGAGTGGGAGAAATCTTTATTGTGTGCAAGGTACAACACATATAAATATGATTTAAATAGATTCTCTTGACCGCAAGGTAAGAGAGTAACGTTCCAATAGGAATTGTACATTTTTATGTGTGTGATTGCCATATTAGGAACATGTGTCAAGATGATAACAAATACTACTTTAAATATTTATGTCTAAGAAACACTTGTAGTTACAATTTATGTTACGTGAAAACGTGAACTAGTTTATAGCCCAAGGTAAAATATCCACGTGTCGTGAGAACGAGCATGGATGATTTTGTAGTTTCTTACGTTGAACTTTTCATGGGATGGCATAATTAAATGAAGTAATCTAATACTACTTTGAATTTAAGTATTCGTTGAATGACTTAAATATATGTAGTAAATATTAACTTGAAATATTAATTGAAACCTGATGTGGTGTTCATAATTACTTTAATTATAAATGTTTATGATTTTGTAAAGTCACAAACATGAAGTCTTTTAATACAAGACTTATAATATAAAGTAAGACGTTAACTTGCTATGTTTTAAGACATATGCACGAAGTCAATGAGTTGATCAATGACTTATAACGTATAGTGGGATTATAACTGTTATGTCTTTTGACTTGGTCAACAATACTTGAGTTATAATGCATGCAATTGACTTGGTAATTTTATTGTACCATTAAGTTTTACTTTGTTGGTAAATATGATAAACCAAAGAGTAGATGGTTATCTTAAATATTGTTAGATTAATCTTACAATATTAATTCTAAGGAAATACCATAGTTTTATGGTATGTTCAGTTAGAAGAATCAAAATCTATTGGCATATTTGATTCAAGATAACTATAGTTTCTTCCAAAATGTTATCAAGGTTAGTAGATTGAGTATAGATTGAATATACTCAATAAGACTCCAACCTAGAAGATTAATAAGACACCATTTTTATGGAATGTGATGAATCACGTTAAGTCTTATAAATGAAGTTCTGAATTTGTTAAACTACTTATAGAGTGAGTTGTAACAAACTAATGTTAAGAACTGTCAATGTTTTTTGTAATATCCCAAAAGAGAACAAGTATTGTTGCTCTACTTGATAAACTATTTAAAGGTAATCTTTAAATTGTTAAAGGCAAGTGGGAGTTTTGTTTAGATCTTGAAAGATTGAATTACAAAATACATAATCTTCTAAAATGCACTAGCAAATATCATGATGAGGCTAAACATGTATATGATAGACCTCAATATGATAGAATTGTCATTCATAGATCTGCAAGGATATCTCAGATATTTAATATGTTGAGGAATATGAGTTACAGGATCATGGTAAGCATGTTAATCATAATGATGAATTTACAAAATGTTGAATTGTGGTAAATCAATCATACTATGAATGATGAGATGTTGTCCATAAAGATAATCAATTTTAGATACTTGGTTTATCTAAATGAAGATGATTTTCTTCAAAAGATGAAAACCCTAGTGGTTTAAATTTTTGTGTAGAAATCATATGGACAATATTGTACACGTATTTAATGTATGTCTAGTGATAATAATATTAATCATACTTAAGCAATTAAATGTGATTGAATATTCTTTACTAGATATATTAAATAGAAGTATAAAGATTATAATTGTCATACTTAGTTTCATTGATATGAAATTTTGACAATGAATATCAAAACTCTTTGTTTTGAAATTACTTTTGCGAGGGCGATAAGTAATGCAAAGGAGTTTTATGAATTCAAATAATCTTTGAATATGTACAAACTGCAAGCATCCATGAATGGATATATGCATGCATCTATGAGATGATTCGTATGTTTAATATTAAATCCATGTTTGATTTAATAATTAAAATAAGATAGCTCATAAGTATTCATGAAAGCTAGTGGGAGTATTATTTTTTATTTTCTTAAATCTTATATGTTGTATGGGCAACTACATTCCACCTAAATTAAGTTTTAGTTGGGAATGAAACTTAGTTTGTAAGATTTGGAAATAAGACATACAACCTTGGAATATATGTTTATTACTATAAACATATGCGGTAAATCAATGAGTCTAATAGAACATGATGGATATATAATGAGATCTTAAAGTCTAACTTGAAGATTCATCATGTACATCATGTTGTAAGATTATTGTGTCATGCTTGATTACAAGATGATTTGACAACATTGAAAGTTGTTAGTGTAATAAATATTTTAAAAGGAATATGTTTGGATTTAGAATCACATTCCACAGTCTGGAGATGCTCCTAGATTCTATGGATGATTATATGACAATTGTTTCATAATTGTCATTACCAACAAACTTGAGTTTGGTAGGCACCAACATTACACTATAATTGTTCGAACTTTACGGATATTTAAAGAGCATATTGTTGTACACAATGATCTTTGGTATAATTGAGATCACACTCAATTCTAGTCATGGTATCCTTGATAATGACCATGTTGACTAGTTATGCTCAACTAAGAGCATAGTTGCATTATACATTAAAGAATGAAGAATACTTTAAAACTTTAAAAGTTTTGAAAGATGATTGTCATATAAAGGTGGTTCAGGTTATCACGCACCTTATGGAATGATATGACAATATCAAGATATGTGTAAACACATACAAGAAATTAAATTATTGAATTTTTGAAATAAGTATTCTCAAAATTCTTGTAGATCAAAGTTAGTTGAAATTATGCCTTGTCAACAAGTATGAGTTGCATGACTTGTGGAAAAATTCATTAACTGAGAATTATCATGCATTGATCTATTTAGTATTTGGATAAAGGATGTTAAACAATTATTATTTATAATGAATTAAAGTACGGTATACGTTTAATTTCATTTATAATATTCTATCATATATTTGCATGTTTAAATCCTTGAATAACTTAAGTTATTCTAAATAGTCCGTTGTCGATCAATAACATGGGAATGATATTGAATTAAGACAAATCTGGGTATTAGTTAGAATATACTTGAAAGTATATTGATGCGTAGCAATTAGCATGACTAATTTGAGATGATATTCAATGGATTGAGTATAGGACTTATCCCACCCATATGATGATACTTTATGGATCTTTGTCATTAAGTATATCATGGATATTTATCCTCTGACTTGAGATACAAGAGATATGTCATGGATGTAGTGCATTTTTGTGAAGCAATCTAACGCTACACGTAACTGGTAGTTATAAGGGTTGTTTTCAGAAGTGTTGCGAAATTTATGAATCCTGCTTGTAGTCAAAATGGGATTTGTTTCCTTCAAATTTATTTTGAAGTATAATACTACTGGGCCCCTCGTAGGATTGTTAAGATGTTTGTATGGCCATACCCAAGGTCTTCGTAGAAGAATTGGTAATCTTAAGAAATCATATAAAGCGAGAAACAGAATAGTTAATTAAGAAATGAGTGAGATCCATATTCTTATTAACATGGTATTAGAAACAAAAGGATGAATATGATGATGAATCATCAAACTTGGTTTTTCTCCAGAAAACCATACACGAGTTGTACCGGGGGCATTGGCGTATTGCTAGACGCTAACCAATGTCATTTCACGTTTTGTAAACATATCCAAGTGGGAGCTGTTGGAAATGTATATATTTACAAACATGTGAATGTCGGATTCGAACAAATGTGTCACGGATTGCACACATTAGCGAATGAGAATTAAAGTTAATAATCAATGTTTATGTTTACGATTAATTATTACACATTAAGTCCGGTTAACGATCGTTAAGTATTTAACGGAAAAATGACTAACGACCGTTAAATGAAAAGAGAAAGGACTAGAAATGGAAAACTTGGAAAAGTTATGGATTTCCTTTGGGCTTGTCTACATGGCCGGCCATAGGGGCCTTTCCAAAGCCCTAATTCATAAACTTGTTCCCTAAGTTTACCTACTAGTATATAAAGAGGGTTAGGTTCTAGGGTTTCATACACTTGTGCATTGAATTAACCCTAGATCTCTCCTTCTCCTCTCTCTTGTCCCAATCGGCTGAACACCCCATTTGTAAGGGAGTTTGGTTTCGTTTTTCTTAAACTAGGACTTGTGTTAGATCTAGCAATCGCTTGATTCGGTGGTTAATTCGTGTGTACAAGAACGTGGTAGTAAGACACTATTCTTACACCATATTGGTTTGAGTTGTAGAACGATAAGGGACAACTCTTAAAACCACTTCTTTGGTTTGCTCTAGTGATCTGACATTCGCAAGAGGTGCGTTACGCATACTTTCAGTTAATTATTTATTTGTTATGATCTTTAAGTCTTCCGTTGTGTACTCTTGATGTCTTTATGTTTTATTGTATTTTATATATCATAAACTCAACAGTTGTCTCGTACATTCGGACGACTCTCCATAAGCAACCACTATGTTGTTGAACCATGTCTTCTTGTATGCGAAAGTATCAGCAACAATAAATAAACAGTAGAACCTTTATTCAAACCTAAGCCTCAATAGTCGGCTTAGATTAAATCTACAATAGTATCCAAAGTGTTACAAGATCAGATTTATGTCAATGAGACAATAACCATACAAATATAAAGAAGAGACAAGATCAGTGAAATGATCAGAAAGAAGAGAATGTGAGACAATGACTGCACACACAGTTGTCTCTAACCCTAGATTAAGGGACTTATTAAATAGGAGAGTAAGATACACAAAGACCCCTCTAACGGCTATAAATGACTCATCAGCAGAAATGAGAAATGCTTCAGCAGAAATGAACTTCTTGGAACTTTAAACCATTTATGCTTTGTCCATGACTTGAAGACCATTAGCAATTGATAGAATGACATGTTTGCCACAGATTAATACCCAAAAATTTAACATTCCCCCTTAATCTGATGGGCAAACATATCAAACAATATCAATTTTTCACATAAGAATTTATGCTGATAAACAGGGAGGTTTTTAGTAAGTATGTCTGCAGTTTGGTTTGAAGAGCCAATCTTTTTGGCACTTATAACACCTCTTGCAATTTTTTCCGTGATGAAGTGAACATCAATTTCAAAGTGTTTTGATCTTTCATGGAAAACAGGATTGACAGCAAGTTGTAAAGCAGATTTGTTATCACAAAAAAGATTAACAGGGAGATTGATATCAACTTTTAGATCTTTTAAGATTTTTGAATCCAAATAATTTCACAGGCAGCAGTAGACATAGATCTATACTCTGTGGAAGATTTTGAAAGAGTGTTTTGTTTTTACTTTTCCATGAGATCAAACAATCATTAAAGAAAACACAATAACATGTGACAGATTTTCTGGTTTTCTTGCATTTGGCCCAATCTGCATCACTATATCCTTCAAGATGATTTTCAGAGTTGCTGAAATTGTACCTTAGACCTTTTCCTGGAGCTCCTTTTAGACATCTCAGAACATTGAGGGCACATTCTAGATGAGATTTCAAAGGAGAATGCATATATTGTGCCAGACAATGAACTGAGTATGAGATGTCAGGTCTTGTATGGGTGAGATAGATAAGTTTCCCAAGTAACTTTTGATAACCAGTGATGTTGACAAGTAAGGGATCATCAGCAGTGGGAATGTATGGAAGGACAGAGTTGGGTTCCATAGGAGTGGACACAGGTTTGCACCCAAGAAGACCAAATTCTTTGAGGAGTTCAAGACAGTATTTTCTTTGGGTGAGACATATGTCATTCCCAGTTTTTAAAACCTCAATGCCAAGAAAATATTTTAAGTTTCCCAAGTTTTTGATATGAAATTTTGATTTTAGGAACTCTTTGAATAGGTTTATCTCATCAATACAGTTTTCAGTCAGGACAATATCATCCACATAAACAAGCAGGGCAATAAACTTGTTATTCTCTGTTTTGGTGAACAAAGAGTGATCATTGACATATTGAACAAAGTTATTTTCCTTTAAAACACTAACAAGTTTTTCATTCCATTTCCTGGGAGCTTGTTTTAGGCCATATAGAGACTTGACAAGTTTGCAAACTTTATTCTTATTGTTCTCATTACAGAACCCCTTAGGGATGGTCATATAGATATCCTCATCAAGATCTCCATACAAGAAAGCATTGTTAACATCAAGTTGGAAAAGAGGGCATTTGTTTTTCACAGCAAATGCAATAAGACATCTAACAGTAGACATTTTCACAACAGGAGAAAAAGTTTCATCATAGTCTATTCCTTCCCTTTGGTTATAACCTTTAACAACTAATCTAGCCTTGTATCTATCAACTTCACCATTGGCTTTATATTTGATTTTAAAGATCCATTTGTAACCAATGGGATTTCTATTAGGAGGTAGATCAGTTATATCCCAAGCATGATTTTCATTTAAGGCCTCAATTTCAGAGTTCATAGCATCAACCCAATTACTATCAAGGATAGCTTCTTCATAACAGGTAGGTTCAATACTTTTATTAAGACTAGAAGCAAAGCAGTAATTTTCTTTGTTAAGGTTAGAGTAATTAACAACCTTTTCAACACCATATTTGACTTTCCCTTCTACAATAAAGTCATTAAGATTACTGGGCAACTTAGAAACTCTGGTTGACCTTCTAGCGCAGTGGTGGCAAGCCTCTTTCTTGTTCAGAGTTCGATTTGAATCAGATGATGTATCATGCAGAATCGAAGATGCATCAGCAGGATGTGATTCATGTGATATGGTGCCCTCGGGGTGTGTATTATCATCTATAGATGTTGCAATGGTTCATCATCCCTAGTAGGATGACTTAACACTGTGCCATCATCATAGGATGTCACTCTCCCTTCATCATTGGGACTTATTTGTGAGTCAAAAAAATTTTTGTGATTTAAATCTTTAGGCACATAAGTTTCAACAAAAGGTTTTGACAAAGTATTTTTCATTTTGAAAGGAAAAACAGTTTCATAAAATTTGACATCTCTGGAATAAAAGATATTTTTTTTTCTAAGCTCAAAAGTTTATAACCTTTTTTCTCATTTGAATAACCAATAAAGACACTTTTCTCAGACCTACTACCAAATTTATCAGAGATGTTGAGAATGGTGGCATAGCATAAGCAGCCATAGACCGTAAGGAGAGAGAGTGAAGGGTCATGCCCATACATAAGGGAGAAGGGAGACTTGCCAGACAACATCGAAGAGGGTAACCTGTTTATGACATAAGCGATAGTTAGAACACATTCAGGCCAAAGATATAGAGGTAATTCCCCTGAAACATAAGGGATCTAGCCACATTAAGGAGATGCCTATGTTTCCTTTCTGCAATACCATTTTGTTGTGGTGTATAAACACAAGAGGTTTGATGTAAAATTCCCTTTTCATGAAAGAAGTGTTGAAGTTTGTTATTGATAAATTCTGTCCCATTATCACTTCTGAATATCTTAACATTGTGTTCAAATTGATTTGATAGCATGTGAGTAAAGTTAACAATGGAAACATAAACATCATCCTTTCCCTTAAGCATATACACCCAGACAGCCCTAGAATAGTCATCAACAATGGTTAAAAAATATTTGTAACCATCTCTGCTAGTGACTTTATATGGTCCCCATACATCTAGATGAACAAGTTGACCAATTTTAGTTGACTTGTGTTCACTTAGAGGGAATGGTTCCCTGGTTTGTTTAGCTTTATTGAAAGTATCACAAAGATGGTCAGATTCAGATGTACTATCAAGTTTAAGAGTGGCTTTAAGTATATGTAGGACTTGGTCAGAGGGATGACCAAGTCTTTGATGCCAGAGATTTCTAGAAATATGACAAACAGAAATGCAGTTATTAGAAGTAATCTTACATGTAGAATCAATATCAAACATATATAACCCATTGCATTGTTTACCAATCCCCACAATCCTTTTTTGATGTAAATCCTGTATATAGCAATTAGATTCATTAAACCCAACAAACATCTTATTGTCTCTAGCAATCTTATGAACAGACAGCAAACTGACATTGTACTCTGGAACAACCAGAACATCAAAAAGAGTTAGGTCATTATTGATCTTTAAATCACCAATTTTAGTAATTAAGGCCTGAGTACCATTGGGATGTCCAACAGTTAGACCAAGATTTGAAATGTCAACGACATTAATTAAAAATTTTGCAGACACAGTCATGTGCTGATTTGCACCAGAGTCAACAATCCAACCAAGACTGATGTTTCCAGATAAGGTTTTTGTGTTGTTGTTAAAAAATTTGTTGAAGTTTATGTTAAACTTGACACTGCCATTAAAGAAAGTTCCTGAAAATTTTTACCTGCCATGTTGGCATTAGCAGAAGACACATTGTTGTCATTAAGAAGACTCATAAGTCTGGAGAGCTGTTCATTAGACAAAGAGACAGGAGAGTTGTTAGCTCTATTATCAGTGATATGATTAGTATCAGTGGAAACATTGTTACTGCTGACAGGTTTAGCATTAAAGTTCCTTTTGACATATCCAGCAGGATAGCCAACAAGATCATAGCATCTATCAACAGTGTGACCAGGTTTTTTGCAGTTAGTACATTTGAGATTCATGTTTGGTCCTCTGTTATTAGAGTTGTTTCCATTAAAACCGAACCTTTATTAAAATTGTTGTTGTTAGATCCTTTTTGTTATCAAAAAATTTTCCACTATCAAAAGTTTTTGCAGCAAAAGCAGTGGCATTGGGTTTAGCAGAACTATTCCCAGATGACATATTTCTGTGAGATTCTTCTCCAGAGACAACAGAGAAAGCAGTTTTGACATTAGGCAAAGGGTCTCTGGTTAAAATATTACTTCTGATAGGAACATAAGTGTCATCAAGACCCATAAGAAATTGCATTAATTTGATTACCTGATTGTGTTTTTCAAAATGTTTTGCAGCCTCACAAGTGCATGGAGGCAAGCTAATCATACAATCAAATTGTTTTCATAAAGAGTTAAGGTTGTTGTAATAATCAGCAAGAGAAGACCCACTTTGACTAAGAGAGTTTATATTTTTATGCAAATTAAAAATAGCTGAACCATCAACCTTATCATAAGCATCTTTAAGGTCATTCCACATTTCATAAGTAGTTTTAGCATAGATAGCTCCAGCAAATAATTCAGGACTGAGAGAGTTAAGAATACAGGTAACCACAACAGAGTTACAAGTATCCCATTGATTGGCAAGACCAGAGTTTAAGTCATCTCTTATGCAAGTACCATCAATAAACCCTAACTTATTATGATTCCTTAAGGCAAAGGTCATGGTCATATTCCATATTTTATAATTTTCAGTTCCAGTGAGTTTGATAGAAATAATGGGAGTACCATTGGTGTTATTGGGGGTGTAAATACAAGGCATCACCAAAGGATAAGCTTTTCTCAGTGGAAGAACCACCACCACCACCAATATTATCATCACCAACAGCCATAATGCAAACAATAAGACAGACAAAAACACAGACATAGATAATAGCAAGAGCAGATAGACAGATAAAGAAATAAATAAGACTTTGTAATTAAGAAACAACAAGCACCAAGCCTGTAGACTGGGGTAAACCAGAGTAGGTATTCATACCACTCAGAGGTGGCAGATCAAGATGTTAGTCTACCCGTTTGCACCCACAAAGACTTAAAGACTTAAGTACTGTTTGTTTGAAGAAGAGATTAGACTTAGACTTACAGAGCAATATGCAGCGGAAAGAACAAATCACAATAAGAAATAACCAGTGATTATGCCAATAGCAATAACCCCAAACCACCAACTTGTTGCTGAAGAGATGTCCCCAAGTTTCTATGAAGAAACCCTTGGATGGTGAATCAATAATGATAATGAGCCTGATGCTCTGATACCATGTACGAAAGTATCAGCAACAATAAATAAAAGTAGAACCTTTATTCAAACCTAAGCCTCAATAGTCGGCTTAGATTAAATCTACAATAGTATCCAAAGTGTTACAAGATCAGATTAATGTCAATGAGACAATAACCATACAAATATAAAGAAGAGACAAGATCACTGAAATGATCATAAATAAGAGAATGTGAGACAATGACTGCCACACACGTTGTCTCTAACCCTAGATTAAGGGACTTATTAAATAGGAGATAAAGATACACAAAGACCCTCTAACGGCTATAAATGACTCATCAGCAGAAATGAGAAATGCTTCAGCAGAAATGAGCTTCTTGGAACTTTAAACCATTTATGCTTTGTCCATGATTAACCCCTGTAATAAGCCTGCACTGAACATAACTTGAAGACCATTAGCAATTGATAGAATGACACGTTTGCCACATATTAATACCCCAAAATTTAACACTTACTTTGTCTTGCATTATCGATTTAACTCTAAAAGCCAGCTTTGCTCATATTAGAATCTCCACTGAATCCGAACAATCTCTATTTATCCATTCCAAGTTCTTTACAACAAATGCGGTCTTACAATTGCTAAATATTCATGTTTGTAGTTATTTAGACTTTTATAGTGCCACCCACAAACTGAAGTTCGATAGCACGTTTTTGTTTAAATAGTAATATTTATATCAAATGTACATATAATTTAAGTTCAATGACGCCAAAATGGATAGGAACTCCAGTCTTGTACCATTTAATAATACACGACAAGTGTTGGTTCATCCAAACGGTTAATGTATTTGAAACTTGTTAAGCCGAATCACTTAATCGCCATTACTATCCCCCTTAAATTCGATCAATCTTTGATAAATGATATGCCATTGAGCCAAGTCACATAATCGATATAACTACGTACTCTTGTTCAATTCAGTCAACTTTTGATACAGTTAATTATACATAATTAGATCAATTAATTTTATGTAAACATTAGGACTTGAAACGTCATATGTTTTACTCATATCTAGTTACATAAACAAATGGACTCTCAAACTTTGTAACGGGAAAATTATGACTCCTTGTTAAAAAAAAGTTTATTACGTTTTGTTAACTTAAAAAATGAAGAATTCATATAAACTTTTTGGAACTTCATTACATCACAGAACTTGATACCAATCCCCACACATATGATGCATATACATTATGGTATATTAGGTAGCGTAGTTTGTTTTCTTTTAACTATGTGAGATTCATAGTTTTTAACTATTAGAATCTTTAATAAATCCGAAACATCTTCATCTATCCATTCTAACTTCATTCCCACTTTGGCAGCCTTGCATGTTAATATAAATTTACATTTACCCGAGCCCCATGTGGAATTGAATGCAATCTCAACCTTTTCACAACGTGTATCACAAACTAAAAAATGGAATTTTTTTAGAATCTGGCTTAAAAAAATGTCAAGAGTTCATATGAATTTCCCTTTAGCCTACTGTCAAGCATGGTAAACAAGGTTCTACGACGAAGATAACTTGATACTATTCCAAACACGTAAGTGTCACATACATTGTGTTATATAAACAAAAATAGTTAATTTTGTTTGATCTATGTGGGATTGAAATCAGTCAACCTTTTAACAATGCATATCTTACATTTGTAGCAATGTCATTCCTTTTCATTTTAAGTCTTCACCCTTTTCATTAACTATTAAAAAGTCAAGAATTCATATAAATATTCGGTGTGTGCATATGGTTTGTTAAGCATGTTAAAGCTCACAAACAATACACGGATATACCTGAGCACTTGATATTAATCCAAACACGTTTGACCCATATGCATTGTAATATATTAGTTACAATAGTTTCTTTTTTAGCTGATGTGGGATTTTAAGTTGTCAAGGTCTTCATGAAGCATGTCTTACATTTGAACTTGATCATCAACGTCACCCACACTCACACAAACTACAAAATGTTAGAGTACTAAATTTGAAATAGCAACGTAATCCGCTTCACTAGTTGTAGACAGTTACTTGCATATCGATACCAATACACAAGGAGTTAAATACCACTTAGCTAGTTATTTAATGAAACTTTTTTAGCTATTAATTTGCCATGGATTGAAAAGGTTGACTGCTATCAAACCATGTTCTTGAATACGTATGATTTTGGATTTGAGATGTATTGTAAAAACATATAAACCAAAGCTAATACACTTGTAAAACAGATTTAGAATGAACCCAGCCAACCTCCCCTTGGCTCACTCTTTTATTAAATGAATCAATTGCTAATATAGCAAGTATGGTTTACAATACAGAAACTGAAGAAATATAAAAACAACTGAAGGGTTTCCTCACAACTAACAATCACCAGAACTTAGAGAGAGATACACAATATTTTGCACACAGATATTATGAGTTTGTCAGGAGAGATAATGAGAAGTCCAGCTTATATACTCTTGACTATCAAAGATGCACTTTACTCCCTTGAAGTTATATCACGGATACTGCATCAGTCCTTTAACTTTAGAGAAACACCACTATTAGCCCTTTAAGTTGATAAAGCTTATATTCAACACTCCCCCATAAGCTTTAGCCACTCTGCACTTCTTTATCAACACTAGTCAAGCTGCACTCCCCCATAAGATAAGCCTTACTGCACCTCTCACATGGATATAGAACCTGCAAAAACATTCAACAACCCAAGACTTTTGCAAAACATGTTATGATCAGAAATACCAAGTCCTTTAGTAAATATATCAGCAATGTTATCCTCAGACTTGACTTTCTTAGGCTTCAAGAAACCGAAGCAACTTTTCTCTTAGAAAATAGAGATCAATTTCAAAATGTTTACTTCTTTCATGTAGCACAGGATTAACTGCTATTTGCATAGCAGAACTATTATCACACCACATTTCAATAGGTAAAACAACATCAACATGCAGATCTGCTAATACTTTAGCAATCCACATAACTTCACAACATACATTACACATGGCTCTGAACGCAGCCTCAGTAGAGGACCTAGCCAAAACAGCTTGTTTCTTGCTTTTCCAAGAAACCAAGTTGTTTCCAAAAAACACAGAATAACCAGAATGACCTTCTAGTTACTTTGCATTTAGCCCAATCTGAATCAACAAAAACTTTCAATCCAACATCACAACCATTCACAAAAGTAATTCCAAGATCAGGCTCATTCTTAAGATACCTCAAAACTCTGAATGCAAGCCTTAAATGAGATTTCATAGGTTTATGCATTACCTGACTTAAGCAATGCACAACATATGAAATATCTGGTCTGGTTAAAGTCAGATATATTAGTTTCCCAACCAACTTTTGATAATGAGTAATACCAGATAAAGGCTCATCATCACCAAATTTGGAAACTAGCTTCTTATTATCAGGATTAACTTCAATAGGTGTGCTACAAGGTTTACAACCCAACATACCAAACTCATTTAGCAATTCAGTACAATATTTCCTCTGAGTTAAACATAAACCATTGTCTATATCCAAAACTTCAATTCCCAAAAAATATTTAAGTTTGCCCAAATCTTTTATCAAAAATTTAGAACTCAAAAACTTTTTGAACTTTTCAATCTCATCAATATTGTTTCCAGTGATTATTATATCATCAACATATACTAAAAGAACTAACAACACATCTTTCTTATGTTTGACAAACATGGAAAAATCATTTGGACTTTGAACAAACTCATTTTCTTTAAGAACTGAAGTAAGTTTTTCATTCCATTTTCTAGGTGCCTGTTTTAAACCATACAAAGACTTGATTAACTTGCACACCCTTTTATCATCCTTATCGAAAAACCCTTCGGTAAGGACATATAAATATCCTCTTCTAAATCACCATATAAAAAAGCATTGTTAATGTCAAGTTGAAATAAAGACCACTTATTACTAACTGCAATACTAAGAACACATCTGATGGTGACAATTTTCACTACAGGTGAAAAAGTCTCATCATAATCTATTCCCTCTCTCTGATTATACCCTTTAGCAACAAGTCTTGCCTTAAATCTTTCAACCTCACCATTAGCTTTATACTTTACTTTAAAAATCCACTTATATCCAATGGCTTTCCTGCCAACAGGTAACTCAACAACTTCCCAAGTTCCATTTCTATTTAAAGCTTCTATCTCTTTATTCATAGCTTCTATCCATCTAACATCTTTAATAGCTTCCTCATAAGTAGTAGGTTCATGAATTTTATTCAAGCATGATATAAAAGCAAAATTTTCTATATTCAGACCAGAATAATTGACAACTTTATCAATGCTATACTTATGTTTTTTATCCAACACATAATCTTTATATTTAGATGGTAAAGCAGTCATCCTACTAGTTCTCCTAACAGTTTGACCTACTGCTGGTTCAGGAGACTCAAATATTTGCCCAAACAAATTTAAATCTTCACCCTCGGATTCATAACTTTCATCATCATTAATAATACTCTGTATACCTTCAGAAACAAGTGTTTCAGTTGTATACTTAGACTTAGTGTCCTTCCTACTAGATGAACTACCTAAGATATTCTCACTTTCTGTACCAGCAGTTCCTGCATTTTCTGCAGCCTCTGTCAGAGTTAGAAATGTTTTCTTGAGTAGTTTTATCTACAGATCTTGACACTAGGAGTATCATTATCAGACACAGACTTATCACTATTGTCTGCACTATCTCTATTTTCATCATAGGGCTCATCAGATTCAAGATTACTTTGGCTGCTCTCATTATGTTGATCATAAAAATTGAGATTATTCAAGTTTTGTTCTTCAAACACAAAATCTTTAGAAAAAGAATTATTTTTAAAAGGAAACACTGTTTCATAAAACTTTACATCTCTAGAAAAAATAAATTTCTTTTGTTCAAGATTAAACAATTTATATCCTTTTTTATCAAAAGCATATCCAACAAACACACATTTGTCAGATCTAGAACTAAACTTATCAGATTCATTCAACACAGTTGAAAAACATAAGCAACCAAAGCACCTTAAATTTGACAAATTAGGCACAACTTTATAAACCATTTCATAAGGACTTTTCCCAGACAACACAGCAGTAGGTAACCTGTTAATCAAATATGTAGCAGTTAGGATTGACTCGCACCACATGTTCAAAGGTAACCCCCCCTGAAACATGAGGGCTCTAGCAGTATTTAACAAGTGTCTATGTTTTCTTTCAACAACACCATTTTGTTGGGGTGTGTAAGGACAAGAAGTTTGATGAAGTATCCCATTATTAAGAAAAAAACTGTCCAATCTTTTGTTTACAAATTCAGTGCCATTATCACTTCTAAAAACTTTAACAGCTTTTTCAAATTGAGTTTTAATGAGATTAACAAAGTTAACAATATTATCATAAACTTCTCCTTTATTTTTGATAAGAAATACCCACACAGCCCTGGTGTAATCATCAACAATAGTCAAAAAATATTTAAAACCATCCCTGCTAGTTACTCTATAAGGACCCCACACATCCAGATGAACTACATCACCCAGAAATTTAGTCTTATGATCACTTAGAGGAAAAGATTCTCTAACTTGTTTAGCTTTATGACAAATTTCACAAGGACTAGAACTGGTAGTTTTAATATCACTAATTCTATTTTTAAGCACAGTTAAGACTTGATCAGAGGGATGTCCAAGTCTGTTATGCCATATACAATTAGATAAGACACAACTCTTAATGTTACTATTACTAACTCTCTTACCTTCATTAAGAAAGTAAAGACCACCTCTCTCACTACCAGTCCCCATCAGGAACTTTTGAGTTAAATCCTGAATTTTACATATAGAATTATTAAAACTAACAATCACATTATTATCCTTAGACAATTTATGAACAGACATTAAACTGACATGATAACCAGGAACAACCAACACATCTTTAAGAATCAAATCATTACCAAATTTAAAACTGCCAATTTGTTTGACTAAAGCAACAGTCCCATTTGGATGTGCAACAGTTAAGTTTAAGTGTGAAACATCCATTATATCAAAAAGATGTGTAGTAGAAAAAGTTATGTGTTGACTTGCTCCTGAATCAATAATCCACCCAATATAAGTACTATATGTACTTATATTAGAGTTAAAATTAAAAAATCTACAAGAGAAGAAACTAATAACACAATTAGAAGTAATAAAAGTACCTGCAACACTAGCATGAGACTTGCTAGCATCACCTGTACTACTGAGTAAATTCATTAATCTCGATATCTTGATCACTAGTAAGAGTATGAGTATTACTCTTACTAGTATCAGTCACATTATTAGCACTATTTTGATTCACATTTCCTTTTTAACAAAACCGGAGGATATCCAACCAACTCAAAACATCTATCAATAGTGTGACCAGTCATATTACAATGTTTACAGACAAGATTAGACACCCTGCCAAACCTTCAATTGTTATTATTATTGTTTCTATTATAGGTCCAGTTATTGTTTTGAGAATTGGCATTATTAGGCTTAGCTGCAAAGGCTGCAGCACCATTTTAACAGTTTTATTAGTCACATTACTATTCCTGTGAGATTCATCTCTAGACAAAGTAGCAAAAGCAGACTTAATATCAGGAAAAGGATCAGTAGTAAGAATAAGACTTCTCACAGAACTGAACCCATCATCTAAACCCATAAGAAATTGCATTAGCCTTAAAAGGTCTGAATGCTTTTTCAGAGTGGGAGCAGTGTCACAAACACATGCAGGCAGATCAACAAGAGAGTCAAACTGCCTCCACAAAGCATTAAATTCATGATAGTATTCAGATAAACTCATACCAGGTGAGTTAGAGTGTGAATTTTATGATGCAAGTTATAAATCACAGAACCATCTTCCTTATTGTATGTCTCATTTAACTCATCCCAAACAGACTTAGCATTAACAGAAAACACTTGACCTTTATAGAGGTCTTGTGAAATACAACCAAGAATCCAAGATAACACAACAGAGTTACATCTATCCCATCGAGTCTGACGAAGAACATCACGTATCTCTAACACATTTCCCATTAATAAACCCAAGCTTATTTCTAGTTTGTAAAGCCAACTGCACAGCAGACCTTATAGTTCTCAGTTCCTTCAAGTTTGAAGGTAATCAACTGAGCACCAATGTCTTGTGGGTGCAAGTATAAAGGGTCATATATATCAAGTTTTAGCTCACTACTACCCCTTTCTGGGCCCTTGCCCCTATCATCAGGACCATCAACCATGATGATCAAACAATAAGAAACAAGCAAGAACTAAAAAAAAATCAACAACACCTTGTAACTCCTCAATCACAAATAACCACCAAACAATACCAACAACTCCAACAAACAATCCCTTAAACTACTCAACCTCCAAACAACCTAACCAACAAACTTAACAGAAAAAAATCTAAAGAGAAGGCTTGAGAGGTGTTACAACCACGCAAGCTTCCAACCAGATCAAGAAGATCTAAAAGAGAAACCAATGCAGGAAACAAACACCGAGAACAAGAAAATAAACCAAGAATAAGAGAAACAGAAATAAACACAATCAATAACCAAGAATAACAATAAACATAAAACAAGAACACAACGAAAACAAAAAAACAACCGAATTAGGGTTTGATACAGAAAACCCTAATTAAAACAAGAAACAATACTCCGAGACTCAATTGAATAACAAGATCACAAGATTTGTTATCAATTGAACCAAGAATCAACAGAATCGAAAAAACCCCAAAAATTAGAAACCCTAATTTTTGAGAAATACAAATTACTCTCCAGATCTTATCAATCCAAACACAAAACCACTGGAATAATCCTCAAAACAACAAGATCTAAACAATAGATCAAGAACCCCCAAAATATGAAGGAAACCCTAATTTTTAAAAAACGTTTTCAAGCTTTGGTATAGAGCAACCTGTCTCTGATACCATGTAAAAACATATAAACCAAAGCTAATACACTTGTAAAACAGATTTAGAATGAACCCAACCAACCTCCCCTTGGCTCACTCTTTTATTAAATGAATCAATTGCTAATATAGCAAGTATGGTTTACAATACGTAACTGAAGAAATATAAAAACAACTGAAGGGTTTCCTCACAACTAACAATCACCAGAACTTAGAGAGAGATACACAATATTTTGCACACAGATATTATGAGTTTGTCAGGAGAGATAATGAGAGGTCCAGCTTATATACTCTTGACTATCAAAGATGCACTTTACTCCCTTGAAGTTATATCACGGATACTGCATCAGTCCTTTAACTTTAGAGAAACACCACTATTAGCCCTTTAAGTTGATAAAGCTTATATTCAACATGTATCTTTGAGTAGCCACTCCGGCCACAATAAACACAATGACATCATTTCAAACGATATGGAAATTGACTCATTCAAACATATTCGGGACGGATTAAGTGGGATAGACCTAATAACTCTTTTTCAATAGCGGTTATGGGGAGATTTGAAGTCAATGCAAGTTTCGCATAGTCGATAAGTCAAAGGTTTGATTAATTTAGCTTTTATACAGCTTACACAGCTTTCTAACGCCCTAATGGGATTTAGAAGTTCCATTGATAAAAGTTTTAACACGAAAACATAACTTTATTATTTTTAGATAATTATATACTCTTTAACATTCTTGACTAATAACACTAATATTTAACTACACAAATAAAGGGGACTCTCCTTGTTAAGAAAAGGCTTTACGTTTTACTTAAAAAAAAAAAAAAAAAAAAAAGTTAAGAACTTATATAAATTTACCTCCCATCGGGGAAAACCTGTTGAGATTAGCAGCTTAAACACAAATGAAAGACAACTTGATACTACTCCAAAAATTGACATTCTACATACATTGTAGTATATAAACAAGAATAGTTTCTTCTCATTGATCTATGTGGGATTGAAAGCAATCAACCTTTTGACAACGCATATCTTACATTTGTAGCAATGTCATTCCATTTCATTAGCTCGTATCTTGCATATAGACGCCAATAGACTATGTGTGTGATCGAGTTGACCATTGGTAGAACATCACCTCGTAATTTATTCAATGTATAGCCACGCATTCCTCCTCTCGGATCTTGATGCCAATCGTAAACCACCTGACAAGCAATGGCTTAACATCGCCAATCGTGACTGGTTCTGCCGTTCTGGTTCAACCACAATATTATCTCGTTCGTCTGGCCCTCCCATAAGCAACCACCATCAACTATGAACTTGTCATGCGTTGAGAAGGTTGAATGTCACCCATGGCCCACTGGTAACATCGAATCATCAACTCTAGCCATGAGTTGTGTATCAATTAAATATGCTTTTCGAATCGCGTAACAACATCAGGGTGATTCTGCTTAATCCGCTCGCTCGTGTGATTACTCAATGAAATGCGTTAAAGAATGCGTTTTAGTTTGATGATTAACCCAATGGGCTAAAACTTCACCCGGGCCATGTTTAAGCACTCATGTAATCTAAGTATCAAACTATATAGTAGGGGCGTTCATCAGTTTGGTTATCGGGTTATACGGTTTATTCGGTTCGGTTAGTTTGGTTAAAAAATATACTGGGTAATCGAAAACCGAACCGAACCGAATTCAAATTTAATTCAACCGAACCAAATAACCAAAAACAGAACCCCTATAACCAAAAATCGAACCAAATAACCGGAATTGCATAATTTTAATTATTATTTTATTTAATTATATATATTTTTAGCACAAATTTTTTTAAGCTTAAATAATGTTATATTTATACTAAGAAAGAGTTTTATTAATTTTTTTCATATAAATACATAGAAAAAATATAAATTTTTATGAATTCGGTTTTCATTGGCAAAACCATATCCAAACCGATAACTGAATATTTTGTTCGGTTCGGTTCGGTTTTGAACAATTCGGTTCGGTTACGAATTCGATTCAGCTTTTCGGTTCGGTTCAGTTGCGATTTTCGGTTACTATGGATATTATCCAATCCGTGAACGCCCTTACTATATGGTAGGGGCGTAGCTATATGGGTGCCTTGGTTGGCCATGACCCACCCATGAAGATTTGTAGTAATGTATATTTTATAACTATTTGTATTAGCCCATTCCTGGGTAGACAAATTTATACCATTTTAGCACAACCAAAGGCAAATTAATCATCAAGACTCCGTTCTTTAGTGTAACGTTGGTTTTTTAAATAACTACTATTTGCAAAAAATTTAAGACCTATGTTACATAAATGATGACCACTTGTATTATTGTTTTATGTTACATGTTGGCCTACCAATAAATAAAATCTTGGCTACGTCACTGCTATATGGTACACTATGGTGCACGACCACTGATAATAATACTAGGTTAGGTTTTCATATTTATAAAAGAATTTAGGATAGACCAACTGTTTATTATGTTTACCTTTTATATGAGTAAATAAATAGCAAAAAGCACCACTTAGTGAAACACTACGACTCGACCGCCATATATTGTGTGAATGAAAAGAGAATAAGAGAACGTTAAAACATTCTTAGATAAGTCTAATGAAAATTTGAAGCTAAACCGCGTCACATAATCGATATAAATATTTCCAGATCAATCTTTGATAAAGAAACATGCCTAGTAACCTTTTTGGATGCACTATAGGAATCGGGGCTTTCAGCCACAACTTTTTTGGTTTTAGAGACGAGAAAGTCGTTGCTAAAGACTTTTAGCTGCAACTTTTTCGGTTTTACAGATGACATGCTGTCGTGACTAAAAAATCTGATTTTAGTAGTGATGTTGAGTTACTTCATGTTTATCAATAAACAACCACTCAGCTCTGGCGCCGTCAAAGACATTAAGTTCAAAGGTTTGATAATTAGTAAATGAGTAAACAAATAATACCTTAATTATGACATAAAGTTAACCTTTTACATCCAACCATAAACTTCACTCATTATATAAATAAAAATGTTGAAACAGTAAATAACCAAACAATACAATTGAAGATAAACAGATTGGAGGGTGAATTCTATGGTGAACACCAGCTAAGTTTGAACTCGTAGAAGCCACGAGGAGTCGTTGTATCAAGAAAACTTAAAGAAGAACTTGTAGCAGGATACGCGACGATTGTTTTCACAGCATCGATGTTGAAAGGCACTGAAACCCCACATGTGAAACTGCTCATTTCAATGTTAAACTTGCTTGATAATTTGAGTGCTTCCCTCATCTTAAGAAAGAACCATTCATTGATGGAAATACCCAATGCGAGAGATAGCTCAATTTGCTCGGGAGGAGTAGTTGTAAACAAGAGATGAGGGGCTGCAAAGCTTGCGCGCTTGTAAGTAAGTAAATTTGGAGCATAAACTTGTACCTTGATTTCCTCGACGAGTGAAAAAGATAACATCTACTTCCGATAGCGTAAGACATGTGATATCCTAGATCTCCACACTAGACCACTTGATTTCAAGGTTCAACTCCTCTAGAAAGGGGAAGTCAGATTTGATCATATTGGAAAATGCATCATCTAAGTACACATTATGTAATTCTAACACACTCAAGCTCCTATCCCACATTAACGTGGTTGTGTTATATAGGAGCGAGAGTAGAGATGGGACATGATCAATTTCCAAAATATTAACCCAACCACCACAACTTTGACATACTATAACCTCACGAAGATAACGGAGGTTATTTACCTTGATTTCATCGAAGCCTGGGTTACGTCGAGGATGATCTTTTTAAGTAACTCATTCTTAGAGCACAAGGTATGGTAGCCATTTAACATGCCTTTCGTCGTGCCATTCGTGAGCCACCATACCGGCCAACATGCCAAAGTTGAGCCAAATAAATTTGAGTTAGTGAAATGGCTCAAGCCATTTGGTTCTTTTGTGTTTTTTCTAATTTTTTATTTTGTGTATTGTGAGTGAGTGAGTATTTTTAGTGGGGTATTTTGTAGGACCCAATAACATGTTAGTGGTGTGTTATGAGGGAGGGGTGTTTTAATTGATGGTGTGTTATTGGATGGAGATGAGGTGGCGCAGATGTGGCATACCAATAACATGTTATCGGATAACACCATACCTAGTGCTCTTAGATGGGAATATATTAGCTACAATTTTGTGCTATAAATGTGAGTTTCTGATTGATTCTTTTTTGTGAGTCCCTGATTCGTTGCTAGTGTATTTTTTATGAAAGATTGTAGCCAATTGCCTACAAAAATTGTAGTTAAGCTATCACCTTCTTAGATATTAATTGATTAAGCACATATTGAGTTATGTACACACGAGACAACTCTAGTACTCGTAGGTTGGTGCATCGGATGGCAGGATTGTAAGAAATGTCAAGTGAATGAATATTCTTATGGGGGCTTATAAATTCCAAACATAACGTGTTGAGATTTTCATTTGAGAATACCTCATCAGGCAAATTAAATGATGAACCCAAGATTGTGAGGCGAAGATCTTTGAGAGACGTTTTGAAGAAGAAGTTGCTTGCATAATCAATTTTCGAGCAGCACGATAAGCGGTGTGAATTTCCAACCGAAGATCAAGACTTGTGATAGGTAAGTTGTGTCAGTGATACCTTAGTAAAGTCAGGTGGATCCACCTCATGTAGTTTCTTTGATGTTGCTTTTTGAAAGACGTGGGACAAAACCTGATGGGCTGGTAGACCAAGTGTGTAGCCATGACTTGGACAATGCTAATTGTATACGTTGAATTAACTCCGGAACATCATCTAGTTGTTGTTGTCTGATCAGTCTCATTCTCTTCACTTGCTCCATTCACGCAAAAAGAAAACCGAAATCCTCGATCACTTTAGAACCAGAAAACAGTCGACAGTAACTTGAAAAAGAATCACTTTAGAACCTCCTTTTATAAAGAATAATAATGAGAGATTTTAGAATCACTTCATAATTGCATGTATAAGTAGTCGTCCAAACTTTCTTCTTTTACTTTCCATAATTAAAAATTTTTTAAAAAAAAATCAATTATAACCTTTAACTTAGGATTTGTGAGTATAGATTTTTTCTTATGAAATTTTGTTTTTTATGAGTATTAATTTTCTTAAGTGATTAGAAGACTTGTAATGAACAAATTAGAAAAACGATGTATCGAACAAATACTAAATAAAGCGAAAAATAAATACAATAGAATCGACAATTGAGACACTATTTGCGGACAGAGTTAAGTTTCATATAGGTCCAAAATTCTTACAAGATTCAATAAGTAAATACTGTTATACTGGTCGTTCATTTTTAATCAAAATTAAAAATCAAATCAGTTTTAGCTTTAAAAAAAATTGCAAACAATAAATCTTTAAGCGACAAAAAATACATTATCACGGCGAGAATTAAGATTTAATCAGACTATCAACTATGTGGTACACTCAATTTTTAAACCGTTAGCACGGCGATACTTTTTTTTATACATGTTTAAAAAAAACAAACAACAAAGTGTTTAACGGTTATGATTCCTTTTGACCCACCAAATGTACAAGGCTTAAAACTACTCAAGCCCAACAAATAGGTAATTTCTGGACATTAAGACTAGGGTTTGGGTAATAACCGAATAAACGGAATACTGAAACCGAACCAGCTAAAAAAACTGAATCAAATTTATAACCGAACCGAATTTGTCAAAACCAAACCGAACTAAAAATTGGTGTTTGGTTTGTATATGATTTTGACCATTTGAACCAAAAACCGAATTTATATAAATATATATACTTTTTAAATATTCATATATACAAAAAGACCATTAAAATTTTATCCTAATATAAAAACCACTTTTTTATGCTTGAAATAGTTTTTTTTTCTCAAAAAATATATATAATTTAATTAAAAAAAACATAAATGTGTAATTCGGGTTTTCGGGTCAACCCAAAAACCAAACCGAATTCAAATTCAGTTTTCGGTTCGGTTCAGTTCGGTTTTCGGTTTTACCCCAAAAATATTTAACCGAAATAATCGAACCGAATAAATAAATAACTAGATAAACCGTCGAACACCCCTAGTCAAGGCACAACATAAAATGAAGTTCTATAGCTCTATTCCACGCTTTTGTTTAAGTTTTAATATTTATTTCAAATTTATATATGTTGATGTCTATGAATAAAAATGCAAAATAAAAACATGACACATTAAAAGAACAAAATAAGACTAGAATTACAACATTGAGCAAAAATAAAATATCAACCATGGGGTCCGCTTTTCACAAAAACAAAAGTGATTAATCAAACATCACATCTGTCGAGAAAAAATATTGTAATTGCATAAAAATGTCATTTCAATCGATCACAAAGACATCCAACTACCCTCGAGACACTTGTCAAAATATGAGTGAAGTTTCACAGTCTAGCAATCGCATAAAACTAGTTTTAAAAACCTTTTTTTTTTACTACTTTGTGGACAACGAAAACAAAAATGGATTTTTTTTAAATGTCAAAAGTTAATATAAATTTACCTTTACCCAAGACCCATGTCAAGCCTATCAAACATGGATTTAAGCTAAAGACAAGTTGATACTACTCCAAGTTAATATAAATTTACCTTCACCCAAGACTCATATGGAATTGAATGCAATCTCAACCTTTTCACCACGTGTATCACAAAATCAAAAATGGACAATTTTTAGAATTTGGCTTTAAAAAATGTCAAGAGCTCATATATATTTACCTTTAGCCTAGACCCCGGCCTGTCAAACATGCCAAACAAGGTTCTACGCATTAGATAACTTGATACTATTCCAAACACGTAAGTGCCACATACATTGTGTTATATTAAAAAGAATAGTTAATTTTCTTTGATCTATGTGGGATTGAAAGAGTCGATCTTTTCACAACGCATATCTTACATTTGTAGCAATGTCATTCCATTTCATTAGCTCATATCTTGCATATAGATGCCAATACACGGTGTGTGTGTGTGTGTGTGTGATCAAGTTAACCATTGGTAGAACATCACCTCGTAAATTATTCAAAGTATACCCACACATCCCTCCTCTAGGATCTTGATGCAATCGTAAACCACTTGACAAGCAATGGCTTACCATCACTAAACGTGACCAGATCTGGTTCACACACAATGTTATCTCATACATTCGGACGACTCTCCATGAGCAACCACTATGTTGTTGAACCATGTCTTACTTTGTCTTGCATTATCGATTAACTCTAAAAGCCAGCTTTGCTCATATTAGAATCTCCACTATATCCGAACAATCTTCATGTATCCATTCTAACTTCTTTACAACAAATGCAACCTTACAATTGCTAAATATTCTTGTTTTTAGTTATTTAGTCTTTTAGAGTGCCACCCTGGCCCACCCACTAAAGTTCTATAGAATGTCTTTGAAAATCGTAATATTTATTTCAAATGTATATATAATCGAAGTTCAATGACGCCAAATCGGATAAGAACTCGAGTGTTGTACCTTTTAACATAAAAAAGGACCTTATTGGTTTAATTAACATCTGATATATTATGATTACACTTGAGTACCTTATAGGTAATCATTTGCATACTATACACGACAAGTGTTAGGTTGCGAAGTTAACCATTGGCCTACGAGAACGAAGCAGTGCTAAATTATCTAAAAGCAACACATCACCTTTCTTCCAAGGTACAAATTCCTCCACGGTGAACTTGATTTAAATCGTAAACATCATGAGTAGGTAACGACTTACTATCACCAAACATAACCGGTATAGAAGTTTAAACACAACATTCTCCCATTCACCAGGCCGTCAACGAGCAAGCAACATGATATTGAACCCTTTCTTGCTTTTCCTTAACTCTAAAAGCTAGTAGTTAAACCTTTGCATCGCTACCGTAGTTATATTTTCATCCTCTTTATCAGTAGTATATGTATATATCTAATCCTTTTGACATAGTTTCATCTAAACAGTTAAGGTATTTGAAGCTCGTTAAGCCGAGTCCCATAATCGACATCAATATCCCCCTTCAATTAGATCAAACTTTAATAGATATAACTACTCTCGTTCAATTCAATCACTTTTGATATAGTTAATTATACATATTTAGATCAATTAATTTTATGTAAACATTAGGACTTGGAACCCATATGTTTTACTCACATCCAGTTACATAATCAATGGACTCTCAAACTTTGTAACGGGAAAGTTAGAACTCCTTGTTAAAAAAAAGTTTATAAGTTTTGTTAGCTAAAAAAGTGAAGAATTAATATAAACTTCTCTGACACACTAAGCTCTCTTGTTAGGACTAACAAGGAACCTCAGTATATCAGAAAACTTGATACTAATCAACACACGTATAGTGCATATACATTGTAGTATATTAGGTAGCATAGTTTGTCTTCTTTTAACTATGTGGGATTCATAGCTTTTAACTATCAGAAACTTCATTGAATCTGAAACATTTTAATCAAAATCCGAAATATCTTCATCTATCCATTCTAACTTCATTCCCAGCTTGGCAGCCCTGCCAAAGTTAAATTTGAGGTTCTAAAGTGAAATTTCAGGTTCCTAATGAGTAGTTAATCCTCTATCTTATGATTTTTGAGATATATAGTTATATCTAAATGTGTGTTTTAGTGACATTATGAGTTATCACTATCACCAAACGTGGCTTGGCAACGACTTACCATCACAAAGTGTGAGTAGTTGAGGCTCAAATACAAAATTCCCTCCTTATTTCTAAAAGTTAGTAGTTAAACCTTTGAATACTTTGTGACATATTTTCATTATCCGGTTAAGGTATTTACAGCTTGTTGAGCCGTGTCACATAATCTACATAACTACTCCCGTTCTATGTGATCAATCTTTGATAAATGATATGCCCCAAAGCTGAGTCACATGATCGATATCACTAATCGTGTTCAATACAGTCAATCGTTGATACATATAATTATACATAATTAGATCAATTCATTTTTATCTAAACATTAGGACATGGAGCGTCATATAATTTAGTCATATCTATATTTACATAAACAAATCGACATGAGTTTTTTAACGGGAATTGAAGTTAAGACTCCTTTTATCAACAAAAAGAATATAGATTTTGTTAAATATGAAAAAGTGAAGAATTGATCCAACGTTAAAAGATGAAATAACTTGATACTAATCCTAATACATATGGTTTATATACACATGTATATAAGCTAGCATAGATTCTTTTCTTGTACTCATGTGGTATTCATCAGAGGCGGAGCCAATAGGGTGGCTAGCGGGTGCTCAGCCACCCCCAACCGGCCCAACTACCTTAGCTTGTGGCTTGGTTTCCGGTCCATGTTTGTGTAAACTCTTCAATATAGCCCCTGCCAATGGGACAAACATGGTCATTACGCTCGTCCAATGATAACTATGTGTTGCAGTCACTGATTTTTGAAAGAAAAAACTGGAAAAAAAGAAAGATGAAAAAACCGGAGAATGTTATGTATTATCAATACATTTTTGTAAATCGCACACGAACCACTCAAACGACCCGACCTGTTATTTTATCTTCTCGACTACTTAAAGGAACCACTTTGGTTTCGCTTTCTTCATTTCCCATCTTGTCGAGCAAGTATTACAATTGATCTATGCTTTATATGTTACTATACAAATTATTTACGGCCCCCCTTAACGCGGATTCCTGGCTCCGCCCCTGGTATTCATAGTTGTCATTTAAGGTTTTCATGAAACATATGTTACATTTGATGTTACCCCACACTCACACAAACCAGAAAATGATATTCTTACTAATTCAGGAAAAACAATGCGGTTCCTCTTCACTTACATATATAGACCAATCCACGACGAGTCTGCGAGTTAACCATTATTGGTCTAGCACTGTTAAACTATCTATAAGCGAAACATAACTTTTCTTCCAAGGTATAGCAACTCATATCTCCTCCAAGATCTTGATGCATACGTCACTTGAGTATGTAGTGGCTTACCATCACCAAATGTGAACGGTTTTGGTTCAAACACAATGATATCTCGTTTGCATGTTCCTCCATGAGCAACAACCTTGTTGTCGAACCATGTCGAACTTTGTGAAACCGGCTTTGGTCATATTAGAATCTTGAGTGAATGCAAACCATCTTTCGTTTATCCATTCCAGCTTCATTACAACATTTGCGGCCTTCTATAGTTAAATTTTCATGTTCCTAATTAATACATAATCTTTTATCTTATACATTAGATTTTAAGATTGTTTCATCTAAACGTTTGTAGTGAGAACATTATAAGTCTAAGTATAAATACCATGACCTAATAATAAATTAACTGTCTAATGTTAACTGTTAAGTATGAACTAGTTCAACACAATAAAGAACATAACTTATGAAACATATTCTTAAATTCTCTTTTGCTTGCAGTCGAGTGTTTGTTATTACTAACAATACAACCTCAAGATAAGAGAAAACTTGATATTACACCAAATTTGTATAATCCATATGCGTTCCGGTATATAAGCTAGCATAGTTTGTGTTGTTTTATCTATGTGGGATTCAAAGCTTTCATGGTTTCCATGAAGCATATCGTACATCTTAAGTTGATCATCAACGTCATCCAACATAAACACAAACACAAACCCAAAAATGTTATTAATATTACTAATTGAAAAACCAATGTGATTCCATTTGACTAGCCGTGTGTAATCACTTTCATATAGACGCCAATACAAGTTGAGTGTTAGATTCCGAGTTTACCCTTTGTCTAAGAAAATAACTTAAGCACTGCTAAATTATCTATAAGGTATAGCGACTCGTTCCTCCTGATCTTGATGCAATCATACACCACTTGAGCGAGCAATGGCAATGTTACTGTTGGTTTTATTGATATAAATTAGTAGTCGTGAGTTAGGATCGAACTTGAGACTATAGGATTGCACACTTTACGTATGAGAATTTAAAGTTAAATAATTAAATATAAATGTTGTATTTATTTATTTATTACACGAAATAACTAACGAACGTTAAGTAATTAATGTAATGGACTAACGGGCGTTAAAGGTATTTGGAAAAGGACCAAATTGCAAAGTTTGGGAAGGTTCCGGACTCCCTTTAGGAAGTCCAAACCGATCGGACAAGGGGAAGAAACAAGGAAAGAAAAACCAACTTGTTCTCCAAGTTTAGTTGGGTATATAAACAAGGCTAGGGGTTTTATTTTTCCATCTCTTGTGCTCATTAGCTAAACCCTAAAACTGTTTTGTGTGTGTTTTTTAGCTACAAACCGATCAGCCACCACCCTAGGTGTCGATCCAAGTCTTTTCCACAAACCAAGTTATTTGTTTGATAAAAACTAGCATTACTTTAATTCGGTTTAGTACGTGTGTACAAGAACATAGTAATAACATACTTTTGTTATTATCTTGGATTGAATTACAAAACGGTAAGGGGTAATTCATATAATCCTAATTAAATCAAATTAGGGTTCATCCGTTGCTAGTTTGTGGATTTGATTCTTGTTCGGCTAGAATCAAGAAAACGTACGCATATTCTTTTATGTTAATTAATTGTTCATTAATAAATCCTATACGCTTCCGCTTGAATAATTTGATGTTTTGTGGTTATTTATTTGAATGTCATGTTATATAATTCCAACAGTGGCATCATGAGTCATTGGTTTTAATGAGTAATTAATTACATAAACGCATAATAAAACAAATATTTGTATGTTGTTTGATATGTTAATCTAGGGTTTATGTTTATTATTGTTGGTCGATTTTTTTAGTTATTGGGGTGTTCCCCTATTTTTTTTATGTCGACACATGTATAAATTTTTAGGGTTTTGAAAATTGTTTGCTAACCTTATTAAAACCTAGAATTAATATTGATTACGTGATTAATTCGTGAATAATTTGTTATGTGTCATGGAATTTTTTATATACGATCTTGTGACTTATTTGTATAATTGTTATGATATCCATGATTATACATGCATGTTAGTCATGGATAAGTTGCTTTGATATTGTTTAATTGTTGAGACATATTTAATTACGATAAATCTTGAATTGGGGAAAACTCCAATTATGTATATTAATGAATCAATTATGTGCAATTTGGTATATTATTAATTATGGGTTTACTCAATCGATTAGTCGATGTATGTGGCTCACTCTCAATTGAGAGAGTGAAAGCCCTAGTTAATATATACATTAAATTTAACCTAGATATTGATTATTAATAGGGTTTTATCGAATAAGTTGCATGTGGCTACTTGTTTACACATATAAATTGTTTATTATGTGCGCATTGTTTTTTTTCAGTAGTTTATTTTTTATTTGTTACTTGTTTGTTTATTATGTTAGACAGTTTTAAGGAAAGAGTAATTTTGAATAGAAAAATAATACGGACTAAACAATGGCGAAATTTGATTTGTTTTGGAAGAGTTAAGTTTTCAATAGTTTAATTGATTGGTGACTTTGGTACATATGGTCTGAACGGCTCACCCATTAGAATGAACTATAAAGGGGTTAATAAAGAAGTGCGCACAGTCACACTGAATGGATGTCTTAGGTTATGCTTTGCGCTTACCTGGTCCTCTGCCCCCTGTAAATTCGAATGGAGCTAGTTAGTAAGCCATATTATGTGCAAACTCATCTTAAGGGCGAATTAGTTTTAATTCCATGCGCCACTTCAGTGGTAATTATCCGAAATACTAAGTGTTTACACTTATGCAAAAGTACGGTATAATGGACGATAATTAACACTAAATTCCTTGATTGGTGAACCCAATACCTCAATCAAAACTTTGATAATTTGATCTTTATGAATTGGTAATAAAAAGTTTTTTTTATTAAATTTATGCTACAAGATGAATGCATGACATCTTTGTACATATTTGATTTGACCACATAAAATCAAAACTAGTACCCGTTTAAATTAAGTTATATGCCATCTAATTAAAAGGAACACTTGAAGTTGCAATTTACGTCATGACAGTACTTGGCTAGATTGTGATGGAGAGGTAAATCTCTATGTAAAGTCAGACCTTACATGGACATATTTGCAGTTCTTTAAGTTAGACACTTAAGTTGAGTAGGAAGTGAGACCTGGACTCAATGGCATAAGATGGGATGAAACATGTTTATATTTGCAATAGCGTTGGAAAATATAAATCCCATAATGATCTAGGAGTTGGAAATTGTTTGCCAATTAATGTTCGACAGATTACCTTATTATATGCGTTCGTTGCTAGCAGATCAACTGATGTAATGAACCTATGATAATTTGGATCCTAGTTTTTCGAGAAAATTATATGGTTATATGTTTATATTACCGTTGGGTATATTTTATTTTCTTGAAAAGTTGTATTATCGAAAATACTAATACTTGAACTTTTTTTCTGTAGAAATGACTCAAAATAACGATAACACTAACACTGCACTAAGTTCTGCGTTCAAAAACTTTTTTGATCGAGAAAAGTTGACTGGATCTAAGAATTTCAATGATTGGCACCGCTCTTTGAGAATTGTCTGTAGAGTTGCTGACCGGTTGAAATATATTTATGAACCTTGCCCTGAACAACCAACTGGTCCTGATACTACTCAAGCTCAAATTGATGCTTGGCAACTTGAGTATAAGCGTCATAATGATGTGGCTTATCTTATGTTGGGAACAATGGAATCTGCTCTTCAAAAGCAGTTTGAACATTATTTCCCATATAATATGCTCAATGAACTTCGGATTATGTTTGAGAAACCAGCTGCCGTCGAGATTTATGACTTGACCGACGCGTTACACAACTATAGGCAAGGTGAGGGTAAACCCATAAGTGCTCATGTGCTGGAAATGAAAGGTTACATGGACCAGCTAAAGACACTTGGCAAAACTTATGATGATGACATGGCTGTGAATCTGATTAATAGATCCCTTAACAAGGATTTTTATGGTTTTGTCAGAAATTTCAATATGCACTGCGTGGGGAAGACAGTTACTGACCTACACGCATTGCTTATTGATTATGAGAAAGGGCTGCCTCAAAAGGTTCCTACCGCCCAGGTACTTGCTATTC
Source organism: Chrysanthemum makinoi (assembly GCA_910596185.1). Lineage (NCBI taxonomy): Eukaryota > Viridiplantae > Streptophyta > Magnoliopsida > Asterales > Asteraceae > Chrysanthemum > Chrysanthemum makinoi. Next base: position 315,148,439 of record OU343220.1, on the reverse strand, counting down.
AGGGTGGAAGGATTAATAAGCCAAAACCGCAGCTTGCGAACTACAAGAAGGGGAAGGGTAAGGGAAAGGTTGACAAAGGCAAACAGGTGATGGCCTATCAACCTCAACCTAAGAAGAATCCTACTCCTAGGAAGGAAAATCCTAAAAAGGATCAAGCATGCCACCACTGTAAGAACGTTGGGCATTGGAAGAGAAACTGTGCTCTCTATCTTGATGAATTGCGGGCAAATAAAAAGAAGTATGAAGGGTCCTTGGGCGCCGGTTCTTCTGGTAATTTATTTGTCATTGAATTATTTACTCTAAATCATAATAATTCCTGGGTATATGATACGGGCTGTGGTATTCACATTTGTAATACACTGCAGGGATTTAGAGTGGAAAGGAAGCTTGCCTATGAGGAGCAATATCTGCACGTGGGAAATGGCGCACATGCAGCTGTTGAAGCCATAGGAACGTTTAGTTTAGTATTGCCTGCGGGCTTAGTACTGTTATTGAACAATTGTCATTACGCACCTTCTATAATTAGAGGTGTTGTTTCCTTTTCAGTTTTGTTGGATGATGGTTTTACTCATACTATTTCACGTAATGGAATTGATGTTTCTTTAAATGGTGTATTTTATTTTAAAGCAATTACTGTGAATGGTGTGTTTGAAATTGATGTGATTGGAAATGAATCTAACAATAATAATAATTCGATGTTTAGCATTAACAAAAAGATACAGTTAGACTTGAATTCTTCTTATCATTGGCATTGTAGACTTGCTCATATAGGCAAGGCTCGCATGCATAAGCTGCAACAAGAAGGGCTTTTGTAAAATATCAATGATGAATCATTTGATAAATGTGAGTCATGCATATCTGGGAAGATGACTAAGAAACCTTTTCATAGCAATATGGAGAGGGCTTCTGATCTACTTGGTCTTATTAATACTGATGTGTGTGGACCACTTAGACATGTGTCAAAGAGAGGTGCTAGCTACTTCTTAACCTTTACTGATGATTTCAGCCGTTATGGTTATGTTTATTTACTTAAGCATAAACATGAGGTGTTTGAAAAATTTAAGGTTTTCAAAGCTGAAGTAGAACTGCAATTGGGAAAGAAGATTAAAGCTCTTCGATCCGATAGAGGAGGCGAGTATCTAAGCCAAGAGTTTAAAGATTACTTAGCTGAGAATGGAATTGTCCAGAATCTCACTTCTCCATATACTCCACAACAAAATGGTGTATCTGAGAGAAGAAATCGTACATTGTTGGACATGATACGATCTATGTTTAATCTTACCACTATACCTTTATCCTTTTGGGATTATGCTTTGGAATCAGCTGTTCGCATTCTAAATATGGTTCCCACAAAGAAGGTTGATAAGACACCATATGAAATATGGCATAGTAAAGCTCCTAACTTTCTTATTTAAAGGTCTGGGGTTGCGAGGCGTATGTTAGACGCGACTCAGCAGATAAACTCCAACAAAGATCTGTAAAGTGTATCTTTGTAGGATACCCTAAGGAAACTATGGGTTACTACTTTTACTATCCAACTGAAAATAAAGTAATTGTTGCTAGGTATGGAGATTTTCTTGAAAGAGATCTCGTATCTCAAGAATTCAGTGGGAGAGTTTATGATCTGGAAGATGATCAAGAAGATGCATTACCTTTTGAAAACACTAACGTACTTCCGGTAGAACCTGATAGTCTGGGTCCTCCACCAGAAGTTGAAGTGATTCCCGTTCGTAGATCCGTAAGGAATACGCGTGCACCTGAACATCTATGTCTTAACGTAGAGGTTGAGGAAACCATGTTAGGAGATGTTGGAGAGCCTACTAGTTATAAAGCTGCCATGGCAAGTCCTGATAAGGAAAAATGGCAGGTTGCAATGAATGGGGAAATGCAATCCATGAGAGAAAATGAAGTCTGGGTAGAGGTTGACTTACCTCCAAACGCCAAGGTGGTTGGAAGTAAGTGGCTCTATAAGATTAAGACTGACATGGATGTCAATGTACACGTCTATAAAGCTCGTCTAGTTGCGCAAGGTTTTACTCAAACTTATGGCATTGATTACGAGGAGACCTTTTCTCATGTAGCGGACATTAGAGCTATTAGAATTCTCATAGTTATAGCTGCATACTATGACTATGAGATATGGCAAATGGATGTCAAAACCGCCTTCTTAAATGGTCGCTTAGATGAAGACATCTATATGAAGCAACCTGAGGGGTTCGTGAATCCACAATTTTCAAACCGTGTATGCAAACGTCAAAGGACAATTTATGGATTGAAGCAAGCATCAAGGCAATGGAATCAAAGATTTGATGAAGAAATCAAAAAGTATGGATTTATTCAAAATCTTGATGCGCCATGTGTATATCACAAAGTTAGTGGGAGTGATGTAATTTTCCTAATTCTTTATGTCGATGACATATTAATTATGGGAAAAGACATTCCGAGTTTGCAAAATGTTAAGGCATATCTTGGGAAGTGTTTTTCCATGAAGGATTTAGGAGAAGCTGCATACATTCTGGGAATCAAGATCTACCGAGATAGGTCAAAACGGTTAATTGGTTTAAGTCAAAGCGCTTACATTGATAAAATATTGAAGAGATTCAGTATGCAAAATTCCAAGAAAGGATATTTTCTGATGGAAGTAAAGCATGGCTTATGTAGCGATATGTGTGCTTCAACACCTGCTGAGGTGGCACGCATGCAAAAAGTTCCTTATGCTTCGGCTGTAGGATCTATTATGTATGTTGTGAGATGCACAAGGCCAGATGTGGCGTTCGCTTAAAACATGACCAGTCGATATCAACAGAATCCGGGTGAACTTCACTGGATTGCTGTTAAACATATTCTAAAGTATCTTAGGAATATGAAAGATATGTTTTTAGTGTATGGAGGAAATCCAGACACAGAACTTGGTGTTACAGGTTACTGTGATGCGTCCTGGCATTGTGATAAAGATGATACGAAGTCTCGGACGGGTTATGTCTTTGTCATCAATGGAGGAGCAGTTGACTGTAAGAGCAAGAAGCAGAGTACGATTGCGATGTCTGCGACAGAAGCCGAATACATAGCTGCTTCGGAAGCTGCAATGGAGGCTTTTTGGATTAGGAAATTCATTTCAGGGCTTGGTGTTATGCCTTCAATTGAATTGCCTATTGATATGTATTGTGACAATTCTGCTGCAATCATATTTTCCAATGAACCTGGAGTCATGAAAGGCACCAGACATTTTCTACAGAAGTATCACTATGTTCGGGAACAAGTCCGTGAAGGTGAAATAAATCTACTAAAAGTTCACACAGATGATAACTTAGATGATCCATTCACTAAGGCTTTAGCTAAAGACAAGCTTGTAGGACCTTCGTTTAGCTAAAATTTTCATGCATAACTGTGATTAGTATTTGGATAAAGGATATTGTAAAACATTTATTATTTTAATGAAATAAAGTTTGGATTATGTTTATTTTCATTTATAATATTGTTGTCCTATTTTTGCATGTTTAATCCATGAGTAACTAAGTTATTCTAAATGTCCGTTGTCGATTAATGATATGGGAGTATCATTAAATTAAGACAAATCTGAGAGATGTGGTAGAATATACTTGAAAGTATATTGATGAGAATGCATACCAATTTCAGATGATATTCAATGAATTGAATATAGGACTTATCCCAACTACATAATTTACTTTGTGGATATTGTTATAAGTAAATTATGAATAGTTATCCTCAGACTTGAGATACCAGATAAGTGTCATGAATGTAGTGCATTTATGTGAAGCAACTTAACGCTATACGTAACTGGTAGTCATAAGGGTTGTTTTCAGAAATGTTACAAAGTTTGTGGGTTATTCTTGTAGTCAAGATAGAATTTGTTCCTTCAAATTTATTTGGAGTTTAATACTGCTGGGCCCCTCGTAGGGTTGACAAGATATTTGTGCGGCCGCACCCAAATCTCCCCTAAATATGTTTAGATGATTCGGTAATCTTGGTCAATCACTTACAACGAGAAACTGAATAGTTTTATAAAGAATGACTTAACTCCATATCTTTATTTAACGTGGTATTAGAAACAAAAGGATAATAATAATGAGAAATCATTAAAAAGTTTTCCAGGAGCCTTTCTCGATTTGTACTAGAGGCATCAAAGTGTTGCTAGACGCTAACCGATGTGATCACTCTATTAAGATATATCCAAGTGGGAGCTGTTGGTTTTATGGATATAAATTGCAAAGTTTGGGAAGGTTCTGGAATCCCTTTGGGAAGTCCAAACCGATCGGCCAAGGGGAAGAAACAAGGAAAGAAAAACCAACTTGTTCTCCAAGTTTAGTTGGGTATATAAACAAGGCTAGGGGTTTTATTTTTCCATCTCTTGTGCTTATTAGCTAAACCCTAAAACTGTTTTGTGTGTGTTTTTTAGCTACAAACCGATCGGCCACCACCCTAGGTGTCGATCCAAGTCTTTTCCACAAACCAAGTTATTTGTTTGATAAAAACTAGCATTACTTTAATTCGGTTTAGTACGTGTGTACAAGAACATAGTAATAACATACTTTTGTTATTATCTTGGATTGAATTACAAAACGGTAAGGGGTAATTCATATAATCCTAATTAAATCAAATTAGGGTTCATCCGTTGATAGTTTGTGGATTTGATTCTTGTTCGGCTAGAATCAAGAAAACGTACGCATATTCTTTTATGTTAATTAATTGTTCATTAATAAATCCTATACGCTTCCGCTTGAATAATTTGATGTTTTGTGGTTATTTATTTGAATGTCATGTTATATAATTCCAACAGTTACCGGCTCAGGTTCAAGTGCAAAGTTATCTTGTTCGCCTGGCCCTGCGTGAGCAACCACCATGCTATTGAACCAAGTCTTTCTTTTTCTTACATTATCAACTTGGAAAGCTGGCTTTGGTCTCACTGAATCTAAACCATCTTCATTCATCCATTCAAACATCATTATGACATTTGCAGCCCTGACAAAGTTAAAACACTCACAAAAACAGTTATTACTACTAATATTTGAAACAACAATGTGATCCTACTTCACTTGCATATAGACGCCATTACACGACTCTTGTTAACATGCTTGTTAACTCTTAGCCAACGAGAATGAAGCACTGCTAAACTATTTAAGATAGATGATATTGATTTTAATAAGTATGACATTGGATTTGAGGTATATCTTTGAGTAGTCACACCTGCCATATTAAAAGCAATGACACCCTTTCAAACGATATTGACAATGACTCGTTCAACATATTCAAATGATGATCGGGTTAAGTGAGATGAGCCTAATAATTCTTTTTTTATACCGGTTGAGGGGAGAATTGAAGTCAATGCAAGTCAATTTCTCTATTTCATGAATTGCTTTCATGAAATTTAGCATAGTTGATAAGTCATGAAGTTTGACGTATCTAGCTTTTATATGGCTTACAAAGCTTTGCAATGCGTTAATCGGATTTAGAAGTCAGAATAATAAAAGTTTTAACATAACAAACATAAGGTTTATTATTTTAGATAATTATATACTCTTTAACGGGGAAAAGATACGGTGAAAAGAAAAAGTAAAATGAGAATAATAAGAATGATTTCAGCTACACATTTCAAGTAAGACGAAAAATTTTATGGAGAGATCCATCTACTTTTGTAAATACATCTTAAATGTGTGATTGTTATTTTATTTTTTCGATCCTAACTCCTTAACTAATAACTACGAGTACATATTTAGCTACATAAATGTTGGGATTTAATACTCATAACAATTATATAAAATCAAATAACATCATCAAAGCATGCAGCGGAAGTAAATAGGAATAATATATGTAAATAATTAACCGAACAAGAAAGTGCGTACCTTTTAGCAATTCAAGAATCAAACGATGATTGAACAAGAACAAAACCCAAAACCCTAATTATAGGGTTTATGTAATTCGACCCAAACAAAGAATCGACCACCAAGATTACAAGCTCAAGCGTGCTTGTCCTTCGTTCTTGTACACACGTACTAATAGCGATTTGATGTGGAAAAGCTAGTTCCTTGAATCACAAATAAAACCAACACTTGTATCTTTGGGTTAAGCAAAATCAAAAACCCTTGGGGTTAGGGAGTTTCGACCGGCCACACAAAGAGGGAGAGAGGAGAGGAGAAATTAGGTTATTGGTGATCCAAGATTAGTAGAATAATGAATACAAGGGTTTGTATATATACATTCTCAAAACTTGGTGACCAAGAAATCCCACCTCCTTGGGTTGGGTAGCCCACGACCGGCCAAGCCATCCCAAAGGGATTCCGAATCCTTCTTGTCCACTAATTTCATTCTTAGTCCTCGTAGTTTACATTTAACGACCGTTAACTAAACCTCATTAAATATTTAACTATCGTTATGTTTTATTTCGTGACTAATAATTAATAATAACATTTTATATATTAATTATTAGCATCAACTCTCATACGTAATGTGTGCAATCCCGAAGTCTCGAGTTCGAATCCGGACATACATATATTTAAATATCCATAAAACCTTTCAGCTCCCACTTGGATATTACTAAATATAGTAATGAAATCAGTTAGTCTAGCTTTCACACGCCAATGCCCCCAGATCAAATCGAGTATGGTCTCCTGGAAAAAACCATTTAATGATTCATCATTTTTACTTATCCTTTTGTTACTAATACTACATTAACTATGAATATGGATCAAGTCATTTCATAAGTTAATATTCTGTTTCTCGTTGTATTCGATTGAACAAGATTACCAAATCATCTAAACGTATTCCAGATAGATCTTGGGTATGGCCATAAAAAAATCTTGTCAACCCTACGAGGGGCCAAAATATAGTATTATGCTTTGAAACAAATTCAAAGGAACAAATTCTCTTGACTACAAACATAACTCATGAACTTTGCAACACTTCCGAAAATAGCCCTTATAACTACCGCTTACGGATAGCGTAGACTATCTTACACAAATGCACTACATTCATATCAGTTATCTGGTATCTCAAGTATGAGGATAAACACTTCATGATATACTTAATGACAAAGATCCATAAAGTATCATCATGTAAAGTTGGGATGAGTCCTATATTCAATTCATTGAATATCATGTGAATCTGGTATGTCCCACGCATCAATATACTTTAAAAGTATATTCTACCAAAACTCAGATTTATCTTAATTCAATGACATTCCCACATCATTGATTGACAATGGACTATTTAGAATAACATAAGTTATTCACGGATTAAACATGCAAATATAGGATATAATATTAAGAAAATGAAAATAAACATAACCAATATTTTATTTCATTTAAATAATATTTGTTCAAAACATCCCTTATCCAAATACTAAATAGATCAATGCATGATAATACTTGTTAATGAATTATGCCTCAAGTAATGACACTCATACTTGTTGAAAAGGCATAATTTCAACTAACTTTGATCTATTGGAATTTTGAGAATACTTATTTCAAGAATTCAACTAGTGAAGTTCTTGTATGTGTGCATTCAAAATATTTTGATATTGCCACATAATATTTCATTAAGTGTGTGACATCCTCAAGCACCAATTTATGACAATCAAACTTTCAAACATTTTTAAAATTTAAAGTATTCTTATTCTTTATTGTATAATGCAACTATGCTTTTAGTTGAGCACAACTAGTTCACATGACCATTTACAAGGATGAAATCCTCCCATGACTAGTATTGAGTGTCATCTCAATTATACCAGCATCATTGTATACAAACAACAATATGCTCTTTAAAGATTTCGTAAACTTCAATATCTACAGTGTAATGTTTGATGCCTTCCAAACTTTCAAGTTTGTTGGCTATGACAATTACGCAACAATTGATGTATTGCTCATCCATAGAATTTTGAGAGCAAATCCAGGCTGAGGAATGTAATTCTAAATTCAAACATATTCCATTTGAATATTCATTACACTAGTTATCTGATAACTTCATTAGATATCAATGTTGTCAAATCATCTTGCATTCAAGCATGATACAAAAATAACATGATGTACATGAAAAATCCTTGTGTCAAACTAAGATTTCATTCATGTTCTACATATCTATTTTCCAAATGATATATCATGTTCTATTAGACTCATTTATTTAATACCACACAAGTTTATTAATAATAAACATATATTCCAAGGTTGTATGTCTTATTTTCTAAATCTTTCATGTGAAGTTCCATTCCAAACTAAAACTTAACATTTAGCTTAGATGAAATATTACTATCCACAACATATAAGATTTAAAGAAAATAAACATAATACTCCCACTAGCTTTCAGGAATATTTAGAAATTATCTTATTTTAATTTAAAACCAAAACTTGGATTTAATAGTTAAACATAAGAATCATCTCCTAGATGCATGCATATATCCATTCATGGATTCTTGCAATTTGTACATTTCCAAAGATTATGTGAATTCATAAAACTCATTTGTATTACTTATCGTCCTCGCAAAAGCAATCACACAAGAAAGAGTTTTAATATCCAATTGTCATTTTTCATATCAATGAAAATAAGTATGACAATTATAATCATTATATATTTAATGTGCTAAGGAAAGAATATTCAATCATAGTTAATTGCTTAAGCGTGATTAATAATCTTGTCACAAGTCATGCATTAAACACATGTACAATATTGTCCATATGATTTCTACACAAAGATTTAAACCACTAGGGTTTTCCTTCCTTTTAAGAAACTCATCTTTATAAAGATAAACCAAGTTTCAGAGTTGATTATCTTTATGGACAGCATCTTATCATTCATAGTATGAATAATTTACCAAAATTCAATATTAGGTAAATGCATCATCATGATTAACAGGTTTACCATGATCCTGCAACTCATATATCTCAGCACATCAATCAATTATCTGAGAATTCTTGCAGATCTATAAATGAGAATTCCATCATCTTGAGGTCTATCAAATTTGTCCTCATCATGATATTTACTAGTGTATTTTAGAAGATTATGTGTTTTGTAATTGTAATTTAATCTCTTCAAGATCTAAACAAAACTCCCACTTGCTTTTGTAATTTAAAGACTATCTATAAATACTTTAGCAATTAGAACAACACTAAATTGTTTTCTTGTGGGATATTACAAATCACATTAACAGTTCGTAAATCTTGTTCGTTAATAACCTACTCCATAAGTAGTTTTAACAAATCAGAACTTCAATATAAGACTCAATGTGATTCATCACATTCCATACTAAAATGGTGTCTTATTAATCTTCTAGATTTTGAGTTAAGTATATCCAATCAATACTCAATTTTCTAACCTTGATAACTTTTGGAAGAAAAGAAGATATTGTTATCTTGAATCAAATAATATAACAAATGTTTGATTCTTCTAACTGAACATTCCATATACATACAGTATTTCATTAGAATTAATATTGTAAGACAATCTAACAATATTTAAGATAAACATATTCCTTTTGGCCTACCTATTTACCAACTAAGTCAACTTAATGGTATAATAGAATATCCAATCCAATTGCATGTTTTATAACATAAGTATTCTTTGACCAAGTCAAAAGACATAACAGTTATAGTATCTTACTTTATATTATAAGTCTTTAAAAGACTTCATGTTTGTGAGTTTATACAGAAACACAAAACCATGTATAATTTAAAGTTATTATGAACACCACGCCATGGTTTCAATTAATTAATTTTCAAGTTAATATACTACTCCATCTATTTATGTCATTCTAAAAATACATAAATATTTCAGATAGTATTAAATTACTTTATTTATTTATGTCATTCCATGAAGTATTCAACTTAAGAAACAGTAAAAACATTCACGCCCGATCCCACGACAAGTGAAGATTTACCTTGAGATTACAATCTAGCCAAGATCTCACTTAAACTAAAATGTAACTTCAAGTGTTTCTATATTTTGAATGACATAAGACATAAAAGTAGTCTATGTTATAATCTTGACACATGTTCTAAACAAGTCAATCTTATTAGAACGTTAATCTCTTACCTTACGATCAAGAGAATCCATTAATCATATTGTATGTGTTGTTCCTTTGCACACAATAAATACTTCTCCCACTAGTGCATAGAACAACATCATATATTAGATAAACACCATGACATTCGTTTGTTTATGTGAGCAATATGATAGTGTCATAGATATATAAGCATTACAAGTAGATGTAGGAGCACTTACTTTATCAAGGAAACGTTCATGACTATCCTTGAGAATATGAATGTCTACATTTTGTTTTAACGTAATGTATTATTTCAAGAAAACCTAGAAATAATCTGAGTTACTACCAAGATAATAACTTGTAACTCCCACTGAATTAGACAACGTTACAATAATGTCTTATTCAGTAATACACCATACTCCCACTGGATTTGACAACATCGTAAGTGTTTTATTAATCAGTGAAAATAGCGTGCTATTACGTTGTAACTCCTTTCAAAGACTATTCGTAACAATTACTTAGGTACTAAAAGAGTGTATTCTACTAAGTAGATGATGGATTCTTGGTTTAAAATTGCGTTTTGCGATCCAATGCGCTCAAGGTCCCAGAGGCCGATGCGTGATGCGTGATGCGATTGCGAGCGCAATTTAGACGCAATGCGTTCAGTATTAAAAAACAAAAATAAATATTATACATAATATATTTTACCAAGTACCAAGTAAATGCAATAAACTTGTAATTAAATCACTAACATATTGGCCAATAATCCATTTAATAAATCCCATAGTCATAATTATATGACTCGTGGTTACGAAATTATGCCATAGACCCGTGGTTTTGAAATTCGTTTATGTCATAGACTCATGTTTCCTTTCAACTTCAAGTAAATGAAAACGTAATAGCCATATCACAACTAAGTGGAAACGTCACATCTAAATGTGCAATTGATGTGTGCTTTCTTACACTAAAAAACCATTTATTGAAAAGAATTTAAGTTTTCAAATGCAATATCAAGCAGATGAAAGTACACAATGTCTTAACTAGTACTGGACTATTGGGTAATGCAATCATAAGCACTAAAATAGCATGGACATGATCTAAGATCATGTACTGGTAATCATTAATTTTCGTAAATCTAAACATGCATATGTTTTGGTTATATATTTCATGACTAGACCCTTTTATTTATCAATGAAGTTTTATTAACATGATCTAAATAGCCCAAATTCCAAATTGCGCTAATTGCGACTATTGCTAGCATTACACAATTGCGATAAATTGCGGTCGATTGCGAGCGCAATCTGGGATGGCCTCGCATTAGCTACCCTGATGCGAAATTTCAAAAGCAATGCAATGATGCATGCAATTTATGCAATGATGCGCGCATTTTTAAACCAATGATGGATTATCCATCAATGCTATTAACTTGAAAAATTGAGCATGCAATTGCTTCCATAATAGGTCTACTATCCCCACAATGGTGTGTAGCACCTTCAATTAGTCAAATAAAAAACAGCTAGATAAAATATACTAGTTTGTCTTTTACCAATTTTGCGGTAATTAGTCTAGCTTCTAACTTAATAACTCATAAAATGTCAAACATGTTTTCTAGTTGGCCAAAATGTCATATAAGAATTCGATCACCAACAGAGGGTAATGAAATCTCTTAAGGAAAACATGGTGTGCAATTTTCTTAACTATTAAAGTTGCTATGAGTTATATATTAGAATTTAGATAATTCTAATGTTCCTAACATACATTTCTCAATCATGAAAAGGAATAGGATTGAGTCTCACTCTTCTTCCATGGAAAAGAGTTTATGTTTGTCTTTTAGTAAATTTTTCTTGATCAAACATTTGTTTAAAAACAGAACTAGATGAATTTACCAAAGCCCAAACCACGTTTACGGTTTAATGTTGCATTAATACAATCAAAAGAATTAACAAAATTCAATTTTTAGTATTTTCGATAATTAAATCTTTCAAGAAAATAAAATACCCTTTGGTCAATATTCATATTAACCATAGTATTTTCCTTGAATTTTGGATCCTCATTATCATAGTTTCACCACATCAGTTGATCTGCTAGTGATGAAAGTATAGAATAGGTAATCGTTGAAAAACGATAATTGACAAACAAGTTTCCAATTCCAAAATTATGGGATTTACAATTTTGCCAAAACAATTAATGCAAAATGTAAGCATGTTTTATCCCATCTTATGCCTTAAGTCATAGGTCTCACTAACTAACTTAATTAAGTTGTCTAATTTAGAAACTGCAAATTATTAAGCTGAGGTCTCACACAACAAAATAATTCACCTTGTTATTGTAATCTAGATCAAGGTCTCACATAACTAAATTACAACTTCAAGTGTTTCATATCATTAGATGGCATAAACTTAAATTTAAAGGGTACAATTTTTGATGTGTAATCAAAACTTATGTATAAAGAAGCATGCATACAACTTTATAACACAAAATATTCGAAAAAAAAACTTACTTGTATTTTAATAGCTAAGATTAAATTCTACAAAGTTTTAATCGATGCGTTGAGAAACTTACAACTTTGCACTAAGATGCTTCGTACATTGAATGGTTATACTAGGTAGCTCCAATCGAACTCACAGGGGCAGAGGACCAGGTAAGCGCAAAGCATAACCTTAGACATCCATTCAGTGCGACTGTGCGCACTTCTTAATTAACCCCTTTATAGTTTGTTCTAGTGGGTGAGCCGTTCTAACCATTTAGTACAGTCGCATCAATCGATTAAAAGTTCAAGAATAATTCTTAGAAAATAAATCAAATTTCGCCATTATTTAGTCCATTTAATTTTCTATTCTCATAAAAACCCTTTTTACTTACTAACATGTCAAACAATATATAAACAAAAAAGCATTTTAATAAAAAATTAAACACACTCAAATAATATAAACATATAACTAAACAATTTAACATATGTAGAAACAATTAGCCATATGCATAATTATTTCGATAAACTCTAATAAACAATTCTAGGCGTAAATAAATGCATACATTAACTAGGGCTTTCAACTACAAGGTAGATGAGCCACATGCATCGACAAGTCGATTGCGTAAGCCAAAGTTAATAATATACCAATAAGCACGTAACGAATTTTTTATTAGTTATAATTGAGGTCTTCCCCAATTCAATAATTATCAAATATATAGAACATGTGTGTATCAACTAAACAATTTATATACTCCATGGCAAAACATGCATGTTCCACCATGGATTCCGCATAACAATTATCACCCAAGATACGCATATTACATGGCACATAACAATTATTCATTAATTAACCACATAAAATTAGCATGCAATCCTAGGGTTTCTACAAGTTTTACAAAATTAAAACCTAATAAACTAAAATTTGGGTAATCGACCCTTATTAAATAAAATTAGGGTTTCGAATTCAAAACCCTAGAAACCATAAAAAGCATGCATATAATCCTAAAGATTCAATTTTTTATGTGTTTCGGTAATTAATTACATCATATTAACGGCTCGTGATGCCACTGTTAGGATTTAATACTCATAACAATTATATAAAATCAAATAACATCATCAAAGCATGCAGCGGAAGTAAATAGGAATAATATATGTAAATAATTAACCGAACAAGAAAGTGCGTACCTTTTAGCAATTCAAGAATCAAACGATGATTGAACAAGAACAAAACCCAAAACCCTAATTGTAGGGTTTATGTAATTCGACCCAAACAAAGAATCGACCACCAAGATTACAAGCTCAAGCGTGCTTGTCCTTCGTTCTTGTACACACGTACTAATAGCGATTTGATGTGGAAAAGCTAGTTCCTTGAATCACAAATAAAACCAACACTTGTATATTTGGGTTAAGAAAAATCGAAAACCCTTGGGGTTAGGGAGTTTCGACCGGCCACACAAAGAGGGAGAGAGGAGAGGAGAAATTAGGTTATTGGTGATCCAAGATTAGTAGAATAATGAATACAAGGGTTTGTATATATACATTCTCAAAACTTGGTGACCAAGAAATCCCACCTCCTTGGGTTGGGTAGCCCACGATCGGCCAAGCAATCCCAAAGGGATTACGGATCCTTCTTGTCCACTAATTTCATTCTTAGTCCTCGTAGTTTACATTTAACGACCGTTAACTAAACCTCATTAAATATTTAACTATCGTTATGTTTTATTTCGTGACTAATAATTAATAATAACATTTTATATATTAATTATTAACATCAACTCTCATACGTAATGTGTGCAATCCCGAAGTCTCGAGTTCGAATCCGGACATACATATATTTAAATATTCATAAAACCTTTCAATAAATAAAGGGACTCTCCTTGTTAAGAAAGAGCTACATAAATAAAGGGACTCTCCTTGTTAAGAAAGGAAAGTTTTTATGCTGTTCTAAATAAATAAAAAAAGTTAAGAGTTCATATAAATTTACCTCCTATACAAAATGAAGCTATTGAGCTTAACAGCTCCACTCAAATTTGAGGCAACTTGATACTACTCAAAACTTGCAAGTCTTGCATACATTGTGGTATATAAACAAGAATAGTTTCTTGTCTTTGATCTATGTGGGATTTAAATAGGTCACCCTTTTCACTCTTACATTTGTAGCAATGTCATCCCATTTCATTAGCTCGTATCTTGCATATATAAGCCAATACAGTGTGTGTGAGATCGAGTTGACCATTGGTAGAGCATCACCTAGTAATTTATTCAAAGTATAGCCACACCACACATTCCTCCTCTAGGATCTTGATGCAATCGTAAACCACTTGACAGGCAATTAACATCACCAAACGTAGCCAGTTCAGGTTCACACACAATTTATCTCGTACATTCGGATGGCTCTCCATGAGCATCCACCATGCTGTTGAACCATGTCATACTTTGTCTTGCATTATCGATCAACCCTAAAAGCCACCTTTGGTCATATTAGAATATTCATTGTATCCGAACAATCATTATTTATCCTTAGGAAATAAACAGAATTAATAGTAATCGAGAAATAAAACGCTTGTTGAAAAGAGCAAACATACTTTTTTACTTGTTCAAATTTACGTTGTATACTTTAACCCAAGGAAATCATATTACAACCTTGGCATATAATCCTTTGTTCCTTACTTGTAGAATCTTGTTTAATTTAAACTGATTTCAATGGTATAGATTATAGTTGTTACAATCAAATTATATCGTGTAGTATGGTGCTCTACCCGTTTTAATAACAAGACTAGATTAAGTGTTCTCAGAGACGGATTCAAGATTTTTGAGAAGGTGTTGCACAAATTTTTTTATATTTTTTATATTATGAGTACAAAAATTGCCTTATAAAAACTTTATTAGGTAAAAGTGAGGGTTGCATGTCCCCGGAAAATACAAATTTTATAAAAGATTTACATTTCATGCCCTAAAATCGGGTGTAACCTGTGTCACACCAAGCACTCATGTGGGTCCGTCCTTGAGTATTTTGTTTAACATAAAGAAGTTAACCATTGGCCTACGAGAACGAAGTGGTGCTAAATTATCTAGAAGCAAAACATCACCTTTCTTCCAAGGTACAAATTCGTCCTCGGGGAACTTGATGCAAATCGTACACATCATGGGTACGCAGCGAGTACGCAGCGACTTACTATCACCAAACGTGACCAGTTGAAGTTTAAACACAAAATTCTCCCCTTCACCAGGCCCTCCACGAGTAGGCAACATGCTATTCTTGCTTTTCCTTAACTCTAAAAGCTACGTATTTAAATCTTTGCACCCCTACGGTAGTTATATTTCATCCTTTTTATTAGTAGTATATCTGATTATCTAATACTTTTGACATGGTTTCATCTAAACGGTTAAGGTATTTGACGGTCGTTAAGCCGAATCACATAATCGACATAACTATCCCCTTCAATTCGATCAATCTTTAATAAATGATATGCCATTAAGCCAAGTCACATAATCGATACAACTACTCTTGTTCAATTTAGTCAACTTTTGATATAGTTAATCATACATAATTAGATCAATTAATTTTATGTAAATATTAGGATTTGGAACGTCATATGTTTTACTCGTATCTAGTTGCATAAACAAATGGACTCTCAAACTTTGTAACGGAAAAATTATGACTCCTTATTAAAAAAAAAGTTTATACGTTTTGTTAACTTAAAAAATGAAGAATTCATATAAACTTTTCTCACATATGGTGCATATACATTGTGGTATATTACGTAGCATAGTTTGTTTTCTTTTAACTATGTAGTATTCATAGTTTTTAACTATTAGAATCTTCATTGAATCCGAAATTTCTTCATTAATTTGTTCATTCTAACTTCATTTCCCACCTTGGCAGCCCTACCATAGTGAAATTTCAGGTTCCTAATTAGTAGTTAATCCTCTATCTTATGATTTTAGAGATATATAGTTTTATCTAAATGTGTGTTTTAATGACATTATCACCATCACCAAACGTGGCTTGGCAACGACTTACCATCACAAAACGTGACTAGTTGAGGCTCAAATACATAATTCTCTCCTTATATCTAAAAGCTAGTAGTTAAACCTTTGCATACTTTGTGACATATTTTTATTAACCGGTTAAGGTATTTACTGCTTGTTAAGCTGAGTCACTTTAATCTACATAACCACTCCCGTTTTGTTTGATCAATCTATGATAAAGGATATATATGCCCTAAAGCTGAGTCACATGATTGATATAACTACTCTTGTTCAATACAGTTAATCGTTGATACATATATTGATACATAATTAAATCAATTCATTTTTATCTAAACTATTAGGACATGGAACGTCATATGATTTAGTCATATCTATATTTACATAAACAAATCGACATGAGTTTTTTTTAACGGGAATTGAAGTTAATTAGACTCCTTTTATCAACAAAAAGAATATAGATTTTGTTAAATATGAAAAAGTGAAGAATTAATCCAACGTTAAAAGATGAAATAACTTGATACTAATCCTAATATATATGGTTCATATACATTGTGGTATACTAGACGAGTACCCGCGCCTAGCGGCAGCGATGTCTAGTTTTCTGCAAAGTTCCGACGACCCATAAGTTTCTTTCAACAAACTGTATTTGTAGCATTAGAGAATCGTTTTCGAATAACTACAATTCTGATTCGTGGTTGCATAGCAGCATAAATATATAGTTTTTAAAAAAGTTATGTGGAGTCGATCTAAGTGTGTGAGTATACTTTCTAATATGATTGTTTTAAGTTATTAAGATTTTTAGTAATAATAGATTCAAGCATTACAAAAAGCAACGGTATTATGTAGTTGGCAATATTATATTGTAGTTTAGAGGTATAGCCAACATGTGTGGCCGCTTTTTCTTGTTTTGTCAGTAATTTAGGCAGTGATAACTATTTTTTTTACATGTGTAGCGTTTATCATTTGGTGTGGCTTTTAAAATTGTAACTTTGCAAATTGGATATCACCAAATAAGATTATTTTGTACTATCAATTTGTATAGATATTTGTGCATTGTTCAAAGCTATTTGTTTGAGGTACAAATAATTATCGCTAAAGATAACAATACTATTTATTTTTTGTGATTTTAATAAACTTACATAACATTATTGATACACTGGACAAAGGGCTATACAATATATATTAACTTTTAAACGACGATTCATATATGCTAGTCCCTTAAATGGTGCAAGAGCAACATTTTTTAAAATAAATTACATGTGTCAAAGCAAAATAAACCAAAAACTACAATTACTTGGTCTCTCCTTTAAAAAAAATTGTCATGGGTTCGGCAACTACTTCATCATTTCTCATATAATTTTGTCAAATTTGAAACCCGATTTCACCCGGATGGTTCAACTGGTTGAACCGTTCCGATTAAAAAACAGGTCGATTTAAACCGAGTCAAACCGATAGGTTGGGTCCAAAAAATGTCAAATTAAACCGGGTCAGCCCGCCGGGTTTGAAGCGTCTCAGGTCAACCCGGTATCGGTTTCAACGGGTCAACCCGGTATCGGTTTCAACGGGTCAACCCGGTATCGGTTTCAATTGGTTGTTTTTAATTTGGTAGATGTGCTTTTAATTGGGTGTACAATGTGAATTAATTATTGTACTTTTAAGTAATAGGGTGTTTTAATAAGAGTATTAATTATATTATTTGTTTCTCTCTCCATTGACCATGTTTTCAACATTCAACTTTCAACATTTTTCACTTTTTTCACTTTGACCATTTTTCCATTTTATATAGTATAGATAGATAAGCTAGCATAGATTCTTTTCTTGTCCCATGTGGGATTCAAAGTTGTCATTTAAGGTTTTCATGAAACATATGTTACTTACTTACATTTGATATTACCCCACACTCAGACAAACCTAAAAATGTTATTCATACTAATACATGGAAAAACAATGTGGTTCTTCTTCACTATGCTATATAAGCTAAATAGACATAAGCTAAATCATCTCGCTGGTGGTTAAATAGACATAAAACTAAACTCAAGTATATGACCCACATGTTTGAGTCCCCAACGAGTATGTGTTTTCGGGACCTCAATCGTGTGCAGAACTTAATAAAATAGGAATTATATTTTATATAAATTGCATCAATAAATAAATGGCAAAATGAATTATATTTTATATTAAAATGAATTATATTTTATACAAATTGCATCAATAAACATACGCAAATTACGGGACCATTCTGGCTGGTTGTTACGGCTTAGGAAGGAAAAACGCGGAGTTCGGAGTGCTTTTGGCGTCGTCGGGCAGCGTTTTGAGGAAAAACGCATGGGACCACACAAGGTACCCTGTGCTCTAAGTCTAAAAGAGGGGCGTGCTCTCTCTTCCTTTTTACTAAAGAAAGGTCTATCCGGGTGGATGGCTTTTTTTCATTCCCTTTTCCTTCGACTAATTTTCAATTTCTTAGGCGACTCCCTTATAATAACAACGGACTCGTGCGGTTTCGAAGGGTGGTGGGA
This sequence comes from Chrysanthemum makinoi, assembly GCA_910596185.1. Classification (NCBI taxonomy): domain Eukaryota; kingdom Viridiplantae; phylum Streptophyta; class Magnoliopsida; order Asterales; family Asteraceae; genus Chrysanthemum; species Chrysanthemum makinoi. The sequence goes on along the minus strand of OU343220.1, from coordinate 315,129,472 downwards.
ATACTTCTCGTCAAGTGAAGGCGCCTCCACCAATCCTTCATCATTAGGGCCCCGTGCCTCACACTTTTTTAGCGAAGTATGAAGGAGTTACTTGAACCTCGTTAAACCAAGTCACATATTCAATAAAATTACCCCATTCAATTTTATTAGTATTTGATGAAGGATATGCTCATTGTACACAACTAGACGAATGTCGCGTAAAGCAACGGTGTATAGCGTCAAATAATTATACTTGTGAAAAGTGATTATGTTTTGACCATTGATACAAAACATATGAGTTCAATTTGTAGTCATTGAGAGAAAAAAAAAATCATGAGTTAGAATAAAAAAATTATGAAAGTTTAAAAATTAAACAATATTTAAAAGGGTTTAGTCCGTACAATAGCAACGTACTTTCAGCTTTGTTCCATTTTAGTACGTGTACTTTTTTTTGTCCCACTTAATGTAACGTACTTTCAGGTTTTGTGCTACTTTAGTACGTGCAAGTTTGATTTACCGGATAATGAACGAAAACAACCTACTTTGTTTGATTTAATTACATGAATGGTCCCTGTGATTTGTGGAGTATCACGAATTTAGTCCTACTTCGTTTTTTTTCGTTTTTTTACGTTTTCGTTTGGTTTTTTACGTTTTCGTCTGATTTTTTTATGTTTTCGTCTGATTTTTTTCGTTTTTTACTTCTTTTTTCGTTTTTTTTTCGTTTTTTTTTTTTTTTTTTTTTTTTTTTTCTTTTTTTTTTTTTTTTTTTCGTTTTCGTTTGGTTTTTTACATTTTCGTCTGATTTTTTTACGTTTTCGTCTGTTTTTTTCGTTTTTCTACTTTTTTTTTTTTTCGTTTTTTTACTTCTTTTTTTTTTTTTTTTTTTCGCTTTTTTTCCGTTTTTTTACGTTTTCGTCTGTTTTTTTACCTCTTTTCCGTTTTTTTACTTCTTTTTTCGTTTTTTTACGTTTTCGTTTGGTTTTTTACGTTTTCGTCTGTTTTTTTATATTTTTCCGTTTTTTACTTCTTTTTCCTTTTTTTCGCTGTTTGTTTTTTTTTACGCTTTTCGTGTTTTTTTTACGTTTTCGTTAGTTTTTTTTTTCATTTTTTTGCTTCTTTTTACGTTTTCGTCTAGTTTTTTTTACGTTTTCGCATGTTTTTTTACGTTTTTTTACGTTTTCGCCTGTTTTTTTTATGTTTTTCTTCTTTTTTTACGTTTTCGTTGGTTTTTTACGTTTTCGTCTGTTTTTTTATGCTTTCATCCGTTTTTTTATGTTTTCGTCGGACGAAAACGTAAAAAACGGATGAAAGCATAGAAAAAACAGACGAAAACGTAAAAAAAGGGACAAAAACGTAAAAAACGAAGAAAAATGTAAAAACCCACAGACGAAAACGTAAAAAAAGGAAGAAAACGTAAAAAAAAGAAGAAAAACGTAAAAAAAAATATTCGAAAACGTAAAAAAACGGACGAAAACGTAAAAAACGGAGGAAATCGTAAAAAAAAGATGAAAACGTAAAAAAAGTGACGAAAACGAAGAAAAATGTAAAAAACCACAGACGAAAACGTAAAAAAACGAAGAAAAAACGTAAAAAAACGAAGAAAGCGTAAAAAAAATATTCGAAAACGTAAAAAAACGGACGAAAACGTAAAAAACGGAGGAAATCGTAAAAAAAAGATGAAAACGTAAAAAAACGGAGAAAAATGACTTTTTATCTGGTAGCCCGTACTTTGAGGTACTAAAGTAGCACAAAACCTGAAGTACGTTGCATTAACTCGACCATTTATGTGCTAAAAAAAACCACGTAGTCATTTAACCGGTAAAACTCATTTTCTTAACCGGTAGCCTGTACTTTGACGTACTAAAATGGAACAAAACCTGAAAGTACGTTACATTAAGTGGGACAAAAAAAAGTACACGTACTAAAATGAAACAAAGCTGAAAGTCCTTTGCTATTGTACTGACTAAACCCTATTTAAAATACTAACTTAGTTGTAGATGATGTTACTTTTTTAAATTGGTATTGATAAATTAAACGTGTATTTTTTTTTTAAATTGATAAACACGTATAGTTTAACCGATTTTAAAAACTTGTCATTTAAAAAGTTGACATTTTAAAAGTAGTAGAGATTCGTATTGATAAAGCAACCGTGTGACTTAAACTTGCTTTGAAACGAAAAGTAAAATAAAAAAACTTGTAATTTAAGCATTTAACTTTAATGGTTATTATATGTAATCAACATTAATCATTTTAAGTAGTATATGCATGCGTTATGAATAGTAGATATTATATCAATTTACTCATGTAAAGGTCATATGTTTTATCTTTCATATGACTATAAATTATACTAATAGCCAGCTACATAAACAATTGGACTCTCGAATTTTGTAACGGAAAAGTTAAAACTCCTTCTTAGAAAAAGTTTTACAGATTTGGTTAGCTATTTAAAAAGTGAAAGACTTCATATAAATTACCCAGCTAACCTTCTGTTGGTTGTAATGCTAGTTGTTGTATGTTACACATGACAACCACACAAGCTAGGAGAATACTTGATACCAATCGTCACACATAAGGTCCATATACATTATGGTATATGATGTGCTACGTGTGTACAAGTTTTAAATTTATAAAATGTTTATGTCGTAGAATAGCAATGTACTTTTCAAAGTGTCCCGTTTTAGTACGTGTACTTTTTTTAAGTTGTAGAATAGCAATGTACTTTCATAAGTGTTCCAATCTAGTACGTGTACTTTTTTTAACTTCGTAAAAGTTGTAGAATAGCAATGTACTTTTCATAAGTGTCCATTTTAGTACGTCGATCGACGTACTAAAATGGAACACTTATGGAAAGTTCATTGCTATTCTACAGCTTTTACGAAGTTAAAAAAAGTACACGTACCAAAACAGGACACTCATGAAAGTACATTGCTATTCTACAACTTAAAAAAAGTACACGTACTAAAACGGGACACTTTGAAAAGTACATTGCTATTCTACGACATAAACCCATTTATAAAAGGTGAATTACCAATATTACCAATAACACATATGAGCAAGTATACTCGTCCGTTATAGCAAGATTATGAAGGTAAGTCGGGATCGTTCGCAGGGATTTGAGTGAGTCTAAACACAAGTTTGAATCAACAGAGTCTATCCAAAACATATAACAAAGCAAATAGATATAATGAAATTCAGATGATTAAAAACTACGCTTGCTTAAACTAGTTTCATATCATAGATTAATGTGATTGTGTTAACCTCTTAATGTGTTGGTTATGATAGTTAGTTGGTGGACTAATCTATTGTTCTTAAAAGTTAAACATTCGTCAAGATTTTAATTCATAAAAACAAGCATTTCGTTTAACCAACCAATTCAAGATTAATTCAAGTTTCATAAGTTTACATACATAAACTTAAACACAAAAACATCCACTTGTTTCATCAAATTGCTTAAGAAATGGTCAATACAAAAGGTAACCGATCATAGACAAAAGGCTACAATTGATTCTCAACAACTAATCTTTCGACCTTTTAGATGTTTCCAACCAATTCAATTTGATAATCAAAAAGTGTTTCTATTACAACCACACCTTAGTTCCTTTGTATAATCAAGAATAATGGGTAAAAACAATCATCCATAGACAAAATGATTATAACTAGTTGAATAACAATAAGTTCTTTCGACCTCTACGATTACTATCAACTAGTCAAACTTGATTAACAAATGTCACTATGAAACTTTAGCACAATTGTATCTTAGAATCAACTTGAAATTGAATTAAAACATATTAACACAATCACTAACTAATCATATGACAATCAACATCATTTAAGCAAGTGTATAAAGAAACTAGCAACTCATAGCAAACATAAACATAAACTCATAACTTTGAACATTAGAAAACATGATTAAAAGTCTTACAATGCTTGGAATAAGATTACAAATGGTGAAGTAATGATTCCCAAAGTATTGGGGTAGACTTCTTGGTGATTTGGCCTCTAATTGTGGAACTTCTGGGACTCCAAACTTTCCTGGACTTCTAAGGACGAATTTGAGAGCTTAAGATCTTTGTTTGATGAGTAGAGAGATTTGTATTGAAGTATGTGTCTCATATGCTCACAAATGGCCTCTATTTATACTAATTCCAAAGCCTAGGGTATTAACTGTTGAACTTGGCCTCCAAGGAGTAAGGAAGGGACTAGAATACACCAAGAGAAGGACCTAGAATCGTTTGGATGCAAAAGGGAAACTTAGTGATGAAGATTTGGCATATGCAGCTTCTCCAACCGGATAGGTTACATGACCAACCGATCCGGTTGGTTTTCTACAAAAGGGCCAACCGTTTCGGTTGCGGGTGGCGACCGAACGATTGGTGATGGTATTTTGGCATTTTCCGGTTGGATTTCCTGAGTTACGGAAACTTGGTCTTTACTTCCATCATCTTGTAGAACTTGGTTCTTCAATCACTATGGTCATCAAAGGTACTTGAGATACAGATTTGTGCTTGACCTGCTTCACTGAAACGGGAATCTTCTATTTGCTGAACATTTCTTTACTTTTTCTTCCGTTTCCCTGCACTTGGTTATAAACACTAGACAAACATCTTTTGATGCAATTAAGCACTGAAATCGCGCAAATATAACCAAATAACATATATAAAAGCACATATAACGCTACTAGAAACATGCACATATAAAAGCATCGAGAAGTTTTATGATTTCCTTTTTAACAACTTCTTTCATGTTGGGATTGAGTCGACGTTGACGTTCTATCACAAGTTTAATCCCTTCTTCAAAATTGATTTTGTGTTTGCAGAAATTGGGACTAATCCCTGGGATGTCGGATGTTTTCCAAGCGAAAGCTTGTTTGTGATTTTTGAGGACAGAAACTAAACTTTCTTTCTCACTGTCCTCGAGCAATGAAGATATGACTATTGGAAGAAGTAAGTTTTCCTCCTAGTAAGCATATTCAAGATGATCTGGGAGAGGTTTGAGTTCGAGATTTGTTGGCGGTTCTTCGATAGAGGATTTAATTTGCATCTCGTCATTGAAAGTTATTTCTTCAAAGTTTCCTTCCTCTTCCTCCATTTCTTCTTCTTCTGAGTTATCTCCTTCGAATTCTACTTTCATGAAATCATCAAACTCTTTGTCAAAATCTGTTTCATTGATTTTTTCACAAGTAGTCATGAATGGATCGGATTCGTTAAGTAATGCGTCTAATTCTTCGTCAGTGACTTCATCAATAATATCGATGTTAAAACAAGTGTCATCACTGGAATGTGGGTAGCGCATCACTTTATCGATTAGAAAAGTGATTCGATCTTCTTCTTCGAATCAAACGTTCGGGGTTGGTAAGAGGTGTAATAGGTTCTATTCCCGCTGCTCGAGTGTTCATACAATGCCCTAGAGAATCCAGGAAATATCTAAACACACGAACAAACAACGAAAACAGTTTTCCTAAGACAGATGGGGTAACCGGATCGGTTGCGGGTTGCGACCGATCAGTTAGATCAGTTGGGGTTATGGGTAAAATCGTAACCGATTCGGTTGAATGGCAACCGGATACGGTTGAAGGTTCTGAGAGAAAAATTTGGGTTGAATCGACTGAGGGGAATTCAAAAACTTGCTAAAACACAATCATATCCCCGACAGTGGCGCCAAAAACTTGATGTGCTACGTGTGTACAAGTTTTAAATTTATAAAAGGTGAATTACCAATATTACCAATAACACATACGAGCAAGTATACTCGTCCGTTATAGCAAGATTATGAAGGTAAGTTGGGATCGTTCGCAGGGATTTGAGTGAATCTAAACACAAGTTTGAATCAACAGAGTCTATCCAAAACATATAACAAAGCAAATAGATATAATGAAATTCGGATGATTAAAAACTACACTTGCTTAAACTTGTTTCATATCATAGATTAATGTGATTGTGTTAACCTCTTAATATGTTGGTTATGATAATTAGTTGGTGGACTAATCTATTGTTCTTACAAGTTAAACCTTCGTCAAGATTTTAATTCATAAAAACAATGATTACGTTTAACCAATCAATTCAAGATTAATTCAAGATTCATAAGTTTTCATACATAAACTTAAACACAAAAACATTCACTTGTTTCATCAAATTGCTTAAGAAATGGTCAATACAAAAGGTAACCGATCATAGACAAAAGGCTACAATTGATTCTCAACAACTAATCTTTCGACCTTTTAGATGTTTCCAACCAATCCAATTTGATAATCAAAAAGTGTTTCTATTACAACCACACCTTAGTTCCTTTGTATAATCAAGAATAATGGGTAAAAACAATCATCCATAGACAAAATGATTATAACTAGTTGAATAACAATAAGTTCTTTCGACCTCTACGATTACTATCAACTAGTCAAACTTGATTAACAAATGTCACTATGAAACTTTAGCACAATTGGATCTTAGAATCAACTTGAAATTAATTTAAAATATGTTAACACAATCACTAACTAATCATATGACAATCAACATCATTTAAGCAAGTGTATAAAGAAACTAGCCACTCATAGCAAACATAAACATAAACTCATAACTTTGAACATTAGAAAACATGATTAAAAGTCTTACAATGCTTGGAATAAGATTACAAATTGTGAAGTAATGATTCCCAAAGTATTGGGGTAGACTTCTTGGTGATTTGGCCTCCAATTGTGGAACTTCTGGAACTCCAAACTTTCCTGGACTTCTAAGGACGAATTTGAGAGCTTAAGAGCTTTGTTTGATGAGTAGCGAGATTTGTATTGAAGTATGTGTCTCATATGCTCACAAATGGCCTCTATTTATACTAATTCCATAGCCTAGAGTATTAACTGCTAAACTTGGCCTCCAAGGAGAAAGGGAGGGACTAAAATACACCAAGAGAAAGACCTAGAATCGTTTGGATGCAAAAGGGAAACTTAGTGATGAAGATTTGGCAGATGCAGCTTCTCCAACCGGATCGGTTACATGACCGACCGATCCGGTTGGTTTTCTACAAAAGGGCCAACCGTTCCGATTGCGGGTGGCGACCGAACGGTTGGTGATGGTATTTTGGCATTTTTGGTCATTTTCCAACCGATCGGTTGGATTTCCTGAGTTACGGAAACTTGGTCTTTACTTCCATTATCTTGTAGAACTTGGTTCTTCAATCACTATGGTCTTCAAAGGTACTTGAGATACTGATTTGTGCTTGACCTGCGTCACTGAAACGGGAATCTTCTATTTGCTGAACATTTCTTTACTTTTTCTTCTGTTTCCCTGCACTTGGTTATAAACACTAGACAAACATCTTTTGATGCAATTAAGCACTGAAATCACGCAAATATAACCAAATAACATATATAAAAGCACACATAACACTACTAGAAACATGCATAATCTGAGCGTTATCAGTATATAACCCGGAAACGTTTGTTTTCTTTTTACCATGTGGGATTCCAAATTAACAAGGGTTTCATGAAACATATCTTACCTTTGAATTTACCCCATACACCTACAAACCAGAAAATGTTATTAAAACTAATATAAGGAAAAACAATATGATTCCACTTCACTTGCATATATAGACCCCAATACACGACGAGTGTTAGTTTGCAAGTTAACCATTGGTCTAGCACTGCTAAACTATATATACGCAAAAATCAGCACCTTTCTTACAAGGTATAGCGACTCATTTCTCCTCCAAGATCTTGATGCATACGTCACTTGTGTAGACAATGGCTTACCATCACCAAATGTGAACGATTGTGGTTCAAACACAATGATATCTCGTTTGCATGTCTCTACATGAGCAAGTGGGCAACAACCTTGCTGTCGAACTATGTCGTACTTTGTGAATCCGGCTTTGGTCATATTAGAATCTTGAGTGAATCCAAACCATCTTTCATTTATCCATTCCAACTTCATTACAACTTCCATAGTTATATTTTTATATTCCTAATTAGTACATAATCTTTTAACTTATAAATTTTAAGATCGTTTCATCTAAACGTGTGTAGTGAGAACATTATAAGTCAAGTATAGATACCAGGACGTAATAATAAGTTAACTGTCAATTGTTAAGTCTGAACTACTTAACTACTTATCTAGTGAACTTTTTTTTTTTTTTCATATATGAAGTTGGTGTCAAGTTCTCTTTTAGGTTCTAAATTGGGTTCCAATGATGGAAGTACGATGGTCATATTAGTCCTTGAGGGTGGGCGAGGCGAGCGATTGCCCATGGCCTCAAAAAGTTTAGGCGCCCCAGAATTTGTTAGATAACAAATTATATACACATGTATGCACATATTTTTATTGATGAAGAAAACAATTAGATGCTAAAATAACGACACATGTATCTTTAGATCTTTACTATTGTAATTTGTATTGTTTATGCTCATTTTTAGTGGTTTTTATCTTTATACGTTACTAGACGGATGATATCGAGTTTGAATATTTGTGACTTCAGATTTTAGATCTTTCTTTGAGTAGTCACTCCTGCAACACAACGACATCATTTCAAACAATATGGAAATCGAATAGTTTAAAGAGATAAAGGCAGATCAATAGTTGGTTAAGTGGAATGGGTCTAATTATTCTTTGTTCGGAACTAGTTACGCCCTAATCAGATTTAGGAATCGAGTATATTGTTTTAAGTTTTGACATAAAAGAACAAAACTTTATTGTATGATTATTTACAAATTATTAATATTCAGCTACATAAAGAAAGAAACTCACAATTTTTTAGGAGCTAAAACAAAGTTCATACATTTTTTTAAATGTTAACTATGAAAAAGTCAAGAATTTATATGAAATTTCCTCATGAAATGATTTATGCTTGTTTGGCCTAACAAGACATGTCATGACACAAGAAAACTTTATACTAATCCAATTACATTTGGTTAGTAAACATTGTGGTATATGAGCTAGTATAGGTTCTTTCCTTTACCTATGTGGGACTAAAAGTGTAGCATATGTTATATTTGAAGTTGGTCATTACCTCACACTCACACAAACCTAAAAATGTTATTCATACTAATACATGGAAAAACAATGTGGTTCCTCTTCACTTACATATATAGACCCCAATCCACGACGAGTGTTAGCTTACGAGTTAACCATTATTGGTCTAGCACTCTTAATCTATCCCTATGCAAAACATCACCTTTCTTCCAAGGTATAGTGACTCATTTCTCCTCCAAGATCTTAATAGCTTACCAGCTTATACCCGTTACCATTATCAGTAGATGGCCCACTAAGGCCTCCACTGGATGAAGGCCCCGTACTACCATCAGCTTAAGGTGGTCCACTCCCCAAAGCATTGATAAAAATTAGCTTGTGTACACCTCTGAAACTCAAGAACATATAGGAGATTATATCCATTTTGAAGTTCATCAAAGACCTACACTAAAATCAAATCATAATAATCAAAACAATTTAAAGCAAGCAAAATGAACACAAATTCGTAAATAAATGGAGATCTGAAACTACAAGTACTACATAATGAAAATTGTAAACATAAAACGATATAATATGAAAGAGTACATACTAAATATCTGCATGCATGATTATATACACTTGAAGAGATCTTATAAAGATTATGTTGCAGCCTAAATATAAAAGAACAAGATTTGCTTTGTTTTGATATTGCAGGTTTGCACTTGGGAAGAAGATGAAACTTTTGTTGTTCGCTTAACATAAGAAAAAAAGTAGATCTATCTTGTTTGGTGACTGCATTAGGTTTTTAGGAGAGAAAGTTTGTGTGGTAGATGGGTGTTATTTATTGAAGAGGGGTACATATTTCCAGTTTTTTTTACAAAGTAAATTGTTTTTGTAAAAATTTAGTTACCGGCATTTTCAAAAATATTATATGAAATGACTTACCATATTTAACAAAGATGTAAACAAGGATTTACGTAATACTACCACGGCTTACTTCCTCCGTCCTTAAATAAATGTCCACTGGTGGCTTTTAATTTTATTTATTTTTTTTTTTTTAATTTTTTTTTCAACTTTGACATTAAATTATTTCATTTGTGTTATATAATACTTGATGAAAATTATAGCAATGAAAATACATTTAAAACCCAATTCATTCATAAATTTCGCATCAAGTATTACATAACACAAAATAATTTAAGGTTAAAGTTAAAAAATAAAGACTTTAAAAGTCAATATTAGGCATTTATTTAAAGACGGAGAAGGTATCATTTTATGAAACTTAAAGTCTTATAATAGTTATTTATAATGATCTTTTTATTTAATTGATGTTTTTGTTTCTTGTCTCATAATCATGCATGAATTTATTGTTTTCTATTAGTCATGTTTAACATGTAATATGCATTGAACATACTAATGGTTTTGCGCAACCACCTTCTATTGATATATATGTAAGACTAGTTATAATACCCGTCCACGTACGGGGTTTTAACAAAAAAAAAAATTATTCTGTATTAATATTGAATATTGTGTTTTTAAAGATAATTGCATATAAATATATAGTTATAAGTTTCATGCACGCACGAAGTTTACACCTAAATCAAATTTATTTTAACATTTTAGTTCAGTATATACACATATAAGAATTTGCCTATAAAAATTGTGATATAAGTACAACTAATATTTGGGCACGAGTTTTTCATTAGGCATTAATATCCATTAGAATTTGGTAAAATATTTGTAAAAATTTCTGTTAGGTAACTCAAGATTTAATTTTATTTAGCTGACAAAGATGTTGATGTTGTTATTTAAATTTCACTACTGATATTTTGTTGTACACAAGATGCAAGTTTAATAGCAAGCGATGATAAAGTTAAACTATACTCTTCAATGTTTTTTAAAAATGTTTTTCTAGATATCATTATATAAATAAATAAGAATTACATGAGTCATTCTATAACTACAATCGCGTATATTTATTTTTATATTAAAGTAACCCGTGCTTACAATTTGATAATTATATTCCCGTTTTCGGTAATTTAGCCGTATTTAAAATGTAAACCCGTGTCCACATAGGTTAAAGTTTTTAAAATGAAATAAATGAGCCCTTATTGAACGTATATAGTAAAAAAAATTATACTTATAATCTTATGCAAATTTATATGTTGTTATTTTAAAACAACATATACATTGTATTTTTTAAGATGTAAAGTATAAAGGGTATAAAGTATAAGGGGGTATTTGTTTATAATACAAAGTTATTAAAAAACATGGAGACTTATAATATTACATTTAACTCTGTATAATTTTTAAAAATTCAACCACTAAAGTTTTATTAATTACCTCTTTTTTTTTTAAGTTTTTGTTTCACAAATTTGACACATATATTTTTATATGTTTTTTTAATCAATCAAAATTTTTGACCAAATTTATTAAAGTTTGACCAAAATCAATTTAATTTTGACTTTTATTAACCAATTACATCACACGATTTTGCTTACGTGGCGAAATCGAGCTCTTCTATTAGCCCAATTGTTTTTCAATAAGAATGAATTAACAAAATCACTCCGAAATAATGTAATTCCTTTCTTATATAAAAGATAGGTTTGGAAAAGGACATATAATGCTTTTATAACAATAAAATGAGTAAGATCTACTCACTTATTAGTTGCTCGATCATAATATTTATGGTAAAAAGTAATAGATTAGAACTAAAAGTGAAAAGGAAAGGGAAATATCAACTCACCGTACAATAGGCAATTCTTTTAAACATACCATACAATGGTAATATGCCAGTACATAAAAAGTGCAAGCTTGTGAGTTGAAAACTTGATTTAAAAAAGTTACTGTATATGTTATAATCAAATTGTTCAATATTCGATTTTATACAAATTTTGTGAACTATAAAACATTAAGATTTTAACAAATTGTTCACAGTTCGTAGTTTAAGCAGGTTAGGATTAACACTCTCCTGCTCCATTACAAGTTTACAACACGTGAACACTTCATACTGATCCACAAACATCAAACAAATGTATGTTGTGGTATATAACACTATTTTCTTTAACCAATGTGGGATTCTAAGTTGTCAAAGTTGTCAACGTGATCATCCATGTTACCCAACTCACACTCACCAAAAATGTTATTACTACAAATATTTGAAACAACAATGTGATCCCACTTCACTTGCATATTTACACCAATAGACGACTCTTGTTGACATGCGTGTTAACCCTTAGTCAACGAGAATAATGAAGCACTGCTATAAACTATCTAAGATAGATAATATCGATTTTTAATACGCACGATTTTGGATTTGAGATATATCTTTGAGTAGTCATTCCGACCAAATTAAACACAACAACATCGTTTCAAACACTATGAAAAGTGACACATTCAAAGATATTCAAACGATGGTTGGGTTAAGTGAGATGAGCCTAATAATTCTTTTTCGATACCGGTGGAGGGGAGATTTGAAGTCGATGCAAGTCGATTTCTTTGTTTCTTGAATGGCTTACATGAAATTTAGCATAGTTGATAAGTCAATAATTTTACGTATCTAGCTTTTATATGGCTTACAAAGCTTTTTAACGCCCTGGTTGGATTTAGAAATTCCATTGATAAAATTTCAGAATAAAAACATAACTTTATAATTTAAGATAAGAGTAAATTGCATAAGTGGTCCATGTGGTTTGCTCAAATTGCAGATTTCGTCCCTGAGTTTTCGAAAGTGCAGCCGGCCTCCCTGAGAGGAAAAGTTGAGTTCATTTTCGTCCCTGACCAAATTGAAATGACTGAAATACCCTCGTCTTCATCCCTTTTAAATTTTCAGGGACGAAATCTGCAATTTGAGCATACCACAGGGACCATTTATTTTTTTTCCAAAAATAACTTTTTTTCGAAAAAAATTTTCGAAAATAATTTTTTTCCGAAAATAATTTTATTGGTTTTCATCCATTTTTGTCCGTTTTTCTTACCGTTTTTTTAGATTTTTGTCCGTTTTTATCCATTTTTCTTACGTTTTGTGTATTTTTATTCTTTTTTGCCCGTTTTTGTCCCGTTTTTGTTACATTTTTGTCCATGTTTCTTACATTTTGTCTGTTTTTCTTACGTTTTTGTTTCTTTTTGTATTATTTCAACATTTTGAAAAAAAAATTCAAAAAGAAAAATTAGAATTTTTTCGCAAATTTGAAAAAAAATTCCAAAAAAAATTAAAAAAAAAATCCGAAAAAAGATTTGGAAAAACAAATTCCAAACAAAATGATTTCATAAATACTTGTTTTTCAAAAAAAAAAGAAATTGAAATTTATTTTTTCCAAATTGTTTTTTTGAAATTCTTTTTACAAAAATAATTTTTTCAAAATTTGGACATATTGAAAAAATAAACTATTTTCAAATTTTTTCGAAATATATTGTATTTGTGACTTTTCGGATTTGTTTCAGAACTTTCGAAAAAAAATTATTTTCGAAAATGTTTTTCGAAAAAAAGTTATTTTCGAAAAAAAGTTATTTTCGGAAAAAATTAAATGGTCCATGTGGTTTGCTCAAATTGCATATTTCGTCCTTGGAAATTCAAAGGGGATGAAGACGAGGGTATTTCAGTCATTTCAATTTGGTCAGGGACGAAAATGAACTCAACTTTTCCTCTCAGGGAGGCCGCCTGCACTTTCGAAAACTCAGGGACTAAATCTGCAATTTGAGCAAACCACAAGGACCATTTATGCAATTTACTCTTAAGATAATTATAACATTTTAACTAGTAATAACTAATATTTAGCTAAATAAAAAACGGACTCTCTTTGTTAAGAAACGTTTTTACGTTTATTCAAAAAAAAATAATAAAAAAAAAATTAAGAACTCATATAAATTTGCCTCCAATCCGAAATATAAGTGTTGTGTTGAACACCTAAAGCTCAAATTGGAGACAACTTGATAGCATTCCAAATTTGAGAGTATGACATACATTGTGGTTTATAAACAAGAATTGTTTCTTTTATTTGATCTATGTGGGACTGAAAGTAGTCCACGTTTCACAACGCGTATCATACATTTGTAACAATATCATTCAGTTTCATTAGCTCGTATCATGCATATAGACGCCAATACACGATGTGTGTCTGATCGAGTTGACCATTGGTAGAACATCACCTTGTAATTTATTCAAGGGATAGCCTGCCGCACATTCCTCCTCTAGGATCTTGATGCAATCGTAAACCATGTCTTACTTTGTCTTGCATTATCGATCAACTCTAAAAGCCAACTTTGGTCATGTTGAATCTTCACTGAATCCGGACCAGCTTCATTTATCCATTCCAACATCTTTACAATGTACTCAAGGAGCCGTGGTTCATGTATTATTTTCATGTTCCTAACTAGTACTTAATCTTTTTATCGTATATATATTGAGAAAGTTTCATCTAAAGTACTGTAGGCGGAACGTTAAATGTAAAATGTAAACACCATGATCGCTAATTCTAAGCTAACTATCTTATGCTAGTTATTTAGAGAGCCACCCACCGCCTGCTGGTGCCAAGTTCTCTTTTGGGTTCTGAATTGGGCTCCATGGTAGATATGTTAAAATCTTTGTGCAATGTTTAATTCTCTAATGCTAATCTTAGTAATAAAAAGGAAAAAACCTGTAAATTCATAACGTACTTTACAAAAAAACTCATTATGATCTATCTACTTAACTTATTGTCATAATACATAACCGTTTTCATTTTATTCGGTTATTTTCTATTCGTTTTTATCCGTTTTCGTAAATCGTCCATTTTTATCCATTTTCATTTTAATATCTCAGGATAAAAACGGATAAAAACAGTTTTGACGTGGATAATAAAAACGGTTTTTATCCGTTTTTATCTGTTTTTATCCGGAGATATTAAAATGAAAACGGATAAAATAGGACGATTTACGAAAACGGATAAAAACGGACAGAAAATAACCGAATAAAATAAAAACGGTTATGTATTATGACAATAAGTGAAGTAGATAGAGCATAATGAGTTTTTTTATAAAGTACGTTATGAATTTATAGCTTTTTTCCTAATAAAAAATAAATAAAGATACTGAAAAGAGCAAATATACTTTGTACCTGTTCAAATTCGTTGCTTTATACTTTAACCTTAGGAAATCATTTCACAACCTCAAGTACTTGCATTGTTGAATCTTGTTTACATAAACTGATTTCAGAGGTATAGAGTATAGTTGTTACTGTCAAATTATATGGTGTTGTTTGGTGCACTACCAATTCAATAACATGTTCTGTTTGATAAAAAAGACTTGAGTAAAACAAAAAGTTTATCATATGTACTCTTAAGTGCATAGAGATTCAGATGAAGTGCATGACGCGACTGCCAACTAGTATGTCATTTTCTGGACATCGAGCTTGAATTGAGCAAGCCGAGACCCGTGCAAACTGAAGTTTTTTTGGTAAAGGGTTTCCTCGGTAAATATATTACTCCAAAAAACATTTAAGTACAAATGATATGGGTGAAGTCTCATATCTCAGCCCGTTACATGGGCGGTAAAGCTAATATAACAAGACACTTCCTATCCTTAAAACAAGAAAACAATCCACTACTTAATAGATTACATTTAACACAAAACAAAACATAAACTAACGTCTAGATTAGTTTCTACCACGAACTTGAAGCTTGATATCATACATTTCATAAAAAACATCCAATTGCCCTGGTAAATCGTAGACATGATCCGCATAATCATCATAAAAATCTTCTAGCTCATGACCGGCGCCAGTCGATGTGAGAAATTTAGCCATAGGATAATTCGGCTCAAGCACCTCCTCATCATCAGAAACAACCAGTTTATTTCAGAAACAACCACAGTCGATGCAAACTGAAGTTCTATAGCACGTTTTTGTTTGAATCGTAATAATTATTTCAAATGTATAGATAATCGATGTTCAATGCGCCCAAATCGGATTTAGAAGTTCCATTGTTGTACGTGTTAATATAAAAAACCAGAGCTTTTTTAATTACTAGAAGTATATGTTAAGTCATTCTCATGCAAAATAAGTAGTGGAAACACTGCAATCTCGTGATGAAGTAACGAAGTCCATTAGCTATCTTGAGATGAAATGGCAAATTAGTGGAAAAGTGTAATCTCGTGAAGAAGTAACGAGATGAAGGTGCTATCTCGTGATGAAATGAAGTCTTATCCGATGAACAAGGTCACGAGATAGCCAATCATGATATCGAACAAAACACAAAAACCAATCACAAGGTCTAAAAACAAATAACCAAACTCGACCTTAAATCGCCCAAATCTTGATGTCTATAGACTAAAAAACAATTGTAAACCGATGGAAACTTAAATCTGACCGCTACAAGGCTTTAGAAACAAGAAAAATTGATCTTCAACCGTGAAATCTCAAAAACACATTTATCGTATTTGAACCTAGAAATAAGCTTAAAATGGTGATTTCGAGCCAAATAAGTAAATTACAATCACTCAAGCATCCATACACTAGCTTTTGATACCACATGTTTTCCCATAATCAAGCTTAACATATTCAAATTTTAGAGAGAGAGCGGTACACACACATTGTGTGAGCGTTGGGTGTTTATACCCATAGTTATGCACGGTTACATAACCATACGAGTACACAATACCATACAAAATACACAACCAAACCTTACATTATTACATACGTTTTATACAAGACCCTACATTATGATTTACGCTTTTCTGAGGCTAACAATATAGCATCGTCTAGAACTTTTCGAGAACTTGCCTATAAATACAAACACAATCTTTATTTCTCTGATATGTTCTCTCTCATACTCAATTTATCTCTCTAAACTGGAGGTGGCACCACGGGCGGGCCGAGCAGGCACGAGCAACGGGCTAAACGAGCACTAGCCCAATGGGCACGGGCATAAACGGGCACGGGCTTAAACGGGCATGGGCCAAACGGGCTCATGTTATACGAATTGCTTTAGAAAAGATCTAAAGCGACAAAAAAAAAATTTCTCAAACGTAACCCTCATTTATATTTGAGTAACTAAGTATAATTTATCTATAAGTTTTTTTCTTTAAAAACAATATAGTGTTCGAGAAAAACATGTGCTTATTATACACATTTAACTTCTAAATGACCATTGGTAGAACATCACCATGTAATTTATTCAAGGGATAGCCTGCCACACATTCCTCCTCTAGGATCTTGATGCAATCGTAAACCATGTCTTACTTTGTCTTGCATTATCGATCAACTCTAAAAGCCAACTTTGGTCATGTTGAATCTTCACTGAATCCGAACCAGCTAAGTTTGAACTCATAGAAGCCATGAGGAGTCGTTGTATAGAGCAAACTTTTAGAAGAACTTGTTAGCGCTACCCATCTTCCATCCATAGGACTTCTTATTTCACAAATTTCCATCACCCCCTTCAAGATTATTAGATTCAAGAAGTAGTTGGCGACTTTGAGCCGTAATACATCATTTGTCTTTGCGTACATGGGATGGCAAATAGAAAAAACTGCATCAAGGAGTAGTGAGTTCTCCCAAAAGACATTTATATTTGAAGGTCCTTGTAAAAGAAGTTCTTCAACATTTGTAGCAGGATACGCGACGATTGTTTTCACAACATCGATGTTGAAAGGCACTGAAACACGTGTGAAACTCCGCATTTCAATTTTAAACTTGCTTGATAATTTGAGTGCTTCCCTCATCTTAAGAAAGAACCATTCATTGATGGAAATACCCAATGCAAGAGATAGCTCAATTTGCTCGGGAGGAGTAGTTGTAAACAAGAGATGAGGGGCTGCAAAGCTTGCGTGCTTGTAAGTAAGTAAATTTGGAGCATAAACTTGTACCTTGATTTCCTCGACGAGTGAAAAAGATAACATCAACTTCCGCAACGTAAGACATGTGATATCCCAGATCTCCACACTAGACCACTTGATTTCAAGGGTCAACCCTCCAGAAGTTGGATTTGATCATATTGGAAAATGCATCATCGAAGTAAACATTATGTAATTCTAACACAATCAAGCTCCCTGTTGTGCACATTTTAAATAGTGTTGGAGGCCTATCCTGAAAGGTTTATGGATAATTATTAATATTAGTATGACCGGATTCGAACTCGAGACTTCGGGATTGCACACATTACGTATGAGAATTGATGTAAATAATTATAATATATAAAACGTTATTATTATTAATTATTAGTCACGAAATAAATACTTAACGATGGTTAATATTTAACGAGGTTTGGCTAACGGTCGTTAAATGTAAACTTAAAGGACTAGAGATGAAATTATAAGTCGGGAAGGATCTAGAATCCCTTTGGGATTGATTGGCCGATCGGTTGGGGTTTCCTAACCCAACCCACACATTAACTTGTCCTCCAAGATTGGTTAACTATAAATACAATCCTATTGTGTTCATTCTAAACCTAATCTTGGTGACTTGCAAACCTAATTTCTCTCCTTCTCCTCTTTCTTTTGTGTGGCCGGTCAAACTCCCCTTCCCATAGGGATTCGATTTGCTTAACTAAAGAATAAGTATTTGGTTTGTTTCGTGATCAAGAAACTAGCTTTTCACATCAAATCGCTATTATTACGTGTGTACAAGAACGAAGAACAAGCACACTTGAGCTTGTGAATCTTGGTGGTTGATTTCATTGGTGAGTCGACATAGGTGTTGGTCGACATTCACAAACCCTAATTTATTAGGGTTTTGGGTTTCTTGTTCTTGATCCTAATTTGGGGTTTTTCCATAAACCCTAATTGCATTGATTCGCAAAAGGTACGCACATACTTTTAATTCGGTTAGTTAATTTACAAGTATTATTTCTATTACTTCATTTGCATGCTTTGATGATGTTTACTTATTTTATATAATTGTTATGATTAGTAAAACCCAACAGTGGCATCACGAGCCGTTAATATGTTGTAATTAATTACCGAAACACATAAAAAATTGAATCTTTATGATTATTATATGCTTTTATGGTTTCTAGGGTTTTGAAAATTGGAACCCTAATTTTTTATTATTGGGTCGATTACCCTTTAATTGTTTATTAGGTTTTATTTTTTGTAAAACTTGCAGAAACCCTAGGATTGCATGTATATTTTATGTGGTTTTCATGAATAATTGTTATGTGCCATGATTATATGCGTATCTTGGGATTATAATTGTTATGAGGAATCCATGGTGAAACATGCATGTTTTGCCATGGAGTATTGTTTTTTGATTAATTGTTAAGTGATATACACATGTTTATTTATTTGATAATATTGAATTGGGGAAGACCTCAATTATACTAATAAAAATTCGTTATGTGCTATTTGGTATACTATTGACTTTGGCTTATGCAATCGACTTGTCGATGTATGTGGCTTATCTACCTTGTAGTTGAAAGCCCTAGTTGATGTATGCATTTTTACGCCTAGAATTGTTTATTAGGTTTTATCGAAATAATTATGCATGTGGCTAATTGTTTTTACATATGTTAATTGTTAAGTTATATGTATATTATTTGAGTTCCTTTTAGTTTTATTAAAATGCCTTTTGTTTATATTGTATGACATGTTAGTAAGCAAAAAGGGTTTTTTTAGAATAGAAAATTAAATGGACTAAATAATGGTGAAAATTTGATTTGTTTTTCTAAGTATTAAAATCTTGAACTTTTAATCGATTGATGCGACTGTACTAAATGGTTAGAACGGCTCACCCACTAGAACAAACTATAAAGGGGTTATTTAAGAAGTGAGCAGTCTCACTGAATGGATGTCTAAGGTTATGCCTCAGTGCTTACCTGGTCCTCTGCCCCTGTGAGTTCGATTGGAGCTACCTAGTATAACCATTCTATGTACGAAGCATCTTAGTGCAAAGTTGTAAGTTTCTCAACGCATCGATTAAAACTTTGTAGAATTTAATCTTAGCAATTAAAATCGTATGTAAGGTTTTCGAAAATATTTTGTTATAAAGTTGTATTCATGCTTCTTTATACATAAGTTTTGATTACACGTCAAAAATTGTACCCTTTAAATTTAAGTTTATGCCATCTAATGATATGAAACACTTGAAGTTGTAATTTAGTTATGTGAGACCTTGATCTAGATTACAATGACAAGGTGAATTATTTTGTTGTGTGAGACCTCAGCTTAATGATTTGCAGTTTCTAAATTAGACAACTTAATTAAGTTAGTTAGTGAGACCTATGACTTAAGGCATAAGATGGGATAAAACATGCTTACATTTTGCATTAATTGTTTTGGCAAAATTGTAAATCCCATATTTTCTAGGAATTGAAAACTTGTTTGTCAATTATTGTTCTTCGACAATTACCTATTCTATACTTTCATCACTAGCAGATCAACTGATGTGGTGAAACTATGATAATGAGGGTCCTAGATTCAAGGAAAATTCTATGGTTAATATGAATATTGACCAAGGGTATTTTATTTTCTTGAAAGATTTTATTATCGAAAATACTAAAACTGAATTTTGAAAATTCTTTTGATTGTATTAATGCAACATTAAACCGTAAACGTAGTTTGGGCTTCGGTAAATTGATCTAGTTCTGTTTTCAAATGAATGTTTGATCAAGAAAAATTTACTAAAAGACAAACATAAACTCTTTTCCATGAAAGAAGAGTGTGACTCAATCCTATTCCTTTTCATGATTGAGAAAGGTATGTTAGGAACATTAGAATTGTCTAAATTCTAATATAACTCATAGCAACTTTAATAGTTAAGAAAATTGCACACCATGTTTTCCTTAAGAGATTTCATTACCCTCTGTTGGTGATTGAATTCTTATATGACATTTTGGTCAACTAGAAAACATGTTTGATATTATATGAGTTATTACATTAGAATCTAGACTAATTACCGTAAAATTGGTAAAAGACAAACTAGTATATTGTATCTAGTTGTTTTGATTTGACCAATTAAAGGTGCTACACACCATTGTGGGGATAGTAGACCTATTGAGGAAGAAATTGCATGCTCAATTTTTCAAGTTAATAGTATGATGGATGATTCATCATCTACGAAGTAGAATACACTCTTTTAGTACCTAAGTAATTGTTACGAATGGTCTTATAAAGGGGTAGCAACGTAATAGCACGCTATTTTCACTGGTTAATGCAACACTTACAATGTTGTCAAATCCAGGAGTATTGTGGTGTATTACTGAATAAGACATTATTGTAACGTTGTCTAATTCAGGGGAGTTACAAGATTTATTATCTTGGTAGTGACTCAGATTATTTCTAGATTTTCTTGAAATAATACATTACGTTTAAAAATGTAGACATTCATATTCTCAAGGATAGTTATGAACGTTTCCTTGATAATTAAGTGCTCCTACATTTACTTGTAATGCTTATATATCTATGACACTATCATATTGCTCACATAAACAAACGAATGTCATGGTGTTTATATGCTATATGGTGTTGTTCTATGCACAAGTGGGAGAAGTATTAATTGTGTGCAAAAGAACAAACACATACAAATATGATTAATGGATTCTCTTGATCGTAAGATAAGAGATTATCGTTCTAATAAGATTGACTTGTTTAGAACATGTGTCAAGATTATAACATAGACTACTTTTATGTCTTATGTCATTCAAAATATAGAAACACTTGAAGTTACATTTTAGGTTAAGTGAGATCTTGGCTAGATTGTAATCTCAAGGTAAATCTCCTCTTGTCGTGGGATCGGGCGTGGATGTTTTTACAGTTTCTTAAGTTGAACACTTCTTGGAATGACATAAAATAAATATAGTAAAGTAATACTATCTTAAATATTTATGTATTTTTAGAATGACATAAATAGATAGAGTAGTATATTAACTTGAAAATAAATTAATTGAAACCATGATGTGGTGTTCATAATTACTTTAAATTATAAATGTTTATGTGTTTCTTTGTAAAGTCACCAACATGAAGTCTTTTAAAGACTTATAATATAAAGTAAGATATTATAACTGTTATGTCTTTTGACTTAGTCAAAGAATACTTATGTTATAAAGCATGCAATTGGCCTAAAAAATTCTATTATACCATTAAGTTGTCTTAGTTGGTAAATAGGTAAACCAAAAGGAATATGTTTATCTTATATATTGTTAGATTGTCTTACAATATTAATTCTAACGAAATATTGTATGTATATGGAATGTTCAGTTAGAAGAATCAAACATTTGTTATATTGTTTGATTTAAGATAATAATATCTTCTTTCTTTCAAAAGTTATCAAGGTTAGAAAATTGAGTATTGATTGGATATACTTAATAAAACTCAAACCTAGAAGATTAATAAGACACCATTTTAGTATGGAATGTGATGAATCACATTGAGTCTTATATATTGAAGTTTTGAATTGTTAAAACTACTTATGGAGTAGGTTATTAACAAACAAGATTTACGAACTGTCAATGTATTTTGTAATATCCCACAAGAAAACAATTTAGTGTTGTTCTAATTGCTAAAGTATTTATAGATAGTCTTTAAATTACAAAAGCAAGTGGGAGTTTTGTTTAGATCTTGAAGAGATTAAATTACAATTACAAAACACATAATCTTCTAAAATACACTAGTGAATATCATGATGAGGTCAAATATGATATACCTCAAAATGATGGAATTCTCATTCATAGATCCGCAAGGATATCTCAGATATTTGATATGATGAGAAATATGATTTACAGGATCATGGTAAACCTGTTAATCATAATGATATATTACCTAATATTGAATTGTGGTAAATTATTCATACTATGAATGTAAAGATGCTGTCCAAAGAGATAATCAACTTTGTAAACTTGGTTTATCTTAATAAAGATGAGTTTCTTCAAAGGAAAGAAAACCCTAGCGGTTTAAAATTCTTTGTGTAGAAATCATATGGACAAAATTGTACATGTGTTTAATGCATGGCTTGTGACAAGATTATTAATCACACTTAAGCAATTAACTGTGATTGAATATTCTTTCCTTGGCACATTAAATGTATAATGATTATGATTGTCATACTTATTTTCATTGATATGAAAAATGACAATTGGATATTAAAACTCTTTGTTGTGTGATTACTTTTGCGAGGACGATAAGTAATACAAATGAGTTTTATGAATTCACATAATCTTTGGAAATGTACAAACGGCAAGAATCCATGAATGGATATATGCATGCATCTAGGAGATGATTCTTATGTTTAACTATTAAATCCATGTTTTGGTTTAAAATTAAAATAAGATAATTTCTAAGTATTCCTGAAAGCTAGTGGGAGTATTGTGTTTATTTTCTTTAAATCTTATATGTTGTGGGTAGTAACATTCCATCTAAGCTAAATGTTAAGTTTGGAATGGAACTTCACATGAAAGATTTAGAAAATAAGACATACAACCTTGGAGTATATGTTTATTGTTAATAAACATGGCGGTATTAAATTAATGAGTCTAATAGAACATGATATATCATTTGGAAAATGGATATGTAGAACATGAATTAAATCTTTGTTTGACATAAGGATTTTTCATGTACATCATGTTATTGTTGTATCATGCTTGAATGCAAGATGATTTGACAACATTGATATCTAATGAAGTTATTAGATAACTAGTGTAATGAATATTCTAATAGAATATGTTTGAATCTAGAATTACATTCCTCAGCCTGGATTTGCTCTCAAAATTCTAAGGATGAGCAATACAGCAATTGTTGCATAATTGTCATAGCCAACAAACTTGAAAGTTTGGAAGGTATCAAACATTACACTATAGATATTGAAGTTTACGGAGATTTTAAAGAGCATATTGTTGTTTGTATACAATGATGCTGGTTTAATTGAGATGACACTCAATACTAGTCATGGGAGGATTTCATCCTTGTGGATGGCCATGTGAACTAGTTGTGCTCAACTAAGAGCATAGTTGCATTATACAATAAAGAATAAGAATACTTTAAACTTTAAAAATGTTTGAAAGTTTGATTGTCATAAATTGGTGCTTGAGGATGTCACACACTTTATGAAATATTATGTGGCAATATCAAGATATTTTGAATGCACACATACAAGAACTTCACTAGTTGAATTCTTGAAATAAGTATTCTCAAAATTCGATAGATCAAAGTTAGCTGAAATTATGCCTTGTCAACAAGTATGATTGTCATTACTTGAGACATAATTCTTAACCAAGTATTATCATGCAGTGATCTATTTAGTATTTGGATAAGGGATGTTTTGAACAAATATTATTTAAATGAAATAAAATATTGGTTATGTTTATTTTCATTTTCTTAATATTATATCCTATATTTGCATGTTTAATCCGTGAATAACTTATGTTATTCTAAAAGTCCGTTGTCGATCCGTGAATAACTTTGAATGTCATTGAATTAAGACAAATCTGAGTTTTGGTAGAATATACTTTAAGTATATTGATGCGTGGGACATGCCAAATTCACATGATATTCAATGAATTGAATATAGGACAGATCCCAACTTTACATGATGATACTTTATGGATTTTGTCATTAAGTATATCATGAAGTGTTTATCCTCAGACTTGAGATACCAGATAAATGTTGTGAATGTAGTGCATTTGTGTAAGATAGTCTAACGCTATCCGTAATTGGTAGTTATAAGGGCTATTTTCGGAAGTGTTACAAAGTTCATGAGTTATGTTTGTAGTCAAGATAATTTGTTCCTTTGAATTTGTTTCAAAGCATAATACTATATTTGGGCCCCTCGTAGGATTGGCAAGATGTTTCTAAGCCCTTACCCAAGATCTATCTGGAATACGTTAAGATGATTTGGTAATCTTGTTCAATCAAATATAACGAGAAACAAAATATTAACTTATGAAATGACTTGATCCATATTCATAGTTAATGTAGTATTAGTAACAAAAAGATAAGTAAAAATGATGAATCATTAAATGGTTTTTTCCAGGAGACCATACTCGATTTGATCTGGGGCATTGGCGTGTGAAAGCTAGACTAACCAATGTCATTACTATATTAAGTAATATCCAAGTGGGAGCTGAAAGGTTTATGGATAATTATTAATATTAGTATGACCGGATTCGAACTCGAGACTTCGGGATTGCATACATTACGTATGAGAATTGATGTAAATAATTATAATATATAAAACGTTATTATTATTAATTATTAGTCACGAAATAAATACTTAACGATGGTTAATATTTAACGAGGTTTGGCTAACGGTCGTTAAATGTAAACTTAAAGGACTAGAGATGAAATTATAAGTCGGGAAGGATCTAGAATCCCTTTGGGATTGATTGGCCGATCGGTTGGGGTTTCCTAACCCAACCCACACATTAACTTGTCCTCCAAGATTGGTTAACTATAAATACAATCCTATTGTGTTCATTCTAAACCTAATCTTGGTGACTTGCAAACCTAATTTCTCTCCTTCTCCCTCTTTCTTTTGTGTGGCCGGTCGAACTCCCCTTCCCATAGGGATTCGATTTGCTTAACTAAAGAATAAGTATTTGGTTTGTTTCGTGATCAAGAAACTAGCTTTTCACATCAAATCGCTATTATTACGTGTGTACAAGAACGAAGAACAAGCACACTTGAGCTTGTGAATCTTGGTGGTTGATTTCATTGGTGAGTCGACATAGGTGTTGGTCGACATTCACAAACCCTAATTTATTAGGGTTTTGGGTTTCTTGTTCTTGATCCTAATTTGGGGTTTTTCCATAAACCCTAATTGCATTGATTCACAAAAGGTACGCACATACTTTTAATTCGGTTAGTTAATTTACAAGTATTATTTCTATTACTTCCGCTGCATGCTTTGATGATGTTTACTTGTTTTATATAATTGTTATGATTAGTAAAACCCAACATATCCCACATTAACGTGGTTGCGTTATATAGGAGCGAGCGTAGAGATGGGACATCATCAATTTCCAAAATATTAACCCAACCACCACAAGTTAGACATACTATAACCTCACGAAGATAACGGAGGTTATTTACCTTGATTAAGCACATATTGAGTTATGTACACACGAGACAACTCTAGTACTCGTAGGTTGGTGCATCGCATGGCAGGATTGTAAGAAATGTCAAGTGAATGAATATTCTTATGGGGGCTTATAAATTCCAAACATAACGTGTTGAGATTTTCGTTTGAGAATACCTCATCAGGAAAATTAAATGATGAACCCAAGATTGTGAGGCGAAGATCTTTGAGAGAAGTTTTAGAAGAAGAAGTAGCTTACATAATCAATTTTTGAGCAGCACGATAAGCGGTGTGAATGCCCAACCGAAGATCAAAACTTGTGATAGGTAAGTTGTGTCGGTTATACCTTAGTAAAGTGAGTCAGGTGGATCCACCTCATGTATTTTCTTTGATGTTGCTTTTTGAAAGACGTGGGACAAAACCTGATTGCAGGGCTGGTAGACCAAGCGTGTAGCCATGACTTGGACAATGCTAACAGGGGCGGAGCCAAAGCCTGGCTACCTGTAGCATGTGCCACATATGGGTTAGTTAGGTTAGGTGAAATAGAGGTATCTTAGAATGGGAACCACATTGCATTCAAATAAGAAGAAAGAAAAACATCATAAAGATTAAGGAAACAAGTGGAAACAGATCTCAAAATCTTGCTTTAATGGAGTCTACATGGTTTTGTTGTTGACACAGAAGATGACCCAAAACCCAATGTCTTAATTTTGTACTTAAAGGCTTGCTTTTATTTGTTGTTATATTTTAACGCTCATACTTTCATAAATTGTCAAAACTGCACACATATCTATATTATAAATTTATAATTATTGAACTTTTCGAAATGGTGTCACATATGGTTTTGATAAAATAAAGAGATGTTGCAACTATCTAATCTTACAAAAACTAGCTCGATAATTCTTCTGGAAAAAGTAAATATGTACCAACTTTTAAATAAGAAAAAATAGAAGTTAGTCATGAATTTAAGTATTCATGTGATCGTTAAATTCAACTTTAAGTGGCATGAATTGAACTTTGATACTGGTTAAATTCGACTACAAGTTTGAATAATGTTATATGTCAAAGTGAAGATGTTAAAGTTTTATAATAGGTAATGATCGACTTTCTACCGTTAAAATAAAAGGCGACGACCTTCTAAACAATTGTTTATTGTCGTATATTAGAAGAAAAGGTAGCATAAGGTATTAGCAACAAACGATTTAATCATGAATTCTAATGAGCCATAAATAACTGAAGAGGCTGATGTAAAAACAATAACTGAAGAAGTTGATATAAAAACTTTAAATACTTATTACTTGATACATAAGTACATAACGTTTGTTTTTCCATTTCATTAGCAAACTTGTGTTAGATTAGACCTTACCCCGACTGACATATCAACTTGAAAATTTCATCCACGACTAGATCAAAGAACCACGTTAGTTTTATAGCGGGGTAATTTTTTTGTGCCACACATGTTTAATATTCCTGGATTCGCCACTGAATGCTAATTGTGTAAGTTGAATTAACTCTGGAACATCATCTAGTTGTTGTTGTCTGTGGATCAGTCTCATTCTCTTCACTTGCTCCATTCACGCAAAAAGAAAACCGAAACCCTCGATCACTTAAGAACCTGAAAACAGTCGACAGAAACTTGAATACCGACTCTACTTCATAATTGCATATATACGTAGTCATCCGAACTTTCTTCTTTTGCTATTCATAATTAAAATTTTTTCAGTTAGAACCTTTAACTTATACGAGTTTGTAAAAATTTTTTTTTTTCTCTTATGAAATTTTTATTTTAGTTTCCTATGAGTATAATTTTTTTTTTATAAGAGAACCATCATCTCACCATTATAGTTTTTTCTTAAAGTGACTAGAAAACTTATAATGAACAAATAAAAAAAAACGATGTATCAACAAATACTAAATAAAGCGAAAAAAATATATACAATAGTAATCAACAACATGAATCAGTATTTGTGGACAAAGTTAAGATTAATATAGGTCCAAAATTCTTTATAGATTCAATAAATAAATATTGTTTATTCATTTTTCATCAAAATTAAAAATAAATCACTTTTAGCTATTAAAAAAAACAAAAACAAAAACAAAAACTTGCCAACGATAAATCGTTAAGTGACAAAAAATAATATCGTGACGAGAATTTAAGTTTTCAATCAGACTACTAAACTATGTGGTACATTCAATTTTAAACTGTTTCGAAGTGTTAGCCGTTACAATGAAAATACATGTTTTACTTTTTTTTTTACATATATGTTCCAACAAAAAAATAATAAAAATAACAAAATGTTTATCGGTTTGGACTCATTTTGACCCATCAAATGTATGAGACTTAAAACTACTCAAGCCCAACTAGTATGTAATTTCTGGTAGTATAGGAATAAAAATGCAAAATAAAAACATGACATATTGAAAGAAAAAATAAGACTAGAATTACACATTGAGCAAAAATAAAATGTCAATTATGGGCTCTGCTTTTCTTATAATTAAAATAAAAGTGATTAATCAAACATCACATCTATCAAGCAAAAAACATGATGGTCGCACAAAATGTCACCTTCAGACGAAAAAAATTTTATTTGGTTACCCTCGGTACACGTGCGGTAGAATATCAGTCTAGCGTTTGTGGACCACAAAAGCAAAAATGGACAACTTTTAGAATGTGGCATTAAAAAAGTCAAGAGTTCATATAAATTTACCTTAAGCAAAGACCCATGTGAAGCATAACAAACATGGATCGATGTCCAAGACAACTTCATACTACTCCAAAAATAATTTCATACTACTCCAAAAATGTAAGTCTTACATACATTGTGGTATATAAACAACAATAGTTTCTTTTCTTTGATCTATGTGGGATTGAAAGCATTCAACCTTTTCGTGAGTTTGTATCTTACTTTTGTAGCAATGTCATTCCATTTCGTTAACTCGTATCTTGCATATAGACGCCAATACACGATGTGTGTGATCGAGTTGACCATTGGTAGAACATCACCTCAAAATTTATTCAAAGTATAGCCACATATTCCTCCTTTAGGATCTTGACGCAATCGTAAACCACTTAAGAGGCAATGGCTTAACATCACCCAACCTGACCATTTAACCTTTTTAGCTAAGAAAGTTAAATAGCGAATTCTAAATGATTAGATCCTTTAGCTAGACTAAAGGAGGTATCTGAAGCTCTATAAACAGTGATACATAATTGATATAAGTACTCCCTTCCGGTTTGTTCAATTTTTGATTTACTATTAACCCGTATGCGCGTTCTAAATGATTAGATCCACTTCGTTTTGTTTAAAGAGTTTGAAATAAGTTCACTCAAAAGAACTAGTATAAAAGATCATGCCTCTTAACCTTTTTAAATGTTTTATAAAATCATGAACTTAACAAAACAATAATCATAACAACTAAGAAAAGGAGAAGAATACTTAGTCTTGTAATCTCATCAAGTGTACAGTTTCAGTTTTCGGTTTCTATGGGGGTATTACCCGAATTCTAAACACCCTAGAATGTGGTGAATTGTAATCTTAATTTTGAGCTTTGGGTCTCACTTTTAAACATGAAGCCCACCTCATCCTTTGAACCTAACCCCAAACATGTGTTGAGATCCTTGCAAAGTGAAAAAAAATAAAAAGGTTAGAAAGCCTATCATTCATTGCCATGTGTCATCCATCCAATCCCTCCCTTTTTTCTTATTAAATTTGGTTAGGGGGTATTTTGGTCCTTTTAACTTGTTTTTTTATTTCACCTCAAAACTTCAAATGTAAATAACTTTCAAACGACAAACATTTATAAAAAACCGATTTCACTATAATTTTTTAAATTTGATTCTCTTTAATTTGGTATGCATTTTGATATAAAAATTGTAACCTTTTTTTCAACTTTTTAAGTGGGTGTTGATTTTCATGAAATTTTTGGTATTTTCGGCTCTAATTTTGACTAGCTTAAAAGCCGAATTTTACAAAACTTAAAATATGAAAATTGTAGGCTTTTGACCATTCTTTACTCAGAAAGTTGAATCACTCAAATCCGATATGATATGAGTGAGATATTGCATGTTAATGATGGCGTCTTAGTCATATTTAATGCATACAAAGTGTTTGATAAAATGCCTAAAAGAGATTTTCTTATAAAAGTACATTCAAATGCACTAATTGGTATACCAAAATACATTTTTTGTTATTTTTGTTATTTTTTGTTTATTTTTAACTGATGAACAACCAAATGATAAACTGATGAACATTGTGACCATAACTGATGAACATTATGACTTTTTTGAATACCGATAAACTGATGAACAAAATTTAAAAGAATTGATGAATATCTTTTTTTATTGCTGAACAATACTAACTGATAAACAAGACTAATCGATGAACTGATGAACAACTAACAGATGAACATTGCGATTTCTTTTAGACAACTGATGAACAATATCAAAAAGAACTGATGAACATTATTTTTTCGAAAACTGTTGAACAATATAAAAAACAACTGATGAACGTTATAAAAAATAGCTGATGAACAATATCAAAAATAACTGATGAACTAATGAACATTAATATATATATATTTTAATACTGATAAAAAAAAGATTAACGGATGAACAAGACTGATTGTACCTAACTGAGGAACAAAGTAATTTTTTTATTTGGAAAACTGATGAACAACACTATTTGCTTAAAAAAACCGATGAACAAATGATGTAATTGATGAACATTATAACGTAACATCAAAGAAAACTGATGAACATTATAATGTAACATTAAAGAAAACTACGAACATTACGATTTCTTTTAAACAATTGATTAACAAATTTTTTATTGATGAACAATACTTTTATTGATGAACAATAAAACTGATGAACAACTCGTTTTATTGATGAAATAAAACTGATTAACAATAAAACTGATGAACAACTCATTTTATTGATGAAATAAAACTGATGAATAAAGTTAAATAGAACTGATGAACAATAAAACTGATGAATAACTCGTTTTATTGATGAAATAAAACTGATGAACAATAAAACTGATGAACAACTCATTTTATTGATGAAATAAAACTGATGAACAAAGTAAAATAGAACTGATAAACAACTCGTTTTATTGATGAAATAAAACTGATGAACAACTCATTTTATTGATGAAATAAAACTGATGAACAACTCATTTTATTGATGAAATAAAACTGATGAACAAAGTTAAATAGAACTGATGAACAAAGTTAAATAGAACTGATGAACAACTCGTTTTATTGATGAAATAAAACTGATGAACAACTCATTTTATTGATGAAATAAAACTGATGAACAATAAAACTGATGAACAACTCGTTTTATTGATGAAATAAAACTGATGAACAATAAAACTGATGAACAACTCATTTTATTGATGAAATAAAACTGATGAACAATAAAACTGATGAACAACTCATTTTATTGATGAAATAAAACTGATGAACAAAGTTAAATAGAACTGATGAACAATAAAACTGATGAACAACTCGTTTTTTTCGAAAACTGCTAGACATTATAAAAAATAAATGATGAACGTTATCAAAAAAACTAATGAACAATATAAAAATAACTGTTTTTGTTGATGAACAACAGCTAAAATGGTTCTTATTAAATAATCATCTACCGTTAACAAACTAAAAACCTTTATTATTAAATAATAAAGTAAAAACCTATAAGTAAAAAACTACTTTATTAATAAAGTAAAAACCTTTTATTGGCTAATCATTTTCTCTCAGTCACCACCTTCGTCTCCTTCATAGCATTTTGTTTCATTTTTTCTTTGTATGTAAACTGTAAATCTCTCGACCACTCAATCATCCAAAAAAGCTGAAATCCAAAGACCATTGGACCTGCACTTTTCATTTACGTTGACCCCCCATAACATCTCGTTGTAGAAACCCACTCACCACTCTCACCCTTTGCACACACACTATTTACATCTGAAAACACACAAACACCCTTTCTCTCTCCCCCAAAAGAAATCATCAATGTCTGGTCACGGTGGTCAAACCACCGCACCTTCGTCGGTCAACGCCGTGAAAGAGCTTGATAAAATGTCGTTGGTGACACCGCGCCGCCGTTGATGGTGTCGCCGGTGCCGCCGGGGGAAGAAGATGAGAACGCCGTCCGAGAACGCCGCCGAGAAGTGGGTATGGTTCAGTTGAGAGAAATATTTGGTTGATATGTATTAGCTGAATAAGATGAGCGGTGATCCGAGATTGATATGAGATGTGGGTTGTTTATTGGAATGACCGCCATGCCCCTATGTGTAGATTTCCCTCTTTTGTAATCTTGAGAGATCCAACGGTTGATATTACTTTTTAAACTTTGCAAACATTACTTCCTTTTTAATAGATCCGCTTTCTTACATTTTATAGACAAAAAAGAACCCACAATAACAATTTCTATTTTTTATGACATGTTGTATAAAGCATACCAATAACATGCAAAGGAATATAAGCAGAAAATAAAATAGCGAATATGATATTTTAAAAAATATTTAAGACTTTCAATATTGATCCATTTTTATTTTCTTATACACAAATTATTAGATATCATATCCCACTTGACTTTAAAAACTTGCTATTACTATAAAGAAAGAGACTCTATCTTTGCAAAGGAAAAGTTTACACATTTTGTTAGCTATAAAAAATTAAGATTTTATACAAATTATTCACTACTTCATGCAGCAGGAGCATGTTAGGATTAACACACTCCCACGCCATTAGGATAAGTGAACACTTCATACTAATCCACACACATTTGATCCATGTACATCGTGGTATATAAACCATCACATTTGATTCATACTAATCCACACACATTTGATCCATGTACCCGACCCACACTCACACACACAAAATGTTATTACCACTAATATCGAGTTTTAATATGTATGACTTTGGATTTGAGATATTTCTATAATTAGTCACTCCCGCCGCAATAAACACAACGCCAAACGACATGGAAATTGACTCGTTTAGAGATACTAAATCGATGGCCGGTTAAGTGGATGGGACTAATAACACTTTTTTGATACCGGTTGAGGGGAAACTTGAAGTCAATGCAACTTTATTTCTTTGTTTCGATCAATCTTTAATAAATGATACCCTATTAAGCCAAGTCACATAATCGTTTTAACTACTCTCGTTCAATTCAATCAACTTTTGATACAATTAATTATACATAATTAGATCAATTATTCCGTATGTAACATTAGGACTTGGAACGTCATATGTGTTACTCATATATAGTTACATAAACAAATGGACTCTCAAACTTTATACTAATCCAAAGACGTATGTTTTGTCAGCCTTTTGGTTTACTCAAACTTTATACACCGCCACAATTTCTTCTATCTAGTCGATGCGGGACTCAGATTTCATGAAACATATCTAACATTTGAATTTGATCACAACATCACACCACACTCACGCTAACCACAATTTACAATGTGATTTCACTACACTTGCATATATACGCCTACACGACGAGTCTTAACATGCGTGAAAAGAACAAAAAGAACCCAAAACCATACTGTTATTATATTTCCATTTACAACATGTTATGTGAAGCATACATATAACATGCTAGTCTTTTGAATCTATGTTCACTTCTTATGTTCACACTTTGAGCCTTAGGTCATATTTCTGATCCCCTAGTGTTAAGATCGACTTCCTCGTCATCATATAGTGCATATGAATTGAAGGATATGTTAACACCATTATAGCTAGACTAAAGCAGGTATTTGAAGCTCGTTATACCGTGTTACATACTCGATATAACTACTCCCTTAGTCCCTTCCAGTTTGTTCAATTTTTGATAAACTATTAGCCCGTATGCTCTACATAATTAGATCCATTTCATTTGTGTAAAGAGTTTGAAATAAGTTCACTCAAAAGAAATAGTATAAAAGATCATGCCTAGTAACCTTTATAAATGTTTTATAAGATCATGAACTTAACAAAACAACAATCATCCTTTAAATACAAAGGTGCAACTACAGATGTTTCAAGTATTAACATACAATTTTTAATCTATTTTATTGATCCCTTTTAAATGTTCATATAAACAAATAACTACTTCGTTTTAACTAACAAAATGAATTTTTAGTTAATAATTACATAAAGGAAGGGACTCTCAGATTTTGTAATGGAAAAGTTAGGACTCCTTGGTAAAAAGGTTTATACAATACCGGTAACGATTAAAAAGTCACAATTCGTATAACGTTTTTTTACCACATACACCTTGAAGGCTATTAAGCCGAAGTGCCTAACGACTGTCATCTCTTAAAACCCGGTTTCAGGCCTGTTAGCTTGTGAGTTGACCATTAGTCTAGGAATGAAGCGCTATTAAATTATCTATAGTAAGTAAAACGTCACGTTTTCCCAAGGTATAGCAACACATTCCTCCTCTAGGATCTTGATGCAATTGTACACAACATAATTAGGCAGCATCTTACCACCACTAATCATGACCGGTACATCAAACCATGATCTTTTTCAATCATGCAATAAACTCAAGTATTTGATTTAGTACTCGGCTCCTACTCGTTGAAGTTTGTTTTGTTAACTGATTTCATAGTGTTAGTTGTTACAATCAAACTGATTATGAGTTGTAGCATGGTAGATAACCAAATTGATAATAAGACAATATCTTAACAATGTTTTGCTACTTGATTTTATATCCCGATGCATATAACTGTACATTTGCACAATTGCACTTTTGAGGGTATACCCATGAAACGAATATAGCTTGGTGGTTTATGATTTATTCCACACAATGATAGCATATCGATACCCATAAGTAATATAGCGTTGAAACCGATATACATGTTATAACTTCATATCTTACAATTAAGACTATATATATCTTAACAATGTTTTTGTTGTAGTATCGTTAGCATGGAACGTGGCTAACTATTTATGCGTACAACTATAACTAGTTTGTAACCATGATTTAGCTAGTTTTTCCATGATCTCATGAACCACAAATCTCTCCAATACACTCCATAAATTTAGTGATACACAATGACCAAGTAACATACATCAATATTTACTAAGTTATACTTAATTTATACATGAAATCCTTCTACATTACACTTTATGAACGTGTGTGTGAAGAGTTAAGGAAATCCCACATTATTCATTACATCCAATTAATTATAATGATTTTCTTATATCAGCTTATATAAGAAAACAAGCCCATTTCTTCAAACATTGTTCAACTTATAGATAAATATTAATATTAATATCATCGCTATTAATATCCAACAAAGAATTCATATAATTTTACCTCCAATTCAAGACGAACTTAACATCTCTACTCAAATTAGAGACAGCTTGATACTATTCTTTTCTTTGATCTATGTGAAATTACAATCGGTGAACCCTTTTCACAACGCATATCTTACATATAGACGCCGAAACACTATGTAATATTCGCCTTGTAATTTATTCTTTTTGTATGTTTTATCTTTCATAAAACAATTAATTTTACTTCTGCAAATATTTAGCCACATAGACAAATGAACTCTAAAATTTTATGAAGGGAAAGTTAGGACTCTAAGGACGTGTTTGGTTAGGGGACATTTGGGATATTTGAAATTTAAATTCATTGTAAATCGTGTTTGGTACCCTACAAGGAGATTTCAAACTACTAAAAGTAACTTTATTTTGAGGTTTTTTAAATTCCCACTTGGGAGATGCAATTATAGTTCCCACACCATATTTGACACATATGCCCTCAACATAATTGGATGCTTATTTTTTCATCTCATTATCTCCACTGCTACTGTTGAGTCACAAGATCTTCAGATCTTCAAGATATTCCCATCCTTATTACTCCCTCGTCTCAAAATAATAGTCCGTATTTCCTTATTAGGGTGTCTCAAAATGATTGTCCATTTTTCATTTTTAGTAATATAAAGAGAAGTTAGTGGAGAATATTCTCTTTGTAGCGTGATTATAAATTCTAGAATATTAAAACTTTGAAACTAAATATCCCATAGAATTTAAAATTCATGAAGCAAACGCCCCCTAAGTATGAAAAAGTGAAGTATTCGTAATAAATTGTATCCTAATCCAACGTCAGTTGTCTAAGCCGAACAACCAACTTTAGAATAGGAGAAAACTTGATACTAATACAAACATGTACACCCCATGTATATTGTGGTATATAAGCTAGTTTCTTTTCTTTTACCTATGTGGGATTCAAGGTTGTCTAAGGTTTTCGTGAAACATATCTTACATTTGAAGTTGATCATCCACGTCACCCACACACAGAGAAAAGTCATCTTATTCACCTGCCCTCTGTGAGCAACCACAATGCTATCGAACCGTGTGTTGATTTATCTTTCATTATCAAACAAAAAATCTGACTTTGGTCCCATTAGAATTCAGACCATCTTCATCTTGTCTATCCATTCCATCTTCATTCCTCTATAGTGAAATTTCATGATCCGTATTAATAGTCGATCTATTATCTTAGTTTTATCTCCAAGACACGGATCTCTTCTTCTTGGTTGTTGTTTTTATCGATCTTTTGATTTTCTTTGTGGTTCTGTACATTCCATCTGTTGTAGCTTCTCTCCTCTTTTGAGGTTTGTTAAAACTATTCTTAGCTTAAAAAATAATAATAATAATAAAAAAAAAAAAAAAAAAAAAAAAAAAAAAGCGTTGTACCATTAGAAAAATGAATTAGAAATAAATGTTAAAAAGGTTATACGTTGCTCTTAATGATGTATGCAATGATTAAACGAGGAAGACATTGATATTACTTTCATACAACTATGATATTTGATACTTTTTAGTGTAGATGTCTTTTTACCATTGCTTAGAAAATTTTTTGTACATTTATGTTGTGGTGAAATACGTGGATGTGTAAGTAAACGAAAAATCCGATGATTTATACTTTATATTAAATTTGAAGTCTCAATGTCAATTTATTTAAGTTTGCACTTTTGAAGTTTACTCATGAAGAGTATAGCTTGGTGACTTAAAAGGTGAAGTGTAATCGTATTTTTTGAGCTTTGGGCCTCCTTTTAAACATGAAGCTCATCTCATTATGCTATCTATATACTCCATATGTCTCAATTTAATTGTTTATATTTCTTTTTTGAGATGCCTCAAAAAAATATTCCACTTTCCTTTTTTACTAAGAAAAAGACAATTTAGTGGAGAATATTCTATATGAGTGGATGAGAATTGTAGTAGTCCTACTTTTATTAAACTTTGTGTTTTCTGTCTTCTGACAATAATTTTAAGATGTAGGGAGTAACATTTTACATGTTTACATTATTTCACCATATTGTATGAAAGCATACAAATAACATGAAAAAATGCAATTCTTTTTTATACTCTCGTACAATTATAGTTGATTATGAGCGTCGCCTAGTAGTTGAGCCAAAAAAAATGCAACTAATAATGATCGAAACAACAATGTGATTCAGTTTCACCTCACTAGCACGTTTGAAACACTTTAAATTAGACGCATGACAAGTTCAAGCTTGCGAGTTGAAAACTAATTTCATATTTTAATAAAAATATATGGTATGTTAGTCCAATTTTAGAAGCTCATAACCAAGTTTACATGATTGATGTAACGACTCTCATTCAACTTGATCAATCATTGATAAACTTTTAGCTCGTATTGCATAATAAAATCAAGTTCATTCGCGTAAAAAAATCAAAACAAAATCACTTAAAAGAATATTGTGAAAGTTCACGTGGTTTTAGATAGCATTTGTTTGGTCACGTTGGTTCAAGTTTTAATCTATTATATTTATCATTTTTATAAGCATATTATACAACTTTCAATTATATTAATTACGTCAGCTACATAGAAAAATTAAAGAGGAAATCAAATTTTATAAAGTAAGAGTTCATACATTATGTTAACTCGAAAATAGCATTTGTTTGGTCACGTTGGTTCAAGTTTTAATCTATTATATTTATCATTTTTATAAGCAGATTATACCACTTTCAATTATATTAATTACTTCAGCTACATAAAAAAATTAAAGAGGAAATCAAATTTTATAAAGTAAGAGTTCATACACTATGTTAACTCGAAAAAATAAGTGAAGAATTTATACAAATTTTACCAGGTCCCAGAATTGGTGGGTCGTAAGTCATCACTTATCACCCACCAATGCTAAAACCTCGAAACTTTATACTAATCCAAATAAACATGCTTTGTCTCCCTTTTGATATATAAACTGTCACAACGTCTTCTATCTTGGCGATGTGGGACTCAGTTTTCATGGAACATATATACCATTTGAAGTTGATCATCACGTCACCCCACACTCTCACATACTAATATTTGAAACAATAATGTGATTTCACTACACTTGCATATAGACGCCAATAAACGACGAGTGTTAACTTGGGTGAAATAAACAAAAATAACCTAAAACCATATTGTTATTATTACAACTTGTTATGTGAAGCATACAAATAACATGCTAGTCTTTTCACTCTATATGCACAACGTCTTACATTTGGAGTTGTTTTTGATCGTCACTCCACTTCACACGATCGAGCTAGAAAGTTGAAAATACTAATATTTGAAATTACGATGTAATTTAATTCAACCTCGCAAGCTTGTTTGAGCATGCATGTTTGTAATAACTCGCATCTCACATGACAAGTGCAAGCTTGTGAGTTGAAAAATTGATATAAAAATGTTATATGTTATAATCACCGTATATGGTACACTATGGTGCACAATCAGTTGATAACAAGACTAAATTATGTTATAAGCTTGACTAAAGAACTTAAGAAAAATGTTTGTTATGTTCAAACTTTGAGTCTTTTTAGCTAGACTAAAGGAGGCATTTAAAGCTCGTTACACCGTGTTACATACTCGTTATAACTACTCCCTTCCAGTTTGTTCAATCTCTGATAAACTATTAGTCCGTATGTTCTAAATAATAAGATCCACTTCATTTGTGTAAAGAGTTTGAAATACGTTCACTTAAAATAACTAGTATGAAAGATCATGCGCCTCGTAAAAGGGTGCGCGTATGAAAGTTCATGTGGTTTTAGATAGCATTTGTTTGGTCACGTTGGTTCAAGTTTTAATCTTATTATATTTATCATTTTTATAAACAGATTATACAACTTTCAATTACTATATTAATTACTTCAGCTACATAAAAAAATTAAAGTGAAAATCAAATTTTATAAAGTAAGAGTTCATACATTATGTTAACTAAAAAAAAAATAGTGAAGAATTTATACAAAGTTTACCAGGTCCAATAATTGGTGGGTCATAAGTCATTAAGTCATTACTTATGATCCACTACCGTTGAAACCTCTAAACCAATGTTTTGAAAACCGGGTTTATAATCGACCCGGTCTAGTCACCAGTCACCGTGTCAACCCGGTTTCCATTAAAAAAATATAAAAAATAAATAACCAGGTCAACCGCCGGGTCAACACGGGTCAACCGGTTCGACCGCCGGGTCAACCCGGTTTTTATAAAAAAAAATTGAAAAAACCAAACCCGGCCGGGTTTCGAGACCCGGGTCACTCAAAACCCGACGGGTCTAACCGGTTAACCCGGTTTTAGAAACCCGGGTTATTTTGACCCGTTTTTTTGCCCGGAACCGGTCCAACCGATTAACCCGGCCGGGTCGACCCGGGTTTCAAAACATTGCTATAAACTTTATACTAATCCAAACACACAAGCTTTGTATCCCTTTCGATATATATATATAAACTGTCACAACTTTTTCTATTTTGGCGATGTGGGACTCAGTTTTCATAGAACATATGTACCATTTGAAGTTGATCATCACGTCACCCCACACTCATGCTTATCAAAATTTCACGCATATTAATAGCTGAAACAACAATGTGATTTCAGAGTGTATATAGACGCCAATAAACGACGAGTGTTAACTTGCGTGAAATAAACAAAAATAGCCTAAAACTATATTGTTATTATTACAACTTGTTATGTGAAGCATACATATAACATGCTAGTCTTTTCAATCTATATGCACACCCTCGTACATTTAATTTGGAGTTGTTTATGATCGTCACCCCACTTTACACGATCAAGCTAGAAAGTTGAAAATACTAATATTTGAAACTAAGATGTAATTTAATTCAACCTCGCAAGCATGTTTGAGCACGCAAGTTTGTAATAACTCGCATTTCACATGACAAGTGCAAGCTTGTGAGTTGAAAGATTGATATAAAAATGTTATATGTTATAATCAGCGTATATGGTACATTATGGTGCACAGTCAGTTGATAACAAGACTAAATTATGTTATAAGCTTGATTAAAGAACTTGAGAAAAATGATTGTACAATGCTATCGAACCATGTGGTGATTTGTCTTTCATTATCTAACATAAAAGCCGACTTTCATCCTACCTATCCATTCCATCTTCATTCCTCCCATATTAAAATTTCATGTTCCTTGTTTATATTTTATCTCTAAGACGTTGATCTCGGCTCGCCTTCCTTCAAAAACAGCTAGTTGGTGTGGGTGGATTGCTAGACGGCATTTTGATCTCTTTGTGCCTCATGACGTAGATTTGTAATCTTCTTCTTGGTTGTTGTTTTTATCAATCTTTTAATTTTCTTTGTGGTTCTGTACATTCCATATGTTGTAGTTTCTCTCGTCTTTTGGAGTTTGTTAAAATTATTCTTAGCCTTAAAAAAAAAGTATTTCCGTTAGAAAAATGAATTAGAAAGGAATATTAAAAGGATATAAACAGAAAAGAAAAAAAAAAATGAAGATGACATTTTAGAAAAGAATTGAGACTAGGATATAGTCATATTGTGCAAACGAAAGAGAGCGTTTAACAACTTTTTTTGCTAGTACAATATGTGAAACTCTTAAACTTGTCACATGATCAGTATGATAACTCTCACTCAACTTGATTAACCTTTGATAAATTATCAGCCCATATTGCATAATAAAATTAAGCTCATTCGCGTACAAAGATCAAAATAAATTCACTTAAAAGAATATTGTGAAAGTTCATGTAAATTTAGATAGCATTTGTTTGGTCATGTTGTTGGTTCAAGTTTTAATCTATTGGATATTTTTATAAGTAGATCATAGTATTATTTATTTATATATTTTTCTTTTATTAATTAATTCAGCTACATAAAAAAGTTTAGAATTTATATTTTGCTAAAGAATAGTTGATGCGTGATAATAATTAGGGAGAATTTCATATATATCCCTCATTTGGTTCAAAATTTCATATATATCCAATCTAACTTGAAAATTTCATATATATCCCTCATTTGGTTCAAAAATTTCATATATATCCAACCTAACTTGAAATTTTCATATATATCCAATCTAAAACTTAAAATTTTCATATATGTCCAAATACCCAATTTATA
Organism: Chrysanthemum makinoi; assembly: GCA_910596185.1. Lineage (NCBI taxonomy): Eukaryota > Viridiplantae > Streptophyta > Magnoliopsida > Asterales > Asteraceae > Chrysanthemum > Chrysanthemum makinoi. Next base: position 315,088,181 of record OU343220.1, on the reverse strand, counting down.
TATAATTAAAATCTTAAACTACGTATTAGTACACATGGGTTACGAATATTATTATGATCCGTAATAAACAATTTCAGTACACAAAACATATGTATACTTCATTGCTCCAAATACAATATATAAACATGCTTTTATGATTTATATATTATATTTGGAGCAATGAAGTATACATATGTTTTGTGTACTGAAATTGCTTATTACGAATCATAATAATATTCATAACCCATGTGTACTAATATAGTGATTTGAGAGATTGTTTATATGGAAATAAAAAATATACACGTGAATTAAAAAATAAATAAATAAAATTAAAAAGCGCGAAAGGTTTAATGGTCATTTAACATTAAATGATAATAAATATGTATTTTAAAATTTTAATTAAATATAAATTGGGTATTTGGACATATATGAAAATTTTAAGTTTTAGATTGGATATATATGAAATTTTCAAGTTAGGTTGGATATATATGAAATTTTGAACCAAATGAGGGATATATATGAAATTCTCCCTAATAATTACGAGTACTTATTAGGCATCAGCGTTGCTCCAGGAAACTTTATACTATTCTAAAATCACATGATCCGTTTGCCTTTTGGTATATAAACTGCCACAACTTCTTCTACTTAGCCAATGTGGGACTCTATTTTCATGAAACATATCTAACATTCAAAGTTGATCATCACGTCATCCCAAACTCACACTAATCACAATTTTAGTGATACGTACTAATATTTGAATCAACAATGTGCTTTCTCTTCACTTGCATATAGACGCCAATAAACGACGAGTGCATGAAATAAACAAAAAGAACCTAAAACCATAGTGTTATTATCTTTTCATTTACAACATGTTATGTGAAGCATACATTGTTGGAAATGTATATATTTACAAACATGTGAATGTCCGGATTCGAACTCGTGACCACGGGATTGCACACATTAGCGAATGAGAATTAAAGTTAATAATTAATGTTTATGTTTACGATTAATTATTGCACATTAAGTCCGGTTAACGATCGTTAAGTATTTAACGGAAAAATGACTAACGACCGTTAAATAAAAAGAGAAGGACTAGTAATGGAAAATCTTGAAAGAAAAAGTTATGGGTTTTCTTGTGGGCTTGTCCTATGGCCGGCCACAATGGGTTGTCCCAACCCAATCCCTAACTTGTTTCCAAAGTTTCCCTACTAGTATATAAAGAGGGTTAGGTTCTAGGGTTTCATACACTTGTGCATTGAATTAACCCTAGATCTCTCCTCTCCTCTCTCTAGTCATATTCGGCCGAACACCCCATTTGTAAGGGAGTTTGATTTCGTTTTTCTTAAACGAGGACTTGTGTTAGATCTAGCAATCGCTTGATTCGTTGGTTAATTCGTGTGTACAAGAACGTGGTAGTAAGACATTATTCTTACACCATTTGGTTTGAGTTGTAGAACGGTAAGGGACAACTCTTTAAACCACTTCTTTGGTTTGATCAAGAGATCTGACATTCGCAAGAGGTACGTTACGCATACTTTCAGTTAATTATTTATTTGTTATGATTTTAGTCTTTCGCTGTGTACTCTTGATGTCTTTATGTTTTATTGTATTTTATATATCATAAACTCAACAGTGGCATCACGAGCCTTGTATAACAAGTAATTAATTACTGAAACACATAATTAAAATAAACATGAATGTGTTATTATTTGTATGCTTAGATCTAGGGTTTGCAAAACCTAAACCCTAATTTTGAGGGGGGGGGGCGTTTTTTTAAGGTGCCCTAATTAGGGTTTTGTAAACTATTGTTTTAATTGGATTAGAAACCCTAAGATGCATGCAACTTTATGTGTATATGCGTAACTTTGATTTAATTGCATTAATTGTTAAGTGTAATTTTATGTCCATGATAATTATCTGCATGTTTTATCATGGATCTGCTTTTATTGTATGTCTTTCATGTTTAAGTGATATACACTAAATTATGATAGATCTAAAATTGGGTAAGACCTCAATAATTATTAATTTAATCAATTATGTGCTATGTGATATGTATTTAATTTTGACTTGTGCAATCGATGAATCGATGCATGTGGTTCACCTTGTACATAGATGAAAACGGGTGAAAGTCTTAATTAAATATATGCATATTGACAGATCTAGAATTGGTTATTAATAGGATTTATCAAAACGTTTGCATGTGGCTATTTGATATGCATGACTTTTATTTGTTATGCATTCATTGTTTATTTGTTTATTTTTATAAATACTTGCTTGTTTGTTATGTGTAACAAGGGTATTTTTACAAGAAAAATAAACTGACCTAAACAATGGTGAAACATGTATTTTTAAGAATAGTAATCATAATCGTTTAATTGATTGATGACTTTGGTACAAATGGTCTGAAAGGCTCACCCATGAGAATGAACTAATAAAAGGGGTTTAAAGAAGTGCGCACAGTCACACTGAAAGGATGTCTAAGGTTGTGCTTTAGCACGTACCTGGTCCTCTGCCCCCTGTAAGTTCGAATGGAGCTACTTAGTAAGCCATTAATGTGCAAACACATCTTAAGGGCGAATTAGTTTTAATTCCATGCGCCACTTCGGTGGTAATTATCTGAAACACTAAGTGTTTACACTTAAGCAAAAGTACGGTATAATGGATGATAATTAATACTAAATTCCTTGATTGGTGAACCCAATACCTCAATTAAAGTTTGATGATGAAAAGCTTATACATTAAAACAAGATATAAATGTTTTAATAAAAACTATGCTACAAAGATGAATGCATGACATCTTTGTACATATTTGATTTAACATCAAAACTATTACCCTTTAATTTAAGTTATATGCCATCCAATGAAACGGAAACACCTAAGATTACTTTCTATTTGCGTGAGAACATGACTTAGATCTTAATCAAAGGGTAAAATGTCCACGTGTCGTGAGAACGGGCATGGACGATTTTGCAGTTTATTAAGTTGGACAACTTAATTGAGTTAGGCAGTGAGAACTGGCAACTCAAGGCATAAAATGGGATAAAACATGTTTACATGGCGATTGATATTGGCTATATGTAAATCCCATAAATCTAGGAATTGCAATTGATATTGGCAATTGAGCAAATGCTCTACCATTTTGTATAAGGTTCATTACTAGCAGATCAACTGACGTGATGAAATTATGACAATTTGGATCCTAGTTTTCAATAAATATTAATTGGTTATATGACTATGAACCTTGGGTATTTAATTGTTTATTGAAAAGGAAAATTATCGAAAATACTAAAATTGAATTTTGTAATTCTTTTGAATGTATAAATGCAACATTTAACCGTAAACGAGGTTTAGTCTTTGATTAGTAAATTGATCCATTCTGCTTTCAAACAAATGTTTGATCGAGAATAATTTACCGAAAAGACAAACGAAGTCTCTTTTCCATGGGAGAAGCATGAGACTCAATCCTATTCCTTTTCATGAATGAGAAAGGTATAATAGGAACATTTGAATTGTCTAAATTCTAATGTAACTCTTAGCAATGAATTGCACATCTTATTTTCCATAAAGATTTCATTATGAATCCTTTGTAACAACATGAATGTTGGTTAACTGGAAAACATGTATATGAGTTACTAGATTAGAAGCTAGACAAATTACCGCAAAAATTGGTAAAAGGCAAACTAGCATATTTTTATCTAGTTGTTTTGCTTTAGCCTTTAAGGGTACTACATACCAGTATGGGGATGGTAGGCCTGTTAAGGAAGAAATTGCATACCAAATTTTTCGAGTTAATAACATTGATGGATATTCCATTATTCATAGAGTAGAATACACCTTTTAGTACCCTAGTAATGATTACGTATGGTTCTTTAAAGGTGTAGGAAAGTAAATAGCAAGCAAGTTGTTTTCACTGGTTATGGAACACTTACAATGTTGTCAGATTCAGTGAGAGCATTTGTGTTGCATTTCTGAATAAGAAGTTGTTTTAATGATTTCTAATTCAGTGGGAGCTACAAGCCTTATTTCCTGTGTAGTAACCAAGATTATCTTCAAAGATAATTACTTTCCAATTGTAGACACTTATGTTTTTAAGGATAGTCGTGTACGTTTCCTTACTAAACAATATAGTTCTACATCTACTTGTTATATCTATGACACAAATCATATTAATCAAATAAACGAACGTGTATCGTGTTGTTTATATGCTACATGATGTTGTTCCATGCACAAGTGGGAGAAATCTTTATTATGTGCAAGGTACAACACATATTAATATGATTTAAATGAATTCTCTTGACTGAAAAGTAAGAGAATAACGTTCTAATAGGAAGTATACATTTAAATATGTATGATTGCCCTGTTAAGAACATGTGTCAAGATGATAACAAAGACTACTTTATTTTAAATATTTATGTCATTCAATATTTAAGAAACACTTGTAGTTACAATTTATGTTATGTGAAAACGTGAACTAGATTGTAGCCCAAGGTAAAATATCCACGTGTCGTGAGAACGAGCATGGATGATTCTGCAGTTTCTTACATGGAACATTTCATGGAATGACATAATTAAATGAAGTAATCTAATACTACCTTGAATTTGAGTATTCGTTGAATGACTTAAATATATGTAGTAAATATTAACTTGAAATATTAATTGAAACTCGAGGCGGTGTTCATAATTACTTTAATTATAAATGTTTATGATTTTGTAAAGTCACAAACATGAAGTCTTTTAATATAAGACTTAGAATATAAAGTAAGACGTTAACTTGCTATGTTTTAAGACATATGCATGAAGTCAATGAGTTGATCAATGACTTATAACGTATAGTGGGATTATAACTAATATGTTTTTTGACTTGGTCAAAAATATTTGTGTTATAATACATGCAATTGAATTGGTAATTCTATTGTACCATTAAGTTTTACTTTGTTGGTAAATAGGTAAGCCAAAAGAGTAGATGGTTATCTAAAATATTGTTAGATTTTCTTACAATATTAATTCTAAGGAAATACCATAGTTTTATGGTATGTTCTGTTGGAAGAATCAAAATCTGTTGGCATTATTTGATTCAAGATAACTATAGTTTCTTCCAAAAGTTATCAAGGTTAGTAGATTGAGTATAGATTGAATATACTCAATAAGACTCCAACCTAGAAGATTAATAAGACACCATTTGTTTATGGAATGTGATGAATCACATTAAGTCTTATAAATGAAGTTCAGAATTTGTTAAACTACTTATAGAGTGAGTTGTAACAAACTAATGTTAGGAACTGTTAATGTTTTTTGTAATATCCCAAAAGAAAATAATGTATTGTTGCTCTACTTGCTAAACTATTTAAAGGTAATCTTTAAATTTTTAAAGGCAAGTGGGAGTTTTGTTTAGATCTTGAAAGATTGAATTACAAAATACATAATCTTCTAAAATGCACTAGCAAATATCATGATGAGGCTAAACATGAAAATGATAGACCTTAATATGATGGAATTGTCATTCATAGATCCGTAAGGATATCTCAGATATTTAATATGCTGAGGAATATGAGTTACATGATCATGGTAAGCCTGTTAATCATAATGATAAATTTACCAAATGTTGAATTGTGGAAAATCAATCATACTATGAATGTAGAGATGCTGTCCATAAAGATAATCAACTTTAGATACATGATTTATCTTAATAAATGAAAATGAATTTCTTGAAAGGATGGAAACCCTAGTGGTTTAAATCTTTGTGTAGAAATCATATGGACAATATTGTACATGTATTTAATGTATGTCTAGTGATAATAATATCAATCATACTTAAGCAATTAACTATGATTGAATATTCTTTCCTAGATACATTAAATAGAAGTATCAAGATTATAATTGTCATACTTAGTTTCATTGATATGAAACGTTGACAATGCATATCAAAAATCTTTGTTCTGGAATTACTTTTGCGAGGACGATAAGTAATGCAAAGGAGTTTTCATGAATTCAAATAATCTTTGAATATGTACAGACTGCAAGAATCCATGAATGGATATATGCATGCATCTAGGAGATGATTCTTATGTTTAATATTAAATCCATGTTTGATTTAATGATTAAAATAAGATAAGCTCATAAGTATTCCTGAAAGCTAGTGGGAGTATTATTTTCGTAAATCTTATATGTTGTATGGGCAACTACATTCCACCTAAATTAAGTTTTAGTTGGGAATGAAACTTCGTTTGTAAGATTTGGAAATATGACATACAACCTTGGAATATATGTTTATTACTATAAACATATGCGGTAAAATAAATGAGTCTAATAGAACATGATGGATATATAATGAGATCTTAAAGTCTAACTTGAAGATTCATCATGTACATCATGTTGTAAGATTGTTGTGTCATGCTTGATTACAAGATGATTTGACAACGTTGAAAGTTGTTAGTGTAATAAATATTTTAAAAGGAAATATGTTTGGATTTAGAATCACATTCCACAGTCTGGAGATGCTCCTAGATTCTATGGATGTAAATATGACAATTTGTTTCATAATTGTCATTGCCAACAAAACTTGAGTTTTGGTAGGCACCAACATTACACTGTAACTGTTCAAATGTTTACGGATGTTTAAAGAGCATATTGTTGTATACAATGATGCTAGTATAATTGAGATGACACTCAATTCTAGTAATGGTATCCTTGATGATGACCATGTTGACTAGTTATGCTCAAATAAGAGCATAGTTGCATTATACATTAAAGAATAAAGAATACTTTAAAACTTTAAGGTTTTGAAAGATAATTGTCATAAAAGGGTGGTTCAGGTTATCACGCACCTTATGGAATGATATGACAATATCAAGATATGTGTAAACATATACAAGAAATTAACTTATTGAATTCTTGAAATAAGTATTCTCAAAATTCCTATAGATCAAAGTTAGTTGAAATTATGCCTTGTCAACAAGTATGAGTTGCATGACTTGTGGCAAAATTCATTAACTAAGAATTATCATGCATTGATCTATTTAGTATTTGGATAAAAGGATATTCTAAACATTATTATTGAAATGAAATAAAATATTTTGTTATGTTTATTGTTCATTTATTATGATGTTATCCTATATTTACATGTTTAAATCCTTGAATAACTTAAGTTATTCTAAATAGTCCGTTGTCAATCAATAACATGGGAATGATATTGAATTAAGACAAATCTGAGTATTAGTTAGAATATACTTGAAAGTATATTGATGCGTAGCATGACTAATTTCAGATGATATTCAATGTATTGAGTATAGGACTTATCCCACCCGCATGATAATACTTTATGGATCTTTGTCATTAAGTATATCATGAATATTTATCCTCTGACTTGAGATACAAGAGATATGTCATGGATGTAGTGCATTTTTGTGAAGCAATCTAACGCTATACGTAACTGGTAGTTATAAGGGTTGTTTTCAGAAGTGTTACGAAATTTATGAATCATGCTTGTAGTCAAAATGGGATTTGTTTCCTTCAAATTTATTTTGAAGTATAATACTGCTGGGCCCCTCGTAGGATTGTTAAGATGTTTGTATGGCCATACCCAAGGTCTTCTGGAATATGTTCAGAAGAGTTGGTAATCTTAATCAATCATATAAAGCGAGAAACATAATAGTTAATTAAGAAATAAGTGAGATCCATATTCTTATTAACATGGTATTAGAAACAAAAGGATGAATATGATGATGAATCATCAAACTTGGTTTTTCTCCAGAAAACCATACACGAGTTGTACCGGGGGCATTGGCGTGTTGCTAGACGCTAACCAATGTCATTTCATGTTTTGTAAACATATCCAAGTGGGAGCTGTTGGAAATGTATATATTTACAAACATGTGAATGTCCGGATTCGAACTCGTGACCACGGGATTGCACACATTAGCGAATGAGAATTAAAGTTAATAATTAATGTTTATGTTTACGATTAATTATTGCACATTAAGTCCGGTTAACGATCGTTAAGTATTTAACGGAAAAATGACTAACGACCGTTAAATAAAAAGAGAAGGACTAGTAATGGAAAATCTTGAAAGAAAAAGTTATGGGTTTTCTTGTGGGCTTGTCCTATGGCCGGCCACAATGGGTTGTCCCAACCCAATCCCTAACTTGTTCCCAAAGTTTCCCTACTAGTATATAAAGAGGGTTAGGTTCTAGGGTTTCATACACTTGTGCATTGAATTAACCCTAGATCTCTCCTCTCCTCTCTCTAGTCATATTCGGCCGAACACCCCATTTGTAAGGGAGTTTGGTTTCGTTTTTCTTAAACGAGGACTTGTGTTAGATCTAGCAATCGCTTGATTCGTTGGTTAATTCGTGTGTACAAGAACGTGGTAGTAAGACATTATTCTTACACCATTTGGTTTGAGTTGTAGAACGGTAAGGGACAACTCTTTAAACCACTTCTTTGGTTTGATCAAGAGATCTGACATTCGCAAGAGGTACGTTACGCATACTTTCAGTTAATTATTTATTTGTTATGATTTTAGTCTTCCGCTGTGTACTCTTGATGTCTTTATGTTTTATTGTATTATATATATCATAAACTCAACATACATATAACATGCTTGTCCTTTCAATCTATATGCAAACCCTCTTACAATTGGAGTTGTTTATAAGCGTCACCCCACAGTCATACGATCGAGCTAGAAAGTTGAAACTACGATGTGATTTGACTGAATTTGAGCCTGTTTGTAATTACTGGCATATAGATGTCAGTACATGAAAAGTGCAAGCTTGTGAGATGAAAACATGATTAAAAAATGTTATATGTTATAATCAACGTGTATGATACATTATGGTGCGGACCAATTGATAACAAGACTAGATTATGTTATATGCTTGATTTTAAGAACATAAGAAAAATGTATATTAAGTTCACACTTTGAGTCTTAGGTCTTATGTATTTTACCTAGTGTTAAGATCGACTTGGTTGTCATCGCAACGTGCAGATTATATACCAGTTAACTTCAAAGCTTGCTATTACTATAAAGAAAGAGACTCTCTATAGGAGCAAATAGGATTAACAGACTCTTGCGCCACTAGGATACGTGAACACTTCATACCGATCTACACTCATCCGATACATGTACGTTGTGGTATATCAACTAGCATGGACTCCTTTCTTTAAACAATGTTGGATTAAGTTGTCAAAGTTGTCAATGTGAGATCATCCGTGTATACATTGTCTGATCCACAATCTGATTTCAAATTCTATCTAAAAGATGAAACGATTCAGAAACACATGACTTATACGCTACCATTTACACCAAAATGGCCTTACTTCTTAAGCTTCAAAAAGTGCAGCTTAAATTGCTTATCTTGAGGGGTGTTTGGGTAAACTTATGTTTAAAAGCTTATGTGTTTTCAAAAATCCACAATCCAAGGGATTCTGCTTCTTATTTTCCTTCCCAAAAATTTCCTTCACAAAAATGAAATAAGCCTTTTGACATAAGCCTCACAAAACAAAGTATTTAATAGCTTTTCCAAAATGCAATAAGTTATTGACCACTCAAAATAAGCTTACCCAAACACCCCATAAGGTCAACTGTCATTGCAATTTTTCATGAAAAGAACCTATTCCTGTCGATTTACCTTGATCTTTCTCGTTTTTGCTATACTAGTGTAAACAGACAATAAAAAAGCGAAACTTACAAAGGTGAAACATTATAACCTCGGAAAAAGCTATACCTCTAATGCGATCAAGACCATTGTCTGAAATCTGGTCACAATAGTTGAAATTCAAGGCCTGAATGTTCTCACAGTCCTTAAAAGATGACCCCTGTGACGAGATGACATCCATCCAGCTATCATCAACTCCAGGATATTCACACAAATCGATATCCTTCATAAACAAAATAGCATAATTTAACACACTTTGTTGCACATACATAAATGAATAATCCATCTTGCTACTCGTGATCCCATACCTGCAGAGCATAACCTCGAAAAGCCTCAAGATTGGTCGTGTTTCATGCTTCTCTTGAAACCCAACGCCATCTGGTCTAAGTTAATTGGGTTATCATAAAAAAAAGACTTACCTTCGTGTTCCATAGTCATGAAAACATCGGTGGTTCTTGCTGGCTTATTAGAGCCTTTTATGCCAACATGCATTTTCCATTGAGATAAGTCATTTGCACTTATGCACTTCCAGAGGTAAAACATGTTCTCGTGAATTAACATTCTATCCCCTCGAATGTTGTGTTCAATTTGAGATATAGAAAGAAAAAGAAAAAAGATATTATTGAATCCCACATCGGTCAAGCAAGAAACATATTCTCGGCTTATATATTCTGATGATTGTCATGCTCTCAAGTTGAGGTCAATAGATGTTGTTCCTTGAAGTATAAATGGGTTTTGGTAAATATTATTACCAAAACTTCATTTTCTTCCGGAACAATTTCTAAAATTATTAACTTTTTTTTCCACTATTCTTTTGTGCCTTAGAGATATGGGTGTAGTGACGTAAACGCAACGCCAATATTACATGGTAAGGTTATGGTAATGCCTAGTATCTTTTGTATGTTTTTTATAATTGATTTTTTGTATTTTAATTGAGTATAGTGAAACTAAATTAAAATACAAAAAATGGTAAAGAGTGATAAGAAAAGTGAAGAGTGAAAATGGTGATGTGATATGACGTGACACCACCTTTTGGGTTTGGCTTGAGCCACCACACCCAACCCTCTTAGCGATACAATTCATATAAACTATTCTTATTATCTCCCGAAGATTACTCACAGTGACTGAATAACGCTAAAAGTGACCGGGTACATAACTTTCACAGTGTAGTTCATGTTTTAGAGCCTCTTGAATCTAAAGGCAAAACGGGGGTCCCACCATCGGCTGAAAATGGTGCATAATTCTAGTTCTTTGTTTCTTGAGTGACTGACATGAAGTTTAGCATACTTGATAAGTCAATAAGTTTGACGTATCGATCAAGCTTTTATACAGCTTACAAAGCTTTCGAACGCCCTAATCGGATTTAGAAGTTTAGCATACTTGATAAGTAAATAATTTATGTTTTAACATTAAAAACATAAATTTATTATTTTAGATAATTATATACTCTTTAACATTCTTAACTAACTAATAAGTAGCTGCATAAAAATATGTGGTATGTTATGGTGCACAACCAATCAAGAGTAAGCCTAGAATAAGTTTTCTATTCGATATAAAAACTTAAGAAAAACTCAAGGTTATTCATCTTTACCATTTTTTAAGCGCACATATTCAAGATTCAGCAATACTTGAACTTTTTGTATGTATTGCAATTCGTAAAAGTATATAAACAGAATCGAGATTGTCATATTGTGCAAATAGAAGAGAACGTTTAACAACTTTTTTTGCTAGTCCAATATTTGAAGCTCTTTAAACTTTATCACCTGATCGATATAATGACTCTCATTAAACTTGATCAGTCTTTTGATAAACTTAGCTCATATTCCATAAAAAAATCAAGTTCATTCGCGTAAAAAAATCAACTTCGTTTAGCATTTGTTTGTCCACGTTAAATCAAGTTTTAATCTATTATTGTGATTCTTGTTATGTTTATATAAACAAATGCAGCCTTACAATATCTAAATATACATGTTTCTAGTTATTTAGACAATTAGACTTTTAGAGTGACACCCACAAACTAAAGTTCTATAGCATGTTTTTGTTTTAATCGTAATATTTATTTCAAATGTATATATAATCGAAGTTCAATGACGCCAGGTAATCACTTGCATACACTACACGACAAGTGTTAGGTTGTGAAGTTAACCATTGGCCTACGAGAACGAACCGGTGCTAAATCATCTAAAAGCAAAACATCACCTTTCTTCCAAGATACAAATTCATCCTCGGTGAACTTGATGCAAATCATACACATCATGGGTAGGCAGCGACTTACTATCACCAAACGTGACCGGTTGAAGTTTAAATACAACATTCTCCCATTCACCAGGTCCTCCACGAGCAAGCCACATACTATTGAACCCTTTCTTGCTTTTCCTTAACTCTAAAAGCTAGTAGTTAAACCTTTGCACCCCTACCGTAGTTATATTTTCATCTTTTTTTAGTAGTATATCTGTTTATCTAATATACTTTTGACATGGTTTCATCTAAACGGTTAAGGCAATTGAAGCTCGTTAATCCAAGTCCCCTAATCGACATAACTATCCCCCTTCAGTTAGATCAAACTTTAATAGATGATATGCCATTAAGCCAAGTCAAATAATCGATATAACTACTCTCGTTCAATTCAGTCAACTTTTGATACAGTTAATTATACATAATTAGATCAATTAATTTTATGTAAACATTAGGACTTGGAATGTCATATGTTTTACTCATATCTAGTTACATAAACAAATGGACTCTCAAACTTTGTAACGGGAAAGTTAGACTCCTTGCTAACAAATGTTTATACGTTTTGTTAACTAAAAAAGTGAACAACTAATATAAACTCCTCAAGACATAATATAAACTCCTAGCCTTTTGAGCTAGGAGCCATGTAGCCACAATTGTCGTTAAAAAAAAGACATACTAAAGCTTAATGTTAGGACTAACAAGAAACATCAGTATATCAGAAAACTTGATACTAATCCACACACATATTGTGCATATACATTGTGGTATATATTATGTAGCATAGTTTGTCTTCTTTTAACTATGCGGGATTCATAGCTTTTAACTATTAGAATCGTCATGAAACATTTTCATCGAATAGGAAACATCTTCATGTATCCACTCTAACTTCATTCCCACCTTGGCAGCCCCGCCATAATGAAATTTCAGGTTCCTAATTAGTAGTTAATCCTCTATCTTATGATTTTCGAGATATATAGTTTTATCAAAATGTGTGTTTTAGTGACATTATCACCATCACCAAACGTCGCTTGGCAACGACTTACCATCACAAAACGTGACTAGTTGAGGCTCAAATACAAAATTTTCTCCTTATCTCTAAAAGCTAGTAGTTAAACCTTTGCATACTTTGTGACATATTTTCATTCACCGGTTAAGGTATTTACAGCTTGTTGAGCCGTGTCACATAATCTACATAACTACTCCCGTTATATATGATCAATCTTTGATTAATGATATGCCCCAAAGCTGAGTCACATGATCGATATAACTACTCGTGTTTAATATAGTCAATCGTTGATACATATAATTATACATAATTAGATCAATTCATTTTTATCTAAACATTAGGACATGGAACGTCATATAATTTAATCATATCTATATTTACATAAACAAATGGACATGAGTTTTTTAACGGGAAGTTAAGACTCCTTTTATCAACAAAAAAATATAGATTTTTTTTTTCCGAACAGCCAATATATTAAATTATAAAAAGCTAGCAAGGAGCTAGAAGATTACAAGTGAGAAACCTTTTACAGGGAAGAAAAACATAATTACAAATTGAAAGAGCACCATTGTGGCCAATTGATGTGCGGTGGCTTGGTTCTATTAGAGAGCCAAAGGAAACTTGTTGTTTTGATTTCTTTGAAAGCGAATCGGATTGAAGGGGCTTTGTTGGCAAAGGTGCATTCGTTTCGGGTTTTCCATATGGACCAACAGTAGGCTATGATAATGAGGTTTATGAGTTTGCCTTTTCTTTTGTTGAACAAAGACGATTTGTGCAATTCGAAGAGTTCTTTCAGTTGGGACGGTTTTGTAGCGGGAAGTTTACACCAATTTATAGTATGTGTCCAAAGCAAATCTGCAAAGTTACAATCCAAGAAAAGGTGTTGAGCCGTCTCGTTGAGGGTGTTGCACAGGGGGCATATGCTAGATATTTGTGGTATGTTACGTTGGAGAAGTAGGTCTGATGTCGGTAACCGGTTCATCTCTAAACGCCAACACATGATGTTTACTTTTAAAGGAGCGATCTTATTCCACGGGAAAATCCTTTGGTTTGTCCCATGCCTTGTGGACTGTAATTTGGCTTTCATTGATTTGACTGTAAACAATCCAGACGGATCGTCCTTCCACGTCCATGAGTCTTGCGCTTCCGATAGGGTAAGGTTCTGAATTTGTGATAGCACGTCTTGCAATTGGTGGATTTCGGTTGGAGACGCTGGGGGTTTAGACCAACTCCATTCCCATTGAGAAAATCTTCCATTGCCTGTGCATCTGTCTTTAATAAAGCAACCTTTATTTCTTTCCAATCTAAAGAGTTCTGGGTAGGTGATGTAGAACGGCGTCTGTCCCCTCCACAAATCGATCCAAAAACTGATTCTTGAGCCGCATCCTACCTGACCTGTAAACATGTTCTCGAGCGACATATCAATGGGTTTTAGGTGAGAGTTTAGTTTCGCAATGCTCAACCAAACTCCCGCAAAACTGGTTTTATAAGGCAACAGGGAATAGTTCCTTTGTGTGAAATGGATGGTAGAGATGGTACGTCCCCAAAGGCTATTTGGTTCTTTACGGTACCTCCACCACCATTTGGATAGTAATTAAAGCCAGGTTTTTATCATTTAAACAGCCCAACCCGAGCCCGCCCGAGTCCACAGGTGCAATGACTCGATCCCAACACACCCATGCAATTTTCCTAGAAGCCAAAGTACCCCCCAAAAGAAAGTTCTACGAGTCGATTCAAGTTTGGAGATTACACTTACCGGGGCCTTTTAAAGCGAGAAATAGTGCGTTGGGAGGCTGTCAAGCACATACTTTATCAAGGTGATGCGTCCACCAATCGATAGGGTTGTGGTTTTCCAATTGGATAATCGGTTTTCAAAGGTTCGGATTACTGGGGACCAATTTTTTATTCTATTCATGTTAGCACCAACCATGAGACCAAGGTAAGTAAATGGGAGGGGGCTGTTTTTACAGTTGAGAATAGTAGTGGCGGCTTCAATGGTTTCCTGGGATAGGTTGATTCCATAAAAGCAAGATTTATGGAGGTTTATGCGCAGGCCGGAAGCTAGGTAAAAACACCTCATTATTCTCATAATGTTCAAGAGATAGGTTGAGGACCAGGATCCAATGATAATTGCATCGTCAGCATATAAGAGGTGGGAGATGGTAGGGCCGAAATTTGGTAGTTGGGTTCCAGCAATAAGCCCAATCCTTGAGGCCCTCTGGATTATGTTGGAGAAAGCCTCCATAGCAATCAGGAAGATAAAAGGGGAGAGCGGATCGCCCTGTGGTACTCCCCTTTCACTGTTAAATTCGGATGTGGGACACCCATTGACCAAGACTGATGATCTTGTTGAAGATAATATGCCACTCATCCATGCTATCTATCTTTCATGGAATTTCATTTGTTTCATGATGGAAAGTATGAAGTCCCAACTCACTGTGTCATAGGCTTTCTCAAAATCTATTTTTAAGCAGTACGCTTCTCTTTTGCATCTCTTTAACCAGGTGATAATCTCATTGAGCATTAGAGGGCCATCGAGGATGTTACGATCAGAGAGAAAGGCTGATTGGGTAGGAGAGATGACACTAGCAACTTTTGTTTCGATGCGGTTTGCCAGGACTTTGGAGATGATCTTTTTTATGCATCCAATTAGGGTATGGGCCTGAAATCTTTAAGAGATTTAATAGCTTGGAATTTTGGGATGAGGACAATATGCGAAGAGCTGCACCCGGGACTTATTGAGCCTATCGAATAGAAATCAATGAGGATGTTGAGAAAATCAAGTTTGAGTAACTCCCAATATCTTTTGATAAAGCCCATGTTAAAACCATCTGGCCCGGGGCCTTTTCACTGTCGCATTGCCAGACCGCCTCAGTGATTTCTTTAAGGGTAAATGGGGTGATGAGGTAGGCGGCATCATCTTCACTGAGGGTTTTGAGTCCATGGCAGATTATCTCTGGTTTTTCTCATGGGTTCTTTGAATTTTTCTTCAAAAAAATGGAGGGTTTCTGCTCGGATTGTTGTGGGATCGGTACACCAAGCATCTTCAATTTGGAGGCCATTAATTCTGTTTTTGGCAACACGGCTGTTGATGAAAACATGGAAGAAGGACGAGTTTTCATCTCCGTTCTTGACCCAATTGGCTCTCGATTTTTTTTGAAGATCCATTGCTCTTGATTGTTCCAAGGTTTGTAGTTGTCTCTTTGTTTCAGTCCATAGTGAGAGTTCATTCTCTGTGTAATCCCAGTAGTCGATTATTACAACTGTTAAGTTTATAATACATGACATAAAATAAAACATGTAGACATCAAGAGTACACAGCGGAAGACTTAAAGATCATAACAAATAAATTAATTAACTGAAAGTATGCGTAGCGTACCTCTTGCGAATGTCAGATCCTTTGAGCAAAACAAAGAAGTGGTTTGAAGAGTTGTCCCTTACCGATCTACAACTCAAACCAATATGGTGTAAGAATAGTGTCTTACTACCACGTTCTTGTACACACGAATTAACCAACGAATCAAGCGATTTCTAGATCTAACACAAGTCCTCGTTTTAAGGAAAAACGAAACCAAACTCCCTTACAAGGGGTGTTTGGCCGAATAGGGACAAGAGATAGGAGATGAGAGATCTAGGGTTAATTCAATGCACAAAGTTATGAAAAAACCCTATAACCTAGCCTTGTTTATATAGTAGATGGAAAACTATGGGAACAAGTTAAGGATTAGGGCTTGGGGAATCCCCCTTGGCCGGCCATGATGAAATCCCAAGGGAATCACTTTCAAGATTTTCCATTACTAGTCCTTCTCTTTTTATTTAACGGTCGTTAGTCATTTTTCCGTTAAATACTTAACGATCGTTAACAGGACTTAATGTGCAATAATTAATCGTAAACATTAACATTAATTATTTAACTTTAATTCTCATTCGCTAATGTGTGCAATCCCGTGGTCACGAGTTCGAATCCGGACATTCACATGTTTGTAAATATATACATTTCCAACAACAACTAGGGCTTCAAGTTGGGCTGATAGTATTTCTTTCTGGGTTGTATGCGAGCGGTGCCATTCTTTTAGAGCATATTTCACTCTCTTGAGCTTTGTTTTCGGTATTTGATCAGGTCTTCCAAATGCCACACCAGAATTGAGGCTGTTTTTTACAATGTCATCACAGCCAGGTTTTGAGAGCCAAGAGCTAAAATGGCGGAATGGTGGTGGCCCAAAGTCTACATCTGATGTAGTAAGGATTAGGGGTCGATGATTAGACAGTGATCAGGGGAGGGCTGTAAAGGCAGCAGTGGGCCAGAGATTCATGATATCTGATGATACAAGTATCCTGTCTATTTTGCTCTTCTTTGTACCATTGTCTGCGATATAGGTAAACAAGCTACCTTGCACGGTGTACTCAAGTAAACTGTTTTGGTGGATGAAAGTATTGAAAGCGAGGGCACATGAGTCCACGAATTGCGAGTTTTTGCGTTCAGAGGGTTGGCGGACAACATTGAAGTCGCCAAGGAGGATCCAGAGACCTTGTGTGTTGGAGATTAGGGATGAGATTTCATTCCACAAGTTTTGTTTAGCATTGAGGTCCTGTGGTGCGTAGAGGTTAAGGATGTTACATGGTGAGGTGACACCATTGATAATTCCAGATGTTACCAGGTAATGAGTGGATTTAATTACATTGTTCAAGGTGAAGGTGGATGGGTCCCATATGCTTAAGATTCCTCCAGATCTTCCTTCACTACCGGTTGAGGGGATGAAATCATATTGGTAGTTTGGATTACCCCATAGGTTGGTAGGATACAGGCTGTGTTCATCGGGTCGGTGTGTTTCTTGTAGGCAAACAAAGTTGAGGTGGTGGTTTTGTTTGAGTTGTTTAACCCAGTTGGCTTTGGCTCGCTCTTTGATGACACGGATGTTTAGGGTTATGAAATTCATTGGGAATCGGTTCTTTCACGGTCTCGGCTAATTAATGGATTCACCTATGTTTCATAGTCCTTGAGTTGAATGCCGATACACTCGCCAACTGCCATCGTTTCCCTAGCTTCATCAGTGTGTATGTTGATGAAATGGTTTGCATGAAGCATATCGTACATCTGAAGTTGATCATTTAAGGTTTTCATGAAACATATGTTACATTTGATGTTACCCCACACTCACACAAACCAGAAAATGTTCTTCATACAAATATATGGAAAAACAATTTGGTTCCTCGTCACTTACATATATAGACCCCAATCCATGACGAGCGTTAGCTTGCGAGTTAACCATTATTGGTCTAGCACTGTTAACCTATCTAGAAGCGAAACATAACCTTTCTTCCAAGGTATAGCAACTCATTTCTCCTCCAAGATCTTGATGCATTCGTCACTTGAGTATGCAGCGGCTTACCATCAACAAATATGAACAGTTTTGGTTCAAACACAATAATATCTCGTTTGCATGTCCCTCCATGAGCAACAACCTTGTTGTCCAACCATGTCGAACTTTGTGAAACCAGCTTTGGTCATATTAGAATCTTGAGTGAATGCAAACCATCTTTCGTTTATCCATTCCAGCTTCTTTACAGCATTTGCAGCCTTCCATAGTTAAATTTCATGTTCCTAATTAATATATAGTCTTTAATTTTATACAATAGATTTTAAGATTGTTTCATCTAAACGTTTGTAGTCAATTTATACTTGACTTCTAATGTTCTAACCGTCTAATGTTAAGTATCAACTACTTCAACGTAATAAAGAACACAAGTTATGAAACAAATGGATTCATAAATTTTGCAACCCCAAAAGTTAGGACTCCTTGGTAGAATGAGTTCGTGAATTTCAATAATTACGAGAAAAAAAATTCAAGAGTTCATATAAATTTTTCTCTTTTGCTTAAAAATGTGTATTGTATTGTTTAATTTGTTACTAACAATACAAGCTCAAGATAAGAGAAAACTTGATATTACCCCAAATTTGTATGATCCATATGCATTCTGGTATATAAGCTAGCATAGTTTATTTTGTTTTATCTATGCGGGATTCAAATCTGTCATGGTTTGCATGAAGCATATCGTACATCTGAAATCGTACATCTGAAGTTGATCATCAACATCATCCAACACAAACACAAACCACAAAATGTTATTAATATTACTATTTGAAAAACCAATGTGATTCCATTTGACTAGCCGTGTGTAATCACTTGCATATAGACGCAAATAGGGATGAGCACAGTACGAGTCTTGTACCGATACCGTACCGAATTAGTGGTACCGATTTTTTCTCGAGCATAAATTAGTGGTACCGGTACCGTGTTGAACGGGATTCGGATACCGGTACCGTTATCAGTACCGGTACCGGAAAATCGAGGTTTTCTGTACCAAACGTACCTTTAAGAAAAATTAGTGGGTCATACTTAAAAAAAATATTATTAAATGTTATGTGGACTCACTCCCTTAGCCAAGGGGAAAAAAAAAGAAACAAAACCTAAGGGTTCATACATTATGTTAACTCGAAAAATAGCATTTGTTTGGTCACGTTGGTTTAAGTTTTAATCTATTATATTCATCATTTTTATAAGCAGATTATACAACTTTAATTATATTAATTACTTCAGCCACATAAAAAAATTAAAGAGGAAATCAAATTTTATAAAGTAATAGTTCATACATTATGTTAACTTGAAAAAAAAGTGAAGAATTTATACAAATTTTACCGGGTATCACAATTGGTGCGTCATAGTCATCACTTATGACTCACAAACACTGAAACCTCAAAACTATATACTAATCCAAAGCCGCGTGCTTTTTCTCCCTTTTGATATATAAACTGTCACAACTTCTTCTATCTTGGTGATGTGGGACTCAATTTTCATGGAACATAGATACCATTGTAGTTGATCATCACGTCACCCCACACTCATGCTTATCAAAATTTCACGCATACTAATATCTAAGACAACAGTGTGATTTCACTACACTTGCATATAGACGCCAACAAACGACGAGTGTTAACTTGCGTGAAATAAACAAAAATAACCTAAAACCATATTGTTATTATTACAACTTGTTATGTGAAGCATACGTATAACATGCTAGTCTTTTCAATCTATATGCACAACGCCTTACATTTGGAGTTGTTTATGATCGTCACTCCACTTCACACGATCGATCTAGAAAGTTGAAAATACTGATATTTGAAACTACGATGTAATTTAATTCAACCTCGCAAGCTTGTTTGAGCATGCATATATGTTATAATCACCGTATATGGTACACTATGGTGCACGTTCAGTTGATAGCAAGACTAAATTATGTTATAAGCTTGATTAAAGAACTTAAGAAAAATGTTTGTTATGTTCACACTTTGAGTCTTAGGTCATATTTCCCCTAGTGTTAAGATCGACTTTCTCGTCATCATATAGTGCAGATGAATAGAAGGAGACTGTTAACAGCCTTTATAGCTAGATTAAAGGAGGTAGTTGAAGCTCGTTATACCGTGTTAGATACTCGACAAAAGTACTCCGGTTCAGTTTGGTCAATCTTTGATAAACTATAAGCCAATTTAACTGAGCCTGATTTTTATAGATTGTACATGTTCAGTTAATGTAAGTTTTGGATAGTATATGATTGTTTTAGATTCCCGGGTTTTGCATTTCCGGTCACTGAACCTTTTTTTTTTACCAGGTCCAGCCTTCCAGGCATTGAAGTTAGATATAGTTACAAATCCAGTCCACTTTATACCGTATTGTGTATTGGTTAGAACATATGTCTAAGAAACCTAGATCCGCCACTGAGTTGAAGGTCGTTATACCGTGTTACACACTTGCCATAACTACTCCGGTTCAGTTTGGTCAATCTTTGATAAACTATACACCAATTAAACTGAGCCTGATTTTTATAGATTGTACATGTTCAGTCAATGTTAGTTTTAGGTTGTACATGATTGTTTTAGATTCCCGGTTTTTTCATTTCTGGTCCCTGATCCTTTTTCTCACCGGGTCCGACAGGCCAGGCATTGAGGTTTGATATGGTTACGGATACAGTCCATTTTCGTTACCCCCGTGAAAATCCCCGGTTAACCATATCTAAATTTCTATGGTAACTACAAGTATATCTGGCTGCATAAAGAAAGAGACTCTAATTTTGTAATAGAAAGTTTGGACTCGTTATTAAAAAAAGGGCTAACAATCATGCAAGAAATGATACTAATCCTAACACATATAATCTAAATACATTGTGGTATATTAGCGAGCATAGTTTCTTTCCTATTACCTATGTGGGGCAAGATCAGATTGTCTAAGATAGCATTTGTTTAGTCATGCTGGTGTAAGTTTTAATCTATCATATCGATCCTTTATATATACATGTTAACTCTAAAAAAATTGCTAGTTACTATAAAGTCATTTGAGCTGTTAGAATATAAAGTGGTCAAAATGCGGCATCTCTAATGATTTTAAAAGCTACGAAACTCATATTACCTCATTCGTTCATGATGTTACTGAACCCTGTTCATCATCTTCAGACCCTTGTCTCAAGTTGCATCGCTCGACAATCTTAGTCATAAAATCCTCAAGGCTAAGCTGCCAAGCCGATGTATACACAAGCTATTAACCAAAAAGCAAAGTCAATAATCCAAAGGTTTTTATAAAGGGTGAAAGCTAAAGATACGTAACATATTTTTTCAATCAAACAGGTTTACGCAATGTACTTTGTAAATTGTCAAAGATGCGCAATATATTTTCAAATAATCTTCGATCTAGTTAATATGACCGGTTAGCAGCATGTTACCACGTCACCCTTGATTAAAAATTACACCGTTGGTCCCCCAAACTGAACCAAATTCGCGCAGTTAGTCCTATTTTGGTAACGCTCGTTAAAATTTAAAAAAAAAAACAAAAAAACAAAAAAAAACTTTTAAATTTTTTTTCTTAAAATCTACTTAAAATATGTTTTTTTTAATTTATAATTTGAAAAAATGGATAAATTTTTTTATAAACTTTTTTTTAATCTGATTTTTAAAAAAGTTTTTTCCGATTTAAAAAAATAAAAAAAATTTACGTTTTTTTTTTAAATCTGATTTTTATAAAAGTTTTTTCTGATTCTAAAAAAAAACGTAAAAAAAAAGTGTATAAAAAAATTTATCCATTTTTTTTAGAGTATAAATTAAAAAAAATATATATTTTAAGTAGATTTTAAGAAAACAATTTAAAAGTATTTTAAAAAAATTTTAACGAGCGTTACCAAAATAGGACTAAGTGCGCGAATTTGGTCCAGTTTGGGGGACCAACGGTGTAACTTTTAATTAAAAGTGACCTGGTAACCTGCTGTTAACCGGTCATATTAGCTAGATCGAAAATTATTTAAAAATATATTGCGTATCTTTGACAATTTACGAAGTACATTGCGTAGACCTGTTTATTTAAAAAAATATGTTGCGTGTCTTTATTTTTCAACCTTCTATAAACAGGAAGGATTTTATTTAACAGAAAATTGATAAACCTATGGTGATTCATTCAAACAAATTCACTTCAAAGAATATTGTGAAAGTTCATGTGGTTTTAGATAGCATTTGTTCAATTGTTTGGTAATGTTGGTTCAAGTTTTAGTCTATTTATTGATCATTTTTATAAGCAGATTATACAACTTTCAAATTTTATTAATTACTTCAGCTGCATAAAGAAAGAGAAAATCAAATTTTATAAAGTAAAATTTGATAAACTATGTTAACTATATAAAAAAGATTAAGAATTTATACAAATTTTACCAAAATCCAGAACTGATGCGTGGTTACTACTTATCATGCACCAATGCCATTCCCTGGAAACTTTAAACTAATCCAAAACAAAAGATTTTGTTTGCCTTTGGAGTTTTAATATATAATGTGTGATAACTTCTTCTATCTAGCCGATGTGGGACTTAGTTTTCATGAAAACATATCCAACATTTGAAATTGATCATCACATCACCCCACACTCACGCTAACCACAATTTGCCGGATACTAATATCTGAACAACAATGTGATTTCACTACACTTGCATATATACGCCAATACACAACGAGTGTTAACTTGCGTGGCGTAAACAAAAAGAACCCAAACCATGCTGTTATTATTTTTCCATTTACAACATGTTATGTGAAGCATATAAATAACATGCTAGTCTTTTCAATCTATAAATACACCCTCTTACAGTTGGAGTTGTTTATAAACGTCACCCCACAGTCACACGATTGAGCTAGAAAGTTGAAATACATATATTTAAAACTACAATGTGATTTAATTCAACCTCGCGATCTTCTTTAAGCATGTTTGTAATTAGTGGGACATATTACAGTGCAAGCTTGTGAGTTGAAAGCTAAGTTTAAAAATGTTATATGTTATAATCAACGTATATGGTACATTATGGTGCACAACCAATTGAAAACAATACTGGATTAGGTAATATGCTTGATTTAATGAACTCGAGATAAATGTTTATGAAGTTCACACTAGTCTTAGGTCACATTTTAATTAGTGTTAAGATCGACTCGGTTAATTTGTCATCGTAACGTGTAGATGAAGGAGAATGTCAACAACCTTTTAGCTAGTCTGAAGGAGGTATGCGAACAGATTATATATACTCGTTGACTTTCAAAACTTGCAATTACTACAAAGAAAGAGACTATCTTTGCAAAGAAAAAGTTTATACATTTTAATTTGTTAACTATAAAAATCAAGATTTTATACAAATTATTCAGAGCTCGTAGCAGGTGCGGGTTATGAACAACACACTCTTGCGCCACTACGGTACATGAACACTTCATATTGATCTACCGATATCAGATCCATGGATGTTGTGGTATATAAACTAGCATGGACTTTTTTCTTTAACGAATGTGGGATTCTAAGTTGTCAATGTGATCATCCATGTTACCCGACCCACACTCATACAAACCACAAAATGTTATTACTACTAATATTTGAAACAACAATGTGATCCCACTTCACTTGCATATAGATGCCAATACACGACTCTTGTTAACATGCGTGTTAACCCTTAGCCAACGAGAATGAAGAACTGCTAAACTATCTAAGATAGATGATATCGAGTTTTAAACGCACGACTTTGGATTTGAGATATAGGTTTGAGTAGTCACTCCGACCAAATTAAACACAAAAACATCATTTCAAACGATATGGAACTCATTCAAACATATTCAAATGATGGCTGGTCAAGGGTTAAGTGAGACGAGCCAATATAATTTGAGGGGAAATTTGAAGTCAATGCAACTCTATTTCTTTGTTTTTTGAATGACTGGCATTAACTTCACCGCATAGTTGTCAAGAAGTTTGATGTATCTAGCTTTTATGATAAAAGTTTATAATTTTAGATAAAAGTTTCAAAATGGAAACATAACTTAATATTTAGCTACATAAAGAAAGGGACTCTCCTTGTTAAGAAAAGTTTTTACGTTTATTTAAATTTGTTTTTAAAAAAAGGTAAGGATTCATATAAATTCATCTTCGATGCAACTCTATTTCTTTGTTTTTTGAATGACTGACATTAACTTTAGCATAGTTATCAAGAAGTTTGATGTATCTAGCTTTTATGATAAAAGTTTCTAATTTTAGATAAAAGTTTCAAAATGGAAACATAACTTAATATTTAGCTACATAAAGAAAGGGACTCTCCTTGTTAAGAAAAGTTTTTACGTTTATTTAAATTTGTTTTTAAAAAAAAGTAAGGATTCATATAAATTCATCTCCGATGCATGACTAAGTTGTTGAACTTGACAGCTTAAACACAAATCATAGATAATTTCATACAAACCCACACTTGCAAGTCTCACATACTTTGTGGTATATAAACAAGAATAGTTTATTTTCTTTGATCTATGTGGGATTGAAATCAGTCAACCTTTTCACCTTTTCACAATGTATATCTTACATTTGTAGCAATGTCATTCCATTTCAAAAGCTCGTAGGTAATTACTTGCATATAGACGCCAATACACAACGTCTGTGATCGAGTTAACTATTGGTAGAACATCACCTTGTAATTTATTCAAGGTATAGACGCACATTCCTCCTATATGATCTCGATGCAATCGTAAAAATATGATCTCGATGCAATCGTAAAAATCTCGACAGGATATGGCTTAACATCACCAAACGTAACTGGTTCCGCCATTCTGGTTCAACCACAATATTATCTCGTTCGCTGGCTCTCCCATGAGCAACCATCATCAGCTATGAACTTGTCATGCGTTGAGAAGGTTGAATGTCACGAACGGCTTGCTGGTAACATCGAATCATCAACTGTAGCCATGAGCTGTGTACATGGGCGGAGCCATAAAAATTTGCTCGAGGTGGCATATTTTAATTTTTTTTAGAAACTACACTATAAAGTCAAATATTTTCGAAAATTTACACTACAATTCTTCACCCTGGCCATGTTTAAGCACTCACGCAATCTAAGTATCAAACTATATGGTACATGTGCACGACCAATTGATAATAAGAGTATAAGACTAGGTTAGGTTTTCATATTTATAAAAGAATTTAGGATAAACCGACTGTTTATCATGCTTACCTTTTATATGAGTTAATAAATAGCAAAACACTACGACTCAACCGCCATATATTGTGTGAACGAAAAGAGAATAAGAGAATGTTAAAACATTCTTAGATAAGTCTAATGAAAATTTTGAAGCTAAACCGCGTCACATAATCGATATAAATATTTCCAGATCAATCTTTGATAAAGAAACACGCCTAGTAACCTTTTTGGATGCACTATAGGAATCGGGGCTTTCAGCCACAACTTTTTTGATTTTAGAGACGAGAAAGTCGTTGCTAAAGACTTTTACACTACTACAAAAACAGTCTTTTAGACCTCCTTATATAGACCCTCTAAGAAAAACACAGGTCTAAATACCTATTATCGCCTCAAAACTGTTATTTAGACCGGTGCAAATAATAGTACCCGGTTTAAATAGACCGGTGTTTGTAACACAAACCGGTCTAAAAGTTTCTTATGTGGACCGGTGTAAACACCACCCGGCCTAAAAGTTTCTGTCAAATTCACGGGTTTAGATAACACCAAAATTTTGGATAAGATTTAGACATTTCCCTCTTTTACCTTCATCTCACAAAACCCTAACACACCCACGGCTGCTCCTTCATCTCAGAACACACGCCGCCGCCACCACCACTACTTTTGCCACCACGTTCCTCTGACTATTTGCTGGGGTTGTGAATAAGAAAGTGTCAAAGATTTTCTTCTTGTTCCTCCTCAGTCTATTGCTCGCCATAAATCTGCAGATGATTCTGAAACAAAAAGCTAGGTACTCTTTTTCTATAAATGAAGTTCGTGGTTTTAAAGCTTTTCTTTTTGTTTATTATATGGTACAATTGAATGCTGTTATTATCTGTTTGGTTTTGGAAACTTTAATTATTTGAGTTGAAATCTTGATGTTTGGGGATAATATGGAATTCACACCATGTGTTTGATAAAAAGTCTCAATTGAAGCAGTGTCAAAATTGATTGCCCATAGTTGCATTGAAATGCCCACCAGTTGCTTGATAAAATTCCTTAGAGACTGTGTCTGAGAAACCGGATTTGTATGTTTGTGTTTTCTGTGTGTATGTTCATTAGTTTTATTTATAGTTTTATGGAAAAATATATGCTTTTGATTTGGATACGGAGACATTTAAGTCATTTCCATCTCCTCCTGCTACAGGAGATTCCAACAAGATTTTGGGAGTTTTAAGAGGCCATTTAAGTCAATTTTCCTGGTCTAAGTATAGATTCACTGTTTTTGAAATGAGGGAATATGGGATCAAGGATTCCTGGTATCAAGAGGTGCATTGGACAGATGGAATTAGCCATAAAGTGGAATCAGAATGGAAAACGTGGAAGCCCTTGTGTCTCATTGATGGTATAAATGGCACTGCTAGCAATTTGATCGCCTTCCATGAAAATGAAGATAAATTCTTGGCTATGTAGTTAATCCCGGCGATATCTCGCCGATATATCGTCGATATCTCGTATATCGCCCCTAAAAAAAATATCGGTTCAAAATATCGCCCCAAAATATCGGATCCGATAATATCGGCGATATTTGGCGATATTTAGGCGATATTCTGAAATCGGCGAGATATACGATATGGTGATATTTTGACTTTTATTTTTTTTGACTTTCAGATCCGTCGGTTCAGATTTTTAGTGACCGGATCTGCGATAGCCTGATGGTAAATGAAAAAGATGACAGATTATGGTTAGAGATTAACCTCAATCTTAAAAGAAAAAAAAACATGCATAAGTTTTGAGCTTGTTTTCGTGCACCAAAAAGTTGCGGTGGTGATCGCCTGATGGTGTCGCCGGCGGTGGCTTGGCCAGAAGTGCAGCGGTAGTGATGATGGTTTGGTGGTTGAATATTAAAAGGTGAAGATGAATGAGAAATAAAATGTGTGAATGAGACAAAGAAATGTGATATTTTAGTAAGTTTTGAGTGTGACTGTGGGCCCATTATAAAAGTTACAGAGTAATTGCTTTTTTCAAAATCTGGATTTTGTCCAAATAGTATTATTATACAATTTAACAACATCTTTTAATGTTAAAAGCTACTCCGTATTATACAATTTAACAACAAACAAAAGTGATAAGTCCCTTCTGTATTAAAAGCTATGTTTTTTTGTTTAATTTGTTATGATTTTAATATGTATATAGTTAATATTCTAGATAATATAAAAAACCGATATCTCACCGATATCTCACCGCGATAACCGAAATTTCAAATATCGGTCCTTGAACGATATGTGATTTTCGACCGAGATAACTACATAGATTCTTGGTACATTGTCTTGACTCCAATACATATGTACAAACAAATGCGCTGCCCATCTACACCACAAGCAAATTAATTCATTATCATCCTAGCTTTCTTAAACTGCAGAAGTTTGGAGCAGATAGAGTTCATCCCTTCAAGAAGGTACCATAAAAACTCTACCATCATCACTAACTATTGCTGTTTTTATACCATAGATTCATTTTGAGACCAGCCAATATGTTACTTTGCATCTATATTATGATAGTTCTAGTTAATTTTGAGACCAGCCAATAACTATTATTACTTATTTAGTTATATCCTAGTTCTAGTTAATTCACATATTTATTGCTTTACTCTATTAAGTTACTGGCCTAGAAAGCTAAAACTCTATTACTGTGATAATTTGACTTTTTAAATCTTCATAGTAATGTTAAAAAGTTTCCTGGTGTATGTCATGATATCAGGAATCCATTTGTCTAATGCTAATATGGAAAATCTGATCGCTATATAAGAAACCCTTATAAGCATTGTCAGTTAGATAAATGCTTATAAAGAGGGCCGTTTGGAATTACCTATTGAAACTGCATATAAATGGACGGTATCCTTGTAGCTTTTTATTCTTAAGACCCGTTTGAGATAAAGCACAATCACACAACCTAAATCGACATGTTCATAAATGTATTGCTATACCGCCAAATGTATTTTATGCTAAAATGTTTATACGTTTTTTTCAAGGTGAAAATCATTATGACAGATAAGAGGTATCTTAAAGTATGTCTTTTGGCCGCACGGAAATAGCAACAATGGCCACTCAAGTAAGAAATTACTTGCTTCGGAACTCTCCAAGTGCCACTTTTATCATGGATTTACCTCAGGTATGTACATGACTTTTGATCTTCATAGTTTCCGTCATATTCTTGTTCACCGCTTCTTTTTAGTTTCGGCAGTTTATTTAGTCGTGAAGTTACAAATATTAATAATCTAAGGTGTATGGTGTAGCTAGCTGAGTGACTAGATAACATCATATCTATAACTTTTTTTTTGTATTTTTATAAAAATGACCACCAGTTCTTTGGTTTTGGTTCATTAATACTTGGTTAAATTGCTATTGGGGTATATCATATTCTTGTTAGATATGTTAATGTCATCTGTGCATTTAAATTGTTGTTCGTAACCCTCCAAAAGAAATAGACTCCATCACTGAATTAGGATTGTGTCTTCCGTCTTTGATTCACAAGGGTATGATGTAGAATAGATGCTAGCTATGGCTTTTCAATAGTTTATCATAGTATATGCTGATTCTGGATGTATTATCATAGTGTAAGATGAAACTAGGCGCTTTATAATCTATGGCTTTCAATAGTTTATAAGTGTGCATCATTATTTGTAATGAATACTCTTTATGGCGTTAGTATAACAGGTTATATGGAAACTCAAGACGAAACTTCTAATGCAAACACTCACGTTGAAAACAACGGGGTATCGCCACCACCGATGACTGCAACTACTACACAATATCAAACTAAAGCTGATGTTGTGACTGTGGTTATCAACGTGTTCGAAAGCTTGCAGCTTGGCAAGTGAAAGTGTGATATGTAGTTATTGTTTGGCATGATGCTTGAGTTGGCTCCAGCAATTTCTTTGTACTTAGTTTGTAATTCTCATGTATGTTTCTTTGTTAGGTTTGTAATTCTTTAACAATACTATTAAGTTTTTTTGTATTTGCCTATTCTCGAGCTTAAATATAGGACTAAATAAGCAATCCCAAACAACCCTTTATACCTAGTTTCAATAAGCAATCCAAACAACCCTTTTTATAAGCATTATAGAGAGGGTTATCTGAGATTGCTTATTGAATCTCTGCTGATAAATGGGTTGTTTGGGATTAATATTTTTTTTTATAAAAATCCACATAAAGACCGGTTATAATGATACAAACCGGTCTTAATATACTCTTTTAGACCGGTGCTTCAACCGGTTTATATGACTTTTATCAACCGGTCTGAATAATACTCTTTTAGACCGGTGCTCCAACCGGTCTATATAACGTTTATCTTTTAGACCTCCCCCCTTTTAGACCGGTTGGGTAACCGGTCTAAAAGACTCACAACCGGTTTAAATGGTTTTTTTTGTAGTAGTGTTAGCTGCAACTTTTTCGGTTTTAGAGATGACATGCTGTCATCACTAAAAAATCTGATTTTAGTAGTGATGTTGAGTTACTTCATGTTTATCAATAAACAACAACCACTCAGCTCAGGCCTTCAAAAACATTAAGATCAAAGGTTTGATAATTAGTGAATGAGTAAACAAATAATACCTTAATTATGACACATGAAATTAACCTTTTACATCCAACCATAAACTTCACACATTATAAATAAACAAGTTGAATAAGTACAGTACCAAAAAAAAAAAAAAAAAAAAAGCTAGAAATTTGAATATAAACCGGATAAACACCAGCTAAGTTTGAACTCATAGAAGCCGCGAGGAGTCGTACTATCTGTTGAATGTGAAGCCATTTATTGGGCTGGTCAAAAATGTAGTGCTAGAAAACAGGAAGCCAGGTTTCAAGGACCATGTTCTTTGTGGTTGTTCTTTGTGGTTGATGGACAGCCATACCTTATGGCATGCTTTTTTTTTTGACCAGTTATCATTTCAATCTCTATATAAGAGATTACTCTGTATTTTTAAACTACACACAATACAACAAGAAATAAAATACTCCTAGTTACCTCGTGTGGACGTAGGTCAGATTAGACCGAACCACCTTAAATTCTTGAGTTCTTGATTGTGGCAATTTGTGAGAACTGAGCGAGTGAGAATTGTGTTCGTATGTGTCGTGACTAATCCTAACAACTGGTATCGGAGCTTTGGATTTCATTTGACACATACAAACAGAGAAGGTGAAGGAGCTTACCTGTTGGAAGAAATCAAGACTAGGGTCTGGTCGCCATCACCACCAGCTCCATCTGAGCCACAGTCGCTCGCTAGGGTTATTCAGCAAGCCACCATCGCAACCATCACAGCCTCACTTTCACCTGAATAGCGTGACCAGAACCGTCGATTCACCGGAATCGCTACCCACCGGAGACAGAAGCCTGGACCGATCCAATTTTTTTTGGGGGAAGAAAAGACCAGGCGTGGTGTTACTTTTTTTTAAGGTGGCCACAAGTTTTCTACTTTGACAAAAGATAATCAAGATCTTTGCACAAGTTCATCGCCATTTAACACTTGAAACAGATAAGTCTCGTGTTCCTATTTCATTGCTTCCGCTCGTATAATTACCATTATTTTGTTGGATATTCATTAAGTTCTAAAATGCTGAACTTATGTACTTTTAAGACTATTTTCATTTTGTTTGTAAATGCTAAGACATATTGCAGCCATGATCAAAATGATCATGTGACTGCAGCCTAGATTAGATGTGGCTAGAGCCACTTAGATATGACATTGACCATGCATGTTGGTCGTTTATACAGTTATTGAAGGGACAGTTACAAGTGGC
Source organism: Chrysanthemum makinoi (assembly GCA_910596185.1). NCBI lineage: Eukaryota > Viridiplantae > Streptophyta > Magnoliopsida > Asterales > Asteraceae > Chrysanthemum > Chrysanthemum makinoi. Next base: position 315,057,008 of record OU343220.1, on the reverse strand, counting down.
AGTTAAGGTTGTTAAAGGGCATAATTGCCTTATCCTTTGAAACATCACAACCTTTGGTCATACCCCTTCATAACCTATATATAGGACATTGTAATTTCGTTTTATATTATCAATAACAGTTTTATTTCATGCTTTAAATTTCCCTCCATATTTTGCCTGCACAATTTCTATTTGCATACAAAAAATCACAATAACATTGCACATCTATTCCCTAAACTATTCACTGCACAACATATTGCATACAATCAGAGATTCAATGATACCAATTGGCCAAGAAGCACTTATCTGTCAAGAGGATCTGTTGGCCATTCTAATAAATGGCATCAGAGCAAAAGCACTGGGAGAACTTTGCCAACAAGATTCCAAAGAGATTTCATAGCAAGACAAATTCAAAGGGAAAGCAGTACCAGATTTGGGAGATGTATGAGACAACTGTCTCATGAATGAAAATCCATGCTTAAGAAAAAGATGATGGACATTGAAGCCTACAACAAGGCCTTGCCAAAACCACAATTACCTAATATTGAGAAGCATAAAAGATATATATGCTTTGGGTATGGTATGAGAGGACATATCTCTGCAAATTGTCCAAACAAAGAAGAGAACAAGCATGATGCAGAACCAAAGGAGAAGACAGAAAGTTCAAATGTTCAGATTGGCTACCCAGAGTATATACATTTCTCTACAGATTTCATGGTGGAATCCACTGATGAAGGAGGATGGAATAACATCTGGTATATAAGCAATAGGTTGGACAAACATGTTTGTTCAAATCTAAACCTATTTGCTAAGATCAAGGAAAGATTTTATGTTGAAAAAATGCATGAACAACATAAACTTATGTTTATCCATGGGGTAGGAGAAGTACAGATTCGAATTGGGAATGATATCCTCATCATTCCTGGTGTGCACTACACACCAGATGTTTCTCTGAACATCTTGTCTGCCAAACAACTGGAGTTGCAAGGATTGGACCTCACATTCAAGGGCAACAAGTGCAGACCTATACCCATGTTCAAGCAACCAGAGGACTGCTATTTTGATCCAAACAAAATGAATAGAAGGCAAAACATGTATATGGAGAATTTCTACAAAGTGCTTACAGAAAGCTCCATGGAGAAAAAAAGAGGAGGATCATGAGAACACCATATCAAAACAAGATGAATCCATCTATATCAAAGGTGTAAACTATCCTATTAACATTTCCTCTTTTAATGATCTTGTTTCATTTCTTGACTTAATTAAAATAGATGCAATTATAAGCCAAGAATGGGACAAATTTAGAGATGCTTTTTGATAAAGCATACATCTGGTTTTTTACTGTTTATCTGAATAGGGACATACCAGGCCCTATTCCACCCAAAATAAGAGAAAAGGAGATCCACTTGATGGATCTCTACAAACTTGTGGACACACTTGGGGGATACCTCAATGTAGTTTTCACACAAGAATTTGATTCTATTGCAGAAATATTTGGCCTAGAAAAAGAACATGGCCATGAGATTAAAACATGCTACAACAAATATTTGGATGTCTTTAAGTCTTATTACAGCACTGCAAGGGCCTCAAGGACTGAAACAGAAGGACTTGTTTCAGGGAGCATGGGAAAATGCATTGGAGGGATTCCAAAGAAGAGCCTAAGAACAAGCAGGAAGACACAAAGTTGAAGCATTTTGGTGTGATGCTAGAAGATCTTAACAGCAATACAGAATCAAGCAACGAGATTTATCAAGATGAAGGGACAGGAAGCTCTAGGACATATGGAGACTATTACAGTGATGATTTCACAATCATCATTTGATGAAACCAGAAAGGAAGATCAGGACTTACAGCATTTTATCCTTAGGGAGGAATGTTGGATATTCATTAAGTTCTAAAATGCTGAACTTATGTACTTTTAAGACTATTTTCATTTTGTTTGTAAATGTTAAGACATATTGCAGCCATGATCAAAATGATCATGTGACTGCAGCCTAGATTAGATGTGGCTAGAGCCACTTAGATATGACATTGACCATGCCTGTTGGTCGTTTATACAGTTATTGATGGGACAGTTACAAATGGCAGGTAAGGTTGTTAAAGGGCATAAGTGCCTTATCCTTTGAAACATCACAACCTTTGGTCATACCCCTTCATAACCTATATATAGGACATTGTAATTTCATTTTATATTATCAATAACAATTTTATTTCATGCTTTAAATTTCCCTCCATATTTTGCCTGCACAATTTCTATTTGCATACAACAAATCACAATAACACTGCACTTCAATTCCCTAAACTATTCACTGCACAACATATGGCATACAATCACAGATTCAATGATACCAATTGGCCAAGAAGCACTTATCTGTCAAGAGGATCTGTTGGCCATTCCAATATATTTGGCAGTACGAAACTGTTTGGTTAGTAGCACCTTGGTAATTTGTTTCTTAAAAAATGGCAGATGATAGTAAGATCAAGATTGACAAGTTTGATGGTAGTGATTATGGGTTTTGGAAAATGCAAATTGAAGATTTGTTGTATCAGAAAAGTTTGCATTTACCTATATTGGGCGAACAACCGGATGACATGTACGATGATGAATGGAAGTTGTTGGACAGACAAGCTTTGGGTGTGGTTAGGCTTTCTTTGGCAAAGAGTGTTGCGTATAACATTGTCAATGAAACAACTACGTACGGTGTATTCAAAGCTTTGTCCAACATGTATGAGAAACCATCCGCTTCAAACAAACTGTTTCTCATCTGACAATTGGTCAACACCAAGATGAAGGAAGGTATGTCGGTTGTCGCTTACATAAATGAGTTCAACTTGATTATCTCTCGTTTAGCCTCTATTGAAATAAAGTTTGAAGATGAAGTACAAGCTCTTCTCCTTTTATCATCTTTGCCCGACAGCTGGTCAGGCACAGTCACAGCCGTTAGTAGTGAATCCGGTACTACTAAGCTAACGTTTGATAGCATTCGTGACTTGATTTTAAATGAAGACATTAGAAGAAGAAGTAATGGAGAATCTTCTACTTCCAGTTCTCTGTTACATACAGAAAGTAGAGGAAGAAGGAATGATAGAGGACAAAATCGAGGCAGGTCAAGGTCTAGAAAAATGGGGCAGTCCAAGAACCGAAAGGATATTGAATGTTGGAACTGCAAAGAAAAAGGTCACTTTAGAAACCAAAGCTCAAAACCACAAGCTACAAAGAAAGAAGTAAACAATGTATCCTCTGAAGAATCGGGAGATTTTCTCATATGTTGTGTTGAGATTTAAGTGGAATCCTGGATTATGGATTCAGGTGCTTCTTTCCATGCTGTCTCATGCCCAGATATGGTCAAGAACCTACAAACAGGTAATCTTGGCAAAGTTCGTTTGGCCGATGATCATGTGCTTGATATTACGGGTATTGGAGGCGTAGATTTGAAGACCTCCATGGGAACCACCTGGACATTGAAAGATGTTAGGGTTATCCTAAACTTGAGGAGGAAGTTGATTTCAGTTGGTAAGTTGGATGATGAAGGGCTTAATGTTCACTTTGGGGGTGGACAATGGAAAGTGATCAAAGGCAACTTGGTGATTGCCAAAGGAAAGAAGAAAGGCACTCTATACATGGTAGAGATACCTGGTGACGGTGTTCATGCCGTAACCACCAATCCGAGTCCATCTAATTTATGGCACCAACGACTCGGACACATGAGCGATAAGGGATTGAAGATGTTGGCTCAGAAAGGGAAGTTTCTAGACTTGAAGAAAGTTGAAACTGAATTTTGTGAATCTTGTGTTCTCGGGAAACAAAAGCGGGTTGCTTTTGTAAAGACGGGGAAGACACCGAAAGCTCAGAAGTTGGAGCTTGTTCACTCGGATGTATTTGGACCAACACCAGTTTCATCTCTAGGAGACAAAAACTACTATGTAACCTTTATCGATGATTCAACACGCAAGGTATGGGTCTATTTTCTTAAAAACAAATCTGATGTATTTGATGCCTTTAAGATATGGAAATCTACCGCTGAAAATGAAACCGATTTGAAGGTAAAGTGCGTGAAGTCGGATAATGGTGGTGAATACATAAGCAAGGAGTTTGTTGACTATTGTGCCAAGCAAGGGATAAAGATGATCAAGACGGTCCCAGGAACCCCTCAGCAGAATGGTGTAGCTGAGAGAATGAATAAAACTCTGAATGAAAGGGCTAGAAGCATGAGATTGAATGACGGTTTACCTAAGACATTTTGGGCCTATGCAGTTAACATTGCAGCCTACTTGATCAACCGTTCACCATGTGCTTCCTTGGATTTTAAATTGCCAGAAGAAATGTGGCAAGGGAAGGAAGTAAGTCTCAAACACCTGAAAGTCTTTGGTTGTAGTGCTTACATTTTGTTAAATGATGGTGACAGGGATAAACTTGATTCAAAGACCAAGAAGTGCACATTCATTGGTTATGGGTCAGACGAAATGGGATACAGGCTTTGGGATAGTGAAAAGAGAAAGTTAATTCGAAGCAAGAACGTCACCTTTAACGGCCGAAGTTATACAAAGACGTAAAACAACAAAAGTCCAGAAGTTGAGAAGAAGTATGTTGAATTTGAAGGTGATGAAAAGAAGAAAGAAGCTTCAGTCGAAATCCCTGAATCTGGGGATGGTTCAACTGACAGTGGGAGCTCATGGAATAATCCCAGTAATGATTCTGAAGATGAAGAAACCAGTCCTCCAACTCTGTAATCCCCGACACCTCAAGTTCAACCAAGAAGATCTTCCAGAGTCACTAGACCACCAACAAGATACTCACCATCTCAAACTACATTCTCTTGACAGAAAATGGTGAACCCGAGTGTTACTCGAAGCTATGGGTTGAAAAATTCATTGCAGTGGGAGCTAGCAATGAAAGATGAAATGAAGTCGCTGAGAAGAACAAGACCGGCTTCTAACGAAGCTTCCATCCGGGAAAAGGCTCTTCGAACAAATGGGTTTTTAGGGTCAAGGATGAACATGATGGTACTAAACGGTACAAAGACAGATTAGTAGTCAAGGGGTTTCAACAGAAAGAGGGAATTGATTTCAATGAAATTTTCTCTCCAGTGGTGGAGATGACTACCATCCGGCTTGTTCTCAGTATTGTAGCAGCAGAAGGCTTGCATCTAGAGTAGCTAAATGTCAAGACAGCTTTTCTACACAATGACCTAGATGAAGACATTTACATGACTGAACCAGAGGGCTTTCAGGTTAAAGGCAAAGAAAACTTGGTGTGTAAACTGAAGAAGAGTCTATATGGTCTCAAACAAGCGCCCAGACAATGGTACTTAAAGTTTGATAACTTTATGGGTAGGTTTGGTTACAAGAGATGTGACAATGACCATTGTTGTTACATCAAGAAGTTTAAGGGTTCTTATATCATTCTACTACTCTATGTAGATGATATGTTGATTGCCGGTTCAGACATGTCAGAGATCAAGAAGTTAAAGTGGAAAATGTCTAAAAAATTCGAAATGAAAGACTTAGGAGCTGCAAACCAAATACTCAGGATGAGTATTTTCAGAAACAAAGATGGTTCTTTAACACTATCTCAAGAGAAATACTTTGGGAAAGTGTTAGAGAAATTCAATCTTAAAGATGCCAAGATCAGAAGCACACCTTTGGGAAGTCACTTTAAGCTTTCTAAAGACCAATCACCCAAATCAGATGAAGACAAGAAAGAAATGGCTAAAGTTCCTTATGCATCTGTAGTTGGTAGCCTCATGTATGCAATGGTATGCACGAGACCAGATATAGCTCATGCTGTAGGGGTTGTTAGTCGTTTTATGTCCAATCCGGGGAGAAAACATTGGGAACCAGTTAAATGGTTGTTGAGATACTTAAAGGGAACTTCAAAGATGGCATTGCATTTTAAGGGGAAAGATGTCATTCTAAGGGGTTATGCAGATTCAGACCTTGGTGGTTGTAAAGATTCATATAAAAGCACCACAGGGTATGTCTTTACAGTGGGAGGTATGTCTTTACAGTGGGAGGTACTGCAGTGAGTTGGATGTCTAAACTCCAGAAAAGTGTTGCCCTTTCAACCACGTAAGAGTATATGGCGCTTGAAGCAAGCAAAGAGCTTATATGGTTGAAGAACTTTCTCGAAGAACTTGGCAAGGAACTAGTTGATTGTGCACTGTTTTGTGATAATCAAAGTGCAATACACCTTGCAAATAATCCTGTCTTCCATTCGAAGACAAAGCACATACAACTGAGATATCACTTCATCAAAGAAAAAATTAATGATGACACTCTGAAGTTGAAGAAGATCAAAGGAACTGAAAATCCAGCTGATATGTTGACTAAGGTTGTTACCTTTGAGAAGTTGAAGCTTTGCATAGCTTCAACTGGCCTTCAGGTTAATTGAAGAGAAGGCAAGGGTAACTAGGATAAAGCTAAGATCAAAAGTTCTTTTTACAGAAATACAGAGATACACAGTTGAAGCACAGTTGAAGACTGTTCCGTGGCTTCAAGTGGGAGATTGTTGAGTGTGAAACCATTTATTGGGCTGGTCAAAAATGTAGTGTTAGAAAACAGGAAGCCAGGTTTCATGGACCATGCTCTTTGTGGTTGATGGACATCCATACCTTATGGCATGCTTTTGTTTTTACCAGTTATCATTTCAATCTCTATATAAGAGATTACTCTGTATTTGTAAACTACACACAACACAACAAGAAATAATATACTCCTAGTTACCTCGTGTGGACGTAGGTCAGATTAGACCGAACCACCTTAAATTCTTGATTTCTTGATTGTGGCAATTTGTGAGAACCGAGCGAGTGAGAATTGTGTTTGTATGTGTCGTGACTGATCCTAACACTATGAAGCAAACTTAAAGAAGAACTTGTTAGCGCTACCCATCTTCCATCCATAGGACTTCTTATTTCACAATTTTCCATCATCCCCTTTAAGATTAGATTCAAGAAGTAGTTAGCTACTTTGAGCCATAATACATCATTTGTCTTTGCGTACATGGGATGGCAAATAGAAAAAACTGCATCAAGGAGTAGTGAGTTCTCCCAAAAGACATTTATATTTGAAGGTCCTTGTAAAATAAGTTCTTCAACATTTGTAGCAGGATACGCGACGACTGTTTTCACAACATCGATGTTGAAAGGCACTGAAACCCCACATGTGAAACTGCTCATTTCAATGTTAAACTTGCTTGATAATTTGAGTGCTTCCCTTATCTTAAGAAAGAACCATTCATTGATGGAAATACCCAATGCGAGAGATAGCTCAATTTGCTCGAGAGGAGTAGTTGTAAACAAGAGATGAGGGGTGGCTGCAAAGCTTACGTGCTTGTAAGTAAGTAAATTTGGAGCATAAACTTGTACCTTGATTTCCTCGACAAGTGAAAAAGATAACATCTACTTCCACAACGTAAGACATGTGAGAGTAGAGATGGGACATGATCAATTTCCAAAATATTAACCCAACCACCACAACTTAGACATACTATAACCTCACGAAGATAACGGAGGTTATTTACCTTGATTTCATCGAAGCCTGGGGTTACGTCGAGGATGATCTTTTTAAGTAACTCATTCTTAGATGGGCATATATTAGCTACAATTTATTGTAGCTAATTGGCTACAAGTTTTTGCTATAAATGTGGGTTTCTGATTCTTTTTGTGGGTCCTGATTTTTTTTGTGGATCCCTGATTCGTTGCTAGTGTATTTTTTATGAAAGATTGTAGCCAATTGGCTACAAAAATTGTAGTTAAGCTATCACCTTCTTAGATATTAATTGATTAAGCACATATTGAGTCATGTACACACGAGACAACTCTAGTACTCGTAGGTTGGTGCATCGGATGGCAGGATTGTGTAAAGTGAATGAATATTCTTATGGGGGCTTATAAATTCCAAACATAACGTTTTGGGATTTTCATTTGAGAATATCTCATCAGGCAAATTAAATGATGTACCCAAGATTGTGAGGCGAAGATCTTTGAGAGAAGTTTTAGAAGAAGAAGTTGCTTGCATAATCAATTTTCAAGCAAGACGATAAACTGTGTGAATCCCCAAATGAAGATCAAGACTTGTGATACGTAAGTTGTGTTGGCCTACGAGAACAAAGCGGTGCTAAATTATCTAAAAGCAAAACATCACCTTCTTCCAAGGTACAAATCCATCCTCGATGAACTTGATACAAATCGTACACATCATCATGGGTAGGCGGCGACTTACTATCACAAAATGTGATCGATTGAAGTTGAAAAATGATAAGGTTTTAAAATGTACCTTTTTGAGGGGTCGTTTAAGCCCTTATTTGATCACTTTTGTATCCGTTATTACTTAATATCGTTCCTTTTCACTTTTTAGGTATCTTGAAGGCAAAATGCTGGAATGACACTTACTCGGACGAAAAGGCGGGAATATACGAAGAAAATGGCCAAAGTCAAGAATCGAGACACTCAGTGCTGAACTCGAAGGGACGGCGGCCAGCACAAACTAGCGACACCGTCGGACAACTTTTGTGACGGCTCAATAGCCAAATTGCCCATTTACAAGTGACGGCTTCAGGTTTTAAAAGAGTAGGGCGTCGCAACTCGGACGGCCTAGATTTGATGCGACGACGCCGAGACTAAAGGGGACCGCGTCACAAGCATAAGGTGACGCCGTCGCAAGACTAACGTGGCCAAGACGAAACCCTAATAACGGCGACCCGACGGCGTCACAAATCAAAGAGTGACGCCGTCGCATGTGTAATCTTATATATAGAATCCGAATTTTTAGTTTTCGGTGTGTAGTCTTTTGGAGTAAAAACTTAAACCGAACCAAGGCTGTCTTGTATAGTATTTTAGGGTTCCATACCCTATCTTACATCAAGATAAGTGTTTTACTTCATTAATTCAAGTATGTCTTCAATTAATTGTGTGTATGCTTGCATGTTTCCCATGTCCGGCTAATTTACTTGTGTGTTTGCTTAGGGAATATAAAACTTAATTATTGAATATTGATTAGTTGTCTCTTATCTTAATTGTTAATGATCTAGTATTGCGATAGGTCATCCGTTGTGTAGTTAATGCTTGATTAATCTTTGTGAACCTTAGCTTATAGTACCTAGAGTCGTTGTAGGCTAACCCATCCGAAGAGTACCTTAGTGTTAAGTTTATAAATCCTAGAGATTTTGTAGGCATTAACCTTTGGTAGTTTCAAAGAGTTAGGGATAAACGCATACCCTACGACCTTAGACACACAACGCGATTAAGAATAAGGACGTGACAATTCAACCATCAATAGGAGATAATTAAGGAATAATAAAACATAAGTAAACACATTTTTAAATCATCATACGAGCACACAATAATTAGACATAGACTACCCACTAGATTAGATAATTAGACAAGTAGAGTAATCGGTAGAAATACCAAACCCCCAAATCCAAACCCCGAGATTCGTACCTTTTCATTTCCTAAAAAACATAAAAAGATAAAAAATAATCTTCCTCAACCTCAACCTTAGCGTAGTAACTTCTCACTAGCATTCCTATTCCCCTAGAGAAGGATATCAATTCCCGTGGCTCACCCTAATACTACACTACAACGATTAGGTTCACTGCCTAGGGTGTTGAAAAACTTGCTCGACGAAAAGGAAGATCCTTTGACCCCGAACGACGCGTGTAGCGTTATCAAGTTTTTGGTGCCACTGCCGGGGAATAGAATAGCTAGTTAGGAGTTCACCTCGTTTAGGTTTCCTTACTTGATTCCTATCAAGTAAGTTTTTTTTTCTCATTTTTAGCTTCCTTGTAGTCTATCCCCCTTCTTTGTGTTTGTGTTCGTAAAACCCTTTTCATTTGTCGCTATGGCAAGTGAAGTTGCATTTGCATCATTAACAAATGAGGAACAATTGAATTTCGCAGATTTGATTGCTTTTTATTGTTCTAATGAATTTGTGAGTGATCTTAAAGATATCCAAAAGGAGACGGGTGTAAGGTTGGATGGATTTGATAAATTTTGTGCTTGTGTGGCTTTTCAACGATCATTGTTAGAATCAACTCCTTTTAGTGAGACCCTTTGGAATTTTTTTGAGAAAAGCCTCATAAGCATAAACCATCAGTTGTCACAACTTGAGGAAATGGATAAGGAAGATTTATCCAACCTTAGGCATCATGATCAAAAAGACCTAGTTTTTAAGAACATGGAACCTAAACCCGAACAAGATTGTGAGATGGTTATAGTTGAACTACCTAGTTGCATGCGTGGGATAGATTTCACCAAAACATATGACACACGTGAGGAATCCTTTAGGCAAATAGAACATAGTGATCAAATTTTTGAGAATGATTCTTATGAATCGGACCAGGAATTTGAAATGGCTAAAGAAGGATTTGAGATACTTAGGAGTGTATTTGGGTTAGATCATACTAAAACGCACGATGAACATTTAGGAGATCTAGATATAATGGAGAATGAGGTGGAAACTCAAAGCCCACAAGCCCTACCATCACTTGAGGAACACACATCGCCTATAACTTTCCCGGAAGAAGTAGAAGAGACTATAGGAACCCCGATTGATCTAGAACCTTTGGACCAAACGCCATTAGAGAATGTAGGTTTAGATGCTTGTTGTTATGACCTCTCTCTTAGTCCTAGGGAAGTTCCTAATTTTGATGAACCCGAGCCTCAACCAAAAACCTTACCCAATTTTCCGTCTTTAGATGTGAATCTTGGAATTGAATTAGGCCCCAATCCACCCATCAAAATAAATAATCTGGGTAGTTGCTTGATAAAGGTGGTAGACTCTAGGTCATGTAGAGTGGAAGCTAATATAGGAGTAACCCATGACCTTACACACTTATATTACCCATTCATGGTTGATAACAAGAAACATTATGGGTTTAAACCGGGTTTATTAGGTCAAGATGGATCCTTAACTTAGAATCTTTTGAAGTTGATAGAAGATGATCCATTTTTAAGAGAGAGATTTGATTCACCCGCTACACCAATAGAATTAGGTAAGGTTATAATGAATGGAGCACACTCCTTTGAGCATATAAATCACCCATCACCCTCTCCTCACGTAGCAAATTTCCACCCTAAGGGTGTGTATCGCTACTATCACCCGCACTTAAACTTAAGTGTAGGAAAAACATCCCCTTTATCCATTAAATAAGGGTAGAGTCAAGCTCGTGACTCGAACAAAAACAAGCGCTTCTTGGGAGGCAACCCATGTGTATTTGTTTTTCATTTTTTGTGTGTCATATATCTTTTCATTGATTGTTTATTCTCATGTTTGAATTTGTGAAAATGCTTTATTTTGTCTTTAACCTCTTCTTAATTACATATAAAGGTATTTTACAAAAGGGATAAGTGTAGGGAGGATTACACACGTTTAAAAACAAACATAAACATGAGAATTTCAATTAATTAAAAGATATACATGTGTGTTTGTTCGAGTCAAATGCTTGTATCGAGTCATAATGGATGTTTTGCAGGAAATTTTTCCAGATTCTAAAGATGTAAATTTTCCGGAATTTTTTCCAGAAAATCACAAACCAGTTTTTGTCAGGATAACCTGACGGCGTTAGGATCGCAACCTGACGGCGTCAGGAAGGAGCAGAAAGAACTGATTACTTTTTCTCGTTTTCTGAGCTACTTATAAATTTTTGGAATTTTCGAGGTTTTAATTTTTGTCACAATTCTCAATTTCCGGTCATTTCTCACATTTACTATTTCATCGTATATTGTAAACTAGGTTTACAAGTATTAAATTCGCGTAACCTTAGGGGTTTAGCTGCGAATTCATGAACATATCATCGAGGACATTTCATATAGACTAAGTTTAGTCTACATTTCATTAACATCATTGCCATCATATAAATTCATGCATGGTTTTGCATTTTTCATTAAACGTATAATTCTCATATTAAATAAACGTTATCGCGTAAGTAATTATTTTGAACAATTGATCCGTTACTTCCAAAAATTATCCCGATATATTTTTATACTCATATTAAGTTATAAAAATAATATTATGAGTTTACCCAGTGTTTTAAATTTATTTTGTATATAAATTGTTAAATTTATATAATTACGACGGTTTTCTTAAATTCTACACGATTATTATTATATCACTCAAATTTTGCAAGAAATGTATTTTTATAATTTTTATGACCTAAATATATTTTATCTTGACCCGTGAAAATTATTTTTATCTAATGCTACTCTAAATACTCAAATGTGTATTTAATTTACCACTTATCCTCAAATTACTTACATGTTATTACTCTAGTATATATATAAAAAAAATACATATAAATGAATGACAAACCTCCCTTGTCGACAAGGGAGGGTGAGTCATTTAGGGTGATTCATCTAAACTTGCAAATATCTCTAAGTATAATGTATTATACTAGATAACACATTTCATTTCACTTCATTTCACATATACAAGATCAAAAACTCTTTCTCTCTTTCTCTCCAAAATTCGGCAGCCACAAGACCAAGAAGAAGGAAGCTTCAAAATTTTAATAGACAAGATTTTTAAACTCTAGTATCACTTGTTGTATAGGTTTTGTAATAAAAACCTCAAGTGATTAGGAAAAACCCTTTGTCCTTAAACCTCATCATATTTCTTGTAAGCATTCATATTCATGTTTTTATTTCATATTCATTATTATGGTCATATCATTTTATTTGAGAAACATGCAAGTTATGTGATGTTTATACCATTTTTAAGGTTTTTAAGTGTTAAATATATATAATCCATCCTATAATTACTCCTTGTTATATATTAGTTTTGGTGATGTCTAGGAACCCATGACACCCTAAGAAGGTGTATGGTAGGATTAGAATAGCTTCGGAGTTGTTTTGAATGGGTTAGAATAGGTTTGGCGAGAGAAAAACTCATTTCGACAAGTTTGGAAAAGGGTCTGTCCTTATTTTCGAAATCTGGAAAATCCGACAGTAGGTAAAAATTTTTGGCCTAGATATTTAGAAAATATACTTTAAAACGAAACCGTGGCCGCTTGAACGGATTAAAACGGAGCTATAACGAAGAAGTTATGAATTTTTCAAGTTGGCGCCGAAAACTATAAATTTTCTGGAATTTCAGCAAACATTGTTTATTTTGTATGAGTCAAAAATGAAGCTTGGACGTTGTAAATTATGTCGACTTGTCAAAAATATGTTGGTATACTTTGATACAAAGCTAAGGACCTTTAAAACATAGAAAACGGATTTGTAACGATTAAATTATACACGTTTACAAAAGTTGCCGTAATTTTATTATATAAGAAAAACTATATTATTTCTAATAGGCAAGTTTTACGGCAAAACTAGAGACCAAGTTAAAGGTTGTTTTAAACATCGAATTAGAACTTTTTATAAAGAGATGTCTTCTAATAAAAGTAAGTTCGCCAAGTATATTTATCAAAATGTCGGACCGTTTGATTAGCGGAGTTGTAATAAATAAATTATGGTCACTCAAACTTGGTCGAAAACCATCCTTAAACTATATTTTGGGACATAAGTACCATACTTAACCTCTATTTTTCTTTATGTTCGAGACCTCTAGGATGGAAATGCATGTACTAAAACTTTGAGATAATGGTACGAGCTTCCCAAAACCGTTGAGTTTGTTTCCTAACGCCCGACGTGCACCATTTTACGACTAGCTTTTCGAGGCCGTTTAGTCACTTTCATGAAAATTTCAACGACATTATTTTACGACGAAAAGTTATATTTTCATAATAAATCACTAAATGATTATCGTAGGATATCATTTCGACGTAAGTACTTGTAAAGTACTTGGTAACTGGGCAATATGTCATAAACATATATTTCGACGATAAACTTTATTTTCCAAAATGTACAAGTGGTATGGATATCATATGAGTTTGCATGCACGACATTGTATCATGACTTATATTAGAGCATATCATTCATATTAGGTTGCGGATAGAGATCGCACCTCATTTCAGTGTATCTACTTTTGTCACCATAACTATTGCAACAGGTGAGTAATCACACCCCTTTTTACCGTTTTGCTATATTTTTGGGGCGTAATGCATGAACCATACTTGAATTGAATTGATTCTTACTTTTGTGAACTCTTTTGACTTGAATATTTGAACTTGAATCAAATCCTTTAACTTAATTATGAAATTACGCCTTACTTGAACTTATTGAACCGTACATGTTATGACCTTGACCTAAAGTCTCCCATGTTCGGAGCATCACTATAAAGTCTCCTATGGTCGGAGCATCACTATAAAGTCTCCTATGTTCGGAGCATCACTATAAAGTCTCCTATGTTCGAAGTATATCTTTGGGAAGAGGCACCCAATATATCTTTGGGAAGAGGCACCCAATATATCTTTGGGAAGGGGCACCCAACATAACTTTGGGTAGTGGCACTCAACATAATTTGGTTTCATCAGAAGCATCATTACAAAGTCTCCCTTGTTGGAGCAAAGGCAAAGTCTCCCATGTTTGGAGCATCCCTGAATTATTTTATACTTGGTACTATATTGTGAACTTTTATGACCACTTATACTTGACTACTTGATACGCTATATTTTGTGCAATGGGTTGTGTACACACAAGTTGCAAGTTTTGTATGGGCGGAACTTGGAACTGAGTGGATATACAATGCCTTTGCTTTGGGACTATTTCCGATGACCGAAACCTTTGACTCTTTCTTACGAGTTTTCTTATTTTTTTCTAAACATGTTTACTCACCAACTATTTTCATAGTTGACCCGTTTTTCTCTCATGCATTTCGGGTGATCGTTAGTAAGCTTTTCTACCAGGTCTTGCATAATGAAGTTTTTACTTGTCACTACAAATCGTTATGTACTAGAACGAAATATTTTGGAATCTAAACTTTGTAATATATTTGCCGATGACGGCTAAACTGGTATTGTAATGGTGTACTCTTTCTTTTAAATCTTAACGTTGGTATGTTCTATTATCTTGTGCTTATGTTCCCTTCCGTTACACCTCGTGTTTCCGCCTCCGACGAGGGTGTGACAATTTTCTAGAAATTCTGTAAACATCCATTCCACAAGCATTATATCCTAGTTTAGTAGAGTCCTATATATATTATTACCGCCGATTTTACGCGAAGGTTTCGTTTGTTTTCTTTAAGTGTTCAGGTTTAATTTACCAAGAAGAAGATACATAAGATGAGAAAGAGCTTTTCACGCAAACGTTCTTCTTGATGAAAGATGTAACCACCACTTTACACGGATCCTACCGAGCTAATCAGGGGAGTATTAGTTTCTTTCATCTTTTATTACCTTCCGTTATCATAACTTTGATACTTTCGGGGAACATTAGGGACAATGTTCAGTTTAAGTGTAGGGAGGGAAAATAAAACGGGAACTTTGAAACTATGCTTATCCTTGATTATTTGCTTTGTCCAATTGCATTTGCGTAATAAACCATGAGAAAATGTCGGTTAGGGTAATTTTGGCACCAAATTTTCAATTTTTCATGACATATAGGAGTGGGCCATTAGTCTTAACAAAAGCGTCTCATGGATAGGAAGTTACATGACTAGCACAAAAACCCTTTACCACCTAAATTCCACCCAAAATGTGAGGATCGCCCTTAGATTAGTAGGAATTAAAGCATTCATATTTAATGCTTAGAGTGTGAACCGGTAGTATAATAGACTCTAGAACTTGTTTTGTGATGCATCCCGAGATCGCTAGTAAGACTACACTTGTGTAGTTAGGAATAACTAAATGATAAGAGGCATTAGGATAACCCTTGTTTGATACCCGTAATATAATTACTTCTTCCACATCTGTTGAGTAATTCCCCCACACCTTTGCGTTGTACTCATCTTTAGTACACGATACCCCTAGTTAACCCCTCAGAGCCTATCCTTTTCGCGGTTCTCGTGATGTTTCGGTTTTCCGGAATATCAATGAAGAGCATTGTTTACAATCCACCCCCAAATGTACACCCAAATCGCCTTAGCCTACCTTGTATGCACTCACTTTTAGTGCATTATTGTTATCACCTTAAACCCTTAGTTCAATTATCTAGTTGCTTGCATAAGTTGCTAAGTCGAGTCATATCCTTTGTACACAGTTTTGGGGCGATTGGGACTCATGGGAAAAGTTAAATTTTATGAGATGACGGGAAGGGAACGTTAAATTCAAATTCCCTTTATTTGCGTAATAATGTACTCCAAGTGTTTTGATCTTTTCAATTCGGGTCAAATTAGTGTTAGAGTAATAAAAACTCAAGTGTAGGGATGTGCCTATAAATCCCTATCATTTTGATGTTATCGTAGAGGATGGTAGAGTAAAAGTGTACGAAAAAAAATATATATATAGAAAAAGAGAGAAAAAGAAAAAAATAAATAGAGTGTTGAAAAAAAAATACGGGCTACCATCCTACATCTATCTTAAATTTATGTTTGTTTGTTTCAGTTATTTAGAGTAGAGTGTCGAGTCTTGGCTTAGCAACGCCATTCTTCGCATGCTTGTAACATAAAGATTTTTGACTTGCCACCACTAAATAGCCTATCCCAGCAAACCCTTTGTTTCCCTACCGTAAGCCTACCATTACAACCCTTTAAAAGACCTCTTGGATAGTCTTTCCTAGGAGCTTACGCCAAAGCGATGGAGGTTTGATCTAGTCTCAAGCTTATGGTAATCTATGTACTAGGACCAGTTAATGAGTGTTTATCTTCTATTTCCAACTTGTTATATTTCATATACACCCGAGAGATGTGAGTATCCAAACACCCCATGTGAGGTGCTAGTATGTAATTTCCGTGCTTGTTATGACTTTTGCGGGGCTTATATGTTTTGTGAATCGTTCTAAACTAATGCTTCATGACCTCTAACTTATAAATTGATTGGCTAAAAACACATTTGCTTGAGGACAAGCAAATACCAAGTGTAGGGATATTTGATAAGGTTTTAAAATGTACCTTTTTGAGGGGTCGTTTAAGCCCTTATTTGATCACTTTTATATCCGTTATTACTTAATATCGTTCCTTTTCACTTTTTAGGTATCTTGAAGGCAAAATGCTGGAATGACACTTATTCGGATGAAAAGGCGCGAATATACGAAGAAAATGGCCAAAGTCAAGAATCGAGACACTCAGGCTGCTGGAACTGAAAGGAACGGCGTCAGGCACAAACTAGCGACGCCGTCGGACAACTTTTGTGACGGCTCAGTAGCCAAATTGCCCATTTACAAGTGACGGCTTTAGGTTTTAAAAGAGTAGGGCGTCGCAACTCAGACGGCCTAGATTTGATCCAGACGACGTCAGAGACTGAAGGGGACGGCGTCACAAGCATAAGGTGACGCCGTCGCAAGACTAACGTGGCCAAGACGAAACCCTAATAACGGCGACCCAACGGCGTCACAAATCAAAGGGTGACGCCGTCGCATGTGTAATCTTATATATAGAATCCAAATTTTTTAGTTTTCAGTGCGTAGTCTTTTGGAGTAAAAACCTAAACCGAACCAAGGCTGTCTAGTACAGTATTTTAGGGTTCCATACCCTATCTTACATCAAGATAAGTGTTTTACTTCATTAATTCAAGTATGTCTTCAATTAATTGTGTGTATGCTTGCATGTTTCCCATGTCCGGCTAATTTACTTGTGTGTTTGCATAGGGAATATGAAACTTAATTATTGAATATTGAATTGTTGTCTCTTATCTTAATTGTTAATGATCTAGTATTGCGATAGGTCATCCGTTGAGTAGTTAATGCTTGATTAATCTTTGTGAACTTTAGCTTATAGTACCTAGAGTCATTGTAGGCTAACCCATCCGAAGAGTACCTTAGTGTTCAGTTTATAAATCCTAGAGATTTTGTAGGCATTAACCTTTGGTAGTTTCAAAGAGTTAGGGATAAACGCATACCCTACGACCTTAGACACAAAACGCGATTAAGAATAAGGACGTGACAATTCAACCATCAATAGGAGATAATTAAGGAGTAATAAAACCTAAGTAAACACATTTTTAAATCATCATACAAGCACACAATAATTAGACATAGACTACCCACTAGATTAGATAATTATACGAGTAGAGTAATCGGTAGAAATAACAAACCCCCAAATCCAAACCCCGAGATTCGTACCTTTCCATTTTCTAAAAAAACATAAAAAGATAAAAAATAATCTTCCCCAACCTCAACCTTAGCGTAGTAACTTCTCACTAGCATTCCTATTCCCCTAGAGAACGATATCAATTCCCGTGGCTTACCCTAATACTACACTACAACGATTAGGTTCACTGCCTAGGGTGTTGAAAAACTTGCTCGACGAAAAGGAAGTTCCTTTGACCCCGAACGGCGCGTGTAGCGTTATCAAAACACAAGATTCTCCCGTTCACCAGGCCCTCCACGAGCAAGCAACATGCTATTGAACCCTTTCTTGCTTTTCAACTGTTTATCTAATACTTTCGACATGGTTTCATCTAAACGGTTAAGGTATTTGAAGCTCGTAAAGCCGAATCACATAATCGACATAACTATCCCCATTCAGTTCAATCAATTTTTAATAAATGATATGCCATTAAGCCAAGTCACATAATCGACATAACTACGTACTCTTGTTCAATTCAGTCAACTTTTGATACAGTTAATTATACATAATTAGATCAATTAGTTTTATGTAAACATTAGGACTTGGGGCATCATATGTTCCACTTATATCTAGTTACATAATATATCTAGTTACATAAACAAATGGACTCTCAAACTTTGTAACCGGAAAGTTAGGACTCCTTGCTAAAAAAATGTTTATACGTTTTGTCAACTAAAAATGTGAAGAATTGATATAAACTTCTCTGACATTGCAGACTTACTTGTTAGTCCTAACAAGGAACCTAGTATATCAGAAAACTCGATACTAATCAACCCGCATATAATGTATATACATTGTGGTATATTAGGTAGCATAGTTTGTCTTCTTTTAACTATGTGGGATTAATAGCTTTTAACTATTAGAATCCTCACTGAATGTGACACACTTTCATCGAAACCAAAACATCTTCATCTATCAATTCTAACTTCATTCCCACCTTGACAGCCCTACCATAGTGAAATTTCAGGTTCCTAATCACCAAACGTCCATCACAAAATGTGACTAGTTGAGGCTCAAATACAAAATTCTCTCACTATCTCTAAAAGCTAGTAGTTAAACGTTTTCATACTTGATATCCAAAAGGCTTATGACACGGTGAGCTGGAAATTTTTGAACGACATTCTTATTGGGTTTGGTTTTCATGAGAAGATGATAAAGAGGATTATGGCATGTGTAACTAGCACATCTTTTTCTATCAACGTTAATGGTGATTTGCACGGATATTTTAAAGGTAAACGGGGTCTTCGGCAAGGTGATCCTATGTCGCCTTATCTTTTTACGTTGGTTATGGAAGTATTAACTCGCATGCTAAAGCGTAGGATTTGTGAAGATGGTGCTTTTGAGTATCATAACAAATGCGACAAACAAAAAATAGTTAATATTTGTTTTTCTGACGATCTTAGCTTACTTGTTCGAGGGGAAGTTCATTCAGCTAGGATCTTATTGGATGCTTTTGAAGAGTTTAAGGATGCTTCGGGGTTAGTTCCAAGTATTCCTAAAAGTACCGTTTTCTTTTGTAATGTGCTTCCTCAAGTAAAAAATTATATTCTCAATCTCATGCCATTTGAAGAAGGCATTCTCCCTATCAAGTATTTGGGTGTTCCTCTTATTTCTACAAGACTTCTTCATAAGGATTGTAAATTCCTTGTTGAGAGTGTTCAGAAAAGAATTAGAGACTGGAAGAACAAGTGGCTTTCATTTGCGGGTCGGCTTCAGCTAGTCATTTCTGTCCTTTCTTCTATGCATGTTTACTGGGCGTCTGTTTTTATTCTCCCGGCTGGTATTATTTATGATATTGAGTAACTTATGTGTGGTTTTTTGTGGTGTCAAGGGAATATGAAGCATGGTAAGGCTAAGGTTGCGTGGGAGGATGTTTGCCTTCCCAAAACCGAAGGGGGTCTTGGAATTCGTAAGCTAGAATCGTTTAATGTGGCTCTCATGACATCTCATGTTTGGAAGATTTTAACTAATAAACAAACGTTGTGGGTCCATTGGATACATGCGTACAAGCTCAAAAGTAGAAGTTTTTGGGAAGTGAGTATGGGTTCAAACATTAGTTGGGGATGGCGGAAATTATTGAGTATTCGACACATTATTAGACCTTTTTTGGCATAAAATTGGTGATGGTACGAAAGCCTTCGTCTGGTTTGATCAATGGGCTGATATTGGGCCGCTAATATCTCATATTACCTATAGAGCTATCAACACAGGAGGGTTTTCCATTCAAGATAAAGTGGTCGATATTGTGCATGATAACGCATGGAGGTGGCCTAATACATGGTTAGTTCGTTTTCCTACGCAATCTATTGTTCAAGTTCCTATATTGCATAATAATCAAGAGGATGTGCTGTACTTGAAGTCCTATGATGGCTTGTTTAAAGACTTTACTGTGCGAGATATATGGCATGCTATTCGTGATCGTGAAACTGAAGTGGCATGGCATTCATTTGTTTGGTCTACTTATGGAATTCCAAGGCATTCTATTCACGTATGGCTTATTATGAGGAAACACTTAAAGACTCAAGATCGCCTGAGGCAATGGGACATTGGCTGTGATGTCGACTTAAAGCTCCTTTGTTGCCCGTTATGTAAGCTTCAACCCGACACCCATGAGCATCTATTTTTCGAATGTTATTTTGCGGCTAATGTGTGGATAGGTGTGCTTCAAGCGGCTGAACTGCCTGACGCACCACCAGTTTGGAGTGATATCATGGATTGGATAATACCCATGGCAAAAAAGAACAATGTTACTAGCATTGTAGGTAGACTTATAGTGGCTGCGACACCTTATTATGTATGGCAAGAGCGGAATCAGAGGCTCCATGGGAAGAAAGCAAGGAAGGCTGAAGAGGTAATGAACATTATTGTTGACATGGTGAGGTCTAAGCTAGCGTCCATCAGATTCAAGAAAAAAGCTCGTGTAGAAAACGTGAAGAGAATTTGGAAGCTACCGTTGCATGAGTAATTATGTTGAGGTTGCCTAGAGTCATTGTAGTTCATTAGTTTTCTATGTGTGTGGCTCTAGTTTCGTTTTGGTCGTTGTGTTTGAGCATGTTCAAACACGGTTGTTTTTATTTCCTTAAGAGTGGCTCATCACCACTCTTCTTTGTTCGAACTCATATTTTATGTTTCAATATACTTCACCGGGTACAAACCCTTTACCCAAAAAAAAAAAGTTTTCATATTTTGTGACATATTTTCATTAACCGGTAAAGGTATTTACAGCTGGTTAAGCTGAGTAACTTTAATCTACATAACTACTCCCGTTCTGTTTCGGACATGGAGTGTCATATAATTTAGTCATATCTATATTTACATAAACAAATGGACATGAGTTTTTTAACGGGAAGGTAAGACTCCTTTTATCAACAAAAAGAATATAGATTTTTTTAAATATGAAAAGTGAAGAATTCCTCCAACGTTAAAAGATGAAATAACTTGATACTAATGGTAATAAATATGGCTCAAATACATTGTGGTAGATAAGCTAGCATAGATTCTTTTCTTTTACCCATGTGGGATTCATAGTTGTCATTTAAGGTTTTCATGAAACATAAGTTACATTTGATGTTACCCCACTATCGCACAAACCAGAAAATGATATTCATACAAATATATGGAAAAACAATGTGGTTCCTCGTCACTTACATATATAGACCCCAATCCACGACGAGCGTTAGCTTGCGAGTTAACCATTATTGGTCTAGCACTGTTAAACTATCTAGAAGCGAAACA
This sequence comes from Chrysanthemum makinoi, assembly GCA_910596185.1. Classification (NCBI taxonomy): domain Eukaryota; kingdom Viridiplantae; phylum Streptophyta; class Magnoliopsida; order Asterales; family Asteraceae; genus Chrysanthemum; species Chrysanthemum makinoi. The sequence goes on along the minus strand of OU343220.1, from coordinate 315,035,189 downwards.
TAACCTTTCTTCCAAGGTATAGCAACTCATTCTCCTCCAAGATCTTGATGCATTTGTCACTTGAGTATGCAGCGGCTTACCATCAACAAATACGAACGGTTTTGGTTCAAACACAATAATATCTCGTTTGCATGTCCCTCCATGAGCAACAACCTTGTTGTCCAACCATGTCGAACTTTGTGAAACCAGCTTTGGTCATATTAGAATCTTGAGTGAATGCAAACCATCTTTCGTTTATCCATTCCAGCTTCTTTACAGCATTTGCAGCCTTCCAAAGTTAAATTTCATGTTCCTAATTAATAAATAGTCTTTTATCTTATACAATAGATTTTAAGATTGTTTCATCTAAACGTTTGTAGTCAATTTATACTTGACTTCTAATGTTCTAACTGTCTAATGTAAAGTATGAACTACTTCAACGTAATAAAGAACACAAGTTATGAAACAAATGGATTCATAAATTTTGCAACACCAAAAGTTAGGACTCCTTGTTAGAATGAGTTCGTGAATTTCAATAATTACGAGAAAAAAAAATAAAGAGTTCATATAAATTTTTCTCTTTTTCTTGAATACATGCATTGTATTGTTTAATTTGTTACTAACAATGCAACCTCAAGATAAGAGAAAACTTGATATTACCCCAAATTTGTATGATCCATATGCATTCTGGTATATAAGCTAGCATAGTTTATTTTGTTTTATCTATGCGGGATTCAAAGCTGTCATGGTTTGCATGAAGCATATCGTACATCTGAAGTTGATCATCAACATCATCCAACATAAACACAAACCACAAAATGTTATTAATATTACTATTTAAAAAACCAATGTGATTCCATTTGACTAGCCGTGTGTAATCACTTCCATATAGACGCAAATAGGGATGAACACAGTACCAGTCTTGTACCAATACCGTACCGAATTAGTAGTACCGATTTTTTTCCGAGCATAAATTTGTGGTACCGGTACCGTGTTGAACGGGATATTAGTAACTAGAAACATAAAAAGGATCGACATAACAGATCCAACTTGCACGAGAGTGTTTACACTACAAAAAATTGTCTTTTAGTGACATTTAAAAAATGTGTCACTAAAAGTTGAAAAAATGTCACAAAAGTAAAAATGTGTCAACTTTCTTGTAGTGCTAAACCAATAAAGTATTGTTTTTTTATGTTGGGACTTTAAACAACGGAATTCCTAAAACCGATTAGAACATAACTATTATTTAACATCGATTATATGTAAACTTGAAACATGAGCTAAACATAAACTTGCTATAGGAAGTCCAGAAAATGACATACTAGTTGGGCCTTATACATGTGAAGCTGCTATAATATAAGGGTAAATATGATAAAGATCTTGTTTCTCAAGTCTTTAAATCAGTTTAATTAAACAAACCTCGACAAGTGACGAACATAAATTTATACGCAAGTACTTCTGGTTGTGATTTAATTCCTCTTAATTTAGCGGAAGCGTTAATCCTAATTCACTTCATGCCAACCATTCAAGAAAAAACAAAACGAGTTGCATTCACTTCAAATTTTCTAAAAACCAGTAGCACCCAATAAAGAATTATTAGACCCATCCCAATCAACCAGCTACATGTATCTATCTCTTCAAAGTAGTCCATTTCCATATTAATTTAAAGGGCTAATAACCTATTAAAGCATCATACTTGTCACAAAAAGCAGTTCGACGTAGCGAACAAAAAAATAGCCCCTTTGGCTACTAAACCCGACTATTTTGTCCTTTATTGGTCATTTTACCACTTACTCAACCGGTTGCCAGTTACTTGGCCACGTCATTTTTCCACCTACCACCTGATGATTTATCTGTTTCTTATCTGATTGTTTTCTTCATTTTTATACCACCACCATTATCCCAAATCAATAAAGAACCAAAATCACCAAGATCTTAAATCTATACTACTATATAATGCATTTAAGTTGTGGGCTCTACAAAAAATTAAGATAAGAAGCTCCAATCATTGAGTGACATGTGTCACTTCTCTAACTAAAAAATAATAAAAAGGGAGGAGCTCTAACAAACTAAAATAAGGAGCTCCAATAATAGGGTGACACATGTCACTTTTTAACTAATTAATCACCTTTATTTTTAAATTTAAATATCTTTTAATTCTTTTAATTTTTTTTATGATCTAATTTCATCATATTTTTTTAAAATTTTGTTCTCTTTAATTCAACAACCATTTTGATATATTTTTATAAGTTTTTAGTTTTTACATTTTTAGTAGGTTTATTTTATTTTGATTCAAATTTTTATAACTTTAACCTTTATTTCAATCAATACAAACTTTATTTATCAAAATCATATACTTTTGGGAAAGTATTTGACGGGAAAGAGATTGTGAAAGTCTTTTTATATGCGGGAATAATGATGTCACAGGAAAGATACGGAAAACCCAAACAAACACATACAACTAACACATATACATTTGGAGTGTTGTGAAATGAATACACTAAGCGGATAGGGAATTGCGAGGAGAGTTGAGTTAGCAATTCATTTACTATATTTATTATATAACTATATTTATCGCCGCCGCTGTGCGCGGGTATCCAACTAGTAATATAAAACCACTATCACCATCAGTCAATAACCATCCACAAAACAAAACCCACAACAGATTTCTTAGTAAATGCAAAAAAAGTAAACGTTTACTTTACTGGATTAAAAAGAAACCCATAATTGATATGCTTGATTCGGTTGAATCTAGCAGCGCAACAAAGTGTTGTTGACGTTAGTGGCTAACCGAAGAGTCCTGGTCAAAGGGTATATTGGTTCAACATTTTGTGTTTTATTTTTAGTGGTATTGGTAGTGGCTGGAATTATTGGTCGTTCTTTTGTGTTTTGTGCTTGATTTTGGAAGTAATTATCGATGTTTGTATGATATTGGTAGCTGGTGACTTGGTTCTGGGTTTTTTTACAAATGAGTTAGGTTGTGGAGGTTGTGGTGCGTCAGGTGGTTGGCCAGTGGCGTGACAGCCGGTTGTATCCCGTTCAAAACTTGGCCCTTGAAAGTCGGTTATTCTGTATTGGAGATGATGTTGTTGGCTGATGTGCGGTGCTAATGACGACGGTCTGGTTGACAAGAAATGATGGAGGTGAGTGTGGTGGAGATGGTGGCAAGTGGTGGAGATGGTGGCAAGTGGCAAGTGGTGCGAGGTGGTGGCTGAAATTGGTGAAGACAAGGATGGAAGAGAAGAGGGTGTTTGGAAGTGAGATTTATAAATGTGATGTGTATTTATATAATGACATGGCATAAAAAAGGTTAATATATTTAATAGGTGGAAAAATGACGTGGCCAAGTAACTGGCTAACTGGCACTAACCGGTTGAGTAAGTGGTAAAATGATCAATAAAGGACAAAATAGTGGGGTTTAGTAGCCAAATGGGCTATTTTTTTTGTTCGCTACGTCGAACTGCTTTTTGTGACAAGTATGATGCTTTAATAGGTTATTAGCCCTAATTTAAATGAATTCGTTGTTGGGATAATACAGTAATACACCCACAACAAGGAATCATTTAACTATGTCAGGGCTGTTGGAATGATGTTTCAATGGATGAATGAAGATGGTTTGATTTAGTGAGACCAAAGCTAGCCTTCGGATTGATAATGTAAAACAAACCAAAACATGGTTCAATAGCATGGTGGTTGCAGTTGAACCTGAACCGGTCACATTGCCATTGCCCTCTCAAGTGCTTAATTTGATCTTTTTACTGATTGCATCAAGATCTTAGAGGAATGAGTCGCTATACCTTATAGATAATTTGGCAATGCTTAATTCATTTTCTATGACAAAGGGTCAACTCGCAATCTTACACTCGTCATGTATTTGCGTCTAGGGATGAGCATTTCGACCCGAATCCCGAAATCGAACCGGAACTGTACCGGAACCGTACCGATTCCCGATATACGGTACGGTACCGGGACTACGAAATAAGGTGAAAAAAAATTTTGAGACCACTAATTCGGTATGGGACCGGTACCAAATCGAGAAATTCCCCAAAAAACCGGGGAAAACCTGATTTTCCGGTACCGGTACCACTATACAAAGTTAGGTTATCTCAAATAACAATAAGGTGTAACTTATAAGATTTACTTTTTTGCATTTTTACTGTATTAATCACTACCATGCAATGTATGTGCTCATTATTGTCGTTTTTTTTCCCTAAATTTACTCTGATAAAGTATTTCATCTATCATCACCAGCAACAAGTATATTTTTGAATGCCAGAAGCTAACTCTAATGGACCCTAACACCACAAATTGTTGATGAAGACGTCGTCACCAAGCAAAGACAAATCCTCATTTGCAACAGCGAAAACGAAAACAAGCAACAAAAGCATTAAAAAACAACGGCAAATGTTTAAAAAAAATAACATACTTGACATCATTTTTCTGGGTAGCGAACAAAATTTTTGGCTTATAGGGATACTTTTCTTTCAAATTTGTCTTTCTTAAAGCACTCTGTAACATTTTTGCCTTTAAAAAAAAGTCCTATTAGATGCGAGGGGCAAAATTGTCAAAAATTTCGCAAAATACCTCAAAAAGGCCGAAAATGTAAGAAATGTACCCGTATAAGCGAAAAGTTTTGTTCGCTACCCAGAAAAACAAATGGTGACAAGTATCATACCTTTATAAAACATTTGCCCAAAAAACAATAATTAATTTCTTGCTAAAAATATCCGACAACAAGCGGTAACAAATCTTCGAACAACAACAGCTAAAGTGAAACAACGCAATAGTAAAAGCAAAGAAGAAGAAGAAGAAATGGCAGCAAGTTGGGGTGGTGTATGTCGGCGATCAGGTTTCGACGATGAAACTGAAACACAAAGTCACCAGATGCATTTAAAAAAAATCAAACAATAATACACACACTTTTTGGGACCTAAGTGCATTTATTAAAAATTGAGATTTTTCAACAAAATTAACATTACGACAAAAAAAAATTCATAACTATCCTGGGATACACCATGATTCCATTTGTGGATGCATTTATACTTTTAGTGTACTAGCTAGTTACGCTTTTCACCAACGTGGATAAAAACCTACATTTTACTTTCCAAAAAGTTGTATGGCTCACAAGTTTGGAAATGAACATGCATCTTTGCTATTGTAATCATCCTTGTTAGTGATCATTTTATTGTCGTTTTTATCTTATGAAGTTACTAAGATAGATGATATCGACTTTGCTAAAGATGATATCGACTTTACTAAACTATGTCCTTGGATTTGAGATGGTTCTTTGAGTATTCACCGCACAAACACAACGATAGCATTTCAATCAATATTGATTACTAATTACGAAGCTACCTAAAGAGATAGACGTACAAAATTTCGACTACTTGTTAAGAAAAGTTTATAAATTTTGTTCAACTATTAAAAAGTCGGGAAGTCGCATTAATTTTTCACTCTGTCATATGACTTAGGTGTTGACCCAAAGAACACCTTGTGAAAGATGAGAGAAACCTTGATACTAATCCCAAAAGGAGAGACCTAAGTTCACTGTGGTATATAGAGCTAACATAGTTTCCTTTGTTATCCGATGTGGGACATGTCTCATCAAGTAATAATAAGGTATCTAATTTACACTTAACTCATGCATTTGTACTTCTAATAAATCAATACCATGCAATGTGCTCATTTTAGCCTGTTTATTTCTAAACCTTCCCTGATGATTGGATTCAAAAACCTCCATGAAGTATTTCATTATCTTAACTTTTATACGCGAGTATTTCATTATCCTAGCTTTCTGTGATATTTTAACATTAGTACCGATAGTGAAGAATTAAACACAAAGTTATAATGCATATATATTAGTATTCAAAATTACACGTAATGACCACCAAACTCACCGGTAGTGGTGGGGTTTGACGCGCGGTGGTGGGTTTTGGCACTGGTTTGGTGATGCATTATTATTTTTTTCTTTCTGTTTGTGTGGTATATATGTATTAAAATGGATTATTTTATGTGATTTCTTTGATGGTCACAATTGCAGCTGTTCGTTAGTGGATTTGAAGTATGTTGAATGATCGCTTGACACTGACGTAAAAATAATGAGTCTATATGCTAATGTCATACAAATAAAACACATGTGAAAAATTACTCAAAAGTGATGGGTAAAAGAGAGAGTTAAGATATAAGAGGTCGTTTAAATAGGTTGTTTATCACATGCCGGAAAGGAAAATTGACCCCAGAAAGTAGCAACAGGTGTTTGACATGAGTAGTGAAGCAATTTTTGAATACAAATTTGGATTGAGTTTTATGTTATTAATAAAGATGTTATATAGCATAAGAAAAAAACATACGAAAATGAAGGTGGCCTCTGTTCCATCATTAACCCTGACGATCGAAGGCGAAGAGTTTCAAATTTGATTTTGTTTTCACAAATAAGTCGGAGCAACTTAATATATATAGTATATTTTAATTTTTAAGAAAAGTTTACAAATTTTGTTTTAACTAATAAAAGAAAAAGTAAAGAAGTCGCATTAATTTTCCACACATACGTGCCAGAGCTCTCAAGTCTTAAGCCAAAGGACTCTGTTCTGGATATGTGAAAACTTGATACTAATCCAAACATGTGTGATTAAAGTACATTGTGCTATATTAAGCTAACATAATTCCTTTTGTATCCAAATGTGGGACACAAAGTTGGGTTTCATCAAATAATAGTTCTATATATTTACTCTAAAGTCATGCATTTGCACTATTTCTAATGCATTTGCTTATTTCTAAACCTTCCCTGACAATTGGATTCAGAGATACTCCATGAAATATTTCATTATCCTAACTTTTCTTTACGTTTGTTCATTTACGAATTACATTCATTTAAGTTATTACCAGCTAAATTTATTGTTTGATTAGATCATCTATAAATCTAAGAATAATTTGTACACTATAAAATATGATACCCAATGGTGCTAGGAACATAATACCAAGATACAACACAATTAAAACACAAGATAGAGCCTCATTTTAAACATGAAGCCCGCCACATTCTTTAAGATGTTACACTTTATAGACAAAAAAGAACCCACAATAATATTTCCTATATCACAACATATTGTATGAGGCATACATCTTAAAGTGCAATTCTTTTTAATCTGTACCCCCTTTTACAGTTGAAGTTGATTATAAGCGTCACCCGTCAATTGACCCAAGGCTTTTTTGCAAATACTAATGATTGAAACAAGAATGCGATTGAATTTGACCTCACAAGCTCGTTTGTAATCACTTTGATTCCAGATTACGTATTACAATCAAAATATATGGCATCATTAGACCTGTGGTGCACGGTCAATCGAGAGTAACACTAAAATAAGTTTCTTATCGGTATAAGAACTTAAGAAAAACACAAAGTTAATGTATCCATCTTTCCTATTTTTTAAGCCCGGATATTCAAGATTCAACAATACTTGAACCGAGTTATTTTTTAAAAAACCTTTGTATGTAGGGTGATGTGTAAAATGTGTATAAAAAAAAAATGACGTTTTAAAAAATAATTAAGACTTTCATATTGTGCAAATGAAAGAGAACGTTTAACATTTTTTTAGCTAGTTCAATCTTTGAAGCTCTTCAAACCTTGTCACATACTCACATGATCGATTTACCGACTCTCATTCAACTTGATCAATCTTTGATAAACTACTCGCCCATACTGCATAATAAAATCAAGTTCATTTGTGTAAAAAAATCATAATAAATTCATTTAAAAAAGGGCAAATCGCATAAAAAGATACTTATCTTATGTCCAATTTCAATTAAAGGTACTATTCTTTTTTTTTCTCAATTTAAGGTACCCGACTTTTTTTTGGGCCGATTTAGGTGTTTTTCTAACTTCCGTTAACTATTTCGTTAGTAAATTACAAGTTTGGTCCTTGAGTTTGTATAGGCATTACATGTTTGGTCCTTCAGTCCGTTTTTGCACATTTTCAAAAATAAAATTTGAAATATTTTTTTTCCAAATTTTTTTCAAAAACAATTTTTCGAAATATTTTTTTTCCAAATTTTTTTCAAAAAAACTTTTTCGAAATATTTTAAAAAAAAATTCAAAATATTTTTGTCCGTTTTTGCTCGAAAAAAAATATTTCGAAAATTTTTTTTGAAAAAAAATATTTCGAAAAAAAATTTTTGAAAAAAATTTGGAAAAAAAATATTTCAAAAAAGTTTTTTTGAAAAAAATTTGAGAAAAAAATATTTCGAAATTTTTTTTTGATTAAAAATATTTCGAAAAAGTTTTTTTGAAAAAATTTGGAAAAAAAATATTTCGAAAAAGTTTTGTTGAAAATAATTTGGAAAAAAAATATTTCGAAAAATTGTTTTTGAAAAAAATTTGGAAAAAAAATATTTCGAAGCAAAAACGGACTGAAGGACCAAACATGTAATGCCTATACAAACTCAAGGACCAAACATGTAATTTACTAACGAAATAGTTAACGGAAGTTAGAAAAAAACCTAAATCGGCCCAAAAAAAAAGTCGGGTACCTTAAATTGAGAAAAAAAAAGAATAGTACCTTTAATTGAAATTGGACATAAGATGAGTACATTTTTATGCGATTTGCCCTTTAAAAAATATTGTGAAATTTCATGTGGTTTTAGATAGCATTTGTTTGGTCACTTGACAGGCAATGGCTTAACGTCACCTGACGGTATCAGTTCTTTACAACAAATGGAGCCTTACAATAGTTAATTATGCAGGTTTCTAGTTATTTAGACTTTTAAAGTGCCATCTATAACCTGTTGGAAGAATGGTGGTTATGTAGAAGCCTTATTTCAATGTTTAATTCTCTAATTTTGTTTCAGAAGCCTTATACCAATATCATCTTTGGTAATGGATATGCCCTTGAGACGAGTCACGTAATTGATATAACTACTCGCGTTCTATACGATCAATCTTTAATACTGCTAAATTATTCATAGTTATATCAATTTATTAATTTATGTAAACATTAGAACTTGGAACGTCATATTTTTTACTTACATAAACAAATGGACATGAACTTTTTTACCGGGAAAGTTAGGACTCTTTTAATAAAAAAAATTATAGATTTTGCTAAATATGAAAAAGTGAAGAATTCATATAAAACTTATAAAAAATTATATATTTTGCTAAATATGGAAAGGTGAAGAATTCATACAAAACTTAGGGGTGAGCAAAACAAACCGAAAAAAACAAAACCAAACTGAAACCGGAAAAATCGAACCAAAAAGACCGACCGAAACTAAAAACCGATGGTTTGATTTTTACTTTTTCAAAAACAGAAAAATGCAGTTCGGTTTCGGTTTTCATCCAAAAACCAAACCCTAAAAACCGAACCGAACCGGTTTTATTATATAATAATATCTAATTAATATAATATTATTAAATAACTAAATAAATTAAATTTATAAATTCATATTGTGGGTGGATTTATAATATAATTATCTTAATGTTTATATTTATATGTGTGTTTCTCGTGTCGCGTGTTTTGCGTGAATATATCAATAAGTTTTTGATAATGATTATACTACGTGTATGTTCACTTGTATGTGTATATCTCATTTATATGTTTGTAATTGTAAAATTATGCAATAAACATTATTATGCATAGATTGAAAAAAAAATAAAGAAAAATAACTAATTTTGTACGTAAAACAAATTTGTTGGTATAATTTGGCCATACCCAAAATATTGACGGTCAGAAACCGAAAAACTGAACCGAAACCGATAACAACCCGAAAAAACCGAACCGCCAAAAATCGAACGGTTTCGGTTTTGGGTTTTACAAAAACCGAACAGTGTGGTTCAGTTTCGGTTTTAGCCAAAAACCGACCCAAACCGAACCGTACACACCCCTAATAAAACTTATAAAAAATTATAGATTTTGCTAAATATGGAAAAGTGAAGAATTCATATAAAACATACCCAACTCCACACCTTAGATGTCGTAACATCTAACATGTGGAGATGGAATAACCGACACAAACCGAACCGTACACACCCCTAATAAAACTTATAAAAAATTATAGATTTTGCTAAATATGGAAAAGTGAAGAATTCATATAAAACATACCCAACTCCACACCTTAGATGTCGTAACATCTAACATGTGGAGATGGAATAACTTCATATTAATCCTCACAGAAATGGTGTGCACACATTGTGGTATATAACCTTGCAAAGGTTGTTTTCTTTTAACTATGTGGGATACCAAACAGTCATGGTTTTCATTCTTACATTTGAAGCTATTCCACACTCGAACAAACCAAAAAATGTAATTGATACTAATATATGGAAAAACGATGACGTTCCACTTCACTTGCATATATAGACCCGATACACGCCGAGTGTTAGCTTGCGAGTTAACCATTGGTCTAGCACCGTTAAACTACCTATAAGCTAAATATCACCTTTCTTCCAAAGTATAGACTCTTTGATCTTATAAAATTTGAGATTGTTTCATCTAAACGTTTGTAGTTGGAACATTCTATGTCAAGTATAATTATATACCATGGCCTAATAATAAGTATGGTGGTGGTTATGTTGCAATCATAGTTCATTGATTAACTTTTGATTTATGAGTTCTTGTTTAAATTAATTGAAGAGGGTAAGAAAATGAAGAGATGGAATGGTGAAATGATTACAAACACCAAAAAAAAAAAGTTGTATATTTTCTTAACTATGAAAAAGTGAAGTACATGTAAACTGTGATATATAACCTAGCATATATTCTTTTCTTTTGCCTATGTGGGATTCAAGGTTGTTTTCATGAAACATACCTTACATTTGAAGTTGATCATCAACATCACCCCACACTCACAGCAAAGTCATCTCGTTAGCCTGCCCTCCGTGAGCAGCCGCCATGCTATCGAACCATGTGTTGATTTATCTTTCATTATCAAACATAAAACCCGACTTTGGTCCCATTAAAATCTTCACTAAATCTGAACCATCTTCATCCTTATTCATTCCTCCCATAGTGAAATTTCATGTTTCCTTGTTAATAGTTAATCTTTTATCTTATGATTTTCGAGATAGTTTTATATAAACATATGTTTTAATATGCCAAATAGAAACTATTAATCTGGATGTTTGATAGTGAAATACGTTGATCCGGTGAAGACTCATTGGCAATATAAACTCGCAAGAAAACTTGCGTCCTGAGTGCACAACAACATCATTAAAGTCATAATGAGAATACACACAGGAAACCTCGAAAGAGTGTAGCCCCAGTTAAGAAGATCCTCTAGCCATGATTGTTGCAAAATCTCAAAAGTGTGAATTGTTACAATAAAATAATATGTAGTAGGTGCACTACCCATTTAATAGTAAAATGACTTTTAGGTAAAACAAATGGTTTATCATTTTTACTCATACCTTAGGAAATCATATCACAACCTTGGCATATAATCCTTTGTTCCTTACTTGTAGAATCTTGTATTTTTAAAATGATTTCAATGGTATACATGCACACCATTGAGTAAGAATTCTCCACAAGCAAATCGACAAAATCAAAGACAAAGGAAGTCGACCAAAGAGACACAAAAACACGTACGTAAGATCGAGTGTGAATATAAGAATACAATGCCATGTACCTCTATTTATAAGCATCTTAAATTTCACCGCTTTCTAATCTTAAACAACGTAGAATTAGCTTATACCTCAAGTTAACTTAATATAGCCAAGTAAGCTTGTATCCTAAGCTAACTTAAATATTATTCTAATATTTTTTTTTAAAGCAAAACTTGATAAGAGAATAGTACGTACGCGTATACAAGTAGTTGCTAAAAATATTTTAAATTTAAGAGTAAATTACACCGTTCGTCCCTGTAGTTTGGACATCGCAAGTCCTTCGACTTTCATTTTTGAATGATCGATCCTTATAATAAAGTTTTGTAACATCATTCATCCTTATCACTAACAACCTAGGGACTTGCGATGTTATTAAGGCCTAACCACAAGGACAATCAGCGTAATTAATAAGGACAAACGATGTTACAAAACTTCATTATAAAGATCGACTATGGAGGGACTTGCAATGTTATTATTGCCAAATCAAAGGGACGAACGTTGTAATTTACTCTAGATTTAATTTCTAGTAAACTATAAAAAGTCAATAATTCATATAAATTCCTCCATTATCGTGGTATGGGGCGTTATAAGGCCTAACAACCTACATCAAGATGTAGGAAAATTTGATACTACTTCAAACACATACACTCACTAACATTGTGGATTGGTGCTATATAAGCTAAATAATCTCGCTGGTGGTTATATAAACATAAAAGTAAAATCAAGTATGTGACATTGTCTCATAGTCTCATGCAGCCTATTGACCAACATGTTTGAGTCCCAACCAATATGCGTTTTCGGGACCTCAATCGTGTGCAGAACTTAATAAAAATGAATTATATTTTATATATATTGCATCAATAAATAAATGGCAAAACAAACGACTAATTGAAAAATTAGGACTTAGAACATCATACTTTGCGAATGAAAAAGAACAAAAGAACGTTAACAACTTGTTTAGCTAAGAGCACAAGGTGTCATTGGTGCCGTCAGGTTGGTGTTATGGGAAACGTGGTGACACCTCAACAACTTTCCTCATAACACCAGAACTCACCACAACACCAAACACACCCGACTTTCATATCAAGTGGTGTCGTTGTGCAAAAAGTGGTGCCATCATGTTGAAAGAGAGAAAAGACAAAAACATATGCAAATTACGGGACCATTTCGGCTGGTTGTTACTGCTTAGGACGGAAAAACGCGAAGTTTGGAGTGCTTTTGGCGTCGTCAGGCGGAGTTTTAGGGGAAAACACATGGGACCATGCAAGGTACCCTGTGCTCTAAGTCTAAAAGAGGGGCGTGCTCTCTCTTCCTTTTTACTAAAGAAAGGTCTATCCGTGTGGATGGCTTTTTTTCATTCCCTTTTCCTTCGACTTATTTTCAATTTCTTAGGCGACTCCCTTACAATGACAATGGACTCGTCCCGTTTCAAGGGGTGGTGGGCATACTTCTCGTCGAGTGAAGGCGCCTCCACTAATCCTTCATCATTAGATCCCGTGCCTCACACTTTTTTAGTGAAGTCTAAAGGAGTTACTTGAATCTCGTTAAACCAAGTCACATATTCTATAAAATTACCCCATTCAATTTTATTAGTCTTTGATAAAGGATATGCTCATTGTACATAACTAGACGAATGCCGCGCAAAGCAACGGTGTATAGCGTTAAATAATTATACTTGCGAAAAGTGATTCTGCTTTGACCCTTGATGCAAAACATATGAGTTCAATTTGTAGTCATTGAAAGAAAAAAAATTCATGAATTCGAATCAAAAAATGATAATTTTAATAATTAAACAATATTTAAAATACTAATTTAGTTGTAGATGATGTTACCTTTTTAAATTTTGAGAAATACCATTTACTCTTTATCAGAGCAACTGTGTAAATTGGTATATACAAATAAAACATGTATTTTTATTATTATTTTTTAAATTGATAAACACGTATAGTTTAGTCATTAAAAAAGTTGACATTTTAAAAGTAGTAGAGATTGGTATTGATAAAGTAACCGTGTGACTTAAACTTGTTTTGAAACGAAAAGTAAAATAAAAAAACTTGTAATTTAAGCATTTAACTTTAATGGTTATTATATGTAATCAACATTAATCATTTTAAGTAGTATATGCATGCGTTATGAATAGTAGAGATTATATCAATTTATTCATGTAAACATTATGACTTACGTCGTATGTTTTATCTATTAGCCAGCTACATAAACAAATGGACTCTCGAATTTTGTAACAGAAAAGTTAAGACTCGTTAGAAAAAGTTTTACAGATTTGGTTAACTATTTAGAAAATGAAATAATTAATGTAAATTACCCTGCTAACCTTCTGTCGGTTGTAATGCTAGTTGTTGTATGTTACACATGACAACCACACAAGTTAGGAGAATATTTGAGACCAATCGCCACACATAAGGTTCATATACATTATGGTACATAACCCGGAAACGCTTGTTTTCTTTTTACCATGTGGGATTCCAAATTATCAAGGGCTTCATGAAACATATCTTACCTTTGAATTTACCCCATACACCTACATACCAGAAAATGTTATTAAAACTAATACAAGGAAAAACAATGTGATTCCACTTCACTTGCATATATAGACCCCAATACATGGCGAGTGTTAGCTTGCGAGTTAACCATTGGTCTAGCACTGCTAAACTGTATATAAGCAGAAATCATCACCTTTCTTACAAGGTATAGCAACTCATTTCTCCTCCAAGATCTTGATGCATACGTCACTTGTGTAGGCAATGGCTTACCATCACCAAATGTGAACGCTTGTGGTTTAAACACAATGATATCTTGTTCGCATGTCCCTACATGAGCAAGTGAGCAACAACCTTGTTGTCGAACTATGTCGTACTTTGTGAATCTGGATTTGGTCATACTAGAATCTTGAGTGAATCCAAACCATCTTTCTTTTATCCATTCCAACTTCATTAAAATTTCCATAGTTAAATTTTTATATTCCTAATTAGTACATTATCTTTTAACTTATAAATTTTAAGATCGTTTCTTCTAAACGTTTGTAGTCAGAACATTATAAGTCAAGTATAGATACCACGACCTAATAATAAGTTAACTGTCAAATGTTAACTGAACTACTTAACTAATTATCTAGTGAACGTTTTTTCATATATGAAGTTGGTGTCAAGTTCTCTTTTAGGTTCTAAATTGGGTTCCAATGATGGAAGTACGGTGGTCAAATTCGTCCTTGAGGGTGGGCGAGGTAGTGTATTACTATCGGCCCTACCAGACAACATCTACCTACACAAGCTCGTTTTGGTAGACGGAGCCGGGATTGTTAGAGCCGATGTTCCTTTTCGAAGGGCAGAATCCAAGTATAGTGTCGAACAAGTAGGTGTAACTGTTGAGTTCTACGGTGGTGAACTCAATGGAGTCACTTATAGCGATCCTGTTACTGTCAAAAAATATGCTAGACGCGCTCAATTGGGGGAAATTTTTGAATTAGATCGTGCTACTTTGAAAGCGGTTGCCCAGGGCCTTAAAAAGTTTAGGCACCCCAGAATTTGTGAGATAACAATTAGATGAGAATTTTTATATTCCTAATTAGTACACATATTTTATTGAAGAAAAAAACAATTAGATGAGAATTTTTTTTCATTAACCATAGTTTCCGACCTTTTGGCCGACTAATCCACAAGGTTTTAAAGACTCAAACAAGATAAAATAAGTTATATGTTGAATGTTTAAATCATTAGTTTGCATTATATCTTAGAAAACGGGAATACTTTTTATACAACAACAATGGCCTCATTATCGATTTTCGCACAAGGCCCCCAAAACCTAGAGGACGGCCTCATTATCGATTTTCGCACAATGGTGGTTATGTTGAAATCTTAGTTCAATGTTTTATTCTCTAGTTTTGTTCTTCAATCAAACCATGTTCTTCCAATCGAGCAACAAAATCAGGGTGATTCTGTTTAAATCACTAGTAGACCATATAGCTCATGTGATTACTCATTCGAGTTATTATAATGTGTTTTCCTTTGTGATAGGAATGAAAAAAAATTAAGAATGGGTTTCAGTGTGATGATTAACCTAATGGACTAAAACTTCACCTGGGCCATATTTAAACCACTCGCAGATCGTATTGCTTGTGTGATTACTCATTGGAATTATTATAATGTGTTTGGCTTTGTGATAGGAATGAAACGATTAAGAATGGGTTTCTGTGTGATGATTAAACCAATGGCCTAAAACTTCACCTGGGCCATGTTTAAGCACTCGTTGTAATCAAAGTATCAAACTAATAAACTATATGGTACACTATGGTGTACAACCAGTTGATAATAATACTAGGTTTGATATTCACATTTTTAAAAGAATTTAGGATAGACCGACTGTTTATCATGTTTACCTTTTATATGAGTAAATAAATAGCAAAAAACACGACTTGGTGAAATAGTACGACTTAACCATCATATTGTGTAAATGAAAGAGAATAAGAGAACGTTTACAACATTTTTAGATAAATCTAAATAAACAATAAAAAGCTTGCTAAACCACGTCACATAATCCTTATAAATATTCCCCATCAATCGTTAATAAGGGACACGGCCGACATACATACATATAGATCAAATTATTCGTGTAAAGATTCTGCAATAAATTCGTTGAAGATAGTGGCATAATGCTATAAAAAGTCAAGGAAAGTAATATAAAAATTTTAATATGTTTTATCTTTCATAAAATAATAAATTTTAGAGTAATAGGCATTTTTGGTCTTTGTGATTTTTCCAAATTGCATGTTTGGGCCTTATCTTTTTGAATGTGCAGCGGTAGTTCTTATTTTGAAGTTTGGATTGCATGTTTGGTCTATGTCCAAAGTTAAATTACTAAAATACCCTTCTATTTATAAAGAAGAAGACATGGGTAATTTGTCATTTCACGTCGATCGAGGGACTAAATTTGCAATGACTACCGCTGCATTTTAGAATAGATAGGAACCAAACCTGCATTAGCCAAACCACATACACCAAAAATGGAATTTACTTTAAATTTTACTACTGCAATATTTAGCGACATTGAAAAATGGACTATAAAATTTTGTGACGGGAAAGTTAGGACTCCCTTTTAGAAGAGCTTATATGTTTTTCTTAACTATAAAAAAGTGAATTGTTCATATAAACTTTTATCCTATTACACAACTTCAGTTGCCCAACCCTAACAACCAAATTTATAATAGGAGAAAACTTGATACTAACACACAAATGATTAATCGGATTGACATTTTTGGCAAGTTTTGGGTATTTCTGGCGAGATTTTGGTATTTCTAGAAAGATTTTCTTTAAAAACATCTTGTAATAGATATAAAAAACGATTATAAGTGATAACATTTGTTCAGGGTTTCAAAAATAGCGAATTGGTGATAAATCGTTTTGGCATTTTTGGCAAGCTTTGGGGTATTTACAATGATTTTTGGTATTCCCGGCAAGATTTTCTTAAAAAAAACATCTTATAATAGATATAAATAGTGACTATAAGTGATTAAAACTAATTTACGGTGAGTTTAGGTTATTTCCAGCAAGATTTACAAGTTTTCGGTAAGTTTGACCACCGTTGACCACAGTTGACCGATTTGTTTGAACGATTTAAAAAAATCGCCAAGGTCGGTGGCCTAGTAGAACCTAATCGGTGATTAATCGGCCTTGTAGACCTTTTTTTGCAAGACTGGATCTATCTATATTGTGGTATATAAACTAGCATAGATTCTTTTTTATACCTATGTGGGATTTAAAGTTTTCTAAAGTTTTTAGGAAACATATCTTACATTTGAAGTTGATCATCAACGTCATCCCACACTCGCAACAAAGTCATCTCATTCACTGACCCTCCGTAAGCAACCACAATGCTATTGAACCATGTGTTGTTTCGCCTTTTATTATCAAACATAAAAGCCGACTTTGGCCCCATTAGAATTGATGAGTGTCTAAATACTCATCATTTTTGTACTGTTTAGAATGCCAAAAACATCTGAAAACACTCAGAAATGCATCAAAATGATAAAAATATCACAAAAAAGTGTTTTATGTGTTTTAAATACAAAAATATCAAAATCAGATGAAAAACGTATCAAGTTTGCATAATTGGCAGTTTTAGTCCCCCAAGTTTCAAAAGTTGTCAAAAACAGTCCCTGGTATATCAAAATAAAGTAAAATGTCATTTAAGGTGCATGGGATTCATGAGTTGTCAAAAATTAGTCCTTGAAATTCAAAATTGCAAAATTACAACTTAGGTCCCTAAACTTTGAATAATGTCATAAAAGGTCCTTGGATACTTAAAAATGGGAAATTATCAAAAATGGTCCTTATACTATTCACATTTGGCAGGATTGGTCCTTGTGAGAACTTTGGAAAATGGATAGGTTCAGTCCCTTAACTTTGCATAAATTGCAAAGTTGGTCCTTGTGCTTAACTAAAACCAAACGGATCCCTTAATTATCCAAACCCAATTAAAACCCAAAGCCCAAACCAGTAAAAAGCCCAACCCAACTTACTTGACCCTTGGACCTTGAACCATGACCCCTTGAGCCAGTCCAGAACCAATTTGACCCCTGCCATTACCCTATTTTGACCCCCCCTTATTAATACCCAACGGTCAAATATGGTCAAACCCGCCAAACCAGATGTACTGTACATCTTCTACACCATCACCTGTAATTCCAAAACCAGGGTGGTTTTCCACCACCTCACCACCTTTCCAGCTGTCTAAACAACTCTCCCAGCTCATCCCCCCTCCTCTCACTAGCCTACCTTGCAATAAATGCTTCCCCACCATAGCAGTTTACTGTTACCCTCACAAACCTTTTTTTTTGCTTTCCAAATCACCCCAGCCCCATACCTACTTCACATATTGTCCCCTCCACCTTCACAACACACCAAGATTCTTTAATTGATCTAAAACTGTCTCAAGCAACCATGTACACTTTTGGCGCCAAAATCAATTTTAAAGGCTAGGATGAGTTTGACTGCATCAATGGACAAGATTTGAAGTGGGAAAGATTCAGAGACATGTGGGGAGTCTAAAAGATCAATATAAAGAGAGGAGAAGCAGAAGAGAAATATATCTAGTTTTAATTTAGTTTAAGCTTTGTCGTTTTAATTATTTTTCAAATTCCAGTGTATTTCTTAGCTTTCAAGTACTTGGTTTAAGTTATTTCAGTGTATGTGAATCTTTATCAATAATCAATTTCAAGTTTTAATCTCATTTTCAAGTTTATTCACTTTTAAGCTTAAAATCTCAAAATGTTTGAATGTTGTTTGTAGTGGATGTTAAGGACTCAGTAAGCTCACATAAGCTCCTATAAAGCTTCTGAAAGCTTTTAGATACCTTAAAAATCAGTTTAGAAGCAAAAAAGAGAAAAATACCAAAAATACAAATAAATTAGTGAAAAATCAAAAATCACAAGAAATGGTGATCAAAGCTGGAGCAGGGTAAATACAGGATTGCCCTTGGGTTTAGAAGCTTAGTGGTAAGCTATTAGGGTGGATACTTGGTCCTTGTTATCTGTTTTCAGCTGGATACCATTTGTAAGCCATTTTCTCATAATTTGCATTTCTTAATATTAGTGGTTAATTCTTGTTAACTTTAGTTTAATCTTGTCTAAACATAGTTAGTACAAGTTAATTTATAGCTTTCTTGGTTTGAAAAGCTCTTTTAGTAATAAAAGGTTCAAAACAGTCTTAAAAAGGAATGTTTGGATTTGCTCAGTGAACTGTGCTAGAGCCTGTTTGTGTTATTATTCTTGGTTGTTATCTGTCACATTTGGTCTAAATAACTCAAACATACCAAGAAAACCAGTGCTTGTTCATTAAAAAGTCAAAATACCTTTTAATCAAATCTTATGTATTAACTGTTTGATATCCATGTTCCATAATCATGGTTTTGTGTTCATAAGTTGACATTGGTGATCAAATCAGTCTTAATCCACCTTAATACAACATAATCAGTGATTGAGATCAATCAAAAGTTCATATTAGTCAACTCATTTGATTTTCATAAAAAGTTAACTTTTCAATATAGTCGTTTTTGAATAAAATAGGTAATTTTATATAGGACATAATAGTAAGTTTCAAGATTTATGCTTTTGGGATATCAATATTTAGCTGGTTAACTAAATTAGAAAAATACTATCTTACTTTTATTCAGCTTACAAAGTGCTTATTTTTTTTGCTTCTTTTGAATACCTTGTCTGAAAACATGCTCTGTGCACCAGTTGTATAAGCTATTTCTCAAGCTCTCACAGAGCTTATTAGTGACCCCTAGCTTATGAATTTTAGCTTTTTGAGAAGCTAACCTAGCTGACTCAAGGTTACAAGTGTTTATTTTCCATTCTTAGCTTATTTAATTAGCCTGCAAGTGCTTTTTATTTTTGTCCATTTCATTTAGTACAAACCAGTCAGTGTTCATAAGTTTTTCAAAAGCTCCTCATAAGCTCACCAATTAATCCCACTGTGAAAGCTTTAGCTTTTTGGAAAGCCTAATTGGTATACTTATTAGTTACAGTCTTTGTTTTCATTTTCTAACTTATCTTAGTGCTTAAAAATAAGCTCAAAAGTACCTAGAAAACCATACAGTACCCTGTGCAAACAGATAGATTTGTGCTTATTTGGCTTATTTAGTGCTTATTTCTAAGTCATTAAGCTTGTTTAGTTATCATTCTAGCTTATCATTAGTTTCTCAGCTTATTTCCAGTTTTCCTTTGCTTATTTTTAGCTTATAAGCCATTTTGGCTTATACCTTGTGCTTATTTCCAATATTTGCCCACTGTTGAGATAAATAAGCTCAAACTGAGCTTATTAGTAGATTTCATAAAAAGTTGTAGTTTTGAAAATTGCTTATTTTAAGTAGCTTAATAAGTTGTAAAAAGAAAATTCCAAAAATAAAATAGTTGCAAAAAAGCAGTTGCTGGGATTCGAACCCTGGCCACCCAGCTCACCACACACACACACTACCACTCGCCCTTGGGTCTTTTTCTGTTTTTCTTTGCAATATTTAATATATAAGCCTTATTTTCTCATTTAGCTTATACGAGCTTTTTAGCTTATTTCTAGCTTATTTAAATAAGTTGTCATACCTTTTACATTTTTCTTAGTTTGGTATTAGTATAAAGTATTTTATAAAAAAGTTTCAGATTTTTCTAAATAGTTTTAGTATTTTTAATCATTTAATTAGTCTAAAATAGTATTTAATTCATAATAAAAAATATAAAAGTCAAAAAAATATAAATCTTTTTTCTAAAATTTTCTTTTGTCATATAGTAGGTAAGAAAATTGTTTTTACACTCGTAGGACTTTTATTTCAAAAATTTTACGTTTTTGCTTGCGCACTCGCGTAATTTTTATACATAACGTACGTTTTCATTTTAAGTCACGTTTTTAGATAATTTAAGTTTACGTTTTAATTAAAATAGTTTATTTAAGTTATTTTGTTTTATAAATCAAGAAAAACATCATTATAAAAATAGTGATAGCGTTTATTTAATATATTTTAGCTTTTTAATTTTCTTTAATTTGCATTTAAGCCCCTGTAATTTATAAACTTTCTCTTTAGGTATAAATTACTCAAAATCCTTACTGATCACTATCCTTAGTGATTATTCGACATCTGTCTGTGTTAAACACCATTCATCCTCCGTGGGACTTAACGACCCAGGAATCCACTATATTCCTCTTATCTTAATTGAATTGCTTTCTGAGCTGTTTTAAGTTTATTACGGTTGACCATTCACAAGTGGTCAGCTTGTGTGATTAAACTTGACGGTTCGGCTACAACCAAGAATCTTCTCTAAATCCGAACCATCATCATCCTGTCTATCCATTCCATCTTCATTCCTCCTATAGTGAAATTTCATGTTCCTTATAATATAGTCAATCTTTTCTTTTATGATTTTTGAGATATTTTAATCTCAACGTGTGTTTTAGTATGTCAAATAGAAACTATTAATCTGGATGTTTGATAATGAAATAAGTTGATCCGGTGGAAACTCGTTATTGGCAGTATAAACTCGCGACAAAATTGTGTCCTGAGTGCACCGCGGCCTATATATTCCATGTGTAGAAAATCTGTTTTTCAACAACATTGTTAAAGTCATAATGAGAATACACATGGAAACCTCGAAAGTGTGTATCCCCACTTAAGAAGATCCTCTAGCCATGATTTACAAGATTTTATGCTTCCGTAAAATGAAGAAGATCAATATTCGCACCTGTGGGAGAAACTCCAGCGAAGAAACACGTGATCGTTGCAAAATCTCAAAGTGCGAGTTGTTACAATCAAATAATATCTAGTAGGTAGACTGCCCATTTAAGTGTTCAGTTTGATAAAATGACTTGAGTGAAACAAGTTGTTTACCATATTTACTTTAATAGCATATAGATCCAGATGTGCAGGTCCCAACAAGTATGTCATTTTCTGGACGTTGAACTTGAACCTTGAGCAAGCCGAGCCCCGAGAAATCTGAAGTCCTTTATCACGTTTTTGTTTAACTCATAATACTTGTTTCAAATTTATATATAATCGATGTTAAGTAATAGTTACGCACTTACGCCCAATGTTAAATTCTAACACGCAAAAACAGACTTTTATTGTTTTAGATAGTGTTTTCCCAGTCACTCTCTTGCAAGTTTTAATCCAAGAATTTCCTAGATTCTGATACCTAGTTGCATAAAGGAAGAGACTTTTAAAGTAATTTGTAAAGGAAAAGTGTTTAGACTCCTTGTTGAAATTTGAAAAAGTATACATTTTCTTAACTACTTTTTTTAAAGAGTTGCTATAAATTTTACATTAGGAACATGATTTTGGTAGACTCCTTAACATCATGGTACATGATATAACCCGAAGCTTTATAGTTTTCAATCATATATGGTCAAGGCCGTCTCGTGTTTTCGGTGACCCAAAGCAATGACAACAAAGAGGCCCTGTTACATGTGTAAACTAAAGAGAAATTGCATATAAACTTGAATTATATGACTTATAAATATTTAATACTATATGTATTTATATGCAAAACTAATAAAAATGTGACCCCTTTTAATTAGAGACCCTATTCGACGGCACGTATTGCACACCCATCTATATATGGTCCATATAGATTGTGGTATATAAGTAAGCATTGTTTCTTTTTATAACGAATGTGGGACTCAAGTTGGCAGTTATGGTTTTCATGAAGCATAACTTACATTTGCAGTTGGTCATAAAAGTCACCTTACACAGTATGTTAATTATTAATACTAAATTACGAATGGTTGAAACATTAATATGATTCCGCTTCACTTGCATATATATATAGACGCCAATGCAAGACGACTGTTAATTTGCGAGTTAACTATTGGTCTACGAGAATGAAGCACTTTCAAATTGTCTAAGAAATCTACTTAATCCATTTAAAAAACAGATGAAGGGTTTTGGTTTTACAAACTGTTTATTTGATTATTTGATAGTGTTTATAAAGTTTCTTTTATTATACAATGTCAGGGTTAATTAGTTCCAGTTTTATGAAGTAACAGGTGAAAATTAGGGGTGAGCAAGAAAACCGAAATGATCGAATAAACCGAAAACCGAAAACAACCGAACCGAACTAATAACCGCACCGAATTTGCTAAAACCGAACCGAACTACTAATTCAGTCCTCGGGCAAATTCATATAAAAATATATATTTTTTTTATATTTATACTAGTTGGATACCCGCGCATAGCGGCAGCGATAAATATAGTTGTATAATAAATATAGTAAATGAATTGCTAACCCAACTCTCCTCGCAATTCCCTACTCACTTAGTGAATTCATTTCACAACACTCCAAATGTATTTGTGTTAGTTGTATGTGTTTGTTTGGGTTTTTCGTATCTTTCCCGTGACATCATTATTTCCGCATATAAAAAGACTTTCACAATCTCTTACTCGTCAAACACTCTCCCAAAAGTAAATGATTTTGATACATCTAGTTTGTATTGATTGAAATACAGGTTAAAGTTTTTGAATCAAAATAAAATAAACTTGCTAAAAATGTAAAAACTCAAAACTTATAAAAATATATCAAAATGGATGTTGAATTAAAAAGCACAAAATTTTAGAAAATATGAAGAAATTAGATCATAAAAAAATTAAACGAATTAAAAGATATTTAAATTTAAAAATAAAGGTGATTAACTAGTTAAGAAGTGACACGTGTCACCCCATTATTGGAGTTCATTATTTTAGTTTGTTAGAGCTCCTCTCTTCTTGTTATTTTTTAGTTAGAGAAGTGACACATGTCACTCAATAATTAGTGCTCCTTATCTTAATTTTTTGTGGAGCCTACAACTTAAATGCTTTATATAATAGTATAGATATATGAATATTATTAAAATGTTATTTTAATATAAAAAAAACACTTTTTATACTTAATTTTTTTTTCTTGCTAAATATTTAGGTAATTATTAATTTTTTAAAAATAAATAGTGAAATTCGGGTTATTGGGATCAACTCAAGAACTGAACCGAATTCAAATTTGGTTTTCGGTTTGGTTTTCGGGTTGACCCAAAAAGAATAACTAAAACCGAACCGAACAACCCGATAACCGAACCGATCAACAACCCTAGTGAAAATACTAAATATTTTTCTGATGAGCCCAATGGGCTAAAACTTTCATCTGGGTCATGTTTAACTACTATTTAAGTTTTTATAATGCTATTCTTGAATTTTGTTTGTGCATTAGAGTCGAAAGTAATAAGTGTGAACTGTGAATACTAAATATCTTTGTGTACGTATATATCAGTTAATTCATATGCTATAAGAGCACTTACAACAATAACACCATAACACCAATAACACCGTTCACGTCAGCGCCACATCAGCTTTAACATTTAACATTAACATCCCCAAAAAACACCCACAACCATAATATCCCAATAACATCAATAACACCAATAACATTTCATATTTTCAATTTCAACCCCTAAACTAAAACAAACACTTCATTTATTAAACTAAAACAAACATTTCATTAAAACTAAAAACATATTACAATACGAGATTAAAAAAAAAATTACAACGAAATAATAAAACACACTGCAAATAAAACGTTACAACAAATTAAAGGAAATGACGAGAATACGATCTACTGACGAGCTTTCAAGTTATATTTTGCGATGATTTGATCTTTTTAGTCATTGATCCACTGCACGACCATTGGATCTTGCCCCTCAGTAGGCGTCATCAAAAACTTTATCTCTTCCAACCTTGTTATTGTGAGATCTTTTTCCTGCGCGGCCCGATACGCCGCTTCGGAGACTACTCATTTCATACGAAACTCGTTTGCCATAGTTTCGGTGAAATAAGCTGACGAGCTCATTCCTCCAGTGCTTGTTCCCCCAGTACTTGTTGTAGTCTCGGATCTTGCTTTCTTGGTAGCACGTTTCTTTCCCATGGGGCGAGGTTGTTCATCTTGACCAAACAAAGCCTCGTTTGTTTGCCTTGGGACTTCGCCGGTTAAATCAACCGGTTCCGGCGTGTTCCATTTCTTATAATGACGCAAAACCTCCCAAGCGTCTTCTAGACCAAAAGCTGATCCCTTGGTTTCCTCACAATACCATTGCTTTGCCTGTTGCATCACATCAAGCTAACTTTTCCCGCTTCGTTGATCCCGTTTCGCACGTTCGTAATGAGAGTTGAACTTTGTGCATATGCCGTTCAAAGTTTTCCACTTGCTTGACAGCATGTCCTTGTTGCGCCGTTGAAAATTGTTTTTATTGAACTCATTTCTGACCCGATACCAAAACGTATCTCTGGGTTGGCACTTTCCAACTTTCGGATCCTCCGAAACAGCTATGTAACATGTTGCAGGTAATGCTTCCTCTCCTGGAGTCCAACGTGCGTTAACAAAAACTTCCTCTTCATCTGAATCAACTGGTTCGGGCTCGGGGTCTTTGGATTTTTTTGATTTTCACTTAGTACGACCTATTCCTTTTTTTTGGAGGAGACGTGGGTGTGTCAGCAACATCATATGTTTCAGTTTGTGATTGTTGTGATTGTTGTGTGAATTGTAGGTTTTGAAAGTTGGAGTTTAAGGAGTTTTGTTGTTGCCAATACAGCAATGTTTGATGTTGTTGCCACATTTCTTGGCTCGAAGCGCCTAGTGGGTTGATGTTAGAAGATGAACCCGCGTTCGGGTTAGATGATGAACCCGGGTTTGAGGGATTCCACCCACCGGCGAGAAGATTCAAGAAAGTATCGTCGTTGCCTACCGACATTGTTTTTTTTGCAGTTAATCAAAGTTGAAAGATTGAGAGTATGGAGAGGATTTAGTAGTGGAAGTGTGAAAAGAAATGGTGTTTTAATTGGGTATTTATAGTGGTAAACAAATGTTTTTGAGATTTTTTTTATTTTTAAACTAGCCGTTTATGGTAGTTTTTGAAAATTTTTTTGAAAAATAACGGCTAGTAGCCGTTTAGGGTACTACAATGTAAATTTTTTGATTTTTTTTTCTCCTCCCCTTAACGCCCGTTGCAAAGCAACGCCAGGCTCTTTTCCTCACGTTAACGCCGATGCTACAATGGGAGAATCGGCCATAACGCCGTTATTACCACTTTAACGCCGTTATGGCGTTATCGTTGGTAGTGCTCTAAAAGATTATACTTTAGCATAAAAAGAACATAACTTATGAAACAAATGGATTCTTAAATTTTGCAACACGAAAGTCACGATTCCTTGTAAGAAAGAGTTATGAAAAAAAAAAATCAAGAGTTAATTTAAAAATCAAGAGTTAACCGAAATTTAAATGATCTATATGCATTATAGTATATAAGCTAGCATAGTTTGTGTTGTTTTATCTATGTGGGAATCAAAACAGTCATGATTTCCATGAAGCATATAGTACATATGAAGTTGATCATCAACGTCATCCAACACACACACATAAACCACAAAATGTTATTAATATTCCTATTTAAAACATCAATGTGATTCCATTTGACTAGCCGTGTGTAATCACTTGCATATAGACGCCAATACACTACCACATTTACCAGTTTCCCCATCGACATTTTCCCCGGCGACAATTGTCGCTGGGGAATCATCACTAAACGACAAAAATATATCCTACGTGGCACGAAGTCTCGTAGAAAAGTCAGCTAAATTATGGAGAGGTTTTCCCCGGCGACATGTCGCCGGGGATACGGTTGTTATATTTTGACCGAAAATTTCTTTGTGCAACGTGGCGGGAACTTTTCCCGCTTACCTTTCCCCAGCGACATGTCGCCGGGGATTCATTTGATTATTTAAAATATGTAATTAGTGTTAATTACTCTTCATTTGATTACTTTAAAATTTTATTTTGCACTTTTCCCCGACATGTCGCTGGGGATTCCTTTTGATTATTTAAAACATGTAATTAGTGTTAATTACTCTTCATTTGATTACTTTAAAATTTTATTTTGCATTCTTCCCCGGCGACATGTCGCCGGGGATTCCGTTTGACTTCGTTTGACTTTATTAATAATTATAGTAATAATAATAATAATAATAATAATAATAATAATAATAATAATAATAATAATAATAATAATAATAATAATACGTATACCATAACATATCGACTCATCCGTTGAACGTCTAATGTGTAACCATAACATAACGACTCATCCGTTGAACGTCTAATGTGTAACCATAACATATCGACTCATCCGTTGAACGTCTAATGTGTAACCATAACATATCGACTCATCCGTTGAACGTTTAATGTCCAACCCTAACATATCGACCCATCCGTTGAATGTCTAATGTGTAACCATAACATAACGACTCATCCGTTCAAAGTCTAATGTCTAACCATAACATATCGACTCATCCGTTGAACGTCTAATGTCCAACCCTAACATATCGACTCGTTGAATGTCTAATGTGTAACCATAACATAACGACTCATCCGTTGAACGTCTAATGTGTAACCATAACATAGCGACTCATCCGTTGAACGTCTAATGTGTAACCATAACATATCGACTCATCCGTTGAACGTCTAATGTCCAACCCTAACATATCGACTCATCCGTTTAATGTCTAATGTGTAACCATAACATATCGACTCATCCGTTGAACGTCTAATGTGTAACCGTAACATATCGACTCATCCGTTGAACGTCTAATGTGTAACCATAACTTATCGACTCATCCGTTGAACGTCTAATGTCCAACCATAACATATCGACTCATCCGTTGAATGTCTAATGTGTAACCATAACATAACGACTCATCCGTTCAAAGTCTAATGTCTAACCATAACATATCGACTCATCCGTTGAACGTCTAATGTCCAACCCTAACATATCGACTCATCCGTTGAATGTCTAATGTGTAACCATAACATATCGACTCATCCGTTGAACGTCTAATGTGTAACCATAACATATCGACTCATCCGTTGAACGTCTAATGTCCAACCCTAACATTTCGACCCATCCGTTGAATGTCTAATGTGTAACCATAACATAACGACTCATCCGTTCAAAGTCTAATGTCTAACCATAACATATCGACTCATCCGTTGAACGTCTAATGTCCAACCCTAACATATCGACTCATCCGTTGAATGTCTAATGTGTAACCATAACATAACGACTCATCCGTTGAACGTCTAATGTGTAACCATAACATATCGACTCATCCGTTGAACGTCTAATGTGTAACCATAACATATCGACTCATCCGTTGAACGTCTAATGTCCAACCCTAACATATCGACTCATCCGTTTAATGTCTAATGTGTAACCATAACATATCGACTCATCCGTTGAACGTCTAATGTGTAACCGTAACATATCAACTCATCCGTTGAACGTCTAATGTGTAACCATAACTTATCGACTCATCCGTTGAACGTCTAATGTCCAACCCTAACATATCCACTCATCCGTTGAATGTCTAATGTGTAACCATAACATAACGACTCATCCGTTGAACGTCTAATGTGTAACCATAACATATCGACTCATCCGTTCAATGTCTAATGTCTAACCATAAAATATCGACTCATCCGTTGAACGTCTAATCTCCAACCCTAACATATCGACTCATCCGTTGAGCGTATAATGTGTAACCATAATATATCGACTCATCCGTTGAACATCTAATGTCCAACCCTAACATATCGTTTAACATGATACATATACCAATGCACCTATACTTGGTTGTTTAACATGATACGTATACCAATGCACCTATACTTGGTTGTTTAACATGATACGTATACCAATGCACCTATACTTGGTTGTTTAACATCATCCGTTGAACGTCTAATGTGTAACCATAACATATCGACTCATCCGTTGAACGTCTAATGTCCAACCCTAACATATCGACTCATCCGTTGAATGTCTAATGTGTAACCATAACATAACGACTCATCCGTTCAACGTCTAATGTGTAACCATAACTTATCGACTCATCCGTTGAACGTCTAATGTCCAACCCTAACATATCGACTCATCCGTTGAATGTCTAATGTGTAACCATAACATAACGACTCATCCGTTGAACGTCTAATGTGTAACCATAACATATCGACTCATCCGTTCAATGTCTAATGTCTAACCATAAAATATCGACTCATCCGTTGAACGTCTAATGTCCAACCCTAACATATCGACTCATCCGTTGAACGTATAATGTGTAACCATAACATATCGACTCATCCGTTGAACGTCTAATGTCCAACCCTAACATATCGTTTAACATGATACGTATACCAATGCACCTATACTTGGTTGTTTAACATGATACGTATTCCAATGCACCTATACTTGGTTGTTTAACATGATACGTATACCAATGCACCTATACTTGGTTGTTTAACATCATCCGTTGAACGTCTAATGTGTAACCATAACATATCGACTCATCCGTTGAACGTCTAATGTGTAACCATAACATATCGACTCATCCGTTGAACGTCTAATGTCCAACCCTAACATATCGACTCATCCGTTGAATGTCTAATGTGTAACCATAACATAACGACTCATCCGTTCAACGTCTAATGTGTAACCATAACATATCGACTCATCCGTTGAACGTCTAATGTCCAACCATAACATATCGACTCATCCGTTGAATGTCTAATGTGTAACCATAACATAACGACTCATCCGTTCAAAGTCTAATGTCTAACCATAACATATCGACTCATCCGTTGAACGTCTAATGTCCAACCCTAACATATCGACTCATCCGTTGAATGTCTAATGTGTAACCATAACATAACGACTCATCCGTTGAACGTCTAATGTGTAACCATAACATATCGACTCATCCGTTGAACGTCTAATGTCCAACCCTAACATATCGACTCATCCGTTTAACGTCTAATGTGTAACCATAACATATCGACTCATCCGTTGAACGTCTAATGTGTAACCGTAACATATCGACTCCTCCGTTGAACGTCTAATGTGTAACCATAACTTATCGACTCATCCGTTGAACGTCTAATGTCCAACCCTAACATATCGACTCATCCGTTGAATGTCTAATGTGTAATCAGAACATACCGACTCATCCGTTGAACGTCTGATGTGTAACCATAACATACCGACTCATCCGTTGAACGGCTAATGTGTAACCATAACATAGCGACTCAACCGTTGAACGTCTAATGTGTAGTAATAATAATAATAATAATAATAATAATAGTAATAATAATAATAATAATACGTATAATAATAATAATAAAATATATTTCTAATGATAAAATAACAACACATGTCATTATTTTTAATGACAAAATAAAATTAATAATAATAATAATAATAATAATAATAATAATAATAATAATAATAATAATAATAATAATAATAATAATAATAAATAAATAAATAAAATAAAAAATAAGTTGTTGTAAGATTAGTATTGTTGTAAGATGTTAGTATAGTATTGATTAATTAAACAAGATTAGTATTGTTGTAAGATTAGTATAGTATTGGTTAATTATAAGATGTTGTAAGATTAGTATTGTTGTAAGATGTTAGTATAGTATTGGTTAATTAAACAAGATTAGTATTGCGTTAATATTTGGGTAGTTAATGTTACATATTTGGTTAGTTAGTATTGCGTTAATATTTGGTTAGTTAATATCGATTTTAGTTAGTTAGTATTGCGTTTGGTTAGTTAATATGCGGATATGTTAGATATTTGTGGGTTATGTTAGTATAGTATTGGTTAATTATAAGATGTTGTAAGATTAGTATTGTTGTAAGATGTTAGTATAGTATTGGTTAATTAAACAAGATTAGTATTGCGTTAATATTTGGGTGGTTAATGTTACATATTTGGTTAGTTAGTATTGCGTTAATATTTGGTTAGTTAATATCGATTTTAGTTAGTTAGTATTGCGTTTGGTTAGTTAATATGCGGATATGTTAGATATTTGTGGGTTATGTTAGTATAGTATTGGTTAATTATAAGATGTTGTAAGATTAGTATTGTTGTAAGATGTTAGTATAGTATTGGTTAATTAAACAAGATTAGTATTGCGTTAATATTTGGGTGGTTAATGTTACATAT
This sequence comes from Chrysanthemum makinoi, assembly GCA_910596185.1. NCBI lineage: Eukaryota > Viridiplantae > Streptophyta > Magnoliopsida > Asterales > Asteraceae > Chrysanthemum > Chrysanthemum makinoi. The sequence goes on along the minus strand of OU343220.1, from coordinate 315,004,048 downwards.
TTGGTTAGTTAGTATTGCGTTAATATTTGGTTAGTTAATATCGATTTTAGTTAGTTAGTATTGCGTTTGGTTAGTTAATATGCGGATATGTTAGATATTTGTGGGTTATGTTAGTATAGTATTGGTTAATTATAAGATGTTGTAAGATTAGTATTGTTGTAAGATGTTAGTATAGTATTGGTTAATTAAACAAGATTAGTATTGCGTTAATATTTGGGTGGTTAATGTTACATATTTGGTTAGTTAGTATTGCGTTAATATTTGGTTAGTTAATATCGATTTTAGTTAGTTAGTATTGCGTTTGGTTAGTTAATATGCGGATATGTTAGATATTTGTGGGTTATGTTAGTATAGTATTGGTTAATTATAAGATGTTGTAAGATTAGTATTGTTGTAAGATGTAAGATTAGTATTGTTGTAAGATGTTAGTATAGTATTGGTTAATTAAACAAGATTAGTATTCTTGTAAGATTTTTGCAGCAAATATTAATTTTTTTATAAGATGTTGTAAGATTTTTATAAGATGTTTAAATGTGTATATTTATTTGGATGTGTGCATGCTTATATTATTTTGTTCATGAATTTGTATATCTTATGCTAATTGTACTTGTACAGATGTCGTCAGCAAATGTTGCACGGTCCCACGGCGGTGACGGTGGCGGTGAGGATCGTCCCCCTCCAGACCGCGTACCCACCGGTTGTTGGGCAGGCTTCATTAACCGAGGTAAGAATTTCTGGATTATTGTAATACAAGCATAAATTTGATACATATTTATGACTTTATCACTAACTTGATTTTGCAGGCAAAGGTAAACGAAAGCCCAATTTGGGCGGCAGGGGAGCGGGCAGGCTGAATACCCGCGACAAGACCCGGAACCTTTCGTTGAAGGCAATCGCAGAAGAAAAAGGTCCCGTCTCGATCACTTTTGAGGTGGGTGACAAACAAACCCTAAACCCTCTCGGCCCCCATGCGGCTCACTGGTCTAACTACATCGGGGAGGTTGTTAGGGAGGTGCCGTTTTACTACCCTTCTTGGGAGAAGGTCCCGAAGGAGCAGAAGGCGACAATCATTTCAGATATTGGGGTCAGTTATCCTTTTATGTTTATTTCATTATCGTGTTCATTTATTCAATTGTGTATATTTATCTAAATTCGCTTATTTATTTATATCATATAAATAAATAAACAAATTTAAATAAATATATAAATTATATCTCTAACTCTGTTTTCGTTTTGTTGTATATGATTGCAGACCATGTTTGACCTCAGGCCGCACATGGACTCCTCCCGCTGGCCCCAGATCTACGAAGGCATAAACTCGCACTTGCAAAAAGCCTACAATACAAACAAGGCTTCTTTCAAGGCCAAACATTGGAAGGTAGAACCCACCACCGGGGATTACGATGTGGAGGCGATCAGGCGGGCACGTCCCGAGGAGATTAAAGCGGGTGATTGGGATGAGTACATTAAGTTTTGGAATGATCCCAAGAACATTGCTCGAGCCGCTACAAATCGGCTAAACCGGCAAAAGAGCAAGGTCATATCTCGACAGGGATCCCGTCGCTGGCTCGCCTTCGAGATGATATGGTAATAAACATTATAATTATTTTACATGCATATATATATATATATATATATATATATATATATATATATATATATATATATATATATATATATATATATATATATATATATATATATATATATATATATATATATCTGATTATACGCTTTGGTGTGTTGTGATTTGTCGTTTTTAATATTATTCATCTTATATGCGTGTGTATGTACAGAGGCAGGCTTCAGACACTCAGGAGTACCCGTCACTAATCGACACTTTTTGGCGAACACATACTGTTGGTGGGGTATTCCCTAACGATGAGGACCGACGGATATATGTAAGTTTTGTTTCAAAACACACTTTAATGAATTATCGAGAAATAATGTAGCAACCCGACTAATATATTTACTATCTTGTGTTTTGTCACTACATAGGACGAGATGAAAAGGCTTGAGGCTACGGGTCAGTACACGGAGGATCAAATCAATGCGTTGGCAAGAGGGGGTAAGCTTCGTGGGCATATTCCCGGTGTGGGTCGGGTGTTGCCATCACGGGCCACATCCAGGCCAAGTATGCCCGCCCCCGGCAAGTCGCTCACCAAAGATGTAGGCTTTATCATGAGTCTCCTCAGAAGCGACGACAAATACGCGGATATGTTTAGGGAGTATGAGTCGGGTGGTGCTAGCGGGAGTGGTGGGTGTGGTGATGACGAGTATGAGTCGGGTGGTGCTAGCGGGAGTGGTGGGTGTGGTGATGACGAGGAGAATGGCGATGATGAGGATAACGACGACGAGAGGTAGTTGTGTTATATATTATTAGTATGCTACATTGGTACTTTAGGTAGTTGTGTTATATATTATTAGTATGCTACATTGGTACTTTAGGTAGTTGTGTTATATATTATTAGGTTCATTTTGGCGACATTTAAACACTTATTTCCCTATCTATCAATGCACATATTGACTTTTAAGTCGTGTTTATGTAAAAATTGTGATCTATTTGTATTGCGTTGATCCGTTATATTGTATTTGTGTTTTGGTACAAGTTGTGGTGAGTCTATACAGGTTTATTTGGTAGATTTTGGTAATCGCCTGCAGTGCAGGATGTATTTTAAAAAAAAAATGCAGACCTTTCCCCGGCGACATGTCGCCGGGGATAACCCCCAGTAAACGTTGACAAGTCAACGAGAAAACACAGTTTCCCCGGCGACATGTCGCTGGGGAAAGTATGCTCACACGTTGACTTGTCAACAAATAAAAATAGAATCCCCAGCGACATGTCGTTAGCTTTAATTAGGCGTGCTAATCACCTTAGCTTAACCCGAAGTTTCCCCAGCGACATGTCGCTGGGGATAATTTTCCAGCGTGGCACTACTTCTTTGACTGAAAAATGAGTGGGACCCACGTTGTCGCCGGGGATTGTCGCTGGGGATACAATCCCTGACGAGGCTTCCCCAGCGACGTTTCCCCAGACATGTCGCTTGGGAAAGTGTCAAAATGTCGCTGGGGTAGCCGGTCAATGTTGTAGTGATACACGATGAGCGCTAGATTGCCAGTTGACCTTTGCGAGCGACTCATTCCTCCAAGATCTTGATGCAATCATACACTACTTGAGAGGGCAGTGGATATATGACTGGTTCAGGTTCAAGTGCAAAGTTATCTTATTCGCCTGACCCTGCGTGAGCAACCACCATGCTATTGAACCAAGTTTTGCTTTGTCTTACATTATCAACTCGGAAAGCTGGCTTTGGTCTCACTAAATCCAACCATCTTCATTCATCCACTCAAACATCATTACAACATTTGCAGCCCTGACATAGCCAAATGATCCCTTGACGTGGGTGTACTATCCCAACAATGACATCATTTAGACAATTTGAAGTGAAAGCAACTTGATTCCTTATTTTCTTGAATGGCTGACATGAAGTGAATCAGGTTTAACGTTTATGCTGAAATAAGAGGAATTATATCACAACCTCAAGTACGTGCATATAAACTTCTGTTTGTCACTTGTTGTAGCTTGTTTAATTAAACTGATTTTAGTGGTGTAGTATGGTGCACTACCCTTATATTATAGCGTATATGTTCATATGTATAAGGCCCAACTAGTATGTCATTTTCTGTACTTTAAGCATGCACCTTGAGTAAGCCGAACCCCCAAAAAAAAATGAAGTTCTATAGCACGTTTTTGTTTAACTCGTAATACTTGTTTCAAATTTATATATAATCGATGTCAATTAATAGTTACGCCTGATCGTTTATAGGGTATCCATTGTTTAAAGTTTTAACATCATAAAACAGAACTCTATTGTTTTAGATAGTGTTTTCCGGTCACTCTCGTGCAAGATTTAATCTCTTATATTGATTCTATAAACATAGTATTATTTAACTCCAAGCTAGATTTTACTAGTTTCTAATACCTAAAGGGAAGACTTTTGAAGTTTGTAAAGGAAAAGTTTGGACTCCTTGCTGAAAAATTATACATTTTGTTAATTATAAAATTTTAAGAGTTCGTATAAATTTTACCATTCGATTGACTGATAGATGGTATATCAATATCGACATCCGTGATAGAACCGGAAGCTTTATACTAATCAAATAATGTATGCTCCCCGTACATGGTGGTATATAAGCAAGCATTGTTTCTTTTATATAACCAATGTGAGACTCGAGTTGTCAGTTAAAGTTCTCATGGAACATAACTTACATTTGCAGTTGATCATAAAAGTCACCTTACACAAAATGTTTTTAATACTAATATTTGAAACATATGTGATTCCACTTAATTTGCATATAGACGCCAATGCACGATGAGTGTTAGCTTGCGAGGTAATTGTTTTTTTCTGGTAAAGATCGCAAGGTAATTGTTGGTCTATGAGAATGAAGCACTTCTAGATTATCTATAAGCAAAACATCACCTTTCTTCCATGTTATATACATATAGTGACTCATTCCTCGTCCAAGATCTTGATGCAGTCACACATCACGTGACACGCAATGGCTTACCATCATCAAATGTGACCGGTTCTGGTTCAAACATTACCGTTATCATTTTTCCATTTACAACATGTTATGTGAAGCATACATGCATATAACATGCTAGTCTTTTCAATCTATACGTACACCCTCTTACAGTTGGAGTTGTTTATAAACGCCACCCCACAGTCACACGATCGAGCTAGAAAGTTGAAAATACTAATATTTAAATCTACAATGTGATTTAATTCAACATCGCGAGTTGAAAACTTGATTTAAAAATATTATAATCAACGTATATGTTACATTATGGTGCACAACCAATTGAAAACAAGAATAGATTTATCATCTAACTTTCAAATTTATCATCTAACTTTTAATATATTATATTGATCCAATTATGTTTTAGAACATATAAATTTATCGTCTAACTTTCAAAGTTACGTACTAATTTATCATCTAATATCAAGCTACATACAGAAAGGGCTATTAAAATTCTGGGACTCCTTGTAAAAAATAAATCTTATATTATGTTAACTTAAATAGATAAATAAATAAGCCAAGAATTCATATAAATTCTTCTCACGCACGCTTGTTGTTTGTTGTAAGGCCCGGCCCTAACAACCAACATCGAGACATGGGAAGATTTGATACCAATCAAAACGCGTGGACTTAGTAAACATTTTGGTATATAACCTAGCATAGTTTGTTATCTTTTGCCTATGTGGGATTGAAAGTTGAAGAATGGTTAATTTATGTTTCAAACAACACACTGTGAGTGTTATCTTGCGAGTTACTTGAATAAAGCACTGCTAAATTATCTACAAGACTACAAGTAAAACATCAGCTTTCTTCCACGGTACAAAAACATATTCCTCCTTTGGAAATCTTAATTTTTTCCTCGTTTTTCAACCATAAAAGCCACCTTTCAGTTGTTCAATAGTTTAATTTCCATGTTCAGGTTATTGGGAGGAGCAGGTTTTTGAAGCACATGTACTCAGGCACTCGGCTTAATTGGAGCATCATGGTTACCGTTTTAAAACTTTTTCCAGTCACCCCCATGATGTTTACTCGATCATATAACTAAAGTCAAGTATATGACATTGTCTCATAGTCTCGTGTAGCCTATTGACCGACATGTTTGAGTCCCAACGAGCATGTGTTTTCGGGACCTCAATTGTGTGCAGAACTTAATAAAAATGAAATTATATTTTTATATATTTCGCATCAATAAATAAATGGCAAAACAAACGACTTATTGAAACATTAGGACTTGAACATCATATTGTGCGAATGAAAAAGAACAAGAGAACGTTAACAACTTTTTTAGCTAAGAGCACAAGTCGGGTTGGTGTTATGGAAAAAGTAGTGGTGACACTTCAACGACTTTTCTCATAACACAACCTACCACAACACCAAAACACTCCTCTCATATCAAGTGGTGTCGTCGTGCAAAAAGTGGTGCCATCGTGTTAAAAGAGAAAAAAAAAACAAAAAAAAACAAAAAGAGTAGAGATTTGGTATTGATAGAGCAACCATGTGACTTAAACTTTTTGAAACGAAAAGTAAAATAAGAGAATTTGTCAACCAACAAACTTAGCTCAGTTGGTCATCTGAGTTCCTTCTGGAGCTTGAGTAGGGGTTTTACCCGGGTTCGAGTCTCGCAAAAGACAAAAAAAATCCGTATTTTCCTCTTAATACGAAGTCGTGAGTTCTAGGGGTTTCCCTTCGCGGGTCTCTCCTATTGGTTCGGGATCCCGGGCCTGTCCGTTTCGATGGTTTAACTCGAAAGTCGGATTTCAGGTATCGTTCTAAAAAAATAATAATAATTAAAAAATAAATAAATAAGAGAATTTGTCATTTAAGGATTTAAGTTAAAGTTTTAAGTTAAGGTTACTATACGTAATCAACATTAATCTAATTTTAATCATTTTTAATTTAAAAATGTAAATGCATGCATTATTAAAAGCAAAGATTATATCAATTAATTCGGGTAAACATTAGGACTTGAACGTCATATGTTTTATCTTTCATACTAGTTATAATACCCTCGCGGCGAGGGTTTTTTATATGGGAAGTGATTTGCACACTCCCAAAAATAATTGGGACACTCAAATTTTGAGTGTTTGGACATTTATACACTTACAAGATAAATATAACTAAAAATAATGTGAGAGAATAAATGTCCAAACACTCATAATGTGAGTGTCCTATTCATTTTTGAAAGTGTGCAAATCGCCTCCATTTTTATATATTGTGCTTTATTAAAAATCGATTACTAATTTATTTATTTTATATAAATTTGTAAATTGTTGATATATAAACCTTATAATTAATTTAATTATATTAATTGGGGGTAGGGTTTTTTTCCCGTGTGTCAATGTAGGGCAATAGGTGGGAAGCAGCCTTTTAATCTTAAATTTACACATAGGTTAGAAGGTGTATGTATGTGCGGGTGATTTCTTTTATTTTTTTACATTAGACACAAATATTTTTAAAATCACTCCCGCTTTTTACTAAGTTTTCTTCTTTATACTTTTGACACTTAAACTTTTATGTTTATTTTTCTTTTCTTGACTATATATAAAAACGTTTTTTTTTTAACTATTGCCAAATACGGAATATTTGAGTTTTTTTAGTAAATATTTCAAAATAAAAATAATAATAATAAATAAATAAAATATAACCAAATAAGGTACGAATTGATTTTTTTTAAATAAAAAATTTTCACTAAATATTTTATTTTATTATATAAAAGATGACTATAAATTATACTAATAGCCAGCTACATAAACAAATGGACTCTCGAATTTTGTAATGGAAAATTTAAAACTCCTTGTTAGCAAAAGTTTTACAGATTTGGTTAACTAAATAAAAAGTGAAAGATTTCATATTAACTACTCTCATAACCACTTGATGGCTGTAATGTTAATTGTCAGATGCTGGGCATCACAACCAACATGTGGATAGGAGAATACTTGATACCAATCGTCAAACATAAGGTTCATATACATTATAGTATATAACCTAAAAAGTTTGTTTTCTTTTTACTATGTGGGATTCCAAGTTATCGAGGCTTTCATGAAATTGAATTTACCCCATACACCTACAAACTAGAAAATGCTATTAAAACTAGGGCAAATTTTCTGAAAATGCATCGAACTTGCCACATTTTCCTTTTTTGGGCATTGAACTTTTTTTTTCCTATTGTAGCACTGAACTTGTCTAATTTTCCTTTTATGCCACAAAATCACACTTAAAGTGTAATTAACCTTCTTAAACCCGTTTTAAGTGTGATTTTGTGTCACAAAAGCAAATTTAGGCAAGTTTAGTGCTACTATAGGAAAATTAGGCAAATTTAGTGCTACCCGTTTTAAGTGTGATTTCGACCGTTAATTTTTTTATTGCACCGTTAGTCCTTTTCGTCTGTTTTTAACGACCGTTATTATATTATTGCACCGTTAGTCCTTTTAGCCCGTTTTTACATCGTTTTCGTCGTTTTTACACGGTTTCGTCCGTTTTACATGGTTTCGTCGTTTTACGCGTTTAGATCGTTTTTGCCGCGGTTTCGTCCGTTTTACACGTTTTGTTCGTTTTTCCACATTTTACACGATTTTTTAGTTTTGCCGCGGTTTCGTCCGTTTTTACACGTTTAGTCCGTTCTTACACGGTTTCGTCCGTTTTACGGTTTCGTCCGTTTTACGTTTTAGATCCGTTTTACCGCTTTTTAGTTCGTTTTTACACGCGTTTTGTCCGTTTTTACACGTTTTTAGTTTTTGCACGGTTTAAATCGTTTTACGCGTTTTCGTCCGTTTTGCACGTTTACGTCGTTTTTACGTTTTCATCCGTTTTACTGCATTTCGTCCGTTTTGCGTTTTCGTCCACTTTTGCACGTTTTTGTCTGTTTTTGCATGTTTTTACACGTTTTCGTCCGTTTTTGCACGGTTTCGTCTGTTTCTACACGTTTTGTTCATTTCTACACGTTTTCATTCGTTTTTACATGTTTTCATTTGTTTTTGCATGTTTTCGATACATTTTACGTTTTCATTTGTTTTTACACGTTTTCGTTCGTGTTCGGACGCTTTCGTCCGTTTTTACATATTTTCATTTGTTTTCTGAGGTTTTAGATTACGCTTTTGCGCTTTCATTCGTTATACCGTGTTAAAATGGTCGAAAGCGTGTAAACGTCTTGCGAAAACAGAAAGCGTTCAAAAGCGGAAGAAACGCATAAACGGGCGACGCATCGAAGCAAAAACGGCGAAAAAAACGCATGACGCAGCGTGCAAAAGCGACAAAAGCGTGCAAAACGGACGAAACTGCAAAACGGAAAACGTAAAACGCTGACAAATGTAAAAACGGACGCAAAACCATGCAAAAACAAATGAAAACGTAAAACGGTAACGAAAAAACGTAAAAACACGAAAACGCGAAAAAACGCGTGCAAAAGCGGACAAAACATGCAAAAGCGAGGCGAAACGATGCAAAGCGACGAAAACGTGCAAAAACGGGCAGCTGGCAAAAACGGAAAACGGTAAACGGACGAAACTATGCAAAAACGGACGAACGTAAAAGCGGACGGCAAACCGTGAAAAACTAAAAACGTGTAAAACGAAAAAAAAAAGCGTAAAAACGAAGCGTGTAAAAGCGGTACGGTAAAACGGGGGTGCAAAAACTAAAAAATCGTGCAAAACGTGCCAAAATGAACAAAACGCGTGTAAAACGGGCGAAACCGGTACAAAGCAGGGGCGTGTAAAACGGACAAAACGTGTAAAACGGACAAAACCGTGTAAAAACGAACAAAACGGACGAATACGTGTAAAAAACGGGCGAAAAGGACTAACGGTGCAATAATATAATAACGGTCGTTAAAACAGACGAAAAGGACTAGCGGTGCAATAAAAAAATTAACGGTTGAAATCACACTTAAAACGGGTAGCACTAAACTTGCCTAATTTTCCTATAGTAGCACTAAACTTGCCTAATTTTCCTTTTGTGACACAAAATCACACTTAAAACGGGTTTAAGAAGGTTAATTACACTTTAAGTGTGATTTTGTGTCACAAAAGGAAAATTAGGCAAGTTCAGTGCTACATTAGGAAAAAAAAAAGTTCGATGCCCAGAAAAGGAAAAGGTGGCAAGTTCGATGCTTTTTCAGACAATTTGCCCTTAAAACTAATATAAGGAAAAACATTATGATTCCACTTCACTTGCATATATAGACCCCGATACACGACGAGTGTTAGCTTGCGAGTTAACCATTGGTCTAGCACTGCTAAACTATATATAAGCAAAAAACATCGTCTTTCTTACAAGGTATAACGACTCATTTCTCCTCCAAGATCTTGATGCATACGTCACTTGAGTAGGCAATGGCTTACCATCACCGAATGTGACGGTTTTGGTTCAAACACAGTGATATCTCGTTCGCGTGTCCCGCCATGAGCAACAACCTTGCTGTCGAACCATGTCGCACTTTGTGAAACCGACTTCGGTCATATTAGAATCTTGATGAATCCAACCATCTTTCATTTATCCATTCCAACTTCATCAAAACATTTTTCAGCCTTCCATAGTTAAATTTTCATATTCCTAATTAGTACAGAATCTTTTACCTTATGAATTTTGAGATTGTTTCATCTAAACGTTTGTAGTAAAAACAATCTATGTCAAGTATAAATACCATAGTATGGTGGTGGTTTTTAGAGTTAATTACATAAATCGTCCTTGTGGTTTGGTCAAAATAACGGATTTTGTCCCTATACTTTTTTTTCAGTGCGTTTCGTCCCTGTGGTTTACAAATCTTACGGATTTTGTCCCTCGTCCAAAAATGTCCGTTAAGTGCTTTGCACCGTTAGTCATTCGTTAGTGCAGTCCGTTAAGTGTTTTGCACCGTTAGTCCTTATTTTTAAAAATGTAGTTTTTCCCAATTAGTCCCTCCGTTAATAATAGTTATCGCCCGATTTTTTACGTTTTTTCCGTTTTATCCGTTTTCATTCGCTTTTATCCGTTTTCCCCGTTTTTTCCTTTTTTTCGCTTTTCGTCCGCTTTTACGTTTTATCCTTTTCGATCGTTTTTATATGCTTTCGCTTTTTACGCTTTTGTCCGTTTTATCCATATTTTTCTGCTTTTTATCCAATTTCACCGTTTTTACATTTTCATTCGTTTTAATTTTTTACGTTTTTGTCTGTTTTTTTCCGTTTTCGCCCGTTGTTTTACGTTTTTGTCTGTTTTTCTTACATTTTGTCCGTTTTTTTCCGTTTTGTCCGTTTTTCTTCCATTCTTCTTAAATTTTTGTCCATTTTCTTATGTTTTGTCTGCATTGTTCTTACGTTTTGTCCGTTTTTCGTGCGTTTTATCGGTTTTTGGTATGTTTTTGTCCGTTTCAAAAAAAAATTTGAGTAAAAAATTTCAAAAAAAAAATTTTTGAATAAAAAAAATATTTTTCAAATATGTTTTTTTTTTTTTTTTTTTTTAAATATGTCCGTTTTTTTTCAAAATATTTGAAAAAAATATTTTTGTTAAAAAAAAATTTTTGAAATTTTTTTTTCAATTTTTTTTTCGGAAATATTTTTTTTCCAATTTTTTTTTTGTTGGAAAATTTTTTCCAATTTTTTTGGAAATTTTTTTAAATATGTTGAAATAGTACAAAAAAGAAAGAAAAACGGACAAAATGTAAGAAAAACAGACAAAAACGTAAAACAACGGGCGAAAACGGAAAAAAACGTAAAAAACACTGGCGAAAACGAATGAAAACGTAAAAAAACGGTCGAAATTGGATAAAAAACAGAAAAAAACGGATAAAAACGGACAAAAGCGTAAAAAACAGACGAAAAGGGATAAAAACGTAAAAAACGGACGAAAAACGAAAAAAAACGGGGGGGAAACGGATAAAAACGAATGAAAACAGATAAAAACGGACAAAAACGTAAAAAATCGGGCGATAACTATTATTAACGGAGGGACTAATTGGGAAAAACTACATTTTTAAAAATAAGGACTAACGGTGCAAAACACTTAACGGACTGCACTAACGAAGGACTAACGGTGCAAAACACTTAACGGACATTTTTGGACGAGGGACAAAATCCGTAAGATTTGTAAACCACAAGGACGAAACGCACTGAAAAAAAAGTATAGGGACAAAATCCGTTATTTTGACCAAACCACAAGGACGATTTATGTAATTAACTCTGGTTTTTATTTAACTCGTAACACTTGTTTCAAATTTATATATAATTGATGTTAAGTATCAGTTACGCCCTGATCGGTTATAGAATGTCCATTGTTTAACATTCTAACATGTAAAAACAAAACTTTATTGTTTTAGATAGTGTTTTTCTAGTCACTCTCGTGCAAGTTTTAATCTCTTGTATTGATCCTTTTTCTGTTCTATAAACATAGTATCATTTAACTCCAATATTATACTAGTTTCTAATACCTAGTTGTTAAAATTGTAAAGGAAAAGTTTGGACTCCTTGTTGAAAAAGAATTTATTCTGTTAACTATAAAAGTTTAAGCTTGAAAAAGTATTTATTCTGTTAACTATAAAAGTTTAAGAGTTCGTACAAATTTTCAATTTATTTTCTAAAACATGATATTACGATGTTAGTAGACTACATAATATCAATGTCCAGATATAAATGGAAGCTTTATAGTAATCTAATAATGTATGAACGACATACATTGGGGTATATAAACAAGCATTGTTTCTTTTATACAACCAATGTGGGAATCAGTTGTGAGTTAAGGTTTTCATGAAGCATATAAATTACATTTGTAGTTGATCATAAAAGTCACCTTACACAAAATGTTATTAATACTAATGTCTTAAACATCAATGTGATTCCGATTCACTTGCATATAGATGCCAATGCACAACGACTGTCACTGCTAGATTATCTATAAGCAAAACATCACCTTTCTTCCAAGGTATACATATAGTAACTCATTCCTCCTCCAAGATCTTGATGGAGTCGCACAACACGTTACACACAATGGCTTACAATCATCAAACATGACCGGTTCTCGTTCAACCATTATATTATCTAGTTCTCCTGGCCCCCCATGACTCCATGAGCAACCACCATGTTGTTGAACCATGTCTTACCTTGCCTTGCAGTATCATCAACTCTAAAAGCCGGCTTTGGTCACATTAAATCTTCGCTGAATACACACCATCTCCATTTACCCATTTCCAACTTCATTGCAGCATTTGTAGCCGCGCCGTAGTTAAAATTTTCATGATTAGCAACCGAAACAGATATCATAGAAAAAAGAATAAATACATAAGCCATTTCGTGTTGAAAAGCAATATGTTGATCCGGTTGAACCTCATTCACGGTAAAAAAAAATTGTGTCCTAAGTGCGCTGCGCCTATATGATACATGGGAAGAAAACCTGATGCTTTAGCAACGTTGTTAAAACCATAAGGAGAATCAGAAGTTTAGCCACGAAAGAATATAGCCCCGTTTTTCTAAAGAAGAGCCTCTAGCCATGTTCTATGAGATTATCACTTTTGTATGGTGAAGCAAATCAATATTCACACCAGTGGGAGTAAGTACATCAGGGAAAAACGTGATTGTTGAATAACACATAGACGTTTGAACATGTTCAAATTTATTGATGATCAACCTTAGGAAATTATATCGCCACATCGAGTTTGCATTTAGATATAACTTGTTGATGCTTTGTTATCTAAACTGGTTTCGAAGTGTTAGCTGTTACAATCAAAATATATGGTGTAGTATGTGCAAAACCAAATCGATAATAAGACCAAAGATTAAAATTTATGTCTGATAAACTCATAAGTCATAACAGAAACTAAAGAAAAAACAAAATGTTTACTGGTTTGGACTCCTTTTGACCCACTAAATGTATGAGGCCCAACACGTACTTAAGCCCAACTAGTATGTCATTTCTGGAAATGAAGGCCCAACACAAAATGAAATTCCATAGTTCTATAGCACATTTTTGTTAATATTTCAATATTTGTTCAAATTTATATTGTATATACGAATAAAAATGCAGAATAAATGCATGACATAATCGACATACTCACCCTCGATTAAACTTTTGAGAGTTTACCTAGTCTAAAGAGGTATTTGAAGCTCTATAAACCAAGTCACATAATCCACATACTTAACCCTCGTTTAGTTTCATCAATCTTCGATACACTATAAGACCGTATTAAAAAAGTCTTCTATGAAAGAAAATGCTTCGTAACACAAAAATCATAATAAGTGTCCGGAAACCCACATTAGTTCCATCACTGGATCCATTTTTCACTCCAAAAAGTTACAAGGCTCATAAGTGACATATGAAAATGGAGTAGTTCGATGAGATTCAGTTTTGATGGTTACATACAAGTGACATGTCATATCTACATGCAAGTAAGGCTTTTAAATAGCAAAATTGTTAATTGTATAATAGTTTCACCCTAATCATATATAGAATTCCTTATATTGTTTTAATTAGTATTTGTTCGGGTCATCAGGTGCACGGGCTGCAAGCTTTAATCAAAGCTACCTAAAGAAATAAACTTAGGGCATGTTTGGTTGGGGTGTATGGGTATGAGTTTATGACTTTGAAAGGTATTAATGTTGTTTGGTTGGTTATGGGCCCACCACGATGGAATGTGGATACCCAAATGTGAAAGTTTTCTCATATATTATGTGTGTTGGTGGTTTCTTCATACTCTCCATTATCATTCCACTCTATACTATTACTAACACCCATACCCATTGTAATTTATAGCGACAAACCAAACGCACCCTTACAGAATTCCAACTTGCTTTTTTAGTAGCGGTGTGAATGTCTAGATCTCATCTTTTTCATATCTTGCTCCGGCATAATATTGTTGTAATTCCACTAGTTGTTAATAAAAATTATAAATTTTGTTTTTAATTATTAAAAAGTCAAAATTTCGTATAAGTTTTTCACATATACATACAATGGCTCTTAAGTCTTAAGCCTAAGAGCCAAATATGCAGAGGTGGAAACTTGATATTATTCCAAACACGACCAAATTACATCGTGGTATATAAAGCTAACAAAGTTTCCTCTCTATATCCTATGTGGGATACAAAGTTAGGTTATCTCAAATAACAATAAGGTGTAACTTACAGTATAAGATTTACTCTTATGCATTTTTAATGTATTAATCACTACCATGCAATGTATGTGCTCATTATTAGGGGTGTTCATCGATTCGGTTTTCGGGTTGTTCGGTTAGTTTGGCTATCTTTTTTTTCCGGGTATAACCGAGAACCGAACCGAAACGAATTAAAATTGATTAAACCGAATCGAATAACCGAAAACCAAACTCCCATAACCGAAAACCGAACCGAATAACCAAATTACATAATTTTAATTATTTATTCATTTATTTATATATATTTTTTAGCATAAAAATTTAAGCTTAAAAAATGTTACATTTATAGTATGAATGAGTTTTAATATTTTTTTATATATATAAATATATAAAAAGTATTTATCTTTATTTGAATTCGGTTTTTGGTTTGGGTTTCGGTTTAGATTGCTAGAACCATAACCAAACCGAAAACCGAATATTTAATTCGGTTCGGTTCGATTTTGGCAAATTCGGTACAGTTATTTTCGGTTTAGTTCGGTTTCGGTTTTCGGTTTATTTGGGTATTACCCAAACCATGAACACCCCTACTCATTATAGTTGGTTTTTTCCTAAATTTACTCTGATAAAGTATTTCATCAATCATCACCAACAACAAGTAAATTTTTGAAAACCCCACGAGATGTTATGTTTATGCATCAAGTATTTATAATGCATAATACATAAGAGAAGCTAACTCTAATGACCCTAACATGGCATCATGCTTGGGAGTTGGTCCACATTTATCATCTAATATCCTCAGTTATTCGTGCGGCGAAATCGTAAAAACTCAGAATGAGAAAGCTAAATAAACAATAAAGTAATAAAAAAAAGTTGTTGATGAAGACGTCGTCACCAAACAAAGACAAATCTTCATTTGCAACAGCGAAAACGAAAACAAGCAGCAAAAGCATTAAAAAACATGAGAAAATGTTTTAAAAAAATAATATACTTAATACATTTTTTTTCTGAGTAGCAAACAAAATTTTTGGCTTATAGGGATACTTTTCTTTCAAATTCGTTTTTCTTAAAGTACTTTGTGACATTTTTTCCCTTCGAAAAAAAAGTTCCTGTTAGCTACGAGGGGCAAAATTATCACAAAATTTCGCAAAATACTCAGAAAGGCCGAATTTGAAAGTAATATACTCGTATAAGCCAACTTTTTGTTCGCTACCCAGAAAAACAAATAGTGGCAAGTATGATACTTTTATAAAACATTTGCCCAAAAAACAATAATTAATTTGTTGATAAAAATATCCGACAACAAGCGGTAACAAATCTTCGAACAACAACAACTAAAGTGAAACAAAGCAATAGTAAAAGCAAAGAAGAAGAATAAAAAATAGCAGCAAGTTGTGCTGGTGTATGTCGGCGATCAGGTTTCGACAATACAACCAAAACACAAAGTCACCGGATGCATTTAAGAAAATCAAACAATAATACATACACTTTTTGGGACCTAAGTGCATTTATTAAAAATTGAGATTTTTCAACAAAATTAACACTACGACAAAAAAATTTATAACTGTCCTGGGATACACCTTGATTCCATCAGTGAATGCATTTATGCTTTTAGTGTACTAGCAAGGTACGGTTTTTACCAACGTGGATAAAAACCTACAATTTACATTCCAAAAAGTTGTATGGCTCACAAGTTTCACAAATGAACATGCATCTTTGCTATTATAATCTACCTTATTAGTGATCATTTTATAAGTCGTTTTTATCTTATGAAGTTATTAAGATAGATGATATCGAGTTTACTAAAACTATGCCCTTGGATTTGAGATGGTTCTTTGAGTATTCACCTCACAAACACAACGATAGCATTTCAATTTTCAATCGATATTGATTACTAATTACTAATACCGAAGGTACCTAAAGAGATAGACGTACAAAATTTCGACTACTTGTTAAGAAAAGTTTATAACTTTTGTTTAACTATTAAAATATTAGGAAGTTGCATTAACTTTTCGCTCTATCTAAGACTCAGGTGTTGACCCGAAGAACACCTTGTGAAAGATGAGTGAAAATTTGATACTAATCCAAAAACGAGAGACACAAGTACACTGTGGTATATAGAGCTAACATAGTTTCCTTTGTTATCCGATATGGGACATGTCTCATTAAGCAATAATAACGTATCTAATTTACACTTATTCATGCATTTGTAATTCTAATCAATACCATGCAATATGCTCATCTTAATCAGTATATTTCTAAACCTTCCCTGATAATCTTAACTTTTAATATTTGCTACTAAAAGTTGCATTGCCATATGCGAGTATTCCATTAGCTTTCTGTGCTTGTTCATTTATGATTTACATTCATTTTAGTTATTACTAGCAAATATAAATTAGAGTAAACTGCAAAAATCATCCCTGTGGTTTGTGTATTTTCGCAAGAATCATCCCTATCTCAAACCTTCAGCATTAAACATCCCCAAGTCCACTAACCTTTGCAAATATCATCCCTATGAGGTCAAACGTTTAGCATATTACATCCCTACCCGAGATGAAATGACCATTTTACCCTTATTTTAACTTAAAGACACTTTCACCCACACATTAACCCAAACACCCTCATCTTCTTCTTCACCTGTTCTAAAACACACCTCCATCTCCACCACCACCACCACCACCACCACACGCCGTCAAAAATACAATGAAAAAAATGTCAGGGCAAGGTTTGAATAAACCAATCATCATATACCAAGTCTTTCGAATCAAAAAACACAGCCAATTGTTTCCAGAAAACGGTTTATAACGAAACAAGAACACGAATCAAAAAACCAATCATCATATACCAAGTCTTTCGAATCAAAAAACACAGCCAATTGATTCTAAATCACTAGCAACGAAGGTGTTTCACCCAGAAACAATAATCGAAAAATCATAACCCACGAAAAAAGGGGTCTACTTTTGCAAGAACAGCAATCCCATATAGAAAGTAACCGATATGGTAATGGTGATCGTTGTATATCCCAAACCCGAATCAGCACTGAATCTTGAGAACCTTGTTTTGTTATGAGTCCACCCCATGATCTATCATATAAAAAACCATTTCCATTAAAGGTCCCATCTAACCATGGTTCGATGGTATCCTTCAAGAACTTTTGAACTTTAGGCATTACATCAAGATAACCAATCTTTTCAGCTATTAATGCTAATCTACCTGCTCTTGCCACTAATTTCCCATAAAAGCACGAAGATGTTGTCGATAATGAAGTTGAATCCAAACCATCTACATCTTTAACAAGAGCGTTAACAATTTCAGGATATGATTCTTCTTTGATACCTTTGATTGAATACCAAGTTACTGAAACCGGGTCAGGTTTCAAGACCCATGAATCTCCAATAACACCCACAAGTTCACCATCAATGCTACTATATTTAAACTGATCAAGAACTTTACTTGAATACGAATGATGATCAAGGAGGCGAAGATGAAGCGGGTTTGCTAACATTGAACCTTTTGTTTCCCATTTATATTGCAAACTAGATGGTGCACTAAACACAGCATCACCCGATACCGGATAACAAGAACTGAACTGATCCAAGAACAGGTTCAAGTTTCGTGTCGAAATTCGGCAGTATTGCAATACGGATTATACCAGAAAACGGGAAAGATGTGATCTTTGACATCTTATATGTCAAATCAATCGGTGAAGACGAATACAACGCTGTTGAGACTGAACTTGTACTTTGTTTTTTCAGAATTTGGAGTAAAATCAATAATTGCATGTATAGTTGAATTTGAGAGTCCAACTTGTTGCAATACTTCAAATGTTAAAAACGGGCTGCCTCTCATGAGATAAAACCTTAAATTTGGAAGATCCAAAGTGACACTTAGACCACTGAATGAAGATACGATGTGGGTTTGTTTCGGGTCGGGTTTACTGACTGCAGAGATGGTGAGATCAGCATTGAAGACTTGAGTTGAGAATGTGGTGGTGGTGAATAGAGATGGGTAAGATACAGAAAGCGATGAGGACGCTGATTTGATCAAATACGGATGGATGTATTCGGGTTGATCACCATTTTTTAGGACAAAGTTTTGGAAAAATGAGCTTGTGGGAAGAGGGGACGAAAGGAGATCAGGTGAAAAGAAAGTTGATGGTGACGGATTGTAGCAGTCACATGTGGTGGTGGTTGGTTGAAGATGATGAAGTGGGGGAGGCATGGGTGGGTGAAAGTAAGTGGGTTGAAGAATATGTTGAGACAGGACTATAAGAGAGCATAAAAAGAGTAAATGACCTTTTTACCCCTGTGAGGGATGATTATTGCTAAAGGTTTGTGTACTTGAGGATATTTAATGCTGAAGGTTTGAGATAGGGATGATTCTTGCGAAAATACACAAACCACAGGGATGATTTTTGCAGTTTACTCTATAAATTATTTACAAATCTAAGAATAGTTTGTACACTATAAAATGTGACACTCAAAGGAACAAAACACCTAGATACGTCACAGTTAAAACACAACATACGACACACACAAGTATGTTCTAAACTTTAAATACATGATAATTCTTCCTGCATGATATTTTTAATTATCTTTTTATATAGAAGATCATAATATATATATGAAAAAATGATGGGTTAAATGACAAGATAATGAGTGGAAAACAACACTTGTGTTATTTTAACATTGATAGTGAAGAACTAAACATAAAGTTATAATGCATATATGTCAGCATTCAAAATTACACAGTAATGGCCGTGGTGAGGTTTGACGCGCGGTGATGGGTTTTGGCACTTATTTGGTGATGCACTATTATTTTTTTCTTTTTGTTTTTGTGGTATGTTTGTAACTTTGTATTAAAATTGAGTATTTTATGTGATTTCTTTGATGGTCACAATTGTAGTTGTTCGTTAGTGGATTTGAAAGTACGTTGAATGATCGCTTGGCAATGACGTAAAATTAATGAGTCTATATGCTAATGTCCTACATATGGAACACATGTGAAAAATGACTCAAAAGTGATAGGTAAAAGAGAGTTAATCACATGCCGGAAAAGGAAATTGACATGAGCAGTGAAGCAGTTTCTGAATAAAAATTTGGATTGAGTTTTATGTTATTAATAAAAGAGGTGATATGGCAAAAGAAAAAAAAATGAAAATGAAGGTGGCCTCCGGTCCATCATTAACCATGACGATCAAAGGCAAAGAGTTTCAAATTTGATTTTGTTTTCACAAATCCCAAGTAAGAGCAAATATTGAAATAAAGTGAAATAATTATCAATTTTTTTAGTTTCGACTACGTGTTAAGAAATATTTATAAATTTTACTTAACTAATAGAAAAAAGTGAAGAAAAGTTTATGAATTTTGTTTGAGGATAGTTATTTTACATACCAAACTTTTCTTACATATCTAAGGACTCATCTCCACCATCAATCTAAAAAGAAATTAATGGCTAAAATTAAAAGCATTTTATTATTTCACATATTTTTTATAATTTAAATATCTCTTAAACCGTTAATCGTTAAGTGAAAATATTTACACCGTCGCGAAGAGCATTTATTTATCTTTCTATAAACGGGCACTTTGATATACTTTCGAAAAAAGAAAAAAAATTCATTTTTTTCACGTTTTTTCGTCTTTTTTTACGTTACTTGAAATTTGCATGAAAAAAAAATCATATATGATTAAACACTAATTTGAATATCACATGTGATATTAGTGTTAAATCATATATGATATGTGATATCACATGTGATATGATATGTATATCATATGTGATTTTACACTAATATCACATGTGATAACACTAATATCATATATGATATAACACTAATATCATATATGATATAACACTAATATCACATGTGATATTCAAATTAGTGTTTAATCATATATGATTTTTTAATGAAAATTTCAGTAACGTAAAAAAACGAAAAAACTTAAAAAAAAATGTGAAAAATATGAAAAGAAAAATTTTGTCGAAAGTATATCAAAGTGCCTATCTATAGAAAGATAATTAAATGCTCATCGCAAGGATATTTTTTTTTCGCTTAACGATTAACGGTTTGAAAGTTATTAATATTTGAAAAAAGATGATGAAAGTGGGTTTTTTTAAATGTAAGGATTAATCTCCTCTATTATATCATATAAAAATAAATTGTGGAGATTGATCCCTGGTATGTAAATAAACTTTTGTCCTCAAATGATCTTAAGTCATTTTGTTTAACTAATAATAAAAAAGTGAACTTTTGTCCTCAAATAATCTTAAATAATTTTGTTTAACTAATAGTAAAAAGCGAAGAATTTTGTTTAACTAATAGTAAAAACCAAAGAAGTCGCATTAATTTTCCACACATACATACAAAGCTCCAAAGCCTTAAGCTAACGACCTCCGCTATGCAAGGATATTTTTTTTTTCGCTTAACGATTAACGGTTTGAAAGTTATTAATATTTGAAAAAAGAGGATGAAAGTGGGTTTTTTTTAAATGTAAGGATTAATCTCATCCATTATATCATATAAAAATAAATGGTGGAGATTGATCCCTGATATGTAAATAAACTTTTGTCCTCAAATGATCTTAAGTCATTTTGTTTAACTAATAATAAAAAAGTGAACTTTTGTCCTCAAATAATCTTAAATAATTTTGTTTAACTAATAGTAAAAAGCGAAGAAGTCGCATTAATTTTCCACACATACATACCAAAGCTCCAAAGCCTTGAGCTAACGACCTCCGCTATGCAAGGATATTTTTTTTTTCGCTTAACGATTAACGGTTTGAAAGTTATTAATATTTGAAAAAAGAGGATGAAAGTGGGTTTTTTTTAAATGTAAGGATTAATCTCATCCATTATATCATATAAAAATAAATGGTGGAGATTGATCCCTGATATGTAAATAAACTTTTGTCCTCAAATGATCTTAAGTCATTTTGTTTAACTAATAATAAAAAAGTGAACTTTTGTCCTCAAATAATTTTGTTTAACTAATAGTAAAAACCAAAGAAGTCGCATTAATTTTCCACACATACATACAAAGCTCCAAAGCCTTAAGCTAACGACCTCCGCTATGCAAGAGTGAAAACTTGATGCTAATCCAAAGACGTGCAACTTCAGTACATCCTAGTATATTAACTAAAATAAATTCTTTTTATATCCGATGTGGGATACAAAGTTGGGTTTCATCAACGTATATGGTACACTTTGAGTCTTAGGTCATATAACTATTAACCCGTACGCGCGTTCTACATGATTAGATCCACTTCATTTGTTTAAAGAGTTTGAAATAAGTTCACTCAAAAGAACTAGTATAAAAGATCATGCCTCGTAACCTTTTTAAATGTTTTATAAAATCATGAACATAACAAAACAATAATCATCCTTTAAATACAAAGGTGCAAATACAAAGAAAATGAGAAGGATACTTATGACTTGCAATTTCATCAACACTGATCATTACTCTTCAAAATAAGAAGACTTGTTGTGTTTTTTACAGCAAACTGAACAGGGTTACACCCTAATCGGATTTAGATCAATATTCCATTGTTTCAAGTTTTATCATACATAATAGAACTTATTACTGTAGATAGTATTTGTTGAGTCAATGTGATGCAAATTTTAATCTAATTTATTGATCTTTTTAATGTTCATATAAACAGATAACTACTTCATTTAACTAACAAAATGAATTTTCATTTACTAGCTACATAAAGAAAGGGACTCAGATTTTGTAATGGAAAAGTTAGGACTCCTTGGTAAAAAAGTAATGTGTTGATTAAGCCTAGTTGAGTCATGGTTTGTAATGTTATCTTTTGTCCTCGGCTAGGTTTTCTTGTAGGGTATTGAGATTGGCATGTCAATCTATTGGTTTGTTGTTGGAAGCACTAGTGGTGCATGTGTTTTTGTACAAGTCATTTTAGTGCTCTGCCAATTTGCATGAACTTTATTGTGTGATTAATATATTTTACCTGGGTAAAACATTTTTAACAAAAAAAAAAAGTTTATATATACAATACCGTTAACAATTAAAAAGTCAGAATTCATATAAGGTTTTTTGCCACATATACCTTGAAGGCTATTAAGCCGAGGTGCCTAACAATTGTTATCTCTTAAAACTCGGTTTCAGGCCTATTAGAATCTTCACCGAATCCTAACTATCTTATCCATCGATCCATTACAACTTCATCTAGTAAATATGAATACAACTTGACCGAGTAAAAAATTACTGTTTTTGTGTGACTAATAAACTTTATTCGGCAGTGATCTTTTTGGCTGTGAGGTTTTCTCTTAAAACTGAGTAACATAACCGATATAACTACGCTCGTTCCGTTTAATCAATCTTTGATAAACTATATACCCATTACACATAAATCCATGCTTTGTAACCTTTTTATGTACTTGATCCTACATAAAAAGGAAAAATGGTCAACAAGTCAAAAATTGGAAAAGTGAAAAGTGAAAAAATTGGAAAAGTGAAAAAGTGAAACATGTGAAAGTAACTTTGAAAAGTATGCATTTATTTGAAATGTATACTTTGGAAAGTAAACATTTCTTTTCATAGTTTATGAAAAACTTCTGTCTATTTGATGAATGATAAAATACCCTCAAAAAACAATAAGAAAAATCATTCAAAATGTTTACTATAATCATTTGGAGCTTTTTTCATCATAACATATCCACGTATTGATTTTACGTTTTTATCATCATAAAGTTTGGCAAACATAACTAATATTTGAGATAATACTTAGCTCGCGCAGATTCCGAAATTAAAAAAATCATAAGTAGCGCATAGCATCAAATTACTGTAAAGAATGCATCATTCCTAAAATAAAATAAAGGAATCCTATCAACTATCTACGCAAAGTAAAAATATACTCATGAGATATATCAGCATTTGTGTTTTAGAATATACGTTATAGATCAAAACTGGGCCCATTGTAGTAATTTTCGTTATTGTTTTTAAGTTGTAACCTGTGTGTGTCATTTATTAGGGAAGTATATATGTATCTATAAATACCTAGAATATATATACCTATAAATACCCAATACAATGTTACAACTTTTAAGGTTTCCATTATGAATTCACATGAAGAAACTGTTCCACAAAATCAAGATGTCAACATGCTTTGTTGTGAATTTGCAACAAATCTCACGGTATATCAACTTTGTTGTTAATTCTGTTTACGTCTTTGGTTTAGGGTTGTATTGATTTATTTCACAAGTGAAAAATTAAATCATAGTCTAAAAGATTGATGACTTTTGAAGTCATCAAATAATGGTTTATGTAAAACATCGTAATTTTCATATGTAGTTTCTCATGATTTTGATGAATAGTTCAACCCTTTTTTTCTACCCATCATATGCGTGACAAGACTTATTTAAAGTTCAAAAAATTTTGACAAGACTTATTACAATAAAACGTATTCTCTTCTTAACACAAAAGATGACTAAACCCATACATACTTGAGAGATTAATGCATTCTCTTCCTAAAATGCAAAAATGACTCCAATATATCATATTCACATGAATGCTAATCTCTGATGGATTAATGCTTTCTCTTCCTAAAATACAAAATTGACTCCAATATACCATATTCACATGAATGCTAATCTCTGAAATTATATGATATAAAAGTGAAAGGTTAAGTAATAAAGACAAAAGATAAATGTTTGTATTCGCATTTTTTCGTTTATGTGCACCAACTATTTATGTACTACAACTCTCTAGGGACACAAAAAATGATGTTAATTGCTTATTCCAACAAAAAATGACGTTATTATTATTTTAATATTAATTGATTAATGCAACTTACATAGATATTATCAAAAAAGACAATGTCAAATACAAAACAACGCTATCGGTAAAACAATATAATCATTCAAAATGGATTCCTTAACGCTTAAAATACTGATTCTTGAAACAAACTTAATCACTGCTAAAATTTTGTCGAAACTAGACATCGCTGCCGCTAGGCGCCGGTACTCGTCTAGTGTATATTATAATGGAAAAACGAAAAATCTTGTAAGTGAAAACTTAAATTATTTAAGGAAATATTGAAAACTTAAACTAATAAATGAAATGTTAAAACTATCAAGTTTTTATTGTATTTTCTTTTATCTTTTTTAGCTTTTGTTAAATCATTTTTTTAATCAACTTATTTTGTATAACCAAAATATCACTACAAATATCTGCCGTCAGGGGTGATAATTCGGGTCAGGTTCGGGTTGGCGGGTTCGGGTTAACAGGTTGGCAGGTCAGAATACCCTAACCCGAACCTGAACCATTTAAATTATTGGATCAGCTATGACAACCCTAACCTGTTTACACATAACCCGAACTTAATCAATTTAACCCGTATATATACTTGGGTTAGTGGGTTAAACAGGTTGAATAGGTTAAACGGGTTTCGGGTTGACCGATTTCACCTGTTTTATATACAAAATTAGGAACATTACATGAGTTAAAATGTTAAACGGGTTTGCAGGTCGATCCGTCTAACTCATTTTACCCGTATAATAAAATATAAACAGTTTTTAATTTAAGTAAAAAATCTTAATCGCATTGGCGGGTTAACCCGCTTAATTTATTCCTAACCCGAACTTGACCTGTTTAATAAACAGGTTAGTTGGGTCGACCCAAACCCGACCCAAAATCTATTATACACTCAACCCGAACATGCTAATTAGCACGTTGGTATCCGGCCAAGTTTCATATCGGGTCAAAAATTGCCATCCCTATCTGCCGCTATAAAATCTCGTTGCTTTGGATGGATACTCGTCTAGTATTATATTAAATCATAAACTTAACAAAACACAAAATATCCTTGGGATGCAAAAGATACAACAAGAAGTGAATTTTCAAAATTATAGAACTTTTTGTTAAAACAAAGTTTCATACATTTTGTTAAATAAAAAATTAAGAAATCATACAAATTTTAACCAAGTTTGTGAGATGCAAAAGATGCAACAAGAAGTGGATTTTCAAAATTAAATAACTTTTTGTTAAAACAAAAGTTTCATACATTTTGTTAAATAAAAATTAAAAAATCATACAAATTTTACCAAAGTTTGTGAGATGCAAAAGATACAACAAGAAGTGGATTTTCAAAAATATAGAACTTTTTGGTAAAACAAAGTTTCATACATTTTGTTAAATAAAAAATTAAGAAGTCATACAGATTTTACCAAAGTTTGTGAGATGCAAAAGATACAACAAGAAGTGGATTTTCAAAAATATGGAACTTTTTGGTAAAACAAAGTTTCATACATTTTGTTAAAGAGTAAACTTTACACTATTCCTAACATGCATAATTGATTTACATTGTGGTATATATGGAAGTATTGTTTCTTTTATCTAATCGATGTGGAATTTAATCATAGTTTTCACCCATATTCACACAAACCACAATTTTACTGAAACTAATATATGAAATAACAATATGTTACCATTTCACCAGCCGTTCGTACACAACGGCAACATCTTACGATCACCAAACGTGACCGGTACATCAAACCATGATCTTTCAATCATACAACAAACACAAGTATTTGATTTAGTCTGTGGCTCCTCGCTCGTTGAAGCTTGTTTTGTCAACTGATTTCATAGTGTTAGTTGTTACAATCAGAATTATTATTAGGTGATGGTGCACAACCAAATTGGTAATAAGACTATATCGTAACAATGGGTTGTTAAGATCTCGATTCTGATCTTAAAATCTTCTGATTCTACGATACTGCAAAGTAAAAACGATCCGGATCCTACATAGGATATTTGCAAGCTTAAGATCTTATAAGATCCCAATCTTGGCCATACGATCTTACTTTTCTCATATTACAAACTAAAAAAATACAAATTTATGAGATGTTTTTTTGTAGGATTCAAAAAACAATATGTTATCTTTTAAACATTTAATAATCGTAAGAGTAAATCGCATAAATCGTCCCTAAAGTTTGACGAATTTGCGTCTTTCATCCCAAACATTTCGAAACTGCAAAGACCGTCCATGTGGCAAACCTTAGGGGCATATATCGTCGATGGTTTGTGCAAATACTCTCCTTGTGGCAAACATTTGGGGCGTATATCGTCCCTGGTTTGGGACGATACATGCCCCAAAATTTTACCACAGGAACGGTCTTTTCAGTTTCAAAATATTTAGGACGAAACATGCAAACTCGCCAAACTTTAGGGTAGGTTTATGCAATTTACTCTAATCATAATTTAATACAACATTTCTATGAGACATTCATATTATTTTTGTGTTTATGATGTATAATAATTTGTAGATTTGTTATTTTGTATAATATAATAAAAACTATTAAGAAAATGACATTATAGTAGGATTTTAAGATCTCGATCCGATTTTACGATCACGATCTAACAAAAACAAAAATGATCTTAAAGATCCCGATCTTGAAAACCTTGGCCCGATGCATATATTTGTGCATTTGCACTTTTGAAGGTACACCCATGAATATAATATAGCTTGGATTAATGATTTATTACACACAATGATCATCAAAGTCACCACACACTCACAGAAACCACAAAATGTTATTGCTAACGTTCATTTACACTATTATAATTAGGTTAATTCCCCTTGATCATTAATCAAATAAATATTCGGTATATATAATGAATACCGATTACAAGAGAAACCCTTCATGGGCTGTTTGTCCATGCTGGGTCCATGATGGGCCTGAAGCCCATGCGACTGATGGGTTGTTTGTCCGTGCTGGGCCGAAGTAAGTGGCACAACCAAGTGGGCTTGTGCTGTAGGGATATTAGTGGGAATATGTTAGGCTTGTGGTTGTTGGGCTATTGATAAGCTAGGTCCACTGAGTTGATGTGGCTGTTGGACGTGACTAGGGATGGCAACGGGGCGGGGAATGTCGGGAATTGTATTTACCATTCCCATATCCTTTTTCACTCTCCATCCCCATCCCCGTCCCCATCCCCATTGAGGAATTGTTTTACATCCACATCCCTGTCCCCAATGGGGATCGGGGATCCCCGTGACGATTCGGGGATTTTCAATCCTTATGAAATAACATAAAGTTTCCACCAAGTCATCAAAAATATAAAGAATTTTAACTCATAAAGTATTTCAAGAAACGTGCGTACATCGTACATAGTTAGATTAATTACAATTTCAATTCAACTGTAAAGCATCCTCAACATTGTAACATCACATATAATATAAAAACAATATGTATCATATATGTCTATTCGGACAAACGAATAAGTAATATGTAGTTGGTGCTTATGCTTCTAATTCTAAAGGTACTTGATTTTATAAATATCACTTATGCATATAAGTATACATGTCGATACTCATAAACATACATACATATACATATACATATACAAGTTAATCGAGTATGGATATAACATATAAATTCTAAATACTTATACGCTAGAAAGATCGGAGTTGGGGTCGGGTTTGGGGATTTTTGTTATCCCCATCCCCGCCCCATCCCCGGTTTCATATTTTGGAGATTCCCCATCCCTGTCCCCATCCCCGGTCAACTCAGGGATTCCCTAGTCAAAATCGAGTTTGGGGATCGGGTGCCCATCGGGTACGAATTTTTTTGCCATCTCTAGACGTGACCAGGAGAACACAATCCATACGATTGTAATTGACACCAGCAATACCAAAAAAAGAATACGGGTTATAACATGGAGTTGTGGGAATAGCAGGCCTAGTGGATCCCTTTGTATAACGAGCAGCAGACTCACGAGTTGAAGTAGCAGTAGGCTGTCTAGAGTTGTTGTCACGAGGGCGCTGAGGCACATGGTTACGTAAGTCTTGAGAACCATGAATAAACTTACACCGAGAGCCATAAGTACACGACCCTCTTTGAAAGTATCGACACAATTCACCACTCGGGTTAGACAAAGCATTGACTTTGCCATTGGTAGCAAGCAAAACCGTAGGAGAATCCGTGGTGAGGTGAGTTGAAGAGAGAACATTAGTGTGAGTCTTAATATCACTTTCTTCCAAAAGTACCATAGATCGCACTTTATCAAACGTGGGAAGTTCATCCCGATGACGAATGATACGTGCAATATCCGGAAATTTAGCCCGAAGTCCATTAATAGCATAAGTGACAAGGCTTGAGTCACTTACCGGGGAGCCAAGATTGGCTAGACGATCGGCTTTGGACTTCATCTCTTGGAAATAGTCATTAACGGAAAGAGTCCTAATAGCCATATTACGAATCTCATTATCAAATTTAATAACACGAGATGCCTTGTTATCATGAAAAAGAGCTTCTAATTTGTCCCATACGGCCATACCTCATAAGCTTTGGTGGTGTCATCATTGACCATGTCGGCCAATTTTGTAGAGATAGTGGAATACATCCACGTGACCACGAGGGATTCATTAGTTTCATAAAAAGAATCAACCTGTGAAGAGCTAGCCTTGGTTGGTTTTTGAAGGTGATGGATGACATCATAGGTTCTACAAAAACGTTTAAAAAGTTTGCACCAGGAGTTGTAATTTAGCTTATCAAGATAAAGGGGTGAGGGGATACACGCCTTGATGCTTGCAATGGAATATGCCTTATCAATAGGTTGTTTTGGTGGTAAAGCGTCTCCCTTTATGATGCTAAGACAAGGAGAAAACAAAGCAAAACGCAGAAACTGAAGAATGGCAAGCGTTGCTACAGTGGGTGGAAAAGAGAAAAAAAACTAGGGTTTAGGTGGAGGATTTTGAGGCTGTGATACCATATTATAATTAGGTTAATTCCCCTTGATCATTAATCAAATAAAAATTCGGTATATATAATGAATACCGATTACAAGAGAAACCCTTCATGGGCCAATATCCAAATAACAATAAACCCAAGTCAAGCTCGGCTTATATACACTTCAGTGAATTAGACAGCTACATTTCTTATTGACGTTGGCTTATAGCGTACATTTGTACTACGACACTTGCACAGTTGCACCTTTACTATTAATCATTTTATAAGCTGTTTTTATCTTACGAAGTTTCTCTCGCCAAATTAAATATATGAAGTTTCTCCCGCCAAATTAAATAATATCGAGTTTTAATACGTATGACTTTGGATTTGAGACATATATCTTTGAGTAGTAACTCCTGCCAAATTAAACACACGACATCATTTCATATGATATGGCTATTAACTCATTTAAACATATTTAAATGATGGCGAGGCTAAGTGAGACGAACCAAATAATTCTTTTTCAATAAAGGGACTCTCCTTGCTAAGGAAAGTTTTCTATGTTTTTCTACATAAATAACTAAAAAAAGTAAATAATTCATATATATTTAACTCCCATTCAGGACAGATTTGTTAGACTTAACAAACTGACTCAAATAAGAGACAGCTTGATGCCATTCCAAACATGTGAGTTTTACATACATTGTGGTATATAAACAAGAATAGTTTCTTTTCTTTGATCTATGTGGCATTGAAAGTTGTCAACCTTTTCACAACGCGTATCTTACATTTGTAGCAATGTCATTCCATTTCATTAGCTCGTATCTTGCATATAGACGCCAATACACGATGTGTGTAATCGAGTTGACCATTACTAAAACATCATCTAAACGTGACCAGTTCTGGTTCACTCACAATGTAAACCACTTGACAGGCAATGGCTTACCATCACTAAACGTGACCATTTCTGGTTCACTCACAATATTATCTCGTACGTTCGGATGGCCCTCCATGAGCAACCACCATGCATGCTGTTAAAACATGTCTTACTTTGTCTTGCATCCTCACTGAATCTGAACCATCTTCGTCTATACATTCCAACTTCATTGCGACCGTAGTTATATTCTCAAGTTCCTAATTGGCGGTTAATCTTTATCTTATAGATTTTGACATAGTTTCATCTAAACAATCGTTGTAGTAAACATTATATCCTCAAATTTAATACGATATGACCTGACAGAAATTAAAGTTATAGTATTTAGTTAGCTATTTATTTAAACTTGTTTAAACTTGACTTGAGATCATCATCTCTAGCCATGAGCTATGTATACATCCAACCACGCTCTCCAATCGCAAATGAAAAATAAAATGAAGGAGAATGTTTAACAACTTTTTTTGCTAGTCCAATATTTGAAGCTCTTCAAACCTTGTCACGTGATCGATATCACAACTTGATCAATCTTTTGATAAACTTAGCTCAAATTTCATAATAAAATCAAGTTCATTCGCGTAAAAAAATAAAAATTCTGTTAAAGGTCATGTGGTTTTAAATAGCATTTGTTTAGTCCCATTGGTTCAAGTTTTAATCTATTACGAGTACATTGATCACTTTTATAGGCAGATTATACAGCTTTCAAAGTTTATTAATTACTTGAGCTGCATAAAAAGACAAAATCAAATTTTATAAAGTAAAAGTTTATACATGATAAAAAAAAATTGAGAAATTATACAATTTTTACAGACCTTGTTTCAATGTGTTATCATTAATTATGATACACACATCACAATAAGGTCGTAAACTTTGTATCAATCCAATTACACACCTTTTATCTGCATTTTGGTATATAAACTGTCACAACTTCTTCCACCTAGCGGATGTGGGATTCAGTTTTCATGAAACATATCTGACATTTTTTGAAGTCGATCATCACATCACCCCACACTCACGCTAACCACAATTTCATGAATACTAATATCTAAAACAACAATATGATTTCACTACATTTGCCAATACACGAAGAGTGTTAGCTTGTGTGAGATAAACAAAAAGAACCCTAAACCATACTAAACATGCTATGTGAAGCATGCATATAACATGCTAGTCTTTTCAATCTATAGGCACACCCTCTTACAGTTGGAATTGTTTATAAGCGTCACCTCACAGTCACCCGATCGAGCTAGAAAGTTGAAAAATACTAATATTTGAACTACGACGTGATTTAATTCAACCTCGCGAGCTTGTTTGAGCATGTTTGTAATCACTGGCATATAACCGGTACTCATTGTTTTTTTACTTGTTTTGTTATGGTTTAAATGATGGATAAATCTTTTTATACTATAAAATATTTTACAATTTATCTGTCTAATGCTATTCGCGACTCTTTTCTACAACTCACAAAGCTTTTTTAAGAGTCCAATTAAACAAAAGTTACGCCCTAATCGGTGTCTTGTTTAAGCTTTAAGATAATAAAACATAACTTTTTTTTTCTTAGTATTTGTCCAGTCACTTTGGTGCAAGTCTTAATCTACTCCCTATAATATTAATCCTTTGTACGTTTATAGAAACGTATCACCTTATCAAATAACTTAAAATAATTGCTAACAGTAATATTTAGCAACACAAACAAAGGGATTCTCAAATTCTTAGTACTTTTTGTTAACTATGAAAAAGTGAAAATTTCCCAAATCAGACTTGTTGGGCCTAACAACACTTATGATATGGGGAAAACTTGACAAATACCAAATACGTATAGAAAGGCATCACAATATTTGTTTTTTATATATGCATGGTTGTATACTTGTAATGTTTCTAGGATTTCAAAGACTTCATTTTAAGGATATTGTTAATACAAATAAGCCGTAAAAACGTTTATTTATATTTTACGATCTTCTAATATTTTGTCGATAACAAACGTAAAATCATTTCAACGAAACAAATAGAGTACGTAAATAGTTTGAGTTAATAGTTTTCTAACACACTTACGTTTTCACATAAAACACTAAAACAAACTTAAGTGATTTTATGATTTAGATATATATGTACAACAACTAATGTTTACATATTGGGTTAGCACATACTTAAACTAAGTATAATAAAATGGGTAAAAACATGTATATACTAAAATGGGTAAAAACATGTAAATACTAAAATGGGTAAAAACTAGCAAATGGTATTGACCCATAACCCATGGTTGTATATATACCACTTAACCAAGTTCATTGTATCTAGAAAGAAAACCATGGATCAACCCATAACCCATGACCCATGACCCATGACCCATAACCAAAAATACCCATGGGCAAAGAGGAGCGTTCCACGGATCCCTGGCTTTGTGCTAGCCGGATCCCAAGTGGAAGGGATCCGTGGGATCCGGGGAACAGTAGAGAATTTTCTCTATAAATAGAGAGCCATTTCTTCCTTTCTAACCCTCTAACCTCAGATCTAAGTGATCTATGTATTTTGTCTTTTGTTTTTGTGTGATCTTCTAGGTTCCTCTTAAAGGCAAGATCACCACTTCTTGAAGACGTGCAAGCTCAAGTCCATGAGTTGTCATGCTTCGTCATCATCAAGACAACTAAGGTTCTCTTGTTGATAGTTCTTTCTTTCTCCATAGTTGTTGGGTTGAAGGCATTAGTGAAGAATGCCGAAAGTGTCAAGATGAAAGCATTAGTGAAAGGTGCTCATCATCCGTGTCAAAGCATTAGTGAAGAATGCTAAAGGTGTCAAGACGAAGGCATTAGTGAAGGGTGTCAAGCGTTGTGTCAAAGGCATTAGTGAAGGATGCCGAAGAATCAAATCAAGTCGCATTTGGGAAGAATGCCTAGGTCGTATAATCGATGAGGTGCATCGTTATACATATAAGTATCTGTTTATTTCCAAGGATGGTGATATCCTTGATGATGTTGTAACAAGGAGTGGATCTCCTTGATATTAGGTGTTGTGTTGTGAAGGGTAGTAGTTCCTCCATAGTAATGGAACTAGGTGTTTAGCCTAGTACCTAATAAAGGGTAGGCGACGTTGTGATAAGATTAGTTCTCCTTGGTGTGAAAGAACTCGGTGGTTAGCCTAGCACCGTATAAAGGGTAGGCGACGTTGTGTTAGGTGTGGTTCGCCTTGGTGTGAAAGAACTCGGTATTTAGCTTTGTACCGGAAAAAGGTTAAGCGACGTTGTGAAGGCTTCTCCGCGATAAGGAGATTGGTGTAGTGCTTACGAACTCTCGAGTAGGTGACTCGGGGAGTGGAGTAGGGCAAGGAAGGTGTCCTTGTAGCCGAACCACTATAAATAACTTGTGTCGTGGTGATGTGCTTCTTACTCTTTATCTTTCATTATACGTTTATATATCTATCTATCAACGTCCAACATAAACAACCAAATAGATTGACATAAGTCGATCTAAATATTTAAAAGGAAGTTTTAAATTGGTAAAACTATTCAACCCCCCCCCCCCTTCTAGTTTTCCACAATTGGCATCAGAGCTTCGTTACCAAGTTTCTTAAAGTATGTTGTACTTTAAAGACTTGATACGATCCGTGTATGTTTGAAAACTATAAAGAAGGATTTTTTTGGGTCATATTTTTTTTAAATCATTTTGTTGGACATTGATAGATGATACTAACAACTTTTGTTCTTAAGAAATCTTCATGCTAGAATCTCTCCAAAATCTTCATTCAAAGAATAATGAAGTCAACATTCAAGGAATGATCTAAAAAGTAATCACAACTTACGTACACCAAGTACAAAGGATTACTTTAAAAGCTCATGAATTATCTTTGGTATTATACCAAACCAAGAAGCATAGAGGTATGTTTTACTTTTCATTAGATAGGTTACATGAGTTCAATTTATTTTCATAAGTTCTCTTTGTTTATTAATCACTAACATCGTTAGAAGTCTCTTTCGTCACTTTTCCGTCTTTTTCATCATCGGGAATAATACTCCTTTCGATTCGTCAAACTAACGCCGTCATCACATATGAACCCTCGATATGTGATTCATCAAAAGCCATCATTCAAAAACAATCTTTATCTAATACCTCCGAACTATTTTTTAAGCTAAATTATAACCCTACTACAAAAATAATGCCAAACAAATTCTTTTCTGTCCACAGTAGCCGGATCCCTCTAGTTGTACTAGCCGGATCCCAAAAACAAAGGATCCGGGGGAACCGTGGAACAGAACTCAGCTATACGCTTTCAAAAAATCACCACTGATCTTTTTCCCTCTATTCACATAACACAAAAACGACTAAGCTACTGAATTCATCCTCATTGGCTTCCATACTCTCAAGTATTCCTTCCTAGAACACCATTGTAAGTAATTACATTAACTTATTCTAATTTTCATCATCCTCATCATAGGGTTTATGGTTTCTTAATTTTTAATCAATTAATTTAATTAGGGCTTTTTAAATTAATCATGAAAAGGAGCTTTTAACAAAATCACATTGTGTTCACAACATTGTTAATACAAATCAAAACCATAAACCCATCCCAACTAATTTTACCTAATTGGAAAAATTTGTATTTTTAGGACCAACCATGCCCAAAGCTACTCAACAAGATCATCATGACACCGTTCACTACCTTACTCATTACTATCGTAAAAAGGGATTGACCAAAACCGACCGTAAAATATTCAAAAGCCTTGTAAAACGACTTATCCACGAAGGTCGTGTAGTCAAGGAATGTTTCTTTGAAGATACCGACATTCGTCAAGTCTTCTCGACAATTAACTTTGATTGTCTCCTTGACATAGATGAACAAATTTGTCCGGTTTTCATCTTTGAATTTTACAAAAGCTTTAGGATCATTTGAAACACCGACAATAGCATCTCAATCGCCTTCATCATCAACAAACAAAATTTTATTCTTCCTCTCAACACCTTTGCTCAAATTCTTCGCATTCCTTGTGAAGGAATTTGTATGTACTCTCAAGACTGGGCAATTAACGCTTAAAACCTTGCACTTGATCCTAAGCCTCTCTATAACACTCCTCTTGATGAAACCGAAACCATCCAAGACACTATTTTCAAAATAAGAGCGGACCAATCCCGTTTCGACCGAAACAAGAAGCTCATTCACCGTAATCCCTTTCAAATGGAACTTTTCGAAATGCACCCCATGTTTAGAAAATGGGAAGAAATCCTTAGGGAAAATGTCATTAGCCTAGTTGGAAACAAAGATCATCCAAACGCATGTCTTGTGCAAATGATCTATTGTCTTATCCATCAAAGGCCATTTAATCTTGCCTATTACATGGTAAGGAGAATGGCTGGGGTATTCAAAGCTTCCAACATGGTACTTCCATATGGTATGCTCCTAACACGACTTTGTAAGTATGTTGGTACATTACAACCATCTCCTATCAACAATGATTATTACCTTTCCGATCACGTCATGGTACCTCTTACCAAACAACCCTCTAAACGGTTCATGGTCAATGGAGAGAAACCGGAAGCTCTCTCGGACTCCTCGGCCGGTGAAGAAGAAGAATATGAAGAAGATGTCGACCCCGTAGCCAACATCAAATTAGAAATCCTTGAATACCACAAACAACTTCCAACCATTCCAAACGAGACCGCGGAATTTAAGCAATTGAGGGGCATGATTCAAAACCTCGCTTACAACCTCACTAAGCCGTCAAAAAGGAAAAGAAAGAATTGACGAAAGAGACAATAGGAATAAGCTTATTTTTTTTATTTTATGTTTGGATGATTATGTTTTAGCACTTTCGGTTTATGGTAACTTGAATATTGTCTTTTTGTCATGCTTCTAAGTAGTGTTTCGTGATGACATGCTTGTTTCTATTCTTTATCTTTGGATTTAATAGTGTGCATAAACTGCACATCATTTCTGTTTAGGTTCTGATCTGCAGATGCCGGATCCCTAGGATTAGCCTAGCCGGATCCCTCCCTTGAAGGAACCGTGGGATCCGTGATATCAGATCAGCAATACAACATTTCTTACATCAAGATAGCTTTCTAGATAACATCACATTAGCTAAGCATATGTTTTTAGAATCCAACTAGAACCATTTCAAGGATGAGAAAGGCTTAGACTCACTAAAGGCTTACTTAAAATCTTAGTCAAAATGCCTCTTGATTTATCAACACATCAAAACTCACTATATTTCCGCTTTAATAACTCACAAACTGCTTCTCATCTTTCAAAACACTTAAGTGGACAAATTAAACAATTTTAGAAAATTGTTTCTAATCATTTTTATCTCAAAGTGAGACAAAAATTAGTTTTTCAAAAATTAGCGAAATGAGTATTTATAAGATAAAAAGACACACCAACTCTATTTATTACTGATTAACAACCCACCCAACTCCATTAAAATCCTCATATACAGACTCTCAAAACTAGAAACATGTATAACTCTCAATTCGTTATGTACAAGTCATTCATCTTAAAAACAAACACTACACTGTCATCATCATTACACCTTTCTGTCATCATCACCATCTTCAATAAATAAACATTCATCTACCCTTCTTCAACCTCAAACATCTATTAACAACACAAGACTCGATACATCTTCAATAAATAACATCCATCTACCACACAAACTTTCTCTCCTAAAAAACTAATGCAGTCACCAAACAAGATAGAATGATAGATCTACTTTTGTTCTTATGTTAAGCGAACAACAAAAGTCTCATATTCTTCCCAAATGCAAACCTGCAACATCAAAACAAAGCAAATCTTGTTCTTTTACAGCGACCAACACACTACATTGGTGCCGACCCTGTTGACGGAGGGGCGACCCACATAATTTTTATAAGGTCTCTTCAAGTGTATGTAATCATGCATGCAGATATTTAGTATGTACTCTTTCATATTATATCATTTTATGTTAATTTTCTTTATGTAGTACTAGTAGTTTCAGATCTTCATTTATTTACAGATCTGTCTTCATTTTGCTTGCTTTAAGTATGTTTTGATTATTATGATTTGATTTCCGTGTAGTTCTTTGATGATCTTCAAAATGGATATAATTCTCCTATATGTTCTTGAGTTTCAGAGGTGTACACAAGGTAATTTTTATTAGGGAAAAATTCACTAAATAGTAACTAACTTTCACAAGTGTTCTACTAAAGTCACTCAAAGTTTTTTTTTGACTGAAAAACTATTCAAGTTTTATATTTGTTCTATTATTGTGTAATTTTTAGTTTTTTTGCCAAGTCACTATGACAATAGTGATGACATGTTAATTTTTTGGTAATGTGTAGATTCATTTAGCTTACATGGAATGCTAATTAAGTATCATAAACTTTTGCATGCAATTCTTCAAATTAGCTAATGTTACAAGAACATCGGTGCTTTAAACAAACACCTACTTTGAACGAATTACTCACATGAATTATCAGTATTGCCATCTTTATTGAATGACATGATTTGTAAAACTAAAAACTCATAAATAAAATCAATGATTTCTTGATTTATCTTACCATTAGCATATAAAGGGGTTGACAATTTCATAATGCACACATTAAATTAAATCATTAGCATATAAAAAGAGGTTGAGATGGAATGCTAATTAACTCATATAGTAGACATTAACAAACCACAATATACAAGATACTTAGTTTTCGATTAAATTACATGACTATCACACACAACAAAAACAAATCAATGATACAAAAACATGACAAAGAGAAACATTTAAATAAAATGAAATACATGTACACATCATATACTTTAGGGATGAGCATTTCGATCCGAATCCTGAAACCGAACCAGAACCGTACCGAAATCGTACCAATTCCCGATATACGGTTCAGTACTCGGACTATGAAATAAGGTGAAAAAAAATCGGGACCACAAATTCGGTACGGGACCCGTACCAAATCGGGAAATTCCAAAAAAAAAAAACGGAGAAAACCCGATTTTCCGGTACCGGTATCCGAATCTCGTATGGTACGGTACCGCTACCACTAATTTATACTCGGGAAAAAATCGGTAACACTAATTCTGTACAGTTCGGTACGGGACCGGTACCGTGCTCATCCTAATATACTTTCATTGTGACTTTGCACACAGACCAAAATTACACAATAATGGACAAATATGAAACTTGAATGGTTTTTCATTCATAAAAAAACTTTGAGTGACTTTAATGAAACACTTGTGAAAGTTGGTTATTATTTAGCGATTTATTCCCTGATAATTAGTCAATGTTATAAGTGCAAATATCGCGGAATATATTGAAAATTTAGCATGTCAAAATGGCATTTTGTTATTTGTAATCGTCACAGTCACCACTTCACTTATTATTTAAGGATGTTTTGATTAACAAGTGCTTGAGAAAAATGAAAAGAGTATTATTTAAGAATGTTTTCATGGACAAGTGCCAGTGGAAAAGAACAATGTGGTCAATTGATTAATTGAAAGTATTCGCTACTACTAGTAGATAAAGATCATCATTCTAAACCAACTATACCCATTTCAGTTATACACATTTTTATAATAAATAATAGTGTTGATTGTCATTGTCTTTTGGATGATTCACATTTTTTGCATGAAAACATACAATAATACTGTAGTAATTTTTTTGCATGAAAACATACCAAGCCCGACCTATATATAAAACCAACCAACCACATTTACATTCAGAGACCAAAAAACCTTAACTAGAAAGAACGATGAGACTATTAGCTACTCTTGTTGTTCTTCTTGCAGCAATAATTTACCTTCACCTCGGAGGTGCTCAGACAGATACTAAAGATGACAAGAATATTTTCTATTACAACAACGGATACACTCCCAACAGTGATGCCTATGGAAAGCTTATAAAAGAACTACGAAGTCGACTAGCAAGCGGAACCGATGATCATGATATTCCGGTAACACAGCCCCCCACGAATGTCCCTCTTCAAGATTGTTTCATCCAGGTTCAACTTCAGATCAGCAATGATGAGGAGGAGCGTATCACTATAATAATCGACACAGTGAATGTCTATCTGGTGGGTTATATTGTTGCCGATAATCTTCCCCTAACTTTACACTATTTAAATGACATTCTGAGTAGAGAAGAATTATTTCAGGCTTTCCCCAGCAGACAATATACTCATAGTCCACTAGGTTTTGATGGCAGATATGACAGTCTTGGAAATAGAGAGACAACTCAACTTCGACACGATGCCCTAAATGTCGCCATCACTAAATTATATCATGTAGAATCTCAAAAAAAGGCGTTGTTGGTGATCGTTCAAATGGTGGCAGAAGCAGTAAGGTTTAAGTATATTGAACAACTTGTCCTACAAAACATGAATCCGTATGATTAAAACTTCATACTAGATGCCATGGCCGTAAGCTTGGAGAACAGTTGGTCGGCTCTATCGGAGCATATCCAATGGTCAGGTGTGTCTGGAGTCTTTTATAGGATCATTGAAATTTGAAATGCGTTAAACCAAGTCGTCCAAATAGGAAATGTGGCAAGTGTCCTGCAGCAAGCAGCGCTGGCTCTAATGTTGTACACATGTAACCCCAAACCCAAAGCAATCCTAGTTGCTGCTGTTAGGTAGTGTCCATCAGCCGGTGAGCCGACCACAAATATCATCGGAAAAGATGGGTTATGCATGGATGTGAAAGGTGAAGTATACAATGATGGGAATTCCATTATTTTTTGGGCATGCAGAAATGCTAAACCTAACCTGGACATTCAAATCTGATGGCACCATCTGGTCCAATAAAAAATGTATTACAATCGAAAATTGGATAACCATAGGTTGTCAAGCATTTTCCATTGGACCGGATGGTGCCATCAGATTTGAATGTCCAGAGCTGGTTAAGTTTAGCATTTTCGCATGCCCACAAAATAATGAGATTCCCATCATTGTATACTTCACCTTTCACTTCCATGCATAGCCCATCCCTTTGATAATATTTGTGGTCGGCTCACCAGCTGATGGACACTCCTTAACAGCAGCAACTGGAATTGCTTTGGGTTTGGGGTTACATGTGTACAACATTAGAGCCAACGCTGCTTGCTGCAGAGCACTTGCTACATTTCCACTTTGGACGAATTGGTTTAACGCATTTCGAATTTCAATGATCTTAGAAAAGACTCCAGACACACCTGACCATTGGATCTGCTCTGATAGAGCCGACCAACTGTTCTCCAAGCTTATGGCCATGGCATCTGGTATGAAATTTTGATAATTATACGGATCCATGTTTCGTAGGACAAGTTGTTCAA
Source organism: Chrysanthemum makinoi (assembly GCA_910596185.1). Taxonomy (NCBI): domain Eukaryota; kingdom Viridiplantae; phylum Streptophyta; class Magnoliopsida; order Asterales; family Asteraceae; genus Chrysanthemum; species Chrysanthemum makinoi. The sequence continues at coordinate 314,963,530 of OU343220.1, read as the reverse complement.
TGTACTTAAACATTACTGCTTCTGCCACCATTTGAATGATCACCACCAACGCCTTTTTTGAGATTGTCCGCGATATAAATTAGTTATGGCGACATTTAGGGCACCGTGTCCAAGTTAAGTTGTCTCTCTATTTCCAAGACTGTCATATCTGCCATCAAAACCTAGCAGAATATGAGTATATTGTCTGTTGGGGAAAGCCTGAAATAATTCTTCTCTACTCAAAATGTCATTTAAATAGTGTAAAGTTGGGGGAAGATTATCGGCAACAATATAACCCACCACACAATTCACTGTATCGATTATTACAGTGATACGCACCTCCTCGTCATCGTTGATCTGAAGTTGAACCCGGATGAAACGTTCTTGAAGAGGGACATTCGTGGGGGGCTGTGTTACCGGAATATCATGATCATCGGTTCCGCTTGCTAGTCGACTTCGTATTTCTTTTATAAGCTTTCCATAGGCATCACTGTTGGGAGTGTATCCGTTGTTGTAATAGAAAATATTCTTGACATCTTTAGTATCTGTCTGAGCACCTCCGAGGTGAAGGTAAATTATTGCTGTAAGAAGAACAACAAGAGTAGCTAATAGTCTCATCGTTCTTTCTAGTTAAGGTTTTTTGGTCTCTGAATGTAAATGTGGTTGGTTGGTTTTATATATAGGTCGGGCTTGGTATGTTTTCATGCAAAAAAATTACTACAATATTATTGTATGTTTTCATGCAAAAAATGTGAATCATCCAAAAGACAATGACAATCAACACTATTATTTATTATAAAAATGTGTATAACTTGAAATGAAATGAGTATAGTTGGTTTTGAATGATGATCTTTATCTACTAGTAGTAGCGAATACTCTTAATTAATCAATTGACCACATTGTTATTTTCCACTAGTACTTGTCCATGAAAACATTCTTAAATAATACTCTTTCCATTTTTCTCAAGCACTTGTTAATCAAAATATCCTTAAATCATAAGTGAAGTGGTGACTCTCAGGTGATTAAACAAATAACAAAATGCTGTTTTGACATGGTAAATTTTCAATATATTCCGCGATATTTGCAGTTATAACATTGACTAATAATTTTAGTATGAAAATTAATAGGGAAAATATCGATAAATAATAACCAATTTTTACAAGTGTTCCATTAAAGTCACTTAAAGTTTTTTTATGAATGAAAATCCATTCAAGTTTCATATATGTCTATTATTGTGTAATTTTGGTTTGTGTCCAAAGTCAACATGAAAGTATATTAGGGATGAGCACGGTACCAGTCCCGTACCGAACCCGTACCGAATTAGTGGTAACGATTTTTTCCCGAGTATAAATTAGTGGTACCGGTACCATACCGAACGGGATTCGAATACCGGTACCGGTGTTGGTACCGGTACCGGTACCGGAAAATCAGGTTTTCCCTGTTTTTTCGCAAATTTCCCGATTTGGTACCAGTCTCGTACCGAATTAGTGGTCCTGATTTTTTTCACCTTATTTCCTAGTCCCGGTATTGTACCGTATATCGAGAATCGGTACAGTTTCAGTATGGTTCCGGTTCGGTTTTGGGATTCAGGTCGAAATGCTCGTCCCTAAAGTGTATGATGTGTACATGTATTTCATTTTATTTAAATGTTTCTCTTTGTCATGTTTTAGTATCATTGATTTGTTTTTGTTGTTTGTTATAGTCATGTAATTTAGTCGAAAACTAAGTATCTTGTATATTGTGGTTTGTTAATGTCTACTGTACGAGTTAATTAGCATTCCATCTCAACCTCTTTTTATATGCTAATTATTTAATTTAATGTGTGCATTATGAAATTGTCAACCCCTTTATATGCTAATGGTAAGATAAATCAAGAAATGATTGATTTTATTTATGAGTTTTTAGTTTTACAAATCATGTCATATGATAAAGATGGCAATACTATAATTCATGTGAGTAATTTGTTCAGAGTATGTGTTTGTTTAAAGCATTGATGCTCTGGTAACATTAGCTAATTTAAAGAATTGCATGCAAAATTTTATGAAACTTAATTAGCATTCCATGTAAGCTAAATGAATCTACACATTACCTAAAAATTAACATGTCGTCACTATTGTCATGGTGACTTGGCAAATAAACTAAAAATTACACAATAATAGAACAAATATAAAACTTGAGTGGTTTTTTAATCACAAAAAAACTTTGAGTGACTTTAATAGAACACTTGTGAAATTTGGTTACTATTTAGTGATTTTTTTTTCTAATAAATTACCTTGTGTACACCACTGAAACTCAAGAACATAAAGGAGAATTATATCCATTTTGAAGGTCATCAAAGAACTACACAGAAATCAAATCATAATAATCAAAACATACTTAAAGTAAGCAAAATGAAGACAAATCTGTAAATAAATGAAGATCTGAAACTACTAGTACTACATAAAGAAAATTGTAAACATAAAACGATATAATATGAAATAGTACATACTAAATATCTGCATGCATAATTATATACACTTGAAGAGACCTTATAAAAATTATGTGGGTCGCCCTTCCGTCAACTGGGTCGGCACCAATGCAGTGTGTTGGTCGCTGTAAAAGAACAAGATTTGCTTTGTGTGTTGACTGCATTAGTGTTTTAGGAGAGAAAGTTTGTGTGGTAGATGGATGTTATTTATTGAAGAGGGGTACATATTTCCAGTTTTGATGTGTTTTTTTTACAAACTAATTGTTTTTGTAAAAATTTAGTTACCGGCATTTTCAAAAGTTCTAGCATGGTACCTGCGCAAAGCATTGGATTCGGAGGTGAATTATGTTTAATGATTTTCTGATTTTACGTTTTTTTTTTTCTGAATATTGTTTAATGATTTATATATGCAAATTCAAAAAGTTAGTAATTTTATTTATAAATATATTAAATTTATTGTATAAGTTATATTTTAATATTGTAACATGCATCCAATTTAATGTGTAATTAGTGTGGTTTTAAAATTTTAATTTTATAAATTACTAATAATAGCAAGTATGTAAGCTTAAAGTTTTAAAACTTCTAAAAATAAAAGTTTTAAATGCTTTATATATAGTTAAGATTATATGAAATGACTTACCATATTTAACAAAAAATGTAAACAAGGATTTACATAATATTACATTGTAAGTGTAACGGACCTTAATTTATTACTCCCTACGTCCTTAAATCAATGTTCACTGATGGCTTTTAAAATCTTTTTTTTCTTCCTTTTCAAATTTGACATTAAATTAATTCATTTGTGTTATATAATACTTGATGAAAATTATATACCAATGGAAATACATTTAAAACACAATTCATTAATAAATTTCGCATCAAGTATAACATAACATAAATAAAATAATTTAAGGTCAAAATTAAAAAATAAAAACTTTAAATTTCAATACTGGGCACTTATTTAAAGACGGATAGAATATCATTTTATGAAAGTTAAAGTCTTATAATATTTCCTTTCCTCTACGTTGGTTGGGACAATGTTTCAGAAGCTTTTATCATGAGTTCAAATTTTATTTTCGATATTAATTGTGAGTTTCTCAAAAGAAAAAAAAGTATCATCCGAAAGGTACAATTTCATAGTTTATGTATATTAGTTGTGCTTGGATTATTATTACTCACTCTGTTCATAAATAAATGTTCACTATTGACTTTTAAAGTCTTTTTTTTTTTTAGTTTTGACTTCAAATTATTTTATTTGTGTTATGTAATACTTGATACAAAATATATGAATATATCGGTTTTTAAATGTATTTTCATTCGTATAATTTTCATCAAGTATTACATAACACAAATGAAATAATTTAAGGTCAAAGTTGAAAATATAAGACTTTAAAAGTCAATAGTGGATATTTATTTAGGGACGGAGGGAGTAATATTTTAGTTACCTAGCTAGTTCTCTAGAATTTGTGTTTGTATAATGCTTGTTACTTTAAATTTAACTTCAGGAACTTCACTGTACGATTAGGTTGTTCTATAGAATGGATCCGTATATTTAACTAGTGCTTATTTTAATTCTTGTTCCATCTTGATTTTATAGTTTAGTTAAAAAAATATTTAATCAACTGAGTTAGCTTGAGGAGGGGTTTTACTCGGGGTTCAAGTCTCGCAATAGATAATGAATAGATAGATTCAGCTAGCTCAAAAGCCTTATTCTTCAACAGGAGCTGGTCTAGTACATCGGGGCAGTAACTCAAGGTCGTACCAGGTCAGTCCCTAACAATCTGCTTCTACTAATCTTAGTGCGAAGCCGTGAGTTCTAGGCGTTCCCCTTCGCGGGTCTCTCCTAGTGGTTCGGGTACATGTAAAGTGCAAGCTTGTGAGTTGAAAACTTGATTTAAAAATGTTACATATAGATGTCAGTACATGTAAAGTCCAAGCTTGTGAGTTGAAACCTTGATTTAAAAATGTTACATATGTTATAATCAATGTATAAGGTACATTATGGTGCACAACCAATTGATAACAAGACTAGACTATGCTATATGCTTGATTTAAGAACTTAAGAAAAATGTTTGTTAAGTTCACACTTTGAGTCTTAGGTCATATGTTTTACCTAGTGTTAAGATCGACTTGGTTGTCATCGCAAGGAGAATGCTAACAACCTTTTAGCTGGTCTAAAGGAGGTATGTGAACAAATTATATATACCAGTTGACTTTCAAACTTACTATTACTATAAAGAAATAGACTCCCCATCTTTGCAAAGGAAAGGTTTACAAATTTTGTTAACTATAAAAAATTAAGATTTTATACAAATTGTTCACAGTTCCTAATTTAGGCAGGTTAGGATTAACACGCTCCTGCGCCATTACGAAACGTGAACACTTCATACTGATCTACAAACATTTAATGGATGTATGTTGTGGTATATAAACAAGAATAATCAAGCACTGCTATAAACTATCTAAGATAGATAATATCCATCTTTAATACGCACGGCTTTGGATTTGATATATATCTTGAGTAGTCACTCCTGCCAAAGTAAACACAACGACATATTCAAATGATGATGGCTGGGTTAAGTGAGATGAGCCAATATAATTTGAGGGGAAATTTGAAGTCAATGCAACTCCTATTTCTTTGTTTTTTGAATGACTGATATTAACTTTAGCAAAGTGGATAAGTCAAAGAAGTTTGACGTATCTAGCTTTTATACAGCTTACAAATCTCTCTAACGCCCTAATCAGATTTAGAAGTTCCATAAATAAAAGTTTCAAAATAAAAACACAAGTTTATAATTTTAGATAATTATATACTCTTTAACATTCTTAACTAATAACTAATATTTAGCTACATAAATAAAGGGACTCTCCTTGTTAAGAAAAGTTTTTATGTTTTTTAAATTAAAAAAAGAAAAAGTAAGGACTCATATAAATTTACCTCGGATTCAAGACGAAGCTGTTGAGCTTGACAGCTTGAACACAAATCAGAGACAACTTGGTACTATTCCAAACATGCAAGTCTTACATACATTGTGGTAGATAAACAAGAATAGTTTCTTTCCTTTGATCTATGTGGGATTCAAACCAGTCAGCTTTTTCACCTTTTCACAATGCATATCTTACATTTGTAACGATGTCATTTCATTTCATTATCTTGCATATAAACTCCAAGACATGATTTGTGTGATTGAGTTGACCACTGTTAGAACATCACTTTGTAATTACTATAAAGCAAGAGACTCTCTATCTTTGCAACGAAAAAGTTTATACAATTTTGTTAACTATAAAAAATTAAGATTTTATAAAAATTATTCAGAGTTCGTATAGTAGGTGGCAGGTTAGGAATAACGCACTCCTGCGCCATTATGATATGTTACCAGACCTGCACTCACAAAAACCACAAAATGTTATTACTGCAAATATTTGAAACAACAATGTGATCCCACTTCACTTGTTGTAGACGCCAATACATGACTCTCGTTGACATGCGTGTTAACCGTTAGTTAACGGATTGAAGCATTGCTACTCTAAGATAGATAATATTGAGTTTTAATATGTATGACTTGGATTTGAGATATAATATCTTTGAGTAGTCACTCCTTTCAAATTAAACACAACGACATCATTTCATGGAAGTCGACTCATTCAAAGATATTCAAACGATGGCCGGATTAAGGGGATGGGCGTAATAAGTCTTTTCGATACCAGTTGAGGGGAGATTTGAAGTCACAAGTCGGTTTCCTTGTTTCTTGAATGACTAACATGAACGTTAGCATAGTTGATAAGTCAAGAGTTTTACGTATCTAGCTTTTATACGGCTTAAAAAGCTTTCTAACGCCCTATTCGGATTTAGAAATTCCATTGATATAAGTTTAAAAACAAAAACATAAATTTATTATTTTAGATAGTTATATACTCTTTTAACACCTCCCTATATCTCACTCTAGCGGGATTGAGTGTTGTTGTTGCATATACTAACATTCTTAACTAATAACTAATATTTAGCTACATAAATATAGGGACTCTCCTTGTCAAGAAAAGTTTTTAAGTTTTTCTAAATTAAACAAAAAAAATAATAAATAAAATAAAAAAACTTTTATAGAGTATAATAAAAGAAAATCTTTTTGACATACAGATTTTTGGAGCTTTTCTTATTAGGTAATAAATATGAATTCTAATGTTATCAGAATTCTTATCTAAAAAACGTTTCATAACTCTACACAAACATTATCATCACAACCACCATTAAATCATACGTCGATCATCATTACCAGAAATCTTTATTCGATGATCAACACGAGCAACATATATGGAGTCGAACAAATATGATACTAATTATCGACGACAAGGTATTACTTTCATTAATTTTCATGTCAAACCCCCGTGTGTGCACGGGACCTATAACCGGTAAAAAAAAATATAAGAATTCATATAAATTTACCCAGCATTCAAGAGGTGGTTGTTGTGCTTAACAACCAACATTTGAATCTAAGACAACTTGATACTATTCCAAACATGCATGTCACGTATGCATTGTGGCATATAAACAAGAATAGTTTCAGTTCTTTGATCTATGTGGGATTAAAAGCAGTCAACCTATTTGCAATGCGTATCTTATATTTGTAGCAATGTCATTCCATTTCATTAGCTCGTATCTTGCATGTACACGCCAATACAAGATGTGTGTGATCGAGTTAACCATTGGTAGAACATCACGTAATATATTCAAGGTATAGCCACAATTTCCTCCTCCTAGATCTTGATGCAATCGTAAACCACTTGACAGGCAATGGCTTAACATTTGTAGCATGATACGCGACGATTGTTTTCACAACATCGATGTTGAAAGGCACTGAAACACGTGTGAAACTCCGCATTTCAATGTTAAACTTGCTTGATAGTTTGAGTGCTTCCCTCATCTTTAGAAAGAACCATTCATTGATGCAAATACCCAATGCGAGAGATAGCTCAATTTGCTCAGGAGGAGTAGTTGTAAACAAGAGATGAGGGGCTTCAAAGCTTGTGTGCTTGTAAGTAAGTAAATTTGGAGCATAAACTTGTACCTTGATTTCCTCGACGAGTGAAAAAGATAACATCAACTTCCGCAACTTAAGACATGTGATATCCTAGATCTCCACACTAGACCACTTGATTTCAAGGGTCAACTCCTCCAGAAAGGGGAAGTTGGATTTGATCATATTGGAAAAGGCATCATCGAAGTAAACATTATGTAATTCTAACACAATCAAGCTCCCTGTTGTGCACATTTTAAATAGTGTTGGAGGCCTATCCCACATTAACGTGGTTGCGTTATATAGGAGCGAGCGTAGAGATGGGACATGATCAATTTCCAAAATATTAACCCAACCACCACAAGTTAGACATACTATAACCTCACGAAGATAACGGAGGTTATTTACCTTGATTTCATCGTAGTCTGGGGTTACGTCGAGGATGATCTTTTCGAGTAACTTATTCTTAGATATTAGTAATTGATTAAGCACATATTGAGTTATGTACACACGAGACAACTCTAGTACTCGTAGGTTGGTGCATCGGATGGCAGGATTGTAACTAATGTGAAGTGAATGAATATTCTTATGGGGGCTTATAAATTCCAAACATAACGTGCATGGTTTGGGTAATAACCGAATAAACTGAAACCCGAAATTGAACTTAAGCGAAGAAAAATGAACCGAGCTTATAACCAAACCGAATTTGTCAAAACCGAACCGACCTAAAAATTTGGTTTTTGGTTTGGATATGATTTTGACCATATGAACCGAAAACCAAATTTATATAAATATGTATACTTTCTTATATATTTACATATACAAAAAGACTATTAAAATTTTATCCTAATATATATAAAAAAATTATGCTTGAAATAGGTTTTTTTCCCAAAAAATCTATATAATTAAATTTAAAAAATATAAATCGTGTAATTCGGGTCAACCCGAAAACTGAACCGAATTTAAATTCAGTTTTCGGCTCGGTTGACTTCTAGTTCGGTTCGGTTTGGTTTTCGGTTTTACCAAAAAATATACTTAACCAAACTAACCGAATAACGTGATAAACCGTTGAACACCCCTAGTTAAGACCCAACATAAAATGAAGCTCTATAGCTCTATACTACGTTTTTGTTTAAGTTTTAATATTTATTTCAAATTTATATATGGCTGATGTATATGAATAAAAATGCAAAATAAAAACATGACATATTAAAAGAATAAAATAAGACTAGAATTACAACATTGAGAAAAAAATAAATATTGTCAACCATGGGAGAAAACGGTTATGGTATTTGAAGCTTGATAAGCCGAGTCACATGATCGATGTAACTACTCCCGTTCAATTCGAACAATCTTTGATAATTGATATGCCCTTAATCCGAGTCACGTAATCGATACTACTCGCATTCTATACTATCAATCTTTAATACTGCTAAATAATACATAATTAGATCAATTTATTTTATGTAAACATTAGAACTTGAAATGTCAATTTTTTTACTTACATAAACAAATGGACATTATTTTTATTTTTTTAACTGGAAAGTTAAGCCTTCCTTTATCAAAAAAAAAAAAAAGTTAATAGATTTTGTTAAATTTAAAAAGTGAGGAATTCATAGAAATGTATACATTTTCACAGCTTCGATGTTGTACCATGTAACATCTAAGAAGTGAAGATGTAATAACTTCATACTAATCCTCACACATATGGTCCATACAAATTGTTATATATAAGCTGGCAAAGGTTGTTTTCTTTTAACCATGTGGGATACCAAACAGTCAAGGTTTTCATGAAACATATATTACATTTGAAGTTACCCCACATTCGAACAAACCAGAAAATGTTATTAACACTAATATAGGGAAAAACAATGTGGGTTCCACTTCATTTGCATATATAGACCCCGATACACGACGAGTGTTAGCTTGCGAGTTAACCATTGGTCTAACACCATTAAACTAGCTATAAGCGAAACATCACCTTTCTTCCAAGGTATAGCGACTCATTTCTCCTCCAAGATCTTAATGCATACATCACTTGAGTAGGCAGTGGCTTACCATCACCTAATGTGAACGGTTTTGGTTCAAACACAATGATATCTCGTTCGCATGTCCCTCCATGAGCAACAACCTTGCTGTCGAACCATCTCGAACTTTGTGAAACCGGCTTTGGTCAAAATAGAATCTTCAGTGAATCCAAACCATTTTTCGATTGTCCATTCCAATTTCATTAATACATTTGCAGCTTTCCATAGTTAAATTTTTATGTTCCTAATTAATACAGAATCTTTTATATTATAAATTTTAAGATTGTTTCATCTAAACGTTTCTAGTCAGAACATTAGAAGTCAAGTATAAATAATTAAATACCATGACCTAATGAGAAGTTATCTGTCAAATGTTAAGTATGAACTACTTAACTACTACGTAGTAATTTAGCGAACCTTTTTTCAGATATGAAGTGGCCGTCAAGTTCTCTTTTATGCCTTAAATTGTGTTCCAAAATTTTGAGACATAGACAAATGGACTCTAAAATATTGTGACGGGAAAGTTAGGACTCCTTGTATTGCATTTTCTTAAGTATGAAAAAGTGAAGTATTCGTATTAACTTTGACCCAACTCCCAAGCCGGTTGTTCGAGCCTAACAACCAACCTCACAATATGAGAAAACTTGATATTTACACACACACGCACGTATGACCCATACTCCCAAGCCGGTTGTTCGAGCCTAACAACCAACCTCAGAATAGGACAAAATTTGATATTTACACACACACGTATGACCCATCTATATTGTGAAAAAGTTAAGTATTCGTAGTAAGTTTTATCCCACTCCAAGGTAAGTTGTCTAAGCCGAACAACCAACTTTAGAATAAGAGAAAACTTGATACTAATACAAACATGTATGACCAATGTATATTCTGGTATATAAGCTAACATAGCTTCTTTTCTTTTACCTATGTGGGATTCAAAGTGTCTAAGGTTCTCATGAAACGTATCTTACATTTTCATCAATCTCACCCCATGCTCACAGCAAAGTCATCTCATTCGCCTGCCTTCCATGAGCAACCACCATGCTAACGAACCATGTGTTGACTTTTCTTACATTATTAAACATAAAAGCCGACTTTGGTCCCATTAGAATCTTCGCTAAATTCGAACCATCTTCATCGTGTCTATCCATTTCATCTTCATTCCTCCCATAGTGAATTTCATATTCCTTATTAATATAGTCAATCTTTAATCTTGTGATTTTCGAGATACTTATATCTAAAACGCGTGTTTTAGTATGGAAAATAGAAACTATTAATCTGAATGTTTGGTGATGAAATGCGTTATCTGGAGACCCGTTGGAATATAAACTCGTGAGAAAACTTGTGTCCTGAGTGCACCGCGGCCTATATATTCCATGTGAAGAACACCTTTTGCTTCAACAATGTCATTAAAGTCATAATGAAAATACGTAGGGAAACCTCGAAAGAGTGTAGCCCCACTTAAGAAGCTCCTGTAGCCATGATTTACGAGATTTTATTGCTTCCGTAAAAGGATGAAGATCAATATTCGCACCTGTGGGAGAAACTCCAGTGAGGGAAAACGTGATCGTCGCAAAATTTCAAAGTGTGAGTTGCTACAATCAAACATATCTAGTTGGGGCTCTACCCATTTAAGTGTTCAGTTTGATAAGTCAAGAAGTTTAACGTATCTAGCTTTTATACGGCTTACAAAGCTTTAATTTCTAACGCCCTAATCGGATTTAGAAGTTCCTTTGATTTAAGTTTTAACATAAAAAACATAAATTTATTATTTTAGATAATTATATACTCTTTAACATTTTTGAATAATAACTACTACCTCCGTCCGAAAATTATTGTCCCCTTTTGACTTTTTCGGTCTTTCCTTTTCAACTTTAACCTTAAATATTTTTGTTTGTGTTATACAATAGTTGATGAAAATTATATCAATGAAAATACATTTAAAACACAATCCATGCATATATTTTGTATCAAGTTTTATATAACACAAATAAAAATATTTAAGGTCAAAGATGTAAAAGAAAGACCGAAAGAGTCAAACGTGGACAATAATTTTGAGACGGAAGGAGTAATATTTAGCTATGTAAATAAAGGGACTCTACTTGTTAAGAAAAGGCTTTACGCTTTTCTATTTTAAAAAAAGTTAAGAATTTATATAAATTTACCACTCATTCGTGACAAAGCTGATAAGCATGACAACTTAAACACAAACGAGAGACAACTTGATACTATTACAAACACATGAGACTTACATACATTGTGGTATATAAACCAGAATAGTTTCTTTTCTTTGATCTATGTGGGATTGAAAGCATTCAACCTTTTGAGAGTGTGTATCTTACTTTTGTATCAATGTCATTCCATTTCGTTAACTCGTATCTTGCATATAGACGCCATATCTTACATTTGATTGAAATCAAGGTTATTTACCTTGATTTCATCGAATCCTGGGTTGCGTCGAGGATGATGAAGCACATATTGAGTTATGTTCACCCGAGACAACTCTAGTACTCATAGGTTGGTGCATCGGTTGGTGCATCAGATGACAGGATTGTAACTAATGTGAAGTGAATGATTATTCTTTTGGGGGCTTATAAGTTCCAAACATAACTTGTTGAGATTTTTATTTGAGAATATCTCATCAGGCAAAGTAAATGATGTACCCAAGATTGAAAGCCCAAATGAAGATCAAGACTTGTGATAGGTAAGTTGTGAGGGTGATACCTTAGTAAAGTTAGGTGGATCCACTTCATGTACTTTCTTTGATGTTGCTTTATGAAAGACGTGGGACAAAACCTGATAGCAGGGCTGGTAGAAATCGTGATGTTGGTTCGACCATTAATGCAAAACGTGTATTTTTAAAAATACAAAACGTGTGTTTTTTAAAATCTATATAGTGTATGTTTTTTGAAAAGTCATCAAGTTTGATTAAGAAAAGATATAATTTAACTTCTCAAGTTTTTAAAAAATTGTCAAATTTAAGAGATACTTTGAGGTAATTTAGTCAAACTAAATAATTTAAGATTTCAATAAAAGTCATAAATTCTTAAGAGCGCTAGGTATCGTTGGTGCTGTAGATGGTGCCATAGGAAAAAGTGGTGCTACCTCAGCACCTTTTTCCTATGGCACCAAAACACCCCTTCCTAGCATAACACTGTTTTTGTGATGTCGTTATATCTTTTTTTTTTTCATTTTTAAACAAACAATATATATAAAGGAATTTAAGTAAAACGAGGTAGCTTTAAAATATATTGCAGTTTGCAAGAAAACAATCAATAGTGTGCTAGGTAAACACATCATATATTTAAATAATAGGATTAATTTCATATATCACCCTACTTTATAGATTAATTTCATATATGCTCAAAGTGCAAGTATTAAATGCATAATGTACGATGTTTTTTATGCATGTTTGGGTATATATGAAATTTTCAATTAAAAGGAGAAGAGATATAAAATTGCCCCTAAATAATAATACATTTCAGTCATGCAGCACAGTTTGCATAGTCCCTATTTTGTTTACAGTGCTTCTATCTAAGATATATAAGATATTTAACATGCGCGACTTTGGATTTGAGATATATCTTTGAGACCTTGAGTAGTCACTCCGCCAAATAAACACAACGACATCATTTCAAACGATATTCAAATGACGACTGAGTTAAGTGGGATGGTCCTTATAACTCTTTTTCGATATGAGAGAGATTTGAAGTCAATGCAACTCTATTTCTTTGTTTCTTGAATGACTAACATGAAGTTTAGAATAGTTGATAAGTCAAGAAGTTTGACATAACTAGCTTTTATACACCTTACAAACATGGACAGGCCTATTTACCCCTTTACCCAAAAAACATGGATGGACCTAGGAATTTCAGGAAGGTCTTGCACAAAAAATTTTCTATCATAATAAATAAAATTTGCATTGCAAAGAATTTTTTAGCCAAGTTAAAGTTGCACTATACAGAAATAACACACATATCGGGGGTTGTACATACCAAAAAATGACACATTTTGAAAAAAAAAAAAAAAAATTACACTGCGTGATCCAAAATTAGGTGTGGCCCGTGCCACATCCGACATCCATGTAGGCCCATCAATGCTTACAAAGCTTTCTAATACCTAAAGAAGTTCCATTGATAAAAAATTTAGCATAAAAAACATAACTTTATTATTTTAGATAATTGTACTACGTAACGGGAAAAGATATGGTGAAAAATAAAAAACATAACTTTATTATTTTAGATAAGTATATACTTTTTAACGGGAAGAGATCCGATAAGAAGAAAGAAAAAAAAAACTGAGAAAAATCAAAAGGATTTTTAGCTACATATTTCAAGTAAAAGAAAAGTTTTTAAAAGAGACTGTATCTATTTTTGTAGTTGCATCTGAAATGTGTGAATGTATTTTTTTCTTATTTTTCTTATTTCATTTTTTTTTTTCATTTTATTTGATCCTCATTTCTTAACTATCTAGTAACTAATATTTATTTCTTTTTTATTTGATCATAACTCTTTAACTAATACTCCCTCCGTCTCAAATTAATAGTCCGTATTTCCTTTTTGAGATGTCTCAAAAAGATTGTCCACTTTCTTCTTTTAGTAATAAATAGGGAATATAGTGGGAGAATATTCTATATAAGTGGTTGAAAATTGTTGTGGTCCCACTTTTATTAAACTTGATAATTTTTGTCTCCTGACAATAATTTTGAGACGGAGGGAGTAACTCGTAATATTTAGCTATATAAATAAGAGTAAGAATCAAATGAGAAATAAAAGTAGAATGATAAGAATGAGAAGTAACTACAACCGCACATTTTAGATGCACCTACAAAATACGATGCATCTCTCATGAAATTCTCCTTCTTCATTTGAAACATGTGGCTACAAACATTTCTCATTCTTCTTACCGGATCCATTCCCAAATAAAGGGGCTTTCCTTGTTAAGAAAATTGTTTTTACGTTTTTTAAATAAAAAGGTTTTCTTAGTTTAGTTTTTGTTTTTATTTGATCCTAACTTCTTAACTAATAACTAATATTTTTTCTTTTTATTTGATCATAACTCCTTAACTAATAGCTACTCCTTCCTTCTCAAAATTATAGTCCACATTTTTTTTTAGATGTTTCAAAATAACTGTTCACTTTTTTTTAAGTAAAAACTAAAGAATATGTTATAGGAATATTCTTTTTGAGTGGTTGAGATTTATAGTAGTCTTATTTTTATTAAACTTTTTAATTTCTTTCTCATGACAATAATTTTAAGACGAAGAGAGTAATATTTAACTACATAAATAAAGGGAATCTCCTTGTTAAGAAAAGTTGTTTTTATGTTTTTTCTAAAATAAAAAAAGTTAAAAATTCATATAAATTTAACTCTCATTGAAACAAAAGCTATTGAGCTTAACAGCTCCTCTAAAATTAGAGGCAACTTGATACTATTCCAAACTTATGAGTACCGCATACACATTGGTATATAAACAAGAATAGTTTCTTTTATTTAGGGTGTGTTTGTTTCACTAAGATGTTTTAGGTCTGAATCTGACTACCATATCTTACTGGTAAGAGATGGCTATAAATTCTGAATCTGAATGAAATAATGTTGTTTGTTTTTTATTTATAAGGGTGGTGGCAACCATGCCTAAACCATTTTTTCATGCCTAATCACCCACCAATTATATCCTTCCATCTCATCTTATACCAATCTCATACCTAACAATAGATTTTAGTGGCAACCATGCCTAACCCATACCTCATCTATCATCCACCAATAATAACCATGCCTAATTAATGCAATGGATATATTTGGCTTCCACAAGATCCATGTAGAATCGGTAATGTATACCGATTTAGCACCATTTGATGCCACACCGATCCATGCCAATTTGGTGGCGATGGTGATACCGATCGGCATGATTCATGACTAAGGCATGCCGACTACGGTTGCCAGTACCCTAATTGTCTGAATGGATTTAGTTGTCATTTTTTTTAATATATATTAAATTATAGCAATACGATAAATAAGTAGCTTATGTAAACATAAAAGAAAATATTTTTTTATCAAAAATTTAACACAATTATAAACTATTAAATAAATTATCGAGTCGAGTTCATTTAATGATAACAAAATTGATTACTTGTTGCTATTAACATTTCAAACAAAAAGATATAAACATTTTATATTATATATAAAATTGCAAAAAGTTAAAAATTTATTGACAAAACATAAAATTTTCATATCTTGAAATGGTTAAAACTACAAACCATCAGACGACCAATTTTTTTAAGCAATAATAAAATTATGCACATGACTATGTCTATGACTATACTATATATACATCATTTAATATAGAGTACTAGTTTGTACTATTTTGACTAGTTTCTCTCTTCTCGATGTATCTTCTTCCTCAAACTATTACCTTTCTTCTTCAAAATTTCCAGATCTACTTTTCCATAACTTTTTATATTCCAACAAAATATCTAAAAAGTTTGAAGGTGATTGAAGGTCTTGTAATGTTAAGAGGCAGTCAGACCAAACCTCCACCTCTTACTAAGTAAGAGGTTTCACATCTGACCGCGTCTGAATCGCAAAAGAAAAACAAACAGCTCATAACTCTGACCGTGTCTGACTGGTAAGATGTCAGAGGCGAGTCAAACGTTTTTTGCAAAAACAAACACACCCTTAATCTATGTGGGATTGAAAGCAGTCACCCTTTTTCTATAACTTAAAACATACACGGTCTATGTTACATTCTTTGAACCTAAACATGTTTACATTTTATAGTAGAAAGAAAAAAAACCCACAATAATATTTTCTCTATCACAACATGTTGCATGACGTATACATCTTAAAGTGCAGTTCTTTTTAATTTTAACCCCTTGTACGGTTGAAGTTGATTATAAGCGTCACCCGACAGTTGAGCCAAAAATTTTGCATGTACTATAATTAAAGATTGAAACAACAATGCGATTGAATTTGACCTCACTAGCTCATTTGTAATCACTTTGATTCCAGATTACGTATTATAATAAAAATATATGGCACCATTAGATGCTATGGGGCACAGTCAATCGAGAGTAAGACTAGAATAAGTTTTCTGTGCGGTATAAAAACTTAAGAAAAGCTTTATTTATTCATCTTTACATGTTTATGAGCCATACGTTCCAAATTTAGCAATACCTTAACCCAATTACTTTTTAAATTCTTTTTATGCTTTGCAATTTGTTAAAAGTATATAAATAGACTAGAAAAACAATGAAGATTATGTTTTGAAAAAGAATTAAGACTTGGATATTGTCATATTGTGCAAGTGAAAGAGAACATTTTTCTGCTAGTCCAATATTTGCAGCTCTTTAAACCTTGATCAATCTTTTGATAAACTTAGCAAAATAAATTCATATAGATGAATCTTTTGGAAGTTCATATGGTTTTAGATAGCATTTATTTGTTTACGTTGGTTTAATTCTTTGTATGTTTTTATTAATAGATTATACAACTTTCAAATTTTATTAATTGCTTGTTGCATAAAGAAAGAGAAAATCAAATTTTAGAAAGTAAAAGTTTATATATTATGCTTACTATAAAAAAAATTAAGGATTTATACAAATTTTACCAGAATCCACAAGTGAAGCATCATAGTCATTACTTATCAAGCCCACTTGTAGGAATCTAGAAACTTTATACTAATCCAAGAACATTTGTTTTGTCTGCTTGTTGGTATATAAACTGCCATAACTTCTTCTATTTAGCCGATGTGGGACTCAATTTTCATGAAACATATCTAACTTTTAAAGTTGATCATCACGTCACCTCACACTCACAATAATCAAATTTTTTACTGATACGTACTAATATTTGAAACAACAATGTGATTTCACTTCAATAGCATATAGATGCCAATAAACGATTAGTGTAGGAAGTGACTTACTATAACCAAACAAGAGCGGTGAGGTTAAAACACACCATTTTCCCGTTCACCAGTCCCTCCACGAGCAAGCACCATGCTATTGAACCCTTTCTTGCGTTTCCATATATCTATAAGCTAGTAGTTAAACCTTTGCAACTTCTTGTTGTTAATTTCTCATACTTTTAATTAGTACAAAGTATTTATGTTCATCTAATACTTTTGACATAAAAAAATGGTTACGGTATTTGAAGCTCGATAAACCAAGTCACGTAATCGACATAACTACTCTTGTTCAATTCGATCAATTTTTAATAATGAATATGCCCTTAAGCCGAGTCACGCAATCGATCTAACTGCTCGCGTTCTATACTATCAATCTTTAATAGCGCTAAATTATTAGATCAATTTATTTTATGTAAACATTAGAACTTGAAACGTCATATTTTTTACTTAAATAAACAAATGGACATGAATTTTTTTAACGGGAAAGTGAAGACTCCTTTTATAAAAATATTATAGATTTTGGTAAATATGAAAAAGTAAAGAATTCATATAAAACATACCCATCACCATACCTCGGGTGTTGTAAAACATCTGAGATATGGAGATGGAATAACTTCATACTAATCTTCACACATATTATACATACACATTGTGGTATATAAGTTGGCAAAGGTTGCTTTCTTTTAACTATGTGGGATATCTTAGAAGTTACCAACACTCGAACAAACCAGAAAATGTTATTGATACACGACGAGTGTTATCTTGGGAGTTAACCATTGGTCTATCACCGCTAAACTGCCTATAATCCAAATATCACCTTTCTTCCAAGGTATAGCGACTCATTTCTCCTGAGTAGGCAGTGGCTTACCATCACCAAATGTGAACGGTTTTGGTTCAAACACAATGATATGCCGTTCGCATGTCCCTCAAAGAGCAACAACCTTGCTGTCGAACCATGTCGAACTTTATGAAACCGACTTTGGTCATATTAGAATCTTCAGTGAATCCAAAGTCCAAACCATATGTCGTTTATCCATTCCAACTTCATTACAACATTTGCAGCCTTCCATAGTTAAATTTTCATGTTCCTAATTTGTACATAATATTTTATCTTATTAATTTTGAGATTGTTTCATCTAAACATTTATAGTCAGAACATTATAAGTCAAGTATAAATATATACCATGGCCTAATTATAAGTATGGTGGTGGTTATGTTGTAATCTTAGTTCAATGATTAACTTTTGATTTATGAGTTTATAGCGTTCTTGATTAAATTAATTGAAGAGGGTAAGAAATGAAGAGATTTATGAGTTTATAGTGTTCAATGATTAACTTTTGATTTATGAGTTTATAGTGTTCGCACAACACGTTACACACAATGGCTTACCATCATCAAACATTACTGGTTCTCGTTCAACCATTATATTATCTCGTTCTCCTGGCCCCCCATGAGCAACCACCATGTTGTTGAACCATATATGTCTTGCCCTTCTTGCAGTATCATTAACTCTAAAAGCCGGATTTGGTCACATTAAATCTTCGCTGAATACACACCATCTCCATTTATCCATTTCAAACTTCATTGCAACATTTGCAGCCCTATCGTAGTTACAATTTTTCATGATAAGCAACCGAACAGATATCATAGAAAAAAGAATAAATACATAAGCAATTGCGTGTTGAAAAGCAATATGTTGATCCGGTGGAGCCTCATTCACGGTAAAACAAAATTGTGTTCTAAGTGTGCCGCGCCTATATGATACATGGGAAGAAAACCTGATGCTTTAGCAACGTCATTAAAACCATAAGGAGAATCAACAGGTTAGCCTCGAAAGAATATAGCCCACATTTTTCTTAAGAAGAACCTCTAGCCATATTCTATGAGATTATCACTTTTGTAAGGTGATCAATATTCACACCAGCGGGAGAAAGTACAGCAGGAATAACGTGATTGTTGAATAACATATAGACTTTTGTACATGTTCAAATTTATTGATGATCAACCTTAGGAAATCATATCGCCACATCGAGTTTGCATTAAGATATAACTTGCTGATGCTTGCTTTCAAAACTGATTTTGAAGTGTTAGCTGTTACAATCAAAGTATATGGTGTAGCTAGCATGTGCAAAACCAAATCGATAATAAGACCATAGATAAAAATTTCTGTGTGATAAACTCATAAGTCATAAGTCATAACTCATAACAGAACTAAAGAAAAAACAAAATGTTTATTGGTTTGGACTCCTTTTGACCCAGCAAACGTATGAGGCCCAACACGTACTTAAGGCCAACTAGTCTGTCATTTCTGGACATGAAGGCCCAACACAAAGTGAAATTCCATACTTCTATAGCACATTTTTGTTAATATTTCAATATTTGTTCAAATTTATATTGTATATACGAATAAAAATGCAGAATAAATGCATGACATAATCGACATACTCACCCTCGATTAAACTTTTGAGAGTTTACCTAGTCTAAAGAGGTATTTGAAGCTCTATAAACCAAGTCACATAATCCACATACTTAACCCTCGTTTAGTTTCATCAATCTTCGATACACTATAAGACCGTATTAAAAAAGTCTTCTATGAAAGAAAATGCTTCGTAATCTTGTTATCTGTTATAATGTTCTATATTTTACAAAACCATAAACTCAACGAAACACGAACCATCCACTTTGACACAAAAAAAAAGTCGAAGAATGCTTAGTCTTTTAATACAATGATTATAAGAGTCTTTATAAAGCTTAGTTTCATCAACACTAATCATTACTCTTAAGTCACAACCATTTGAAAAAGTGTATTTCTATCTTGGTTCCTAGAAGTATATTTCTGGAAGCCAACTTTACTTTTGAGGATACATTGCATATGTCCTCATTCTAGTTAATATTTAATAGCTTAAAAATAAGTTGTTAATATCATGCTTATCATTCCATATGATTACATCTTCAAGATTTCACTTGACGAATTAAAGTGATTTGCAAAGTAGAATGTTTTCTTCATGACCAAAGGAACAAAAGAGACTTTATGCTTTTTCTATCTTTCCAAAAGTGGATTTATAGTTATCTAAGGCTTGACACACTCCATCGGTCAAGGGGCAAGGTCGACCGATATTTCGGTCGGTCATGTCCATTGTGGCACTTTGGTCATGGTCGGTTACGGGGCATTCAAAAACACTAATCGGTTGAAATATTGACTGATTATTAAATCACACAATTTTCAAATTTTAACCTGGTCACAACTGTAACAACTTAATCGTCGTAGAAAGAAAGCTGATATGGCAAAGTCATGGTCGGTCACGACTGTGCCAGCCTTATATACACATGGCCTGCTTGACGAACGTCAGCGACAGAGACATCGTAAATTGGTCCGCGGGCATCGCGATTATCGATGGAGGTGCATTGCCGATGTGGAAAACAAGGCAGGGATTCTCTACAATGATTCTTTCGCGTTGCGGGAGAACAATGGGCCTGGTCTAGTTCGGACTTTCGGACCTTTTGTTTGTTTCCGGCACTTGCTGTAACATATGATGTTTTCTAAAAGAACACACCCAACTAGTATTGGGTAATTATTGTTGAGCATTAGTTAACAATGTGACAAATGGATATAATTTGTTAGAAAGCAAATGAGTAATGTTATATTTGTCAGTAATTTTAGTATAATCAACTATTTTAGATAATTGTGTTTTTCTTGAGATCAAAGGCCTATTTGAGTTTAGCTCAAGACGAGTTATGAGGTGTAAAGTGCACTATTTATAATTAGCTTGATACAATCACAATAAAGACGCATCTTCTTACTAGCCAACACAGTGGTTAGTAAATAACCGAACATTAACTGAAAATAACCACATTTTTTGTCTTATTTGCAGATAATAATTAAAACTATATTCTAACGTTTTCTGATTAATTTATCATGCTCTAGATTCTTTAGATTTCAATTATCAATTTTCTTATGTGGTTAGGAATTTTGTCAACCCATACATATTGAGTCGAAATAATTAAATCTCAAATTAATTACACAATTCAATTGATATCTAAATTATAACCATCACACAGCAATAAAATTTTCAACAATATTATTTTATTTATTACTTTATTGTCATATGTCAATATCTATCTCTTTAAGTTCATAAATAATTAACATACTAGCAGGGTACCCGCGCGTTGCAGCGGCGGGTACCCTGAAGTAAAAGTTACCGGTGAATCATATATTTTAGTTTATTACGTTTTTCTTGACAATAAATTTACGGATTTCAAGAATTTTGTTTAACCTGTGTCCGTTTGGGCTCGAGCCCGTTTGGCCCGTGCCCGTTTGGGCTCGACTCCGTTTGGCCCGTGCCCGTTCGGGTTCGACCCCATTTGGCCCGTGCCTATTCGGGCTCGACCCCGTTTGGATCATACCCGTTCAGGCTCGGGCTTATTTGGCCCGTTGTCTATTTGGGCTTGAATATTTGTATAATGTGCTTTATTATTTGTATTAGTTTCATTTAATGCATGAATTGTGTATAAGTTAGTTGTACAATATGCTTGATAATTTGTATTTCTTGTGTAAGGAGTGTTTTAATAACTGAATTAATTGTATTTATTAACCAGTTAATTAACTGACTATGTTAAATATTTTGACCACATTAATATTGCTTTGTTCTTTTGTACATTAAGCTTTAAGACTTGTAAGTATTAAAATTAAGATTGATGAGAAATATCATTAATAGTGCATTGTGTATTATACAATAGGCTTTGTATGTTGTAAGTCTTAATTTTAAGACCATGAGGAGAGAGATTCATTCTTCTATTATAAGTAATATAGATAATATGAAAAATGAAGTGATTTGCACACTTTTATAATTGATTGACACACTCAAATTTTAAGTCTTTTGACATTTATATTCTCACATCACTTTTATTTATTTTCACTATGTAAGAGTATAAATGTCAAAACACTTAAAATTAAGTATACCAATTAATTAATGAGTAATGATAGGGAGACCTAACTCATATGACTAAATTTATGCCTAAATAATTTATCATGTGACATGTGAAATGTATATTTTCTCTTTCATAATCCTCACTATTAATCTTGACATATGTCATCATCTTAGAGTTAAGCATATCTTTAAGCATGAAGTTTAGTCATACAAATCATTTTCCTTAATTATATAAGTGTGCAATTGCACCTCACTATCGTAACATGTCTCAAGTAGTCAACTTCCATATTAGAATGATAAATGAGAGAAGAAAAAATTGAAAACACACGTTGTCTTGACATCATTGAGTTAAGGAAATAGATATAAAAATGGTTGAAAAAACGTAATTATCGAAAAACTTATATTTAGAAAGCAAGAAGGTAGGCAAGAGGAATGTGACAACACTTGCTAATGGAGTTGACACATTTATTTGTCTTTTTTTATGTTGAAAACGTGGAATTTATTTGTATCACACAAATAAATAAAGGTGTGGGAATTCTGTAGCCGCCGTAATATAATTACTCCAATATCACATACCATTTTTTCTTCTTCAAAGCATACCACAAAAGATATACCAATCCATATCTCAATGAAATGACTCATTTTAAGTTTTAGATAATATAGAAGATATAAAAACTAAAAGCACTAAGAATAAATATAGTTTAGGATCCGTAAATGACGGTATCATAACACAAAGTCACTACCTGACATATCAATGTGTGGATTTTTTTTATGTAATTCTTATGTGAATCTGATATTCTTCTAAGAAAATATTGACGATAATATTAGTACGGAGAAGTAGTAACTACTAATCAATATTCATTGAAAAATGAAATGCCATCGTTGTGTTTGCAAGGTAAATCCTCAAAGAACGATCTCAAATCAAAAGTCATAGTTATGCCTGTAAAAGCTCAAAATTGCTTATATATCAAACTTAAACTTATAACTACACATATATTCTTCTAAAAGCTTAAAAATTGCATATATATCCAGCTTAACTTAATAATTGCATATATATCCTTTCGAAACCTTCATAATTACATATATATCCTTCTAAATCCCTAATATATCATATATATCTAAATAATTATTTAATATAACTTTAAACTCTAAATTATGGTAATTATAATTTTAAAATCGTAACAACCACATTTATTTTAAGGGTAAGATGTCCTAAGGTTCAAATAAATTATATGACCAAAAACAATATATCAAGACAATGTTTAAACTCACGAAAAAAAATTACCTTATCTCATATATAATATGAATACATAAAATAAACTCATCAAATATATGATTGTTATATATTATACATTAGAGATAAAATATATTTACAATGAAAGCATATATACTACTGCCAACAAGTTTATAAATAAAGAAAAAAAATATTTAAAAAATATTTTTTTTTATGATTAAAATTTTCATGTATTCTAGAGTTGTAAATTTATTATAAGGGATGATACACACCTCACTTTAGCTACTCCTATACCCATCACCATCACCACTCCACCACCAACAAAGACACCAAGCTCACCACCACCGGCACCCTTCCAAACATCAAAAACACCATCACCTCCAAAATCTCCAACCCTCATCCCATTGGAGTTATTTTCCACACCTCCCACTTCTCCAAATCCTTTCTTGGAGGATTTGGAAGATTTGCCTCCTAAGCCCAATCATCCACCACCATTGCCATCATTTGCCACTATTGAGCGGATTGCTCATGAGTCTCCTAGACCATCCTTCGACCCAAACGCCCCGTTAGGGCCAAGACCTCTTCTCTTCCACCCCATCCACAAAGACATCCATGGTCCTTTGTATGGGGATCAACCACTTCCTACATCAATTTCTCCTCACATAGAGGACATTGAGGAGTCCATGTGGGAAGATCATCCCACAAGAGATGAGATTCAAGCCGAACTCCAACATCTCCACCAATTTTCCAACATGGTGGATTCTCACCTAAGTGAGACTATGCAAATGCAAAGTGCTTTGCTAGCCTCCATAATCACCACCCCAAACACCAACACCAACATCAACACATCTACCATTCCACCACCACAAACTCATCAACCATACTACCCCCTAGGCATGGATGCTCAACTTGTGAGCAAACCACCCAAACCATTGATCGGACCCGGGTGATGGTCCATGAGTTCCAAGAGGAAATGAGGTTCATCCTCAATCACATCCTTGAGCGACTCAATGCTCTTTCTCATCCACCATCTCATTAGAATGGTCCTAGATTAGCTATTCTAAGCATTTTTTTTTTTTACTTTTCTAGGATTTTTTTTTTTTTTATTGTACTAAACACTTCATTGTGTTCTCTTTTCATGGTTTTTAAATCATGAAAAATTTTAACTAATGAATGATGTTTTCTATATTGTTGGTGCTTATTACATAGTGTTTGGAAATGCTTGTAATGATGATTATTACTAACAAATCTTTTTGTAGCTTTTTCACAATCTATGTATCTTCCTATTGGCACCCAATTTAGGGGGAGCTTTGATCAAGGGGGAGATAATGGTTCGGGCTCATTACACATTCCGCATCGCATCTTCTTTTTGTTGAGACAAAAAGGGGGATAAATATAGAGCTGGCAATTTCTGACACGGACCTGTTAACACGACACGACCTGCTCTTAACAGGTTTCGTGTCGGGTCTTAACAGGTTTCGTGTCTTAACAGGTCCGGACCTGTTAAGACACGAATAAAATTAACAGGTTTCGTGTCTTAACAGGTCCGGACCTGTTAAGACACGTTAAGAGACATGTTAAGAGGTTATATATATATGTTTAAAAATAAACCCTAAAACACTTTCCTCTTTTCTGCGCCTCCAATCCTAAAACACTTTTTCTTCTTTCTATCTTTTTCATCTTCCTTCTAAGAAACGATTTTTCTTCTTTCTTAACCAAGACCACCAATCAAAAGGTGAGATTAAACCGTATATCATCTCGTATCTCGGTGTAAGGGTCTTGAATCTTGATTCAATTACTTTTAAATATGATGTTCGTTGTTTTTAGGTGAATCTAGTTAAGTTTGATTTATCGAATGAAAATCGAATCTTGATTAGAGTCGAATTTAAGCACATTATGTAATGGTAGCTTTTTGTTTAAGTATTAAAGTATGATTCGTTGTTTGGGATCTTTGTACTTTATTAGGTATACTTTTCCAGCATTTACAAATATGTCTATGGGATCGTAAGGAATCACGGGGCCTGTTGTAGGTACCTCACCTATTGTATCAAGTATGACTTATGAGTTATGATGCATAAAATAATCTAGATTCAGGGGTGTGTTGGGTAAGCTTGTTTATGGTTCTTAGTAGCTAATTGTGTTATCAGAAGGCAATAAGCTCAAAACAAGTGCCTAGGTGGTAAAAGCTTATTAGCCTATTGTAAGAAAGAAAGCCAACAAGCTTAAGTGTCTTTGGGAATCGCTTATCTGAAACTGCTTATAGGCTTAAAAAAATAGGCAAACAAGACTGGTTATTTTTAAGTACTAGTTTACTTTAAAATAAACACATCAGAAGTAATTGAAGTAATACCAACAGTGGGTTTCTAATTATATTACTTGTTTCTTCTATATTGTAGATGGATCCTGATTGTGTTGAAATTGACCCGAAAAAAAATAGCTCAAAGAATGTTGATATGGAATCTGATGAGGTCCAATCTGTGGATATGGAAGGAGGAGTGAAGAGAAAACGGAAGGACCGATCTGCCGTATGGAATTTTTTTGAAAAAGATAAGAACGCAATAAAAGGTGCCAAAAAAGTGAAATGTAAGTGCAACAAGTGTAATAGTATTTTCACATATGATAGTAGCCAAGGTACGGGTAATCTGTTGCGACACAAAGAAAGATATTATGGTAAAGGTTGTCTTGATGTTGGTCAAATGCTTTTTAATAGTGACATGGCACTACGGTCATCTAGATTTAATCAAAAAACTTTTCGTGATTTGCTTGTGGCTGCTACTGTTAGGCATGAATTGCCTTTGTCGTTTGTTGATTATAAGGGTGTTAGAGATTTAATTACATACTTGCAACCTGATGCAAACGTCATTACTAGGAATACCGTAAAATTTGATTTGTTGAAAATGTTTAAGACAGAGAAGGAAAAAATTAGAACCATGCTTATGGAATCACCGGGGATGCTGTGTTTAACTTCATACTTATGGTCTTCTATTACTACCGATGGTTATTTAGCAATTACCGTGCATTTTATTGACAAATATTGGGTTTTTCAAAAGAGAGTCTTATCATTTTCTTTCATGCCACCACCTCATTCGGGCATTGCTTTAAGTGCAAAAGTGTTTTCAATTTTAGAAGAGTGGGGCATAGAAAAGAAGATATTTTGTGTGACTTTAGATAATGCATCTTCTAATGACCGTTTTGTTGATCTATTAAGGGAACAATTAGATACAAAGTCGCCACTTATTTCTAGTGGTCAGTTTTTTCATATGAGATGTTGTGCACATATTTTAAACTTGATTGTGCAAGAAGGGCTCAAGGAAATTGATCAAGCTGTTTGCAAGGTTAGAGAGAGTGTCAAGTATGTTAAAGGATCGCATTCACAAGTAAGGAAACAAAAGTTCTTGGATTGTGTTAAGTTGAAAGGTTTAAGTTTGAAAAGGGGGTTAAGGCAAGACGTTCCTACTAGGTGGAATTCTACTTTTATAATGCTTGATAGTGCCATTTATTACCGAAAGGCGTTTGAAAATTTAGCATTAGATGATTCTAATTATAAGAGTTGTTCAAGTGCTTTAGAGTGGGACACCATTGAAAGGATTTGTGTTTTCCTTGGAGTTTTTTATGATGTGACTAATGTTTTCTCGGGTACTAAATATCCTACTGCAAACTTGTACTATCCCCACGTGTTTATGGCTTATTTAACTTTGCATGATAGTATGAGTTTGGGAGATGAGTGTATGAAGGATATGGCAACATCTATGATGGAGAAATTTCAAAAGTACTGGTCTGATTTTAATCTCACTCTAGCCATAGCTGTGGTATTCGATCCAAGATACAAATTGCATTTTATTGAATGGAGTTATACAAAGGTTTATGGAGAGAGCAACTACCAATTTCGTGAAGTTGATGAGTTATTGGATTCCACTTTTCAAGAATATGTAAATGTGCATGATGGTTCCTCTACAACCTCAAACTTTGCAAGTAGTTCAAATGCAAGCAAATTTGTTGAAAAAACAAGTGATGATACAAGACGTTTCTATGAAGTTAAATCAAAACTTTTGGTAAGTAAGTCTCCTTGAAAAGTTAGTTTTCATTGCTTTCTCTAGTTATTAGTATATTGTAATTTCTTTGATTTTAATCTCACTCATGAATTGGTTGTTTTAGATTACTTTAAACGTTCATGGTTGCTGAAACAGCAGCCCCAAACGCAGCCCCAAACAGCCCCAACAGGGGGCATTTGTCTGCTGAAACAGCAGCCCCAAACGCAGCCCCAACAGGGGGCATTTTTCTGCTGAAACAGCAGCCCCAAACAGCCCCAACAAAGGGCATTTGTTGCTGAAACAGCAGCCCCAAACGCAGCCCCAACAGGGGCGTTTAATTGCTACTGATTTCAGCCCCAAAAGGGCGCGATTGATGCTAATTTTTTTGCACATTTAGGGCGCATTAACTGCTGAATTTTCTGCACTTAGGGTGTTTGGTTTTGCTTGTTTATCTTGGTCTCGGCTCAACATCAAATAGTAAGAGTCGTTGTTTAGTTTTGTCGTCATAAGAATGAACTATGATACAAGATGTTTCTATGAATTACAACTTTTTAACTATTGTTTTATAGGATTTTGATGATTTTGAAAGCACAGAATTTGTAACTAACAATAAGTCGGAATTGAAATTGTATTTGGAGGAGCCAAGAATGGAAAGGACTAGGGAACTAGATGTGTTGGGTTTTTGGAGAGCCAATCAGTTTAGATATCCCATACTTGCGAGGATGGCTCGAGATTTTTTGACCATTCCAGTATCTACTGTCGTATCAGAGTCTACATTTAGTGCCAGCGGAAGAGTACTTGATCAACAACGAAGTTCACTTAGTAAAGATATTGTCGAGGCTCTTATATGCACAAAAGATTGGTTATATGCAGGTTCAAATGAAATTGATCTTGATCAGCTCACTGAAGATATAATGTTGCTTGATGCTAGTGTTGAATCGGATGCTTCAAACTCGGTCAACGTTTGAAGAGGGGATCCAAGAAGGAAGAACCCGAGAAAAATGTCTTTGAATAATGTTGATTTGTACTCTAAAATCCAATAATGTTGCTTGGTACCTGTAACTTATTAACTAGTATGTTAACACTTTGTTTTGGCTCACCTTTTGGGCATTAGATATGGAAAGTGCAGGTATTGTTTCGTTATGTATTTGGTATAAATTTAGTATTTTTGTTAACAGGTCCCTTAACAGGTTCGTGTCGTGTAACCTGTTAATGTTCGTATCGTGTTCGTGTTCGAAAAAAATGACACGATTTGTTATCGTGTCGTGTTCGTGTTCGACCTTAACAGGTTCGTGTCGTGTCGTGTCGTGTCAGATCTGTTATGCCAGCTCTAGAGAAATATATAGAACTTGGTTATATTTGACTTTTCTGAAAAAGTCAAACTGTATACATTGACTTTCTGAAAAAGTCAACATGATACTTCATTGGTAATACTTGACTTTCTGAAAAAGTCAACTGCATACTTTGACTTTCTGAAAAAGTCAACATCATGCTTCAACTAGTGAAAACTTTAACTTTCTGAAAAAGTCAAACATCATATACTTGCATCACCATTTCTCTTTCAAGTTCTAAAACTAATATTTTTATAACTCTTGTACAATCTATATATCTTTTATAAAAATAAAATTTATATTTTGTCCTCAGCAAAAAGGGGAAGATTGTTAATACAAATATCGTCATTAAACGTTATTTATATTTTTGATCTTTACCGAAGTTTTGTTAACGACAAAAGTTAATTTAATTTTTATAAAGCTTAAAGCTTGTCAAGTTTAATAGATATTGAAACAAGCTTTTTCAAATAATATCTTCATCACTCAAGCATTTACATTGTGATTAATCATATATTGATATGACTCTAACCATAATATATGATAGTAGTTTTTAGAAGGTTTTAGTTTCTTAAAAACTAAACATTACTTATGTACTTGCATGTTTCTAAAAATAGAAAAACAACACATGACATCATGTGATGCATCATGGAAATCATTGGAAGATTTCATTAGATATTTTGTGTAGATTTGGACTTTTCATATCTTACACAATCTTTCATAGATATGGTTGACTTTGGCAAGATCTTGATATCTTGCTGTCAAACCTCGGCGGCACCAAAAGCTATAACGGGCGGAACCCTTTTAAGGGGTCCGATGTCCGTGGTGCCTGCTGATGGTTTTGGCTATAAATAGCAAAGCCAAACCAAGTAGTTTTTCATCCCTTTCTATCATACTCTTATACATATCTTCTCTCTAACCTTTCTAACTCAGTTTCATATCATATTAGTGATCTCTTTTGTAGCAAAGAAGATCAAGTCACATTCAAGCTTCAACGAGAAGTTGGAAGTCTTGTTTGTTTGGTGTTGTATGATCTTGTGTTGATTCATACTTCATTGTTGTACCAAACTATCATAATCTTGTGAGTGTGAGTGGTTAGTATTTTAGTCTCAAAATACATTGTGTGTGGGAGTGGTTGTACCCTTGGAAAGAACTCGACATTTAGCTTAGTGTCGGAAATAGTGTAAGCGAAGTGTAAAGGATTCTCTGCCGGTGAAAGGAGCTTGTTGACTAGTGAAGTTGAACTCTCGAGTGTGAGACTCGGAGAGTGGAGTAGGGCAAGGAAAAAGAGTCCTTGTAGACCGAACCACTATAAACAACTTGTTGTGGTTTGATTATTTATTTCCTTATTTACTCTTTACATATTGCTTACATATTTCATTAACATATCTAAGATCAATATCAATTGATCTTTCAATAAGTTTCAAAACAAATATTTTTAATCGGTAAACTATTCAACCCCCCTTCTAGTTTTCTACATATAATTAATGTAATAACTATATAAAGCATGTCAGTATAAATACAAATGTTATTTGAGAACTAAGACTCGACATAATATTTTAGGCTGCTTGTAGAGGTTTTATTAGCATATCCATCATTTTTGTTGCACACTTGATATCATTTATGTAACGCCCCGACCCGACAAGGGTAAAGGAATCACAAATAATGGAGTCATATCAAAGCAAACATAAATATCCAAAAGAAGTCTTAACATAAATGCGGAAAAATTCAAGTCAACATGACTTCAATACATAGGTCCCAGCGGAAAATAAACTCCAACAAAATATCTGAAATAATGAAGTCTTAAATGGCATCATAGGATCAAAGCTAAATATCTCTAAGGTAAGTCCACTCATGCACTCATCCCAAAGCAAAACCCAGCTCCAAATGCTTAGATACCTGCCGCGGAAGAAAAGAAATGCGGCTGAGCTTCAAAAGCTCAGTGAATAGATATAAAAGCAAAGCGAATACGAAACGATCTCGAATACAAAATATAGTGAACGAAAGATAGCAAAACCATATCATTTTGAAAGTATAAATCAGAATTATCGAATAAAGTTTATAGTTAACTACCACGAGCCCAGAAACAAATATCAGATCATAATCATATTCACATAAGGCAACATTTGTAGGGAGACCTACCAGAGTTATGAAGGACGTGCATGCACGCAGCATCAATCATCGGATAACAGATAACATATAACAGATAACAGATAACAGATCTAGGATGCATCCATACGCCCACAGACAGATATTGGTCATATAACATAATTTGAGCTCATAACAGATAACAGATAAGGGACGTGGCGAACATCACTCTATCGCCTAGAGTCATGTCAACGGTGCATCACTGACACGGACATGGAACCCCCATGACTAGTGAAATATTTGGCTCGGTGTCAAACTATCTTAGGTCAAATCGAATGTCAAACTGACACAGATCATACTTTATCATAAGGTTAATCATATTTCCAAAATCAGAGTTTTCATATCAACATAGTTCAAAATCGGATGTTTCATAATTCAGAAGTCAGAGTTCAAACAAGCAACAGCTCAAACAAACAGAATGGGGTTCATAGCAAAGGCTTAGGAAACCTTAATATAAAAGCTAATGAAAAGAAAACGTTATAAGGAACCTTTACTGAAAAGGTCAGAATATCTGTACCTTATTCCAAAGCAAATGACCACAAAGCAGAAATACGAAAAGCAAAGGATTACTCCTTCTTCACAGATCCTATACACATTAACGGTCGTACATGTTATTTATGATTCCATAATCGTCGAAATGATCTTTTAAATGTTTGGTGTTTATACTTAATGTATTCAGTGATCTTAATATTTTAGAGATTTATGATTAAATGAGACTTAAGTGTTTTATAACCAATATTGTAGATTAAGGTTCATTATGTCATTTATTAAAGTTTAGGGTTAAATGTGAAAATAGTTTATAAGTCATAACTCACACATGAAATAACGAATTAATATACCTAGCTTCAAACCTTAATCGACTCTCATTTATGTTCTAGGGTTTTCTCATTCTTTTAATATCATATTAATGCGCAATTACTTTACATATTACGTCATTTAATGACTCATTACTCTTGTTTATTTACTCAATACATTCATGACTTAACCATACGTTACTTATCCACATATTATACGTCAACTTTTATATCCATGCACGTTATGAATTCATGTGACTACACAAGTTACTTATCATCCGGATTAGACACATCGACACACACATGCACTATAGCTTCGAATAGACATGACCACGTACTATGCTTGCACATCAACAAGTTCACTTGACTCACAACACACGCGCATGTATACGGTTCACAATTCACTTAGGTTCGGTTCACACATCACTTAGGTTCTAGGTTTTACATGATCTTTACTTATTAAACACACATTCAAAACCCTCACATGGTTCGGCTTGTATGTAGGGTTCGGCCTCCATGTTTTTACGCAAACCCCATCTCTTCTACGTATCTTACTTATTCACGTTTGCATGTTTTACCTTGTCCGATTCATGATCTATATGTGGTTCGGTTATATATATAGCTTCGACATGCCTATGATCCGATTCACAAAACACATTCAATACATGTTCTCAATTATTTATAAGGTCCGATTTGTTTACATGTGGTTTGATTTCTTTTATCTTGACATACTTAATAACCGGTTCAACCAATACGTATTACATAACAAGCTCTTTAATATTTATAAGATTCAAGTCATTATGTTGTTTTTGTTTCATACGGCTCGACCAAAAGAAAAAGAAACACAAGCTCGGCTAAACAAAACAAGATACGATATATATATTAACGTAAGGTGTATTAAAGGAAGACAATAGAACACGTTATACCTTAGCTCGTTGGAACAAAACTCTCGACACCAAGGGTGTTAGGCTTCGGCCGAATGAAAAAGAAAAAGGAAGAGGCAAAACTAGGGTTTTCAAATTGTGTTAATGTGTTGTATTTATAGTTAGCATAAATTGGTTCTAGGGCTTTTGAGGTATGTGGGCTTCGGCTTAAGTCCAACCGAACAAACAAACACACGGCCCAAGGGTTCTCTTGGACTCTCGGCTGGCAAAAGAAAACGAGCCCAGCATGGTTCACCATTAAACGAAAACAAGGCCCAAACGAATGGTCCAACTATTTCGCGAGACGTTTAACTTTCGTCGTACAAAGTCGATCACGTACACATATTCGTTAAGTTTTAGTTATTGATAAGTTAGGTTTTAATTTCGTTAAATGAATATAAATATCTTTTACATATTTTATAAATTTCGATTCCAAGGGTATTTTAGTCTTTATTCATGTTTTAGATTTTCAGGTTTTACAATTTAATTACAGAACTTAAGGAATTAGCTGGCATGTGAAGGCGCACACATATTTTGAAGACGATGCATCATTATCATTCGATAAAACTTTTAAGCGTTTATGTTGTTACTCTTTATGTAATCAAAACTTGTTTGGACCTTTTTGTAAACTCTGATGTTTATATTAATCTAATGATAATTTATTTAAAAATGTCTCATTTTTGTAACTTGTACTATGTGCCATGAGGTAACACCCTAGTGACACAATCTTCCGCTGCGATAATTTTGGAGGTGTTACATTAATGAGAGCCAGTTCGGTGGTTGAATGAGTGAGATCGGCTTACCGAAAGTGAAATAAACATTGTTGATGTAGGATGACGAGATGGAGCAATCCAAGACGCAATATTCTTGTCTTAAAAAGTGGTGGTGTATAACAGAGTTATAATATGAGAGGCCGTCTAAATAGGTTGTTTATCACTTGCTAGAAAAGGAAGTGACGCCGGAAAATAGCAACGAGTATTTGACATTAGCAATGAAGCAGTTTTTGAAGGAAAATCAGGATTAAGTTTTATGTTGTTGATGAAGATGTGATATAGCAAAATGAAAACAAAAACATATGAAAATGAAGGTGGCCCTCCGTTTCGTCGCGAAGAGGGGAAGGTGGGGGAATGGCGTGCCATTGGGTTTATTTTTTTACCAACAATGGCATCATGCGCCGCGATACTACACCACACACAGGCGTCATTCGCTCTTCATTGGTCCACTCGCGGTCGTTGTTTGCATTTTTCCATTTATTATTGTTTTATGAGTGAGTGATTGAGGTATTTTTGTGAAGTGTTGTGGGACTCACATGCACCAATAACAGTTATTGGGTGTTACTTCTAAGAGCGTTGGGTGTGGTAACGCAGGAGTCGACGTTATGCCGATGTGGCACCTGCTTTACCGACATTACAACACTAAACCCAACCCATTTCCAACGGCGTTAGGGCTTGCATTGATACACTAACGTGCGTTGGAGATTTTTTTCCCTCTTTTTTTTTTCTTTTCGATTTATATGTGTATGTACATGTTGAGTCTGTGTGTGTTTACATTGCGTGTTTTAGTGTGTGTGCAAGTGGGTGGCATGAAGAAGATGAAGTTTGTTTGGTTAAAAATTAAATGTTGGAGTCTAAATTGAGTGTGTCTGCAGTGCGATGTTAAGTGGGCCATTGGAGTCCAAGTTAAGAAAATGTGTAAGTGGGCTGAGCAATAAGTGTAACTTTTTTTTTTCCTGTAATGTTAGTTTGTAACTATTTTTATATAAATATTATTTGTATTTTTATTTGAATCAATGAAATTTAATTTGTTTGAAAAACAGTAAATAAATTAAAATGAAAGGTCCAAAAAGGGTGGTGTTAATAGTGTTATTAGTGAGGGGTATTTTTAGATGGTGATGTGGCAACACTTTTTGGAGTTAACGGTGTTATTACACCTAGTGCTCTAAAAATGTATTTTAGTTATTGAGGTGTTATTGGTAGGATGATGAATTAGCGCCAGAAGCGATGCCAGGATTTTTAAGTTAAAGGGGGCCGAACTTGACGTATAAATTATAACAATATATACTTCGCACCGATAATGAATCTGTTGTTTTTTTAAGTCATCATTTAACCCTATCACCGTAATAATTAGGAACTAAGCTAAATTAAAAAAGAATAGTTTGATAAGTAACTAATTTTGATATTATATTAGATTGGTTAAGTTATTTGTTTATGAGTTTTTATCAAAATATCGATATTAAAAGGGGGACTAATTGCAAAAACTGATAAGAACATAGCTTATGGCATGAATAATTGCCTAACAACGTGATCTTTAGGGGTGGCTCAGCACCCACTAGTTACATTACTAGCTCCGCTTTTGAGTGACGCTGATGCGTCACACCAATAACGGTTATTGGACGCTTCTTGTACCTAGCTCGCTAAGTGTGACGATCGAAGGCAAAGAGTTTAAAATTAATTTTTTTTCACAATGCCCAAGTGAACAAATTTTGAAATAAAGTGAAATAACTTTTTTTTTATATAAAATTTGGACTTGTTAAGAAAAGTTAATAAATTTTGTTTAAGTATTTAAAAAAAAGAGTTTTGAAATAAAGTGAAATAACTTTTTTTGTTATCTAAAATTTGGACTTGTTAAGAAAAGTTAATAATTTTGTTTAAGTATTAAAAAAAGTCAAATAGTCGCATTATTTTTCCACACACACAAACAAAGCTCTTAAGTCTTGAGACAAAGACCTTTGCTAGTTTGGGTGAAAACCTGATTCTAAGTTATCAGAAAAATGGTATTGTTTGATTAGATCATTTACAAATCTAAGAATAATTTGTACACTATAAAATTAATACTCAATAGTGTTGGGAACAAATACGATACAACATCAGTTAAAACACAACATAAGATGCACACAAGTATGTTCCATAACTTTAAATTAAGAGTGAATTACATAAATCGTCCTTGTGGTTTAGTAAAAATTACGGATCTTGTCCCTGTGGTTTTTTTTAGCGGGTTTCGTCCCTGTGGTTTACAAAAGTTACGGATCTTGTCCCCCGTCTGACCCGGTCCCAAAAAAAGGACCTCCCTTGCAAATACTTTCTAACGTGAGGGGCTAACGTCATATTTTGGTTTTAACGATCGGAGTTAATTACATAAATCGTCCTTGTGGTTTGGTAAAAGTTACGAATCTTGTCCCTGTGGTTTATTATAATATTTTTTAAAAAAAAACTGTTTTTTCTTTTAAAAAAATTAATTTTATTAAAAAAAAAATAATAATAATAAAATAATAATAATAATAATAAAAATAACTATTTTTAATTTTATTATAAAACGAATGAAGGCGTATAAAAAAACGTTTTTATACGGATTTCTCTATTTTTACGTTTCATTTGTTTTTATACGGTTTCGTTCGTTTTTGTATGAAAATGTATGAAAACATTTTTGTACAAAAATGTACGTTTTTGTATGAAAATGTATGAAAACATTTTTTCATACAAAAACGAACGAAAAAATGTACGTTTTTAAATGAAAATGTATGAAAACATTTTCGTACGTTTTTGTATGAAAAAACGTACATTTTCATACAAAAACGTACATTTAAAAAAAAAAAAAAAAAAAAAAAAAACGTACGGTTTTGTTTAAAATGTACGTTTTTGTATGAAAAACGTACATTTTAAACAAAAAAAAAAAAAAACGTACGGTTTTGTTTAAAATGTACGTTTTTGTATGAAAATGTACATTTTAAACAAAACCGTACGTTTTAAAAAAAAAATACGTTTTTGTATAAAAACAAGTGAAACGTATAAAACGGACAAAACCGTATAAAAACGTTTTTTTATACGGCTTTGTCCGTTTTATAAAAAAACGTTTTTATACGGTTTTGTCCGTTTTATACGTTTCACTTGTTTTTATACAAAAACGTTTTTTTTTTTTTTTAAAAAAAACGTACGGTTTTGTTTAAAATGTACATTTTCATACAAAAATGTACATTTTAAACAAAACCGTACGATTTTTTTTTTTTTTTTTTTTTTTTAATGTACGTTTTTGTATGAAAACGTACATTTTAAACAAAACCTTAGGTTTTTTTTATTTTTTTTTTATTTTTTTTTTTTATTTTTTTTAATGTACGTTTTTGTATGAAAATGTACGTTTTTTCATACTAAAACTTACGAAAATGTTTTCATACATTTTCATTCAAAAACGTACATTTTTTCGTTCGTTTTTGTATGAAAAAATGTTTTCATACATTTTCATACAAAAATGTACATTTTTGTACAAAAATGTTTTCATACATTTTCATACAAAAACGAACGAAACCGTATAAAAACAAATGAAACGTAAAAATAGAGAAATCCGTATAAAAACGTTTTTTTATACGCCTTCATTCGTTTTATAATAAAATTAAAAAAAGTTATTTTTATTATTATTATTATTTTTTTAATTTTATTTTATTTTTTTTAATAAAATTAATTTTTTTAAAATAAAAAACAGTTTTTTAAAAAAAAAATTATAATAAACCACAGGGACAAGATTCGTAACTTTTACCAAACCACAAGGACGATTTATGTAATTAACTCCGATCGTTAAAACCAAAATATGACGTTAGCCCCTCACGTTAGAAAGTATTTGCAAGGGAGGTCCTTTTTTTGGAACCGGGTCAGACGGGGGACAAGATCCGTAACTTTTGTAAACCACAGGGACGAAACCCGCTAAAAAAAACCACAGGGACAAGATCCGTAATTTTTACTAAACCACAAGGACGATTTATGTAATTCACTCTTAAATTAATGATAAGAGCATGTACATCAGTAACGGCATAACGCCGTTAGTGGCCAAAATAACGCCGTTAGTGGCCAAAATAACGTTGTTAGTGGCGTTAACCCGTTGGACCTCCGGCGTTATTTCAGCGTTAGTCCCCAAGCGTTATGATACTAACGGGCGTTAAAGTTTAACTTTAATAAGATGTTATTGATGTGGGTGTTTTTTGGGGATGTTAAGGTGAAATGCTAAAGTTTAACTTGGGATGTTATTGATGTGGGGTTTTTTGAGGATGTTAAGGTGAAATGTTAAAGCTGATGTGACGCTGACGTGGCTGTTGTTAAACTATAACTCAAGTTACTGATGTGCATGCTCTAATTCTTCATGTATGATATTTTTACTTATCTTTTTATATACAAGATCATCATACATGAAAAAATACACCTTAAATGACAAGATACGATGAGTGAAAAACACTTGCGTGATATTTTTATATCGATATTGAGAGTGAATATTTTTAGAGTTAATTACATGAATGGTCCCTGTGGTTTTTCAAAAATTGGGGTTTAGTCCCTAAACTTTTTTTTTTGCGGATTTGGTCCTTATGGTTTTGATTCGTTACGGATTTGGTCCCTT
This sequence comes from Chrysanthemum makinoi, assembly GCA_910596185.1. Lineage (NCBI taxonomy): Eukaryota > Viridiplantae > Streptophyta > Magnoliopsida > Asterales > Asteraceae > Chrysanthemum > Chrysanthemum makinoi. Next base: position 314,925,374 of record OU343220.1, on the reverse strand, counting down.
GACCAAATTTTCTGTTAGTTGACCGTCAATTGGGGTGTTTGAAAGGCTGAAATGACAAAAATACCCTCATATGTGTTTCATAAATGGTCCCTATAGTTTGTAGGTTATCATGAATTAGTCCCTTATTTTTATTTATTTTTTCTATAAAAACATTTTGTCAAAAATTTATTAAAAATTCGGAAAATTTTATAAAAAAATCTATAAAAAATTCCAAAAATTTTATAAAAAATTCCAAAAATTTTATAATTTTTTTTTTAAATTCCGAAAATTTTATAAAAAAATTCCAAAAATTTTATAAAAAATTCCGAAATCTTATAAAAAAGTATATTAAAAATTCCGAAAATTTTATGAAAAAATATCTAAAAAATTCCAAAATTTTTATAAAAAATTCCGAAAATTTTAGAAAAAATTCCGAAAATTTTAGAAAAAATTCCGAAAATTTTGTAAAAAATTCCGATAAAATTTTTATAAAATCTTATAAAACATTCCGTCAAAAAATTTGGGAAAAATTTTTGATTTTTTTTTTCTTTTTTGAATACTTTTTGTCGGAATTTTTTATAAAATCTTGCCCAAAATTTTATAAAATTTTTGATGGATTTTTTTTGATATCAAATTTTATAAAAAATTTTATTAAAAATTCGGGGATTTTTTACAAAAAAATTTTTACGATATTTTTTTAATAAATTTTTTTGACAAAAAAAGTTGACATCATTACTGTAAAAGTTTTGACATAATCTGTTAAAAAATTATAAAAAAAAAATTATAAATTTTTTTTCGTGATTTTTAGTTCAAAATTATAAATTTTTTAATTTGTTAAAAATTTAAAAAACAAATTAAAATATTAAATTTAAAAAAAAATTGTTAAATCATTAGATTTTTAATTTGTTAAAAAAATTGCTAAAAAATTATAGTTTTTAAAGTTTTGACATAACTATTTAAAAAAATTAAAAGTTTTTAAAGTTTTAAAGGTTTGACATAGGTTTTTAAAATTTAAGAAAATATTGTGTTATTAGATTTTTAAAGTTTTTAAAGTTTTAAAGGTTTGACATAGGTTTTAAAAGTAAAAAAAAAATAAAAAATAATAATAATAAAAAAAAAACTTTTTATTATTTTAGAAAATTTTGACTAAATATGTGATAAGAAATAAAAATAAAAATTTACAAAAAAAATGAATTAAAAATTTAATACTAATGTTAAAAAAAAAAAAAAAAAAAAACAAAAAAAAAACAAAACAAAAACCTGAATGACTAAATCCGTTATACGAGACAAACCACAGGGACTAAGACAACCGAGGGTATAAGTGTCATTTTATTCATACTTGACGGTCAAACTAACCGAAAAGTTGGTCAAGGGACCAAACCCGCAACGGGTCAATACCATAGGGATGAGATCCACAAAAAAAAAATATAAAGACTAAATCCGTAAAATTCGACAAACCACAAGAACCATTTATGTAATTAACTCATATTTTTATATCAATATTCAATGTTACCTTTAATGGGCACCAAGCCCGCCGGTGGTTGTAAGAGGGGACGGAGTGGAGTCGGGTAAGGGGGGCGGGTTCATGAAACCGAACGGCTACACCGTGCCGTGTAGGTCGGGTAAGGGGGGCGGGTTGATTTTGCGAGTTCAGAAACCGAAGGTGAACGTTGGAAAAGATGGAGCGTTTGGAGACTTTGGGGAGTAGCCAACGGCTACTTTGCCATTTAAAAAAAAAAATAAATAAATAAAATAAAACAAGTTTTCTGTGTTTAACAACAGCAGGTAGAAGAGGAGTTGAGGAGATGTGCATTTGAGAGGTAGAAGATAATATGTTTTGCAACCTTAAAAAAAGTCATTGGGCCTGGCCCAATTAAGAATCAATGTCTGGTTCTTTGTGTTTATATGTTTTTTTTTTTTTTTTTAAGTTGTAGTTTTAATTTTTAAGTTGTAGTTTTTTAAAGTATTATGTAATGTTTTTATTTTTAATGAAATGGTATGTTTTTATTTTAAATATTGTATGTGATTTTATGTATTTAAAAAAAAAAAAAAATGGAATTCGGGTACTAGGGTACCACTCCCACTAGTTAGGGTAGTGTTAGGGTAGTATTGGGGTAGTTTTGAGTTGGAAGGTTTTTATTAGATAAAGGTGATGTGGCACCCTTAGGGTATTAGGGTAAGAAACTTCCACTCCCTCCACCCTAAGGTTTGACGCGCGGTGATTGGTTTGACATACTGGTTTACTGATACACTATTTTTGTTTTCTTTTTATTTGTGTAGTATGTTTGTATTAAAATGGAGTACTTTATGTGATTTGTTTGATAGTCACAATGGCAGTTGTTTGTTAGTGGGTTTAAAAATGTGTTAAGTCTCGTTTAACATTGACATATAGATGATGAGTTTAGAGCCTAATGCTATTAGGGAAAGAACGAGGACACAATTTGATCAAACACATTTATAAAAGGGTGAAAGCTAAAGATACGCAACGTAGTTTTTCAGAACTACCGATGTACGCAACGAACTTTGAAAATTACCATTGTACGCAAGATACTTTGAAATTTGGAACAATGTATGCAATATGACCGGTAACTAACAAGTAACCAGGTCAAAAAGTTTCAAAAATGACAGAAATGGTCCCTGTGACTTGCGTTGACTTTCACAGGTCATCCCTTGACTTTATTTTCGGTTAAAAAAGTTACAGTAATGGTCCTTATAGTCATTAACTTTCAGATTTAGCCCGTTTTTTCCGTTTTTTGTCCGTTTTTCATACGTTTTGTCCGTTTTCCTTACGTTTTTCTCGGTTTTCATCCGTTTTTGTCCGTTTTTCTTACATTTTTGTCCGTTTTTATCCGTTTTTCTTACGTTTTGTCTGTTTTCTTTCGTTTTTTCCCGTTTTCATCCGTTGTTTTTACGTTTTGTTCGTTTTTCGTACGTTTTTATCGGTTTTAATTCGTTTTTGTCCGTTTTTTTTACATTTTGTCCGTTTTTCTTACGTTTTTGTTCGTTTTTGTACTATTTCAACATATTGAAATTTTTTTTCAAAAAGAAAAAAAATTTTGGAAAAAAATTTTCAAAAAAAAAATTTGTAATTTTTTCGCAAATTTGAAAAAAAAAAATTCAAAAAATTTTTGAAAAAATAAATTGGAAAAAAAAGTATTTCCGAAAAAAAATTTGAAAAAAAATTAACAAATTTAAATAAAAAAATTCAAAAAAATTCAAAAAAATGAAAAAATTTAAATAAAAAATTTTAAAAAATATTGAAAAATAAATTTTCAAAATTTTTTTTTCAATAAAATACTTTTCGACATATTGAAAATTTTGAAAAAAAAATTTTCAATTTTTTTTTTTAAGATTTAAAAAAAAAAGTATTTGAAAAATATTTTTTTTATTCAAATTTTTTTATTTGAAAATTTTTAATTGTTTTTCAAAAAAAAATTCGGAAATATTTTTTTTCCAATTTATTTTTTCAAAATTTTTTTGAATTTTTTTTTTCAAATTTACGAAAAAATTCCAATTTTTTTTTTGGAAATTTTTTTTCCAAATTTTTTTTTTCTTTTGGGAAAATTTTTTTAATAAGTTGAAATAGTACAAAAACGTAAGAAAAATGGACAAAATGAAAAAAAAAACGGAAAAAACGAATTAAAACCGATAAAAACGTACGAAAAACGAACAAAACGTGAAAACAACGGATGAAAACGGGCAAAAACGAAAGAAAACAGACAAAACGTAAGAAAATGGATAAAAACGGACAAAATGTAAAAAAAACGGAAAAAACGAATTAAAACCGATAAAAACGTACGAAAAACGAACAAAACGTGAAAACAACGGATGAAAACGGGCAAAAACGAAATAAAATAGACAAAACGTAAGAAAAATGGATAAAAACGGACAAAAATGTAAGAAAAACGGATGAAAACCGAGAAAAACGGACAAAACGTATGAAAAACGGAAAAAACGGACTAAATCTGAAAGTTAATGACTATAAGGACCATTACTGAAACTTTTTTAACCGAAAATAAAGTCAAGGGATGACCTGTGAAAGTCAACGCATGTCACAGGGACCATTTCTGTCATTTTTGAAACTTTTTGACCTGGTTACTTGTTAGTTACCGGTCATATTGCGTACATTGTTCCAAATTTGAAAGTATCTTGCGTACAATGGTAATTTTCAAAGTTCGTTGCGTACATCGTTAGTTCTGAAAAACCACGTTGCGTATCTTTAGTTTTCACCCTTTATAAAACATTATACAAACGAAGAATACAATATTTTACAAAAGTTAACACTACGCTATCAAATTTTATGAGTGTCCCAAATCCTCCGAGACCTACCGTGGTTCCGTCCCTAATAAACGAACAGAGCACATGTGAAAAATGAATGAAGCCAAGTCGACACTTCAAGCCAAATTGGTGATAAGTGAAGCCCACAAACCACTTGTCACCCATTGAGTAGAGTGAGGGCCCGGTGATCAATAATCCAATCCACCTATTTCCTTTTCTTTCGGGGACAATCATTCTCCAATTTCTTTTCACCTTTTATATATACAAAGTTGATATGTGGATAAAATTGTGTTTTTGCTACTATTGTTTTCTACATTCTACCACATATGCTAAAAAATAAAGACTTAATTTCATTTTTTATCCTTGTGTTTTGGTCAAATTGCATGTTTGGTTCTTAAAAAATAAAGACTTAATTGCATTTTTGATCCTTGTGGATTGCATTTTCAGACCCTCAATAAAGTTAAACGACTAAAATATTTTTTGTCTTTTTCAGAAAAAGACAGAGGTAATATGGTCATTTCACACCAAAATGGACAAAAAATGCAACCCAAACTTCAAAATGAGGACTATCGCTGCACTTTCAAAGTTTTAGCGACTAAACCTGCAATTTAGCCAAACCACAAGGACCAAAAATGCAATTAACTCTAAAATAAATAATAATAGCTCTCAATTTGCCGTTGTCTTCCACGGGTTATGACTCTCAATACCGTCTTTCACGATATATGAGGAGGTTGAGATATAGACATCCCTATCCTTACGTAAGGTAGAGAGGCTGCTTCCGGTTCTATCAAATATAGAAAAAGACTTCCGATCTTACAAGAAGTAAAGATCAAACAATTGACTTTCATCTCCAGAAGAAAGAATGTTAACCACTTGATCTAAATCTTTGCTAGTGTCCTTTAATAAGATACGTGATATGAATAATAACTACTAAGTAGTGACTTATGTCCCCTTGTGTTAAATGCAGCTTTAAAAAGTTACGAGACAAATTGACATACTTATAAATAGCAAAACAAAGCACTACACTAGTCAATTTACTTATGAAAATTGTTTTCATGTTATTAGAATAAATGCTTTGCTTTTTTGGTGAAAAAGACAAAATTAACAATGGATATATATTTTTTTTTGGAGTATGTTAAATTAGAAGTGCGACAAATTTAAACGTCAAGATTGTCTTGTATAAGTTGTAGCCAAGGACGGAACTTAGAAGGGACCAATGGGGTCCTGTCCTGCAATTTTTTAACCTTAGAGCACTAGGTATGGTAGATACCAATAACACGTTATCGGTATGCCACTTCAGCGCCACATCATACCCCTTTCAAAAACACACCAATCACTCAAACACTATCCCTCATAACACACCACTAACATGTTATTGGGTCCCACAAAATACCCCATTAAAAATACCCACTCAGTCAAAAAAAAAAAAAAAAAAAAAAAAAAAAAAAACACACAAACATGACAAATGGCGTGAGCCATTCTACTGGCTATTTCTCTTTCGGCTAGCAAATGGCATTTTTGGTGGTATGGTATGGCAGCGTTAATGGAATCCAAAAGAATGAATGGCGTGTATTTGTTATCCCATACCTGCTGCTTTTATGTACATTTTATACCCTTTTATGGTTTTAGTTATTTTGAATATAAAATTTCAACGTGGTGTTTATCGGCCCTCCGAAAATAAATATTTCTCAAGTTGACCCCTTCATCAACAACGTTAAAGTTCTGTCCCTAATTGTATAGCTTTGTTAATAGCTAAGATATGGATTACTTTTGTCACGATTTTAATCGATACACATATAAACAAAAACAAAAAGACATGTATCTTACTAAAGAGTACACTATTTCTCAACAATGACCGACAATCTTATTCAATAAGTTAATACTTGACACTTCTTTTGAATGAGATTATAAATGACATGGTTGTTAATTTTGAGTCAACATAATAAAAAATCAAGTGAAGCACATTGATTGTTAAAGTTAATACACCCCAAAAAAGGTGTGTAATGAGGTGAAGCTACTTATTTGTGGTTCATAATGTAGTCAAAGTATATAATATGGTCCTTGTAACAAAGACGTAGAGCCATTATCCACTCTACCTAGACATGTATCGTGATTCGATTTATCTTTAACTTTTGAGACAATTTAACCTAAAATTAAATAAAGCTCCACTAGAAAGCGAACCCTAATCATATCCAACATTATTTTGGTTGTAGGACCGAAAAAGTTTTGGTTAAGTTGGTACCCACTTTCGAAAAACTCATAGGCTCACTGAAGATATTTTGTGGATAAGAGGTTACGGGTTCGGGTCTCGGCTCGTGCTCACTCCAGTTGGTGCACTGGGCCAAGAGAGTTGTCGGAGCTATTCCTTATGAGATGGACAACGCTGGTGCCAAAAGCACATGGGGTCAGGATGTCACCGTCAATTCAAACTTTTTGGTGGATTATTTTGGTTATAGGTGAGTTGCTATTGAGGAGTTTTTTACAAGTTGTTTTGATTTCAAATCCGTGTACTCCAAATCAGGAGTGGACATATTAGAGTCAAAACGTAAATATATGCATACCTTTTAAGCACAACGGGTAGCGTAAAATGTTTTTTTATTAAAAAATATTTTAGATTTTATCAAGTGCAAATACGTTGCTATTTTTAAAAAAAAGGGCATACGTTTTGACATATTTCTAGATCCACCATTGTTTCAAACTCGAGCTTGATGGCGGTATTCGAGTTCAATTCAACCACAACATATTTTTTGAGAGGTGGTTTGCACATTTTTATATTTGATTGGGACATTTCAAAACGTGCATTAAACAGTTGTATTGTAAATATAAACTGTTTTAACTGTTTGTACATTGAGTGTCTCAATCAAATTTATGAATATACTAATCACTTCTTTCTTTTTTATGGTTATATTCACTTCGTTCGAAAGCTTGTTTAGTAATCTCAAGTCGAAAAAGTCAAATGAGTCGTTAAACTTAAACATGGTTAAAGCTAATAAAAACAAAGGGTTAAGATGAAAATGAATATAGTTAATAATAATAGAGTCAAATAAGTGGGTGGAAAGAAGTAGTATGGTCCCAATCACATAGACGTGATGCAATATTCGTTCTTGCTAATGCTAATGCTAATGCTAGTACTACCATTTACTCCACTAGTGCTTCTATGCTTGAAAAGAAAAAAAAATACAAATGAATATATAGTGTTTCATCACCAAACCCCACTTATTTTTTTTACCTATTTACCCTTAGACCATGTGTAGTAACTAGTAAGGAGGTCGACACCAGGTCGATCCCCCAACTCGACTAGTCCTAAGAGGTCTCACTTATTACACTTTAGCCATGAGGACACGTCCCATAAAGACGAAACAGGTGAATCGATCGCAAAAGCAACCGACTTGTTTGACTCACGTGATGCCATGCCACCAACCCAACCACACGTGCCACAACCATAACTCATCTCAGCTGGTCGGTCTTCACGCCGCTAGGTTCAACCCTTTTTTTTTTTTCTTTTTTCTTTTTTTTAATGTGTTGTATTTGTGTTTTAGTGGGTTATGGCCAAAGAATGTCCTATGACACCAGAATTATGAAAGAGAATGTTTTAACAAATGCTGATATGACACCGGTTTTCTTTACGACACTACCCCATAACACCGACGATACCTGATGCTCTTACGTGTATTCATCACGTGGTAACAACAAGAGAGTGACAAGTAGGGGTGTCAAATATCCTGACCCGACCCGGACCAGAACCTGAACCTGACTAAGCATATTCGGGTCGGGTTACTCGGGTTAGAAATTGAATTCGGGTTATTCGGGTCAACCCGAGTAACCCGAATATTAAATAGGGTCGGGTATCGGGTTGAGTTTTTTTGGTTAAGTCGGGGTTCGGGTCAACCCGTTTGACCCGAATAAGGATTTTTTTTATTTTTGTATATATTTATTTTAGAAATTTTCTACATAAATTAAAACAAATAGGCAATTTTGTCATTATTTAACCTATATTCGGGTTGACTCGAACCCGAATTGACCCGAGCCGAATTGACCCGAACCCGACTAACCCGAGTTCAAATAGGTTCGGGTTCGAGTAAAAAACTTTTTAGGCTTGACCCGACCCGTATTGACCCGAACCCGACCAACCCGAACCGAATGACACCCTAGTGACAAGGTAAATAAATAGTATCCAAAATAATACCGCCGACTTGACAGAGATTATAAATTGTAGCAAGCAACTTCTTGATTAATGCTGTGTGCCTGGTCGGACCCAAACCACAACAACCATTGCTTTTGTATTCATTTTTAAGATTGTGACGTCAAATGAGATATGTATTACTTCACGTTTATCTCACATGAATTGCAAATAACAAAAACGTGACTTTGCCTTTTTTAATTTTCCTATATAGATGCCACTTATAAGTGCTTTTATCTTGGGTTGTATGTGTAGTGCAAGCATTGTTCACGAATCACGAGTGATGTACCTTCACTCACACGCTGTCACGCGACAAGAGTGTTATGTCTCGCTTCACTCACGAGTCACCAATCGGACACATACGAGTTTTGTTCGTATTTGGTTACTTATTTTATGGTTTGTCAACTTTACGATTGAACTAAGTGTTAGTGGACTAGTATCTAGTGTTAGCATCGTTTGTATTGGGCTAAGCCCGTTTGATTATTTATCTCTATTTATACTCAAACTCGTTATTCAGTTAAGGGAAATTATCCAAGCTTTCATCAAAAGCGAGCGATAAGCTTTGGGGCGGTGCCAGGAAAGCGCATCATCAGGTGTGACGAAACCGGAAAAAAAAATGGTCTCTTCAATGGTGACATGACGAGAAATAATAATTTTGTTGGTGGAAAGGTTAAGGCAAATCCGCGGTGGTTTGATTGGTAGCCAAGGAAAATACATGGAGTGGAGTGTGCGTCAAGTTTATGGTTGATGTTAATGTGGGCATAATACAAACAACCAAAGACACGCAAGAGCGTGTATTTGGTTTATGGTCGGTGTGTCGTTATTTATGGCGGTTTAAAGGCACCACGTGCCTCGTTTCAGCAATTTGCAAATTATGCTACTCGTATTGGTTTGTACAAATTATGGTTGATGTCAATGTGAGCATAATACAAACAATAAAAAACACGCAAGAACGTGTAGTTTAGGTTTCTGTTATATAGGCGAAAGTGAGATGTGTCATTATTTATGTCAAAAAAGACTAATGAATGTATAGTGTTTCGTCACCAAACCCCTCTTCTTCTTCTTTTTTTTTTTACCTATTTACTCTTAGCGGGTGTTTACTAAATTAAGTGGTGTGGAGAAATAACTATACTAGCCTCTTAAATCCTAATGATACGAGAGAGGTTTTTGTGAGTCTATTCATTAAAATTTAATGAAATAAAGGTTTGGTGAATTAGTTACATTCAATAAGTGGAAAAGAAACATCCCCTTAATATTAAATAAAATGTAAGCACTAAATTTTTACACTATTTTAACGTGAAAAAAAATAATTATAAATATGCTGTTACTTAAAAAATGTTACTCCAATGTATATACTAAAGTTTCCACTAAATTTTGTACTAAACTTTATTTAATTATTTTATTTTACTTCAAGATGAAAGTTGAATTCAAATATTATAAAGCTAAAAGTTAAAATGATATAATTTAATGCAACAATTGTTTAACACTATATTTGGTGCATTTTAGGTATTATTATCCATTGCGCTAAGATAATGCTAATGTTTAGTGCTTACATCGAAGAATGTTTCTTGTATTTTTTGCACTATCTTACCGTAAAAAGTAAATTTAGTGTGTACATGAGAGATTCTCTTGAGCATCGTCTTCCCTATCTTTTTACTATTATAGTGCAAAAGGATAATATATTTGGAATATGCTTGCACTATAAAAAAATTAGTCCGATGCATGCACTAAATGTTACTTATATTATTATAAATCAAGCTATATTATCAACAGTTATAGGACAACAATATAGTCTTGGAACATATTTACGTACATTTTTAGATAAGTAGAACATCATTTTAGCTAGTAGACTCGGATAAAACGAGCATAGCCTTCAAGTTAATTACTTTTGGTTATTGGTTTTAATCTTAATGTTAAATACAACATAAGTCTAAGAAAAATATTGTTTGGTTTATGTTGCCATAGATACTGCTTTGATTAAGTTAGCTGCAAACATAACAATAAGTAAAAATATGGGGCAATTTCATATCTTCCTCCTTTTAGTTGAAAATTTCATATATACCCAAACATGCATTAATAATATTGTACATTATGCATTCAATACTTGCACTTTGAGTATATATGAAATTAACTATGAAATTAATCCTAAAAATATAGAACATCTACCAAAGGTCACTTGGCCCTGTGGTATGTGAGTGGCTCATTAATTTAAAGGTTGTCGGTTTAAGTCTCGTTGAAAATATCTGAGATAAAACTTGTGAGATAAGTGGTGTAGATTGTCAAATTTACCGTTCTAAAACGAATCAAAAAAATAGTATGACTTTTAAGATAACAATGAGAGTGTTATAGTTTTTGAGTAAATATTTTATTTTTATGTCAATTATATAGCATATATATAAGTAACTTAGCTATGCAATGACAAAAGTTAAATATTTAAGTATATTTTAGGGTGAAAATTGAAATAGTTAAGCTTTTAGTGCACCGAATAATAGTGCATTATATTTAGTGCAATTTAGCCATTATTATTCGTTGCACAAAACTAATGCAACAGTCTAGTGTTAACATTAAAGCGAATTTTATATCTTTTTACACTACTTTAATGCAAAAAGGTACAACTAATGCAAAAATGTACATTATTATTCGTTGGGATCTCTCAAGTTGAGAGATATAACTTGACTCAAGTTAGGGCAATATAAGCAATTGAATTTGATCCAATAGTTCAAATCAAAAGTACTTCTTTTGATTTGAACCATCGAATCAAATCCAATTGCTCACAATCATCTAACTTTAGTCAAGTTGTATCTCTCAACTTGAGAGGATCATTTTCCCTTAGAGGTGTTTAACTTTTTTCTTCTTAAAGAAATAAATGTGGATCAAAATCTTTACAACTCTTAATTGAGGGACGAATTAAAACTATACTCTCTCTTATAAGTTGTTAACTAAGACCTTTATATGTAATCACTTAATTCAGTAAACACCTTCAGAGTGCTAGGTAGGGGTGGCAATTCGGGTCGGGTTCGGGTTGACGGGTTGGCGGGTCAGAAAATTCCAACCCGAACCTGACCCATTTAAATTATCGGATCAACTATGTCAACACTAACCTAATTACACATAACCCGAACCTGGCCTATTTAACCCGTATATATACTTGGGTTGGCGGGTTAAATAGGTCACACGAGTTAAATAGGTTAAACGGGTTTCGGGTTGACCGAGTTAACCCGTTTTATAAACAAAAGTTGGCACGTTACATGAGTTAAACAGGTTAAATGGATTTGCGAGTTGAATCGTCCCACCCCACTTCCCTTCTCTCTTCTTATTTTCTGCTTTCATTTTCACTCAGTTCCGACCAAACAAAATCGCCGGAAGTTTTTACTTTTTAGGCATCGAAGTTAACACTTTAATTGTTATTTCTCATGGACGTTGAGGGCACTCGGATGATCAAGCTGAGGGCACTCAACTTTTTATCTCCCGATTTGGTATTTTTCCTATATGAATTTGTGTGCCTACTAGTGGTTTGTCGGGGGCAACTCCCCCCAGTACTCTTCACTTGGCTCCGCCTCTGCCTATATAGATGCCAATATATAAGTGCACTCAAGTTATCCTCTTAACTTGAGAGGATCTCTCTCCATTATCTTTAGGTTGTATATAGTGCAAGCATTGTTCACGAATCACGAGTGATGTACCTTCACTCACGCGACACAAGTGTTGTTTCTCGCTTCACTCACGAGTCACCAATCAGACGCACATGAGCTTTGTTCGTGTTTGGTTATACTTATTTTATTTTATAGTTTGTCAACTTCACGATTGAACTAGGATCTCAACACCTTAAAATGTTCAGCTTGAGATTAATTATGCCATTTTTTTATTTTAATTTTTTTAATATTGTATTCTTCTGAGCAAATTACATTTTTTTTTTGCAATGTTAAACCTTAATGCATGTCGTGTATTTTGTTGCATAGTCTAAAACTAACAACTTTTAGTTTGATAGACTTTTAAGTAGGGGTGGAAACGAGCCGAGCCGCTCGTGAAAAGCTCGGGATCGGATCGGTAAAAAGCTCGAACGGGCCGAGCCTAAACGAGCTCGAGCCTAAGTTTGGGCTCATTTAATAATCGAGCTCGAGCTCAAGCTCTATACAAAAAGCTCGTTTAGGCTCGCGAGCCTAAACGAGCCCTAGAAATATATACGTATATATATTTTCTATACGTATAACCATATTAACGAGCTCGAGCCTTATGTTAACGAGCCGAACTTTGTGTTAACGAGCCGAGCTCGAGCTTGTGTAAAGTTTCACGAGCCGAGTTCGAGCTCAAAATGTGAGGCTCGAAACGAGCTCGAGCTTTTTATATATAAACGAGACGAGCTCGAGCTCTGGCAGGCTCGGGCTCGGCTCGGCTCGTTTTCACCCCTACTTTTAAGTGAGTAAGAGCACAATATATGCTTGTGTTATTGGTCCGCCAAAACCAAAAACAATACTAATCAGACGCCATTGCCTTACCGTCCCTTTTGCCATTTGCATGCCAAACGTCCCTTGAGCCATTTGAATGGCTCACGTCATTTATTTATTTATTTTATTATTATTATTATTATTTTTAATATGTGTATTGTGAGTGAGTGAATAATTTTAGTTACGCATTTTGTGAGACCCAATAACATGTTAGTGGTGTGTTATGAGGGAGGGGTGTTTTAGTTTTTTGTGTGTTATTGAGAGAGGATGGTGTGGCACTAATATGGAATACCAATAACGTGTTATTGGCATGCACCATACCTTGTGCTCTAAGAGCATTAGGTGCCATGACATAGCATAGTTACTTATTCGGGGCCCACGGGGTACCAAGTCACTATAACAAGCCTTCACAACTAACTCCACCTCACTTACAACTAACCTCAACTTACTCATTTGGAGCTCACCACTTCCTAAAAATACAAACATTACAAGTAAAAAAAAATAACTGACAAAATACCTTCGCCTTTCAGACGACGAAGGTAAAAGTGGCGAAGGATGAAGAGGAGAGGCGGTGTCATGGCTAGCTATGAGAAGCTTGCTAAGTTGGAATTGCGAAGGGCAACGAAGTTCACACGCGGGTGCTCTAAATGTGTCATTGGATAAAACCTATCTAGACATGTACGGTAATTAGTAGGGATGAGCATTTTGAACCGAATCCCGGAACTGTATCAAAACGGTAGTGATTCTTGAAATACGGTACGGTACCGGGACTACGAAATAAGGTGAAAAAAAAATCGTGACCACTAATTCGGTACGAGACCGGTACCAAATCGGAAAATTCCTGAAAAAAGCGGGGAAAACCTGATTTCCCGGTACCGGTACCGGTATCCAAATCCCGTTCGGTACGGTACCGGTACCACTAATTTATGCTCGGGAAAAAATCGGTACCACTAATTCGGTACAGACCGGTACCGTGCTCATCCCTAGTAATTAGTAAATTTATCACACGATCACTTAATGGTCTTTAATCACCTTCTTCTTGAAATATTTCTTGGACGGTCTCTCGTTGTTCAGTGGAGGTAGTTCAACGAGAATAATTTTGTTCTAATTAAGTTGAACAATCCGCTTTGAAAAATTGATTTGGCCCGTATTTTTACTAGAATTAATTTGGTGTCTCGCGGATTCGTTTTAGATTCGAATCTATGTTCGGTGTGTTCTACTTCCTGGAGATGATAGAGCATGTCATTGCTGATTGCGTTAAGCTTCGAGGTATTTGGAGTAATATTAGTAGTTGGTGGAACATTCTTACTCCTTCTCCCGTTTCAGTTGTTTCTTTTATTAATTGGGCTGATCATTCTAAGCTTTCAGTTATACAAGGAAAATGTTTTGATGCGGTTATTTGTACGGCGTTTTGGGCTTTGTGAAATGTTCGCAATTCCTTTATTTTTTATTCGGTGAAACCTAGGAGGTATAGTTTTTTTTTAAATATAATTTTTGCTGTTAGAAAATAAAGAATTACTAATGTTTTGAAAATCAGGTTTTTAATCGACTCGATAGAGTCACCGGATCACCGGTTCAACCACCGGGTCAACCCGGTTTTCTATTAAAAAACATGTTTCTAAAAGGCTCGCAAAGGCGTGAGGCCACCACGCTATTTATTGAATTTTTTTTTCCAACCGTTTCGACCATCGGATCAACCCGGTTTTCTAAAAAAAAAAAAAAAAAAAATCAAATCCAGCCGGGTTTCGAGAACCGGGTTGACCCGGATCACTTAAAACTAAGCGGGTCTAACCGGATAACCCGTTTTTAAAAACCCGGATTTTGTTATCCCTTTTTTTACCAAAACCAGTTAAACCGATTAACCTGGCCTGGTCCACCCGAGTTTCAAAAAATTGATAAATATGGATGCAATTTGGTTCGAGTTCTAGTAAATCTTTTTTTTTTTTTTTTAACTTAGAGTTCTAGTGAATCTAATGTGGAGAATACGGTAACTATTACATAGAAAATTGTGCAATGGTATAGTAACTTTACTATAACCTGCTTGTAGCATAAAGCCGAATTACTGTGAGATAAGACATGTTTGTTTAACGAAACAACAACCTATTAAGATCTGCCGTACGTTATGCCAGCTAAACCTTGATAAAAACACAACACTCTGTCCCTGTTTTACACAACACATAAAACCAATATACTTTTCCTAATTACGCAACCTCTCCTTCATGTTTCACATCACTTTAATTTTACATTTACCTATGCATTCATGAAGTTATTTCCAATCCTTCATGGTAGAGCTGGCAATTTCGACACGAAACATGAAAACACGACACGACACGACACGAAGTTAACAGGTTTCGTGTTTGGGCTTATCGTGTTTCGTGTCGTGTTCGTGTTCGTGTAAGATGACACGATAAGATAACGTGTCGTGTTCGTGTCAAGACCTGTTAAGACACGATAAGACCTGTTAAGACCCGTTCAGACCTGTTAAAGACCTGTTAAGATTTCGTGTTTTAGCGTGTCAAGAGTTGTTAAGACCTCTTATCGTGTCTTATCGTGTTCGTGTTCGTGTAACCTGTTAATTTTCGTGTTCGTGTTCGTGTTTTAAGATCTGACACGATTAGCTTATCGTGTCGTGTTCGCGTTAGGTCTTAACAGCTCCGTGTCTTATCGTGTTCGTGTCGGACCTGTTATGCCAGCTCTACTTCATGGTGTTTTCTTATCTCAATTAAAGAGTAAATTGCAAAAATGGTCCTTGTGTTTTGGTCAAATTGAAGATTCAATCTTTATCTTTTTAAAAGTACATTCATCGTTTATGTGAGTAGGGGTATCAAAATTGCCGACCCGATCCAAACCGAACCCGAATTAGACTATTCGGTTCTGGTTAATCGGGTTCAAATTTATACTCAGGTCAACCGGACTAACCCGAGTTTTAAATACAGTTGTGTTCGGGTATAATATATGTGTCTTACTCGAGTTCGGGTCAACCCGAGTGACCTGAGTTTGACTTTTTCTTTCGAATAATTATGTGCTTTCAAGCGTAAACACCAAAATTGTATAGTTCTTTAATCACTTAGACCCGAACCCAAGCTAACCCGACCCTAATTTACCCGAACCCGAGTAACTTGATTTTAAACAAGGTCGGGTTCGGGTACTTTTTTTTCCCTTTACCCGAATTGACCTGACGCGACTGAACCGAACCCCGACAGGACAAACCAAATAACACCCCTACCTGTGAGAAACTTACAAGTGCAAATTTGGTCCCCGACTAAAGTTAAATTACTAGAATATCCACTTCGTCTTCTCTTTTACTTTTGTTCATGTGAGGGTAATTTAGTCATTTAATTTTAGTCAGTGACCAAAATTACACTTGTAAGTTTTCACAATGACATTGAGTGCATTTTCAAAAAGATAAAATCTAAATTGATTTTTACCAATTTTTTTTTAAAAAGTTGGCTTGTCTAATCAAATCTTGAATTAATAAGGGACAGCTTATACCAATTTCAACTTGAAACATTGAATGAAACAATGTATGGTTAAATTTGCATAATGTTTGACTTAAAGGGAACATTAGACCTACCCACATATATCTTAGATTTTTCTAACAAGTTTCATTAATGTCGTGTAAACTTGGGTTTCAATTTAACAAGATGTAGTTAGGGGGACACGATATATAACTAAAGTCAAAGACTATGAAAGTATATAAAAATAAGACACGTAACTATAAAATCAATCAACTTAATGCACACGAGTTGAGGTAACTTTCATCCTATTCAAGTCACCTAATATAGGCCTAAATTTTCTCCTAATCCAACAATCAATAATTCCATTTTCAAGTAAACTATATGCTTTGAATATGTAATGGATTCTTTTAACCATAGACAGAGACGGAACTATATGGGTGCCGGATGTTGCATGGGGTACATCAGATTTTAAGTCACGAAGTGAAGAACAAAATCAAAAATTGTCGTTTTTTGGTATGTGCAACTCATAATAACTTTTTTTCGCTACTTTCGTTTCTTACAATGTAATTTTACTTAGTCCAGCAATTGTTTTGTGTAATAACCTTTTGAAAATCTTGAGTCCGTCCCTGACCATAAACATGGTTACAAACAGGGACGGAACTTAGTAGGGACCGAGATAGGTAGTAGCCCCTTTAAATTTTTTAGCCACAAGTGCATTTTTAATCCTTACACTGTTTGGCATTTCTAATAAAATTTGTCAAGTTCCGTCTGGTTACAAATACATATTCAAACTATGGTCTTGCCTATGATTCTAAACTACAAGAATGGGTTTTAATATCCAGATTCATTTGCAACCTAAACTCACTTGTTTGCTTCAACATTTGACCTACTTTGCTTCTAAGTGAATTACCTTGAAACTTGGTAACTTCAAATTTTATTGACGTAAAAAAGTTAAAAACGTTGTTGAATAGAAAGTTGTTACACAAAAAGGTATAATATAAAAAGGAAAACAACTACATGCATGTATTATGAATGTGATTATGCCTACATGTAACAAAAGAAGAAAAAAAAGAGTATTAAATAATTATATCTTAAGTAAAGATTAGATAAAAGTTTGGCTATTCTAACAATATATGCCGGCAAAAAAAGTGACGTGCATGATTAACGGTGAAGAGTGAAGACCCTATATGATATTACGTTTTGATTATAAGGTATTTCTAGAATAAAAATCTCATAAGCCTAATAGACCTAAGCTGACGGACGGGCTCGGACATACACATATAATTATCATCTAATACTTTCTCGTAACAGGCTCTTTAAAAAAAGAAAAAAAAATCTAATACTTCCTCGCAATCCTAACTGCTCTTGAAAGTTTGGATTAGATTTGAAAACTAGAATCATTAGCAATAAATAATTCGTTGATGAAGACATTCGACAACGAGCACATACAAATCTTCAAGCAAAAACAAAAGCATAAATAAGGGACAAAAGCATTAAAGCAATACTATTTTTTTTCTTGATATCCGACAAGCGATACCAAATCTTCGGACAACACCAAAAGCGATGGCAGTAGCAACAACAATGAAGCAATTTTTTTTGGCAACAAGTTGCGGCGACGCGTGCCGACATTCGAAGATGGTGGATTTTGTTAGGTTTTGTGCAGAATTGAAAAACGAAGAAAATGGCGCTAACCGCGCCAGTTAAATCTAAACGGTTTGAAAGTTATGACCAAAACAGTATGCACGTGATGTTTCGGCCAAAATTTACATAGGGTTTATTTATTTATTTTGAGAAGAGACAAATTCTTTGTTAGAATTTGACGAGGTGACATAGAAGTTGCGACTCATGGTGGCCGACTAGGTCTCGAAACAATTATCAACTAGATCTTGAAATCAAACTTATTCATGATACCATGTTGAACAATGAAAAACTCTATTACGTTATATTATTGAGGTATTACAAACCTCATAAACTCTAACAGAGCTAAACCCGCACACATATTCAAGCCTACACACATAATTATCAACTAATAGTGCATAGATGAAATTTTGATATGTACATTACAAGGTAGAAACACAATAAAAAGAATGTAACAAATGTGACATACACAACTTCTTACTAGGGATGTTATTCGGGTTGACCCGGTCGGGTTCGAGTCAACTCGGATCGGATCAAATCGGGTCAAGTCTTAAAAAATATACCTGAACTCGACCTTGTTTAAAACTCAGGTCAATTCGGGTTAACCCGATTGACCCGAATATAATTTTGAACCCGATTGATCCGACCCAAATTGACTCGGATCGGGTTCGAGTTCAGGTCAGATCAGCCCGAATGACACCTCTACTTCTTACAATATGAAATGTTGAAGTGCAAATACTACAAAATATATAAAAAATGTACAATTCACACACACAAAAAACAACATCCAAAAGACCAAAATGTATTTTACAAAGTCTTCTGTATAACAAAAAGAAAAAGTAAACTAGCATGGGGAGATGTGTTTATACTCTAGTCCAATAAGACCAAGTTGCTGGATGAAGAGGGAGCTGAGGTGAGGTATGTGTGACACTCTAGCCTAATCCTAAATATTACAACTAGACCCCCTATCACAAAAAGAGAATATTATTTTTTTATACACTTTTTTGTGGTTGGTTACACAAGGCATGCTTTACTTGTTACGAAACAATACATATATATTGGGATGATGCATGGTATACATATATTGGTTGCGTGTGTGTATAATAAAACTGTCACACTGTGTGTTTTTTGAGTGAAAAAGAATCTCTCTCTTTTTATTTACTCTTTTCCTATTTTTATGCTTCATTTCTAGTCTCACCATTTCTACCTGTTCCCTCCCTATTCTCTGCCATTTTTTGCAACATTTCAGACACACACAAAATACACATATACAGCTTTATCAGTACTAGCTGTATATTACTACTAGCTTATATATATATATATATATAGCCATAAAGCAAGAAAAAAGATATTCTGTTTATTTCCATATCCCAAAAAGAGATTTATATTTCAAAGGGTGTTGAAGTCTTCATTTGTCACATATCTTTTCTTTGTCTTTCTTGGGTTCTTTTCTTGATTCTCATTGAGCTAAGGTAAAATTTTGAAAAGTTATGTTTTTCTATATTGGTTTTGCTCATTTTAAATTACCCATATTTTATTTTTTGATTTTTGCATGTTGGTTTTGAAAATTATGTGAAAAAGTTACATTTTAGGTGATTTTGAGCAAAAATAAAAGAGATTTTGTCTTTCTTGGGTTCTTTTCTTGATTCTCATTGAGCTAGGTAAAATTTTATAAAGTTATGTTTTTCTATATTGGTTTTGCTCATTTTAAATTACCCATATTTTATTTTTTCATTTTTGCATGTTGGTTTTGAAAATTATGTGAAAAAGTTACATTTTAGGTGATTTTTCATATGGTTTTGAGCAAAAGTGAAAAAAGATTGTACTTTATTTATGGGTTTTGTTCATTACATCTAATCTAAGTTTCTTTTTGCATTTTTGCAGGTGGGTTTAGAAAAGATTTGAAAAAGATCACATTTAAGGTGATTTTAAGCATTTTCTTGAAAGTTTTTGTAAAAAAAAGTGAAAAATGGATGGTGGGTATCCAAGGAAACTGTTAAACTTGATAGCAAATGAAAGAAACTGGTTAGTGAAGAAAGAAGATGACCATGGTGATGGTGATGAAAAGAAGCTTGAGTTAAGGCTTGGTCCACCTGGTGTTGATGAAGATTGGTCAGCAAAGAACAAACCAAAACCAGCTAACACATCTCAGAAAAGGTACATAATTGAGAATAATTGTATAAATGGTCCATGCATGTAAATAAAATGAAATGAAATTTCATCTTTGTTTTTTACCATCTTTTAGTACTGTCAATTCTGCATAAGTTTGGATTTCATATCTTTTTTGAATTTTTATATTTTGCTTTGTATGTATGTGTTTCTTGTTTTGGGGAAACTCACCAACTTATCTTGTTTTGTTTGGACACTATTGGTGGTACTATGTATTAAATTTTGCAGTATGATCACTATTCTGTTTATAACCATATATTTATTGATTTTAGCAATTAATTTCATGTTTTAAAAAAAAAAAAAAAAAAAAATTTATCTAGTCTTATATGTGAAAATTTGAATGATCTACTTTTTATATTGTTTGGACACTAATGGTGGTACCTTGTGTATTAAATTTTGAAGTGTCATGATAGTACTAGTTTGTTTATGAGCACCTATTCATTAACTTTAGCCAAAAGGTTCATTTGTTTTTATAAAAATTTCATCTTTTAAGCATTTTTTTAGAAAATTTTTAAGTGATTCTTGATGATCTTGTTTTCCTTTTGAGTGATTCTTGATGATCTTGTTTTCCTTTGTTTGGACTGTATTGGTGGTACCATGTATTTAAATTTGGAAGTATCATGACAGGTACTAGTCTAGTACCAGTAGTCTGTATGTAACCACTTATTCATTAACTTTAGCTATAAACTTTATGGGGTTCATTTTTTCATATAAAGAAATAGTCTTTGTAGCCAATTTAGTCTAGGGTTGATAATTTTTTGACAGATTTTAGTGACTTTTATGATCTAGTATTCTTTTGTTTTGGACCCAATGTTGTTGAATTTTGAAGTGTCATGAGAGTAATAGTCTGTTTGAAACCACATATGTATTTATTTCAGTCATAAAATTCATGAGTTGCTAAAAGATATAAATTTCATATTTTGCTAAACTTGATCCTAACTATTGACATTTTAACCATCTTGAAGAAGTGCACCTGCTCCAGTTGTGGGATGGCCTCCAATTAGGTCATTTAGGAAGAATATTGCAAGTAGCAGCAGCTCAAAACAGTCACCTCCTTCTGATTCTCAAAATGGCGTGGTTTCAAACAATGTTGTTAAAAGCCAAAAAATGGCGGAAAGTTCTCAAAAAGGGCTCTTTGTAAAGATCAATATGATCGGTATCCCAATTGGTAGAAAAGTTGATCTTAGTGCTTATGACAGCTACGAGAAGCTATCGGTTGCTGTTGATCAACTCTTTAGAGGACTTCTTGCAGGTTAAAAATTTGTTTTCATTTATTACTTTCTAAACGAATAAGATTTGTTATCATGTACTAAATTATATCCATCATGTGTTTGTACAGCTCAAAACGACACATCCGGTACTGGAGTTAATGGTAATCTAGAGAACGAGAAAGCGATCACAGGCTTATTAGATGGGAGTGGCGAATATACTTTAGTATACGAGGATAACGAAGGGGACAGGATGCTTGTTGGGGATGTCCCATGGCAGTAAGCATCTCATCTCTTTGATTTTGATGCTTTTTTTCAATAATAAATACATTCTCTTGGTAGCATTTGATCCATTTTTGATCATGTGGGATATTTATTTTTTTGTTAAGTTTATTGTTTCTCTCTCTGAGACCACATAAGTTTAAAAAGAAGACATTTATTTTTTGGTTTTGTCTACACTTAGATTCCACAACCATACTGGCATATCATTCCTTTATTAAAGTATAGACACAAAAAGATGCTTGTTGTAATGAAATTTGCTTCTTAAACAAAGAATTCTAGATCAGAATATGATGTTTCGGACAACTCATGTTTAACTGCCTAACCTTTTATAAACTAATGCAAGTGTCTCGGCTATTCCATATGAACCAGTTGGGCACTAATCTGCCTCCCGAATATTCGATCTGTTTTTTGGTATTTTTTTAAATATCTTCAAACTAATTATTTTATTAATGTTTCTCTGCAGCATGTTTGTTTCTGCCGTTAAGAGGCTGCGTGTAATCAAGAGTTCTGAAATTTCTAGCATATGCAGTGAGTTAACCTTTTCTGGTTTATGCCCTTTGAGTTCTAATGTTATAATGCACGAATTGTTTATTTATCGGCTATCGGTTTGTTACAGTGGGAAGTAAGCAAGAAAAGGTCCAACGTTGTTGATCATGGCAGCTTAAAGCGTAGCGATAGCTGTTTGCTGCAGTGTTTATATGAAGAATTTGGATTGAAGAGACTTTTGTTGTGTTTTGTTTATGGAAATCAACATGTAAAATTGGTTTTGCTGAGCAAATTTTCTTAAGATTTGATGTGGGGTTGGTAGTACTAATTGTTAAAACTTGTGGGAATATGAATGAATTTAGATGTTAGTATTAGTATGCATATTTGCTTATCTTATTATCTAGTGGAAATTTTTAACATGTGATGTGGCTGTGGACATGTTTGTTGAGTTCGATTTACATTACGATATCACTTGTATCTGTTTGAATGCTGTCCGATAGCATTGACGTAGTAATTGGTAGGGATGTTCATGGGGCGTTTATCTGCGAGTTCATCCTTTTGTAACATTCCCAGTACCTACATGCTCGCTTGTCGAGTTAATAAATTTAGGGCCCGTAACATGTTTCAAAACCATATGTTTTCATCTTCCACTTCCAATACGGTCGACAAATTGAGATTCACAGTGAGTAATACAGCTTTATTAAGTAGGGAACTAAGTACCTGTAAGAGTTTTATAACGATTCATAACTCGTGTTATATTGAACTAAAAGGTTTCCCTTTAAGGTACACTTGATCAACAAATAACCACACCAAACATAAGAACACACTTCTGGGTGACCTAAGATTCTAGTCGACGTTGGTGTTTACTTCCTCATCACATGATCAAATCCGCAACTTCCCTGAAGTCCAACACGAGTCCTTCACATTGTCAACACGCGAACACAGCTTCTGTTGCTCCTGAAACAGAAAATAAACCGAGCAGCATTGAATCTCTGTGGATGGCCTTTATAACGATTAGCTAATATGGCAAATATAAACTGTATCCATGGCCTTGATCAAGTAAGAGCGGGTGAGTTAGTAGTCCTTTGAATGGTACAATAAGGATTGCTCGTAATGGACGTATAATCCAGCATTCTTTAGGCCGAGCCAAATGGCATGACCTTTGCACAGAAGGTTTCCCGCGTTTGCAAGTTCATCAATTAGCTAACGCACATAGGCTGCTGCCTTGTTATGTGACATCGCGCATGTGCAAAAGATCTTTGGCAACAGTTATACTCGGTTTGTTGGTGAAGATCCATAGTAAACATCGTAAACCTTTCGTTGATTTGTTTAGTCTATTCAATTTATTTTACGATTCAAATGAATGTCAAAACAATACTGTTCTAAAGTTACTGTCGATTCTTCACAAACACAAACATACAGATAGATGCAAATTAAAGAGAAATAAACGCTTAAAAGATGATTGTATCAGAACTCGATTATACTATATTTATCGTAATTACAACTTTGACTCTTCCTAAGAATCCCACAAAAGATTTCCCAACGGAAACTAAAATTAGGATTAAGGAGAGCCTCGGTTAAACCTAACACACTAGCCTACACATAGAAACTGTACATCAAGACTCAAGAAGACGCACCCTACCCTAAGTCCTAACTACTTGAAAGGAAAAAAAAAAAAAAAAAAAAAAAAACTAGATTTTCTTTCCAAGTGTTGACCTTGCTTTTGAAACACGCCTTGCTGTGCAGAAAACAATCATGGCCAGAGAAACAAGCAAGTCAAATCCCACCATAAGCATAACTACTTACCAGAATTGGCTTCCGTCCTTTAACAGCCTATCCTCTTTCAAGCCGTTGTCGCGACATCTAACCTGAAATAAGCAAAATACCATACAAAACACTACAGTCAACCGATATAACTTTCAAGAAAAAATAAAGATTCAATACTTGCCTCATAACCGTCTCTTGTTCCACCAAGTCGGCTGCTGCTCTTGAATTTAGTACCATCTCGAGTGGTTCCATCTTCGGCTTCATAACAAAAAAAATCAAACCAAAAATCACATGTTAGCAAAATCCAAGTCACTTAACCTCGGTTGGGTTTAAACATCTTCAAAGGTTTCCTGAACATTAAGCAACCAGAACCAAGGTTAACTTTCGGGGAAAAGGTATAAGAAAATAATATTTAGAACCAAAACCTGAACTTTAAACCCTTGACTGTTACCCTCACGCTCACGCACGTCATCTGACTCGGCCTCGCTTGCATGACCCGAATGATTAACAATGACAGGGGAAACTGAATCACGGCTCTGTGGGCTCAAGGATTTCCTCCTTTTCTGACAATCGTCTTGGTTCACATGTGTATCTTCGTCTTTTCTCTTTCTGATAACTTCCTCACTAGAACCGTTTTTAGATGGCTGTTGAGTTACAAGCCTGGGCTGTCGAGTACGTTTCTGACCATCTGGAAACGCATACAAAGGTATCTGCTTCCTACGCACATGAGAAACATAGATATCCATCCCCGGTCTCCAAAACCCATACATATTCACCGAATGCCTAAACTCATCAACAGTCCCACGTATATCAAACTGTTGACCTTCTTGAATAACTTCTCCTTGTTTCCTCTGCAGTCCCATGAAAAAGGCACCGTGTGAGCACTGCTTTGATGGATCTGAATACTCGTGAGGGTAAGGGTGGCACTGCAGCTTCCCCATCGTGTCACGCTCAATCTGTAAAAAAAACAGAAGGGTATAGAAGACCACGCAACAAAATCAACTATCAAAGTCAAACACTCAATAGAGTTCAACACGTTACCATCAAAGTCAACTGTCTTAGACGAGATTCCACCCAACCTTTCCAAGAACGAAGATCATCAGTATCTGCTGCAACTATATCGACCTGCAGATAATTTCTGTAACTCTCAAAGAACATAAACGGTTCAAACAATGCAGACCACTGAGCTTTGTGAAGTTCTATCTCCTGAAACAAAAAAAGCCAAATTTTAAAGTCAAGGTCAAGGTCACCCGTGAAAGAACAATAAGCAAGAAACTACGGCATCTTACACACCTCGCATATTCTGTTGCCAAAGAGGAACTGTTCTTGCATGACACGAAGTGTACTAGTGGAAACATTGTAGCTAGAATTCATGCACGGGTATGCAGGTGTTATAATCGGCATAAGGTGAGTCCTGTCCTTCGGGTTCCTGCGAGGGTCCCATACAGCAAACCCGAGATCCTCCTCTTGTATCGCGCAAAGCATTACTGGATTAGGCCAACGCCACTGAGTATACACCCTGAAAAACCTCGACACCAGCATACTTGGTATAGCATTTGGGTAAAACTGACAAACCCGTGCCACCAAAAGAGCCCAGTTTACACCACCGAGAAATCCAGTCACCTGAAGATAACAGCATACATGAAACTTTAACGAATAAAAACATAAAACTTTTTAGCAGGAATCAATGTGAAAGCCAAACCTACTTACATTCGAATAAACGCCACGCCCTTTTGCCCAAAACTTTAAACAGCGGAGTGTAGTACGAAAATGCTGAAAATAACAGGAAGAAACGAGATGAGTCAAATGCTCCAGAAAATTTAGAAAAATTAACAGCTCAGATAATCACCTCAACATTTGGAACATGTTTTAGTATCTGATCAGCAACTCGGCAACCATTAAGACTCCTCACTGTCTGCTCGTCAACATTGTACAGTACAGAAGCATCGGATATGTCTAGGTCCTGTTATAAATTAAAGCAATAGTAAAGATTAGTCCCAATCAAAGTTTAAGGCAGGCAGTTAGATTATACCAAAAATAACAAAAGCTTACGTCTGGGACAACTAAACGAGAGATGCTAGCATAAAGAAGATCAATTGATATCCCTTCAAACTTGAACTTCATAACCGGAACATGAGCATCGGGAATTGGTTGAAGTTCAGTAACTTCCTCCATTCCTATCAAGATATCGTGCAATACGAAAAAGAAATCCTCCTGATAACAAAACATGAAGTAGTGTGAACCATAGATAATCAGGACTGCATAAACACACTTCTCCAAAACCTTGATAAAATTGTAACTTACATCTCGATTCACATAAGAAGGCCCCACACATAAAGTGTCAATGTCTGCCCCTGGACCATGAACCTACCACCAAAAATTGAGAGCTTTAGACGACCAACAATTAAAGACGCACAACGATCTTTTATACACAATGATGCAAGATGAGTCTCCCTTACCCCTAGACGGTATGAGCCAAAAGTAAATAATACTGCGTTTGCGTCTTCCACCATCTTATCTGTGTACCCTCGTAGACGCGTAAGATGCTTCACCCAATCAACTACAATCTATAAAACGCAAAAAGGCAGCCAGTGAAAACATAGAAACCGATAAACTACACAGCCAAAGCTTCCCCATTAACCAAAGGCTATATGTAACAGAAACATATCTATAGTTATATCGATCGTTCATTAAAGTTATCAAGGTTAGATTTACCCTGTGCACATATAGTAAGAACACTATCCTTTAACTGAATATATCACACTTCAAATTCCACACCAACTTTTAAAATCTGGATTTTGCAAGGCAGTACCTAAATTAATAACAGTAAGCCATCTTCAATGCTAATCTAATCCTAAATCCAACACGGTATCACTCAACCTTGCATTATTCACAGCTTATAATACCTACTACAACCACCAAACATTGTTTAAATACAGTATATCCTCGAACACAATTCCAACATGAACTCAATATCCACTAGTCGCTACTGCTAACTAGTACCGCTAGTTTTGCTAAACATACCCTTAATATAAACTAAGGTTCCTTGGGTACACTTATCGCATACTATTTGACAATCCGAATACCTTACACAAGTCAACATACAAATTTAATCAAATATACAAAAACGGTAGAAAAACACATATCCAATCAGGGGGTGTTTGTTTCAGCTTATATAGCCGGCTCATGGCTTATTTGGTCATCAGCTTATGTTACATAAGCTCACTTTTAGTGGCTTATTTCAAAACCTCTCATACAAGCTTATTATGCCATAATAAACTTACATAAACCAAAAACTTTCAAAATAGGCCACAAAAAGTGAGCTTCTGAAACATAAGCCCAAAACCAAATAAGCCATAAGCCAGCTATATAAGCCGAAAACCGACACCCTCAAAATAGTGCTAGTTTTGCCAAACATAACCATAATATAATCCAAGGTTCCTTATCTACACTTATCGCATACTATTCGATCATCTCAATACCATAAAACAAGATTATATAAATATATAAAAAAACCAACCTTTTTAATCTTGACAAGAACTAGCTCCCTCTTAACCCCTTCTTCTTTACTCTCATACAAACCAGCATCAACCAACATCTTTAAAAAATAAAAATAAATAACCACTTAACCAAATCAAAAAATAAAAAATACCCAAATCAAGAAATCAAAAACCCATCAATAAAAACCAAACCTTTTTCAGTTTCTTGGTTCTTAGTATATCTGCATCAGATGGACCTGCTAAAGATAATGGCTTTGTAACCCCATGTTGTCTTGGTGATTCAACACCCACCATTGTTTTGTTATGATGATTAAAGGTGGAAAACCCTGATCGAGAATTGTGATTGATTGAAACCCTAATGAATTAGGGTTGTTGATTGAAGGTGTTTTTTTGAGTTTATGAGTTATTTATGGATGTGTTTTGTTTTTATAAGTAGGAAAAAAACTGTTTTTTTAGATACTTTGGTTACACGTTTTTATAAATTACAAATATCCTGATATTTTGTTCCCACCGTCTTAATTTTTAGTCCCTCAACTACTCAACTAGGGATGAAAACGGGGCGGGTTTGGGGCGGGTTAACCATTCCTATCTCAAACCCGATTATCAAAGCTTTCTCTAAACTCGCGCTCGATCTTCATCAGAGATCTAATCGGGGCGTCCCATCGGGGCGTCCCGTCGGGGCGTGCTGCTCCCTCAAACCAGCCCCATATTAATCGAGGATCTCATCGAGGTGTCCTCATTGGGTGCAATTCCCGACCAAAGCCGCATTATTTCACATTTATTATTATTTTTCGACCGTTAACAAAAACTTAAAGAATTAAGAACCTATTAAAAACAATTATAAACAAGCCTTGTTAAGTTTTCAACGTTAGTATTATACATAAATAATGATAAATTACACCACCAAAAGTTAAAACTAAAAAAATAGGACATTAAACGTGTTTCTATAATCATAATTCTGCAATCTTACAAAGATAAAACAAACTAACATTAGAGTAATAATTTTTATTGCGTAAATACTAACAAAATACTATATATGCATAGATATATTTGTATATGTGTATATATTATTATTGGAGGGGGCGATGATTCCCCGCTCTCCGCTCCAAACCCGATTAAAATCCTCGTTTAAGCCCCAAACCCACCCCGTAACCCGATTAGCATGCCCCGCCCCACCTAGGGGTGTAAACGAGCCGAGTCGAGTCTGTGGAAAACTAGAAGGGGGGGTTGAATAGTTTTGCCGATTTTAAGTTAGTTTCAAAAAATTTAGATTCGATAATATGTGAGATCGTATGGATGTTGAGAAAGTATAGATCTAATGATAAAGCAAGTAAATAAAGTAAAGCAAGGGATAGAAATGACTCAACCGATTTATAGTAGTTCGGCTACAAGGACACCTTCCTTGCCCTACTCCACTCCCCGAGTCACCTACTCGAGAGTTCAAGCACTATGTCAACAAACTCCTTCAACTTGGCGGAGAAGCCTTCACAACGTTGCTTACACCTTTTCCGGTACAAAGCTAAATACCGAGTCCGTAACACGGTGGACCAAACCAACACGACTATTACACAACAAATATGTGAAATATCAAATACAATATCTTCGCTACAGAAATCTTGCGGAGGAACAAATCAATCAAGGACCCCTTGCTTGGATGACTTGTAGAATGCTCGAGATCTCGCCTTAGAGAAGGACCTATATGAGAATCACTAAAGAAAGAAAGAAAGAAGTACTCTCTAGATCAAGTGAT
This sequence comes from Chrysanthemum makinoi, assembly GCA_910596185.1. NCBI lineage: Eukaryota > Viridiplantae > Streptophyta > Magnoliopsida > Asterales > Asteraceae > Chrysanthemum > Chrysanthemum makinoi. The sequence continues at coordinate 314,896,234 of OU343220.1, read as the reverse complement.
CTTTTGTTAGAAGAGAATGGGAGTATATGAGAGAATTAGTAAGAATAGGGGTGAGTTAGAATGAAGAAATGACTCTCTATTTATAGGCAAAATCTGCCACTGTTCCCCGGATCCCACGGATCCCTCCCACAAGAGATCTGTCTAGTGTAATCCTACGGATCCGTGGGACGCTGCTCTTTGCCCATGGGTTTTTGGTTATGGGTCATGGGTCATGGGTTATGGGTTGGTCCATGGGTATTCTTTTAGATTCAATGTATCTAATGAGTACATTGTATCTAGTCAAGTGGGTATGGGTCAATACCATAGGTTATGGATATGATCCATGGGTTATGATTTTTACCCATCCTAATAAACTATTACAACAAATGATTTATTACATAATTTTGTATTTAAATGGCTATATGTAAATGCTTTATAAAAATAACATTTATCCTTATAATTGTACTTAAGATAACATTATGTTTGTTATCAACAAAACACAAAGAGATCGCAAAATATTAATAAACGTTTTTACGGTTTATTTGTATTAACAATCTCTCCCTTTTTGTTGATGACAAAACATAATGTTATGATGAGTAAAACTTAAGAATAGATGTATGTTTTGAAAGCCCCTAAGTTTTACTTCTTCTCCCCCTTTTTGTCGAAACAAAAAGTTAACCCATCGAAGAAATAAAAGTGTGGAAAAATGGTCCACAAATCGCTTACTCCCCCTTGACGGTAGCTCCCCCTAGTTTGGGGCGTCAAGTGAAGAAAAAAAAAATCCTACGAAGAGAAAGGTTAGTAACATGCTTAAATAATCTTGTGATTGACGAGAATCAAGATTGGGAGCCAAGATATGTAAACAAGGCCTTGTAATAAAACAACAAAGTGTAGTGGTATTTATGCCACCTACAAGCATGTAAAAATAAGAACAAGACTTTTCTTGAAAATGACTCAAAAGAAAAGTACTAAAAATAGAAAATAGTAGTAATGATTCCGTCCATGCTTGCATAAGGTTATGGATGGAGGTTTTGATGAGTAATGGTATTGATGCGATCAAGGATGTGGTTGAGTATGAATCGCATTTCTTCCCTAACTTCTATTGCAATTTCCCTAGTGGATTGGCAACGTTCACAATGTAAGTGATGTGGGTAATGAGTGCGGAAGTTTTCCGGGTTGTTTTTATTTGTGAGTTGCGGAATATGTGGTGGAAAAATAGGAAAATAAGGATCAAAGTCCGGAATGATTGGAAGTGGTGATGGAAAAGAACCTAGATGTTCTTGTAGTTTAATGAGAGCCAAGGGTGGTGATGTTTCAAGATCATTGAATATTGTGTTTGGAGAAGTGGGAGGTGTCAAAAAGGCTAATTCCTTTTGTTTTGGTTGTTGAGATCTTGTTGGAGTCTTAAGGAGTTCCAAAAGAGTAACTTTAGGTGATGAAGTTGGTGTACTTGTTGGTGATGAAGGAGGTGCTATAATGGAAGCATCTTGTGGTGAGTTATTTGATGGTGATGAGCCATTTGATGATGGTTTTCCTAAGCAACAAGATCTGATGCTAATCTGTGCGGATATCCTAGAGTTTGATTGTGGTATTTTGGAAGGTGGTAGTACAAAAGTTTGGGTTTCATGAAGAGGATTGTTTGTACTAGGTGATTCATCTAAGCTGTAAGAGCTTGTGAATGACATGGTGTTGTTTGTTTGTGAAGATGAGATGAGTTATGCAAGCATTTTGGGAGTTCTATATATAGAAAAACAATGCATTGTAATGAATGCTTGACCCAAGATATGGATTAAAATCTAATGATTAGATATGAATTTAAGGCATGTGATCATGAGAACACAAGCATTAAAGAACATACTCCAAAAAATGAAAAAATGTTGGAGTTTTCATCCAAAGTGAGAAAAACAGAAGATAAAAACAACTTCTGTCTCACGGATCCCACGGATCCTTCCCTTGAGGGATCCGTCTAGCATTAAAATTTGGGATCCGTGGATTCGGTGATTCGAGCGACACAAAATTTTCCTTTAGGAAACATTTTTGCCTAGTGTGTGCCTATATGCAAACTATTTGGAGTTGCGGTTATCTCGACTCTTAAGAAGAAAAGAAAAATAGACTAGAAGTGAAAAAGCATATTATTATGTGAGATAACCCGAGTGCTCCTAATTCATTGTTGCTTAAATGAATGTACCCGAAAATACATATTAGTTATGTATCTCCTTTAGCATTCAAAAGACATGAGATGCAATGAAAACGGGTTTTTACTTTGTATTAATAATGAAAAAGCGATATGTCCTAGACGTGATAAATTGCTTTTGTGAAATTGATGCGGGAAGAGGTATCATTTTTAGAAAACGTTTCAAAAAGAGGTTTCTATTTGCGAATAAAAATCGTTTTTTCCTTTGAAAAGAAGATGTGTATGTAATTATAAGTTTGCAACTTGTACTTAAAAAAATAAGAGAAAATATGAGTTATAAGTAAAAAAGAACTTATCTTGGGTTTTGAAAATTCCCGTATTGTTTGTGAGTTGTGCGTGAAATAGAGATCCTAGACTCATAAAGAAGAAGGCTGGTGTTTACATACCTTGTAGAGTCAAAAAAATAAATTACGATGTTTGTTCCATGAGACCAAGACCAAGACGAAGTAGGTTGAATTGTTCCCGCTTCAACGGTTTGGTGAGGACGTCGGCTATGTTGTCTTCGGACGCTCCCTTCTCAATAGAGATGTTCCTCTTTGGAACATTGTCTCTTAAGAAGTGATGACGAATCTCTATATGCTTTGTGCGAGAATGTAATACCGGATTCTTGCTTAAATCTATGGCACCCTTGTTGTCACATAGGATGGCTATGTCACTTAGATGAATGTCGTAGTCAACTAACGCTTGTTTCATCCATAGTGCTTGTTGGCATGCTTTGCCGACGGAGACGTATTCGGCTTCGGTTGTTGATATTGCTAATGTCGTTTGTTTCTTTGAAAACCAAGATGTTAAACAACATCCCATAAAAGTACATACCCCACTTGTACTTTTTCGGTCAACATAATCACTGCATGGTCGAGAATCTGCATATACAATTGTTTCTACTCTCGTGCCCTTAGGATACCATAATCCTAATTATGTTGTACCCTTAATATATATAAATATTCTTTTTACGGCTTCTAGGTGTGATGTTTTAGGGTCTTCTTGAAACCTAGCACATAAGCAAACACTAAACATGATATCCGGCCTACTAGCCGTGAGGTAGAGAAGACTACCAATCATGCCACCATATTTAGTATTATCTACGGATTCGCCGTCTTCATCTTTAGTGAGTTTGGTGTCGGATGACATTGGTGTCCTAATTGGTTTTGACTCTTCTAATCCGAATTTCTTTAACATCTTTTTTATGTATTTAGATTGATTAAAGAAGATACCATCTTCTACTTGTTTGATTTGTAGACCAAGAAAGAAACTAAGTTCTCCCATCACACTCATCTCGAACTCGTCATGCATGATTTTAGAGAAATCATCACACATGTCTTGACAAGTGGATCCGAATATAATATCATCTACATATATTTGAACTATGATTATATGTGACTCTCTTTTCTTAGTAAAAAGTGTGTCGTCAACTAACCTCATGGTATAGTTGTGTTTGATTAAGAATGACTTGAGTCTATCATATCAAACTTTTGGAGTTTGTTTGAGACCGTAAAGGGTTTTCTTTAACTTATACACATGTTTAGGTTTTTCAAAATCGATGAAGCCCGGAGGTTGAGCTACATATACTTCTTCATTAATAAAACCATTTAGAAAAGCACTTTTGACATCCATTTGATAAAGCTTTAGATCATTAGCACAAGCATACGCAAGAAGTATTCTTATAGACTCTAATCTAGCCACGGGGGCATAGGTCTCATCAAAGTCTATTCCTTCTTGTTGGTTATACCCTTGGGCAACAAGTCTAGCCTTATTTCTAGACACTACTCCGTTTGCATCTAATTTGTTTTTATAAACCCATTTGGTTCCTATTATGGTTTGATTACTAGGTGGAGGGACAAGTGTCCAAACGTCATTAGAAACAAATCGATTTAATTCTTCTTGCATAGCCATTACCCAACTTTCATCTTTTATGGCTTCTTGTGTATTCTTAGGTTCTATGGTTGAAACAAAACAAAATAAGCTACTTTGGTTTTGAACTTGAGAACTTAACGTTCTTTTGTTTAACTTTCCTATGACCTTATCTACGGGGTGATCTTTGGACTCTTTAATATTTATGACTTCATCATTTAAAGGTTCTTCTTCTTCATTTATCTTTTTATTTATTACTATAGCTTCACTTTCTACAATCTCGTCATCGACAAATGGTGGAGAGGGTTTGGGTGGACTTTCATCAAATTTTACATTTAATGATTCTTCTACCTTCATTGTTTCTTTATTTAATATGACGTAAGTTTTGATATTTGGAGAGTAACCTAGAAAGATACCTTCGGTTGATTTAGGATCATATTTTGTAAGGTAATCTTTAGTGTTAAGAAGAAAATATTTGCTACCAAAGACTCTAAAGTGATCTAACGTAGGCTTTTTGCCTCGGAGTAACTCGTATGGAGTTTTACCTAAGATTGGTCTAATTAAGACTCGATTGAGTATGTACGTTGAAGTATCAACGGCATTGCACCAAAACTTTTGAGGTATGGATTGCTCATTAAGCATGGTGCGACTCATTTCTTGTAGGGTTCTATTCTTTCTTTCAACTACCCCATTCGATTGTGGAGTCTTGGCCGAGGAGTTGTGAGTAATACCATTAGCGTCACAAAAGGCTCCAAATTGCACTTCATTATCGAATTCCCTACCATGATCCGTTCTAATAGACACTATAGGACTTCCTAGTTGTCTTTGGATTTTCTTGCTTAATATTTCAAAATAATTAAACGTTTTCGTTTTGTTCTTTAAGAATTTTGTCCATGTGTACCTAGAGTAATCATCCACTATGACCAAAGTGTAGTAGTTGCCTCCATAACTTTGGATAGCGGATAGACCAAACAAATCCATGTGTAGTAATTCTAGACACTTAGTTGTAGACACCATGTTTTTAGCTTTGTGACTAGAATGAACTTGTTTTCCTACATTACAAACATCACAAAAGTGATGTTCATATTTTAACTTAGGTAGATCTCTTACTAGATCTTTGGATGATAGCGATTGAAGAAGTCGCATATTGGCATGACCCAATCTTCGATGCCATAAGGTCGAAGTATCATCCATAGAGGTAAGACATAGTTTGTCTTTAGGTTCATTACCGATTTTAATGACATAGACTCCATGTTACCTAATTCCTCTTCCTATGGTTATGCTATTTTTTAATATCTTATTACCGGTTTCAGTAAAAAGTATGTTGCACTTTTTATCACAGATTTGTCCTATACTTAAGAGATTAAAGTTTATATTTTCTACGTGACATACATCGTTAATGGTTAGAGATTTGTTAGAAATCGTACCTTTACCGATGATTTTACTTTTGCTATTTCCAAACACCACATTACCTCCATTGAAGGATTCATATGTGGAGAATAGATTTTTATTGCCGGTCATGTGCCTCGTGCACCCTCAATCCTTGACCCATTCATCTGGGTCTAGGTCGACCTTTAAGCACACCTAAGAAAACAATTAACTCAAAAGTTTGGTCCCCATTTGTTCATGGGTCCATTAGTGTTAAACATTCCATTCATGTTAGACATGTATGGATAAGGTGAGTATGCATTCCATGGAGCAAAGTTTTGAAAAAGAAATCCATTTTGCATATTTGGGTTCCATCCCATTTGATGGTTACTTCTCGGGTAAACATTATTAGGTCTCCTAGATGGGTTAGATTTTGAAAAAGATGGAGCCTTGTTTCTTGCAAAAATGGGATTATATTTTGGAGGTGGTTGTCTAGTGGTAAAATGAGTTGGTTTCTTCTTATTAACAATAACAAAATCAGTTCTAGATGAAGAGGCTATGTTATTACCACTGTTTGCTACAGCAGACCCACGGATCCACGGTGAACACTAGCGGTTCTTTTTATGGGATCCATGGGATCCGCCACAACAGTGGCTGGTTTTTCTAGTGCCTTAACAAATTGTGTTTCTTTGTTTTCACTAGTTGATGGATCAAGCTGTTGAATACCTAAACTTTTTTGGTTGTTACCGGTTTTAACACTATCTAATATCATATCTAAAGTATTCGTACTCATTCTAGTAATTTTAGAATCTAGTTGATCAACTAGTGTTTGAAGTTGAGCGCAAAGTTCACATTCACCACTTGCTATTTTACCCTTTTCTAGACGTTTCAGTTTTGCTTTTAATTCTATAACTTCTTTATCTAAATGTTGGTTTTAACTTTTTAAAAGCTTGTTCTTGTTAATTAGTTTTAAGCTAATATTGCACAGTTTGTCATATTCATTATGCAATGAGTCGTCATCTAGTGATGAGCTACTATAGTATTCGTGACATACCTCGTCATTTGCCAAGAGACAAATTTCTTCGTCCTCCTTGTCGCTCGTTCCCCATGTGCCGCTCACGAACGCCTTTTGATCATCCCGTTTGGGACACTTAGTAATAAAGTGGTTTGGGTCCCCACATTTAAAGCAAGCACGATCATCCCTTGGCTTCTCGTCCTCTTTGCTTTTTCGGAATCATTTCTTGTCGTCATACGGTTTTTTGACGTATCTTCCATTCCTTCTAAAGAACTTTTTAAAGTCCCTTACCGCCATAGCATACTCCTCATCGTCACTATCCGAAGAGGAGTTCTCTTCATCGCTTGAAGCCTTTTTGGCTTTAAGGGCAAGAGATTTGTGTTTCTCTTTCACCTTTGAGGCTTCGTAATCTTTAGCAAGGGCAAGCTCGTAGAATTTTAAGTTGCCTATGAGTTCATCAAGGGTGAGGATTGTCAAATCTTTTGACTCTTCGATCGCCGTCACCTTGGATCTCCACTTGAATGGAAGTGCCCTTAGATATCTCTTAACATGGTTACGGCTAGAAAAAGATTCATCAAGTGCTTGTAAAGATGTAATAATAGTATTAAAATTAGCAAATGAATGGTCTATAGTTTCCTCATTGTTGGGTTCAATAAATACCCAAAACCCTTAATCTAGGATTTGAATAGAAAATAGCCCAAGTGTTTAGTCCGTTAAACACTAATCAGGTCACTGAGTGCATAGCCTCTCAGTGAGTCATCTTCGGGACACTCAGACAGTAGAAGAAGTCTCTTTACTCAGTAAGGCGGAACTTAAAGGGTGAAGACTGAGTCAAGAAGAAGATGATGGATTCAGTGAGTGAGTTATGGAAAGCAGCCTTGTCTTTTACTTAGACAACTTTCCCTGAATGGCTAACTTACAAGCTCAGTGTCATTACTGAGTTATGGAAAGCAGCCTTGTCTTTTACTTAGAATAGTCTTTGTAAGCAGAGACAAAATACATCGATATTTTGTCTTCGTATGATGTCGATTTGTCACTTAGGATAGAGTTAAAACTCATACATGTATAAATAGCATAAGAGATGGAGTGAAAAGGTTAAGCTTGTGAATTGTAAAAACACACACACGCAAGCTATCTTTTCACTCCTCCAAATACAACTTAGTTCCTGAGATAGCTCAGTGAGCTCTAAGAGTTGTGCTCAGACTTAGCATGAGCTTAGAGAGGAGTCACCCAACTTTGTCATTTCAATCCCAAGTACTATTCCGCAAGTACTTGGGTAACGTATTCTTTGTTGATTTATTTCTAATAAGAATATTATGTTGAAAATTACTTAGTGTGTTTTCTTATGTTAATTTCAGGCATAGTTCACTATTAACTTGTTTTATGTATTTAAACTGTTTTAAACGATAGTGAACGGGGAACAACAAGTGGTATCAGAGCAAGGCTAATTATAAAACTCGTTTTTAGGCCGCTCTAAAAGTTTTTAAATTAGGGTCCTAAATGGCTGAAATTGATGTACCCCAACTAGTCGATAAAAAGGGTGGAGCTTATTCAGCTGTCGCCCCTAGACTTGAAGTTGGCAAATTCAACAAATGGAAAAAGCTAATGCTTTGCTATTTGATTGAGATGGAACCTTATTATATCAAGTGTATAAATGAAGGTCCATTTATCCCAAAGACTGCTGAAGGGTTGCCCAAACCTGAAGCTCAATGGACCCAGGATGAAAGAAGAGTGGTCAACCAGGACCAAAGACTCAAAAGTATCATAATATCTTGTCTTCCTGACGATATTATGGAGTCGTTATAAGTGTAGTACAGCTAAGCAAACCTGGGATGACCTAGTTCATAGTCATGAAGAACCATCTGACACCAAGGAAAACAAGATAATGGACCTGAAACTTGAGTATAACACCTTCAGGGCTAAGGACTCAGAAACTCTCTCTCAAACTTACACGAGATACAAAACTCTTTTAAATGAACTTTCAAATGATGGTGTTAAGTTGTCCAAACATGAAATCAATGTTGGTTTTGTCAACAGTCTCCCGGAGAAGTGGTTGAATTTCTCTCAGGGACTTAGGAATGCTAATCATATCCAAAATCTTGAGCTTCATGAAATTTATGGGAAATTTGTCTTTGAGGAAAACCGCATCAACAGACGATACCACGACTTAAAGAAGTCTCGAGGAAGTCAAGAAGTCCCTGACCACCACCTCATCACCAATTTCAACTGCTTTCTTTTCAAACAATGTGGTTCAAGATTTCCAAGAAAACTCGGATGATGAGCCTGATGAGAGATCAAGTGAGGAGTACCTAAATGACCGAATCTGAATTTCGGAAAGGGCACTCCTTGCTAACTCGAAGGTTTATAATAAGAAACAAAGGTTTTTCAACTGCTAAAGCAACTGAAGACACTGAATGCTATAAGTGTCATAAAAGAGGCCATTTTGCAAAAGACTTTTTTCAAAACAACTTCGAACCCTCTTACAAACCATCGGGATCTAATCAGGTCTTCAGGCTTTAGCAAATAACCAAAAATCTATCAGTCTCATCAAAATGTTCAAAACAAATCTGATCTTAACAAAACCATTGATTATGAAGCTAAGTATAAGAAAGCAAAAGCTAAGCTTGCATTGCTTGAGGCCATCCCTCGAAACAACAAAAATGTTCAATCTATGCGGGGTAAAACAAGGGTCTCGTTCTTTGAAACCTTCGACTGGGATGAAGAGCCAGTCTCATCTGATGATGAATTGGTGCATGTCAGTGCACTGATGGCCCTCTCAGAAGAGGACAAACTTGCTGTTGGAAAGAATCATGCCAGAAATGGAGAATGGGTCAACATCACAATGAAGAAGGTAAACATTTTACTTTCTATGGATGATGACTCGATTGGCTGTCTTACATGAATTATCTAAATGTAGACCTTAAGTTTGTAGAAGAGCAAAGACTGAATCTTTTTTCTAAGTACAACAAGTTAAGTTTTGAATTGAATAAGTGTAGGGATGAATTGCGTATTTTAAAACAAGCAAAGCTTGAGGCTGTCACTTTGCAAATTCAAAACACTGAACTAGTTAAAAGAAATCGGAATCTTCAAGATGAACTTAAAAAGGCAAATGATATTCTTAATAGTTGGACTGCTAAGAATCCGGGTCTTTGATGTTGTGGGTGCCCCCAGTAGCAAGAAGAGAGTCATAGGTGAAGATCATCTCCCAGACCCTCTCAACAAAGACCAGTCTCCTAAGCCATTTGTGTCTGGTGGCATGATTACAAATATGTTGGTGATCCAAATTCCGTGATTGGATTGAACGGGTTAATCCCGACGAGTAAGCTTCCAAATTTCGATTCGGAAGGATTCTTGAGCACGAGAGCCAAGCTCTTAAGAGCATGCTAGGACTTCCGAGATGACCAGTGGTATGCTGAACACATCTCTGAGTGCAGGCGAATCTGAAACACCGCTTCCACCCCGAAATCTCTTGAGGTCTGATCCAAGCTCGAGCTTACTCCACTGAAATTCAATCCTCATTCACCAAAAGAAAGGTCTGGACTTGGTAGAACCATCCTACAAAGACAAGCAAAACTAATCCAACAAGAGTCTACTCCTACTGAGACTTCAACATCCTCTGTCCCCACTGAAGTGACCAAATTCAGATGACTGGTGAACTTGTGAGAAATCTTCTTGAAAAAATGGAATCTATTAAAAAGGTCCCTGAACCAATCAAGGAGACAAAGTCAGCTTCCTCCAGTTCCTCAAAGTCTAAATCAACCTCCAAAAAAAACAAAAGTGTGAGCTGTGTCATTACACCAGCCATACCACTGACAATTGTTATAGAATCCTTTTCGCATGATCGCAAAAGGATGATCACAAGACTGCAGATCATCTACAGTATGTCAGTCAAGCAAACTATACCAAAGTTGGTCATCAGTATGATTCATCCTCCAAAGCTGCTCCAAAGAATAGAGCAAAACCTTTTCCTCTGTGCCCTCACTGTGGGTTTAATGATCATCATCAGGATGATTGTCTCATGAATACATCTTTGTGATATATGCGGTAATGCAGCTCATGAGACATCCCAACATGACGGTGTCATTCATGCAAGGAGAAATTCCAAACAACCTAGAGTCACCGAGTCATCCTCAGCCTCTAAATGCAAAACCTGTGGTAGCACTGTGCACACAACCACTGACCATGAGTCGATTGCAAATTTCAGAGAGACCTTGAGACCCAAGCCCACTAGTAAGTGGGTCACTAAGAGAAACTAATTCGGTTTACTACTTGTGCAAAGACATGCCAGGGAGCCTATTTGGCATCTAGACAGTGGATGCTCAAGAAGCATGACTGGTGTGAAGGAATATCTGCACAAGTATGTAAAGGAACCAGGGCCCAAGGTAGTATTTGGTGATAACTCATCATGTCCCACTGAAGGTTATGGTTCATGAACTGTAATGGAATATTTTTCTCTAGAATAGCCTATGTCAATGGTCTCAAATACAATCTCATCAGTGTCAGTCAACTATGTGATGCTAAATACATTGTACAATTCAATGATAAACAAGGTACCATTTTCAATGCCAATAAGGAAGTTGTGTTGATAGCTCCTAGGAGAGATGATGTTTATGTGCTAGACATGTCAACACTCTCCCAATATGGAACGTGTCTCTTTGCCAAAGCCACTGAAACTATCAATTGACTGTGGCATAAAAGACTCTCACACTTAAACTTCAAAAACCTCAACAACTTGGCAAAACAAAACAAGGTCCTTGGCTTACCATCACTGGTTTTTGCAAAAGACAAACCATGCTATGCCTGTGAAAAGGGTAAACACCACAGAGCATCATTCAAAACCAAACAAAATTTCTCCATCAAAAGCTGTCTTCATCTCCTGCACATGGATCTCTTTGGACCTGTCAGTCCCATATCAATCCAGCATGAGAAGTATACACTTGTCATTGTTGATGAGTTCTCAAGATACACTTGGGTATACTTTCTTTCCAAAAGAGTCAGGCGGTGATACAATAATGTCATTCATCGGGAAGATTGAAAACCGAATGACATTATCTGTTAAACAAATCGAACTGACAATGGTGCTGAGTTCAGAAATCAAGAGCTTGAGAGTTTCTGTGATGAAAAAGGAATTTCTCAAAATTTCTCATCTCCATATACCCCTGAACAAAATGGGGTTCTTTGAAAGGAAAAACAGAACTCTCATTGAGGCTGCTAGAACCATGTTAAATGGCTCAGCTCTCTCAAAGCATTTACGGGTGAAGCAGTCAAAACAGCATGTTACACTCAAAACAGGTCAATCATTGTCAAAAGACATAACAAAACCCCATATGAGATCTTCAAAGGTAGACTTCCTGACATCAGCTATTTTCATGTATTTGGGTGTCCTGTGTTTATTCATAACCATAAGGATCACCTAGGTAAGTTTGATGCTAAAGCTGATGATGGATACTTCATAGGATACTCATTGATCTCCAAAGCCTTCAGGGTTTTTAACACAAGGAGACAACAAGTTGAGGAAACCTTTCATGTCACCTTTGATGAAAGTTCAGAAAGCATCGGGTTCACTAACACCTCGATGGAGGAAATAGGAATTGATGACTCATCAAGATATCCTCCAGATGAGTTCACCACTGAATTCAATTCCTCATATCAAGCTGATGCTGACATCTCATATTATGTCTTACCTCACAACCTACCCCAACCAATAATCAGTGAATTCATTGATAACCTATCGGTCAGCAGGGATAGGTAACACTGAACCAACTATTCAGGATCCGTGATTCATGAAACCCAACCGAGCAGGACATCATAACAGATGCTCAAAATGAATCTGTTGCTCATGTAACCAATCTCACTCATGAACTTCCAGTGACCTCATCAAACTCAGATCCTAGACCACAAAGTAAGTGGACAAGATCTCAGGATATTGAGCTCGTAAACATCATTGGTGAACCCACTGAGGGCATGCTCACCGAAGCATGGTCGCTAATCTAACTGCGGCTTCAGCCAATGAATGTCTATATGCTGATTATCTATCAGAAATAGAACCCAAAAATGTCACTGAAGCTCTAAAACACCCAAGCTGGGTTCAGGCTATGCAAGAAGAACTGCAACAGTTTGACAAAAACAAGGTCATGACCTTGATCAAATGTCCTCGGGATGTAGTAGTCATAGGAATGAAGTGGGTTTTGAAACAAAACGATGAAAATGGCACTGTCATTAAAAACAAAGTCGACCGGTAGCCAAAGGTTACAGTCAACAAGAAGGCATTGACTATGATGAGACATTTGCTCCTGTTGCAAGAATGGAAGCCATCAGGATCTTCCTTGCATATGCAACATACATGAACCTCAGGGTCTACCAAATGGATGTTAAAAGTGCATTCTTAAATGGTGATCTGAAGGAAGATGTGTATGTTCAGCAACCTCCAGGCTTTGAGAGTAGTGAATTCCCGGACTATGTCTGCAAGCTTGACAAAGCCCTCTATGGACTTAAACAAGCTCCCGGGGCATGGTATGAAACTCTCTCGGCCTTCACGATACAAAACAAGTTTGTCAGAGGAAAGATAGACAACACACTATGTGTCTATAGAACCCAACAGGATGTGATACTAGTCCAAGTGTATGTTGATGATATCATCTTTGGCTCAACAAACTACAAACTTTGCAAACAGTTTGAAAAACTAATGACAAAGAAGTTTGAAATGAGCATGATGGGGAACTCACATACTTTCTTGGACTACAAATCGAAAAGCTGATAAAGGAATATACATCAGTCAAGAGAAATACACCAGAAATCTCTTGAAGAAATATGAGATATTTGACTATGCCTCAGTGAAGACACCAATGGTCCCACCTAACAACCTTGGACCTGATCTCACTGGCAAATCAATCAATCAAACTCATTTCAGAGGGATTGTTGGATCACTGATGTATCTAACCGCTACTAGACCGGACATACAATTTTCAGTCTGTTTAATAGCAAGATATCAGTCCAATCCCAAAGAATCTCACCTCACTGCAGCCAAGAGAATACTCAGGTACACGAAGGGAACCCCAAGCCTTGGACTCTATTATCCAAAATGCTCAGGGTTTGGTCTCAAGGGTTACTCGATTCGATTATCTTGGTGCAACATGGACGAAAAAGTACCTCGGGTCTGTCAATTTCTTGGAGGAAAACGGTGCTGTTGGAGTGCAAAGAAGCAACAATCGTGGCTATGTCCTCAGATGAAGCTGAATATGTAGCTGCTGCAGGATGTTGTGCCAATGTATTATGGATGAAAAGTCAACTCGGTGACTACGACATCCATTACAAAATGGTGCCCATCTTCTGTGATAACACTAGTGCAATTGCAATCTCCAACAACCATGTCCTCCACCAAAGAACCAAACACATTGATATCAGATATCACTTCATCGGGGATCACATAATGAAAGGAGACATAGAACTTCATTTCATCCCTACTGAATATCAACTGGTTGATATCTTCACCAAACCCTTGGATGGACCCACCTTCGAGACGAAATGAATTGGGAATGCTTGACATTGAAAGTCAAGTATCGAAAACCAATCTCGATAAGTTCTCTGAAATGGTTCATCCTCCACTGACACCCAAAATAAACCTCTCACCGAATGAGTAAGACTCATTCAGGGTCCCTGACACTTGACAAAGAGCATTGAATAAGTAACTAAATGATCCAAGTATTAGTTACTTTAATGTCCTAGGTTGGTAACTATGCCAATTTAATAAAGGAATATATGTCTCTTTGTCTTACTGTCATCCCACTTGGTATTTAATGCCTCTCACAAAAATTATCAAATTGATATTTTATCTCTGCAAAAGTGCACTTTTACGTGCACCTTTGCAACTGTTCCTTGAAAAGCGGGATTTTCTTTGCGGGTAATAGAGTGGTAGCATTAAATGTGGAAATTCAAACGTCTTTCAAAAACCGACTCTTAATATTCCCATTTGTGCACAAAACACCCCTCTTATCACTCTATAAATACCCTCTTCCAACACACACAAAAACACACAAATTATTTTCTGCAACTAAACTCTGTCAAAATTCTTTCTCAAATCCAGAAATATTTGTGTGTTCTCAAATCTTCAAAACCTCTTTTGGAAAAACCCTTCTTGTAAACATTTACAAAAGTTTTTCATCACAAACTTGAAGAGATCTAAATACTTTGATTTTTCTAGTCAAAACATTTCTTAAATCCTAAAATCTTTGTTAATGGAAATGGCTAGAACACAATCTCTCGGTTTGCTTCTCGATTGGGTAGGGGATCTTACTAATGTTGAATTTAAAACAAATAATGTCATAAGAAATTTTGAATATCCTGAAAATGTCCCAACCTATAAAGACATTATAAAATTTTTATTCAACTGCCCACTAAAAACGGCCTTTGTAAAATGTCCTCGGTGGTGTACCCAAACTACCTCAAGGAGTTTTGGGCTACAGCTAGAGCCTTTGACCCGACACCTTCTACTGATGAGAATAACCTTAGACCTCTCAGGGAGTATCTCATCGGGTTCGTCTAAATGGGGAAACAATACACCTGGATTACAAAGCGTTTTGCACTACAAGGGTTAGATTATAACAAAGGTGTTTATGTCACCCATCCCGAACCCTCCACGTGAAGGATGGGTTAAAACAAATCGTTTTAGATCCAACGTTTTTGGACAAGACCCCAGTCACTAAAAGCTCATTCCCCGTGGCTTGGAGGATCCTCTTCACTTTTGTGATTCAGGTCCTCGGTGGGAACCACTCATCCACTGAACAAGTTAACTCTATTCAGTTGATGATGGCATACTGCTTGATGAATGGGGTCACTGTCGACATAGGAGAGATCATTTACAGTGATCTCGTAACGAAGCTACTGAGCAAAACTAGGGCGAAGCGTTTCATATCCTAGGTTTGTCTCATGTGCTTTGCAATCGTTCTTGGGTTCAAACTATACTCGGGATGAAAAATTTGGAAATTTACCTGGCATCCTGAGCCCATCAAATTTTCAAAAAGGACCCATCCCTTGTCACTCCCATTGAATTGACGGCCCACATGATTGCTGTAAACAATCAAAGTGGATCGTGTCTCCAAACCACTGCTTCTTAAAAGAAAAGGGGAAGTCTTAGGCTGGGACTAAGACTAAACCAAAGTTTCAGGGGCCACGAGGCTTGGAGCACGACCTAAGAGGCACAAAAGCCCGTGACCAAAAAGACACCCACGACGGGGCAACAATCACCCGGTGACAACGAAGGACAGCGATACATCACGGTCGGTGCCCTTGGTCACACCTACTACTCCCAAGATCCGAGGGAAACATACAACCGGTGGTAGGGGAGCGCCTTCCACAACGCCCGTGATGACATTAGCAAATCCAAGCCTTTGTCGAGGGCACACGATCTCTCCCAAAGACTCGGAGGGACTCAAACAACCCGTGATAGGGATACAACTATCACCGACTCGCTAAAGGCACTGGAAAGCGCCCACCGGTGTCTCGGGGGTCACGGGGACAAAGACTTCGGAGGAAAGGAACAACCCGCCGATACGGAACCCACAACCAATCGACTCCAACGAAGGCAGGGAAGCGCCCACCGGTGTCCGAGGGTCAACGGGGGACAAAGACTCAGAGGGATATAAACCACCCGCTGATATGGAACCCATAACCAACCCCTTGCTCATAATTGCTGATGTCACTAGGATATTATTCTCTCGAAGATGAGCTCGGAGGTGATGATGAAATCTTATCACCGGAGAAGAAATGGACGCCGAGGTTCAAGTGAACAAGAGCCTGGCGATCCAAAGGAGCTTATTGAATCCCCATTCCAACATGATGATCATGCTTCTGAATCCTCCTCAAGCTATGATGAATTCAAAGAGTTTGACAATGTTCTTCCCCTCACTGAAAGCGCGTTGGCTCGAGTGGATCACCAGGCTTCAAGGAAGCTTTACTCAGGGGTTACTAAAACATTGTGGGAACAACATACTGAGGCTGCTGCAAGTTATGCCGATCTAAAGGCAGAGGTACAGGGCTTCGATGAAAATGTTCATGAGCACAGAGATCTGATGTATGACAACATTCACCGACGGGATGAAAACATGGCTAAATTCCTCGGGCATCTTCAGGGTGTAGGTACCACGATAGATGAAATCAGGGAGTTTGTCAAAGAAGACCCAGCAACCAACTCTAAAGTCTTGGAAGCTACTAAGGTGTACCTGAAACAATCCTCAAACCTCACTGAACTGCTCAATATGCTCAAGTCTACACATGTTCAGGGTCTTCCATCCTCAGTCCAGTCTCTTCAAGCTACATTGGACTCTTTGAATACGAAGGTGGCTACTTTGGCTCAGGCATCCTCATCTCTAGCCTAGAATCTTGGGCCCAGAATGACAGCTCTGGAAGTTTCTCAGGCTAATTTGGAAACTAAAGTCACTGGTATTCAATCTGACACTTCAGACATCAAGGCAATGATCACTGAGATTTATCAAGCCTTCAAGGGTCAAGCGACTCCGTCCCCTCGACCGACACCAACTCTTGCCCTCACCGGCGCTACGGCAACAATTGAGGGGAGAATATTGTGAAGAAACTCCTCTTCACACGAGGGGGAGCCAACATCATCGATCTCTCAGTAGCTCAGACATCAACATCACCACCGATCACACAACTCCCATCTCATCCATCCCACTAACAACATCATCAACAACACGGCGGTTATCACAACAACACCAACCTTAGTTGCATCATCTTCTTCAGGCGGGACAAAGGCAAAGGCATAATGACGACTGCGAGCACGAGAAGATTCCCTATAAAATCGGCGACACTGAATACACGCTTTCACACGCGTCAACGGTGAGTAAACATCTTGTTAAAGAAGAAAGAAGATTGAAACTAGCTGAGGAAGAGAAAAAGAATAGAGAAGCACGGCAAAGGTTGTGCTGAAGAAGCGAGAATATGGGATTAGATGCAAGCAAGCTCCCAAAGGGTCGAGGCGGACAAAAGTTCAAGGATGCTCAGTGCTCAAATGGCGCAATGAGAAAGCAGTATGAAGAAAAGAGAAAGAAAACTGAAGCTCTCGGGAAAAGCAGAATTGAGGAATACAACTGGACAATGAGCAGCCGAAGGCTTCCCGAAAAAATCACTGATGTCAAGATTATTCCGAACACCAAACCATTGGCTATGAATGTTTACAGAGGGGCTTCATGATCCCTTAAAATTCAGTGACTTTGTGTAACAATTCGTATTTTCGGGTCACTATTCATTTTTACTATTCACTGTTACTATTCATTTTTACTATTCATCATATTTTGGGTCATTATTTAAACTCAAACTTTTTTCCGAAAAAATTACTATTCACAAATTACTATTCACCGTAATTTTTATTATTTACTAATTTCGCCTAAATTGAACAAGTAAGTACTTTTACACGATTTTTATGCATATACAATGTACTCTGTACTACTAATATATAAATATATAGTTACTGTTATAAATATCTAAAGATATTTTAATATAATATATTTTATTATAAATATCTAAGATATTTTATATTTTATTATAAATATCTAAGATATTTTATTATAATATATTTTAATATAAATATCTAAACACTATTCATCAAAATATCTAGATATTTTCTAAATTTTTCCTCTATAAATAGAAAGAAAACTAGTTCAATTTATTTCACAGAAAAACACACACATTTCCCCCCTCCTCCTTGATGTCGCCACCCTCCATACACCCTCCATACTTGATTTTCAGGCTCCGAGTTATACACATAAGTTGAAGGCATAAGTATTCTCTACGTAAAAATTAAGTTTATTTTGTATTTCCGCGGTTGGATTAAGAGCTACACAATGGTGGGTTGGAGTTGGGTCAGGAAATTCTCAAAACTTTTGCAAGAATAGATCGGGCAATATTAAAGATGGGTTTTGGTTTTTGAAGCTATTGGGATAGTTATGGGGTAGATATGAGGTGATTTAGAGGTTTTTATAGTTTAGGAAATGGATTTTTGAATTTAGATCTTGAAGCGCTGCCCAATTTTCTAGTATCATTCATCAGTTATTATCAGGTGAGTTCGTAGCCCCACTTTTACTCGTTTAATTACTTTACAAACTATTTGGGGGAGATACATGCTCAACTATTTTCATTTACTTTTACAAGTACTTTAAACTTTTAAGGATTACCGTGAGTCATAGCCCCTACTCTTTTAATACTCGTTTTACAAACTCTTTGGGGGAGATACATGCTCAACTACTTGCTTTTACTTTTACAAATACTCAAAACATTATACTTGATTGCATTATACATGATTGCATTATACTTGATTGCGTTATACTTGATAAGTCGATGGTAAGTCTCTCAACATACATGGAGCAGTCCCCTCGTAAACTTGATAAGTCGATGGTAAGTCTCCCAACATACACGGAGCAGTCCCCTCGTTCACATGATAAGTCGATGGTAAGTCTCCCAACATACACGGAGCAGTCCCCTCGTTCACATGATAAGTCTCCCAACATACACGGAGCAGTCCCCTCGTTCGCATGAAAGTCTCCCAATATAGGCGGAGCAACACTAAGTGCAATAATATGAACTATTATGTCTATATGTGTGCTTAACTATAAAATGTACTATATTTTAGCAGTGGGTTGTAAACACACAGGTTGCAAGTTTTGTATGGGCGGAACTTGGAACTGAGTGGATTTACAATGCCTTTGTTGTGTGAACATTCTTTCAAAGCTTTACATGTTAAACAAACTCTATGAACTCACCAACCATTGTGTTGACACTTTAGCATGTTTATCTCAGGTCAATAAGACGATAGCTGTTGCATGGAACTTAGAGTCGCACGACATATTTTGAAGACTTATGCTTTTATTTACCATTCGAAACATTTATG
Organism: Chrysanthemum makinoi; assembly: GCA_910596185.1. Taxonomy (NCBI): domain Eukaryota; kingdom Viridiplantae; phylum Streptophyta; class Magnoliopsida; order Asterales; family Asteraceae; genus Chrysanthemum; species Chrysanthemum makinoi. Next base: position 314,876,929 of record OU343220.1, on the reverse strand, counting down.
TATTATACTTTGGGACCTCATTGTTTGTAACTCTGATTTCATCAATCGAATGATAACTTTTCAAAACGTCTCATTTAGAGGTCGTTTTCTATAACTTGTACTTTGTTTTATGAAGTAGCACCCCAATGACACAATCTTCCGCTGCGGTATTTTGGGGGTGTTACACTTTGGGATCACTGAACTTGATGAACTTGGTCCGATCATTGGAAAGAAGCAAAATAAGGTGGTCAAGGAGCTGATGAAGATGCTCAGCAAAAGATATGAAAGGCTGAGGGATGCACTGGCCCAACTGGGAATTAAACCTGCCTTGACTGCACCACAAGGATCTCAACTAAAACATCCAGGCAAAAGGAAAAGAGTTGAGTTCCAGCCTGAGATTAAAGTGCTTGGACTGGAGTGTAATAGGGAGCTACCGAAGGGGTTAAATTTGTGAAGCTGTCTAGTGATTGAAGAGCACGAAGAGGGCTATTTCACTTTGATGTCTATGGAAACCCAGCATTTCAAAGATGGAGTGATATTGATCAGGTTGGTGTAGCTGCAATGATCAGCTATATTCCAGTGGCCTCTCAGATCCAATCCCGGCAAATATCAGGTTACGCCAAGACCTAAATGCCAAGATAAGAGACCATCTGACAGAGAAACACTCATCACCAAAAAGGTCAAGCTTGAAGCATTGGGAATCCATCAGGATTGACATCATTTTGTTTTATCTTTTGTACTAGTGATAGGAACTATGTAATCTGATCAATAAACGATGTATGTTTTATTCATTTACGCAGTGTTCCTTATTGTATTCATTAGTACATTCAGTGTAGGAAGAAGCCATTTGCTCACCTATACTGATCAACCACTTAGGCTATTTGTATATCCAAATAGGGAGAGACTGTTGGGTTCAATAAATACCCAAACTCCTTAATCTAGGATTTGAATAGAAAATAGCCCAAGTGTTTAGTCCGTTAAACACTAATCATGTCACTGAGTGCATAGCCTCTCAGTGAGTCATCTTCGGGACACTCAATACGAGGCGTAGAAGAAGTCTCTCCACTCAGTAAGGCGGAACTTAAAGGGTGAAGACTGAGTCAAGAAGAAGATGATGGATTCAATGAGTGATGACAATAACTCACTGAATCCCTAAGACTCCTCTCCAACTACTTACACTGAAGACAAACTGAAGAAGAAGACTGAAGGATAAATAGATTGAAGAAAGAGCGGGACAAGGCGGGAGAAGTTTGAATCAGATAAAGAAGTCCTTATCAACATAAGTCAACTTTCCCTGAATGGCTAACTTACAAGCTCGGTGTCATTCTTGAGTTATGGAAAGCTGCCTTGTCTTTTACTTAGAATAGTCTTTGTAAACAGAGACAAAATACATCGATTTTGTCTTCGTATGATGTCGATTTGTCACTTAGGAAATAGTTAAAACTCATACATGTATAAATAACATAAGAGATGGAGTGAAAAGGTTAAGCTTGTGAATTGTAAAAACACACACACGCAAGCTATCTTTTCACTCCTCCAAATACAACTTAGTTCCTGAGATAGCTCAGTGAGCTCTAAGAGTTGTGCTCAGACTTAGCCTGAGCTTAGAGAGGAGTCACCCAACTTTGTCATTTCAATCCCAAGTACTATTCCGCAAGTACTTGGGTAACGTATTCTTTGTTGATTTATTTCTAATAAGAATATTATGTTGAAAATTACTTAGTGTGTTTTCTTATGTTAATTTCAGTCATAGTTCACTATTAACTTGTTTTATGTATTTAAACTGTTTTAAACGATAGTGAACGGGGAACAACACTCATCCGATATTGAAAATTGTTCATATTGTTGAACAAATAAATTAATTTTATTATTTTTAACTTGTTGATTACCTTGATGAGTTACAACTAAAGAATTCCAAATTTATTTAGAGGTTTTAAGGATAGAAATTCTTTCGAATTCCTTTTTGGGTAAAGCACTGTACAAAACCATTTTTGCTTCACTATTTTTAGAAAGCTTTTTCTTCATTTCATCATTTAGTTTATCATGAGGTATGTTAACTAAATTTCCTTTATCATCTTTTGAGGTAGCTTCAAAATCGCCTTCAACAATAATGTACCAAAGATCAATATCTTTAGACTTCACATATGTTTCAAATCTATTTTTCCAATATATAAAACCATTAGTTTCAAGTAGTGGTGGTCGTTGCATAGATTGCCCTTCCTTGTAATTTTCAGAACCCATAGTGATCGAAACGTTTTTAAAATACGGTTTACTTTAAAACTTTTATAAACTTAGCTCTTGATGCCAATTGTGGAAAACTAGAAGGGGGGGGGGTTGAATAGTTTTGCCGATTTTAAGTTAGTTTCAAAAACTTTAGATTCGATAATATGTGAGATCGTATGGATGTTGAGAAAGTATAGATCTAATGATAAATCAAGTAAATAAAGTAAAGCAATGGATAGAAATGACACAACCGATTTATAGTGGTTCGGCTACAAGGACACCTTCCTTGCCCTACTCCACTCCCCGAGTCACCTACTCGAGAGTTCAAGCACTATGTCAACAAACTCCTTCAACTTGGCGGAGAAGCCTTCACAACATTGCTTACACCTTTTTCCGGTACAAAGCTAAATACCGAGTCCGTAACACGGTGGACCAAACCAACACGACTATTACACAACAAATATGTGAAATATCAAATACAAGATCTTCGCTACGGAAATCTTGCGGAGGAACAAATCAATCAAGGACCCCTTGCTTGGATGACTTGTAGAATGCTCGTGATCTCGCCTTAGAGAAGGACCTATATGAGAATCACTAAAGAAATAAAGAAAGAAGTACTCTCTAGATCAAGTGATCTTTTGTTAGAAGAGAATGAGAGTATATGAGAGAATTAGTAAGAAGAGCGGTGAGTTAGAATGAAGAAATGGCTCTCTATTTATAGGCAAAATCTGCCACTATTCCCCGAATCCCACGGATCCCTCCCACAAGGGATCCGTCTAGTGTAATCCTAGGGATCCGTGGGACGCTCCTCTTTGCCCATGGGTTTTTTGGTTATGGGTCATGGGTTATGGGTTGGTCCATGGGTATTCTTTTAGATTCAATGTATCTAATGAGTACATTGTATCTAGTCAAGTGGGTATGGGTCAATACCATGGGTTATGGATATGATCCATGGGTTGTGATTTTTACCCATCCTAATAAACTATTACAACAAATGATTTATTACAACATTTTGTATTTAAATGGCTATATGTAAATGCTTTACAATAATAACATGTATCCTTATAATTGTACTTAAGATAATATTATGTTTGTTATCAACAAAACACAAAGAAATCGCAAAATATTAATAAACGTTTTTACGGTTTATTTGTATTAACAGAGTCGAGTACTGCCAAGCTCGAACTCGACTCGATTAGTAAAACTCGAGCTCGAAACTCGACTCGAGCTCGTTCGAGCTTTGGATTTCAAGCTCGAGCTCGGCTCGTCATCTCAAACTCGAGCTCGAAACTCGACTCGTGCTCGATTATTGCCACTTTTAAAGCTCGAACTCGATGAAAAATGAGTATATTAAGCTCGACTCGACTCGATTTTACGTAACTATATGTATATAAAAAAATAAAAGTGTAACATCATTGAAGCTCGATAAGGGCTCGCGAGCCTCACGAGCTGAGCATATTCGAGCTCGAACTCAGCTCGAAAGTGTACTCGAGTAGCTCGAGCTCGAGCTCGACTTGTTTATATCGAGTCGATTTCGAGTAGTTTACGAGTCGATCTCGAATAGCTCGCGAGTTGTCTCGTCTCTTTTACACCCTAGCCCCACCCCAATTAGTTAGGGTTTCGGATATCCCCGTCGGGTTCAGATTTTTTTGTCATCCCTACCCTCAACTAGTCTATAATCACACAAATAAATAGAGATGGCCGGAACATACCGAAAACCGAATTGAATCAAACTGGACAATCGAGTCGAACCGGTCCTGCCGAAACCGAATTGATCACAATCGGTTTGGTTTTCGGGGTTCTGTATATTTATGATTTTTGGTTTCTGTTCGGCTCGATTCTGTTCGGTTCGGTTCGAGCCAAAAACAAGAAAAACACAACTAAACCGTATAAACTGAACGGACCGAACGGGCATAAAACCGAACCAAACCAAGTCACTCCAGTTTAGTTCTCGGTTCATGTTTTCCACCTAATCAGTTTCGGTTCGGTTCGAGTCGTTTTGACCATGCTCAACCCCTATATTATCACCGTACATTGATAGATTTTTTATTTTAAGATTGTAACTTAGACTTAGCTATAAGTTGATAACTTGTATCTCTTAAAACAATGTTTACATAAGTGGATATATTTTGATCGTGTGACACTGTATGTCTGTTGTTGTCAACTGGTTATTTTTCAAAAATTAACATCATGTGATGATGAGTTGTCTAACCATTTGAATATATATATCTTGTTAGTATATGAATTAAGGTCGAGGTTTGAATTCAGTATTTGTCTAACTCGATATCCATAAGTAAATAAGTCAAAGTTGTGTCATCTTAACATTGGTTGATCGATACTGGTAATACGATAAAATGTCACAATGGATTTTTGGGTTGCACACAAGGTGTTTGATAAAATATCACAATGGATTTTTTAGAGGGTTGTGATTAAGCTGTTTAGTTAGCCTTTTTTTCATTGTTCTTGGGCTTTTTTAAAGATTCTTATTAGTGTTTAGTGTTAAGGGTTAGTTAGTTAGTTAGTTGGTTAGTTGAATTTTGAAACCTTAATGGCGCCCACTAAACGTACGACCGAAAAAACCAGAGTGTGGGAGGAAGTTCCAGACTTAGTTATACCTTATATACACAACATTGAGGACCAAAACTCTGTTTCGTTAGTTTCCCGTAAGTTTTGTGAGATTGATGGCATTATGCGTAAGCGCGTAACTGTCCACGCTTATTAATGCCCAAACCCTGTTTATATAAGTTGAAGCTTCCCATTCCTCGAGGCGTTAACACTTAAAGGTCCCCCAATTATATTTAATGACAGAGGTGGTTATCTTTGTCCAAATCAGTCCATGGATTGAACAATTAGGTATCGAGTTTAGGTGTTTGAAAGAACTTTATATCTGTGGTCTTGTTGTTCATGATGAACATCTCAATACATTGGCGAGAACACGTGGTGCGGATTTAAGGATTTTGAAGATTAGTAAGTGTAAAGGGTTTTCGACGAGAGGGTTATGGTACGTCTCTAAGTATTGTAACGAATTGAGAACTCTGTGTTTGGAATATTGTGATTATCGTGGAGCTGATGTGAATGATGACGTTTGGATACATGATTTGGCATTGAATAGCAAGGTTTTGGAAAGGTTTCATGTTACGGATACAAATTTTATTAATGTAGAAGAGCTTAAACTTCTTGCAGAAAACTGTTGTAAGTCGTTAATATCGTTGAAGGTTGGAGCATGCCATCTAAGTAATCTAGGAGATGCCTTTAGATATGTTGTTTGGTTGGAACATTTTTCTGGAAGTAATTGGGATCAGGAGAGTGTGCTTGTTGGTTTACGGTTTCCCCCAAGTACACGCTCATTAAATATCTGAGAATTTGCCATTAACTCGATATTCAATTGTACTCCCTTTTCTGAATCGTTTAAGGAAATTAAAACTTGTTCGTTTCTCATTGGAATATGTGTGTCAGTGTTTATTGTTTAAGAGTTGTCCCAATTTGGAAGTTCTGTATACCGAGGATGTAAAGTGTGACAATCCGTCAATTTCCCAGCTATTATTTATATCAGAATATGCGAGTTATTTATTTTCTGATCATTATAACTCTAAAACGAGAAGTCATCTCGTGTTTTCCGAAGTCCCGGCACCACACGCGTACCGACACCATGATAATATTGGCACAAAAATTTATTTACTAATGTCAAGACAATAATAATACCATATTAAGTCACTCGTCAAAAGCGTCTCGGAAATATAAAATTTATAAAATACGGATACCGAAAAGTAATCTATTTAAATAAGCGTTATTTCTTGAACAAATTATACAAGATCGAGTACATATATCTGACTAATAATAATAATATAATTATAATGTAATAATAATAATAATAATAATTATAACAAAAATCTCTACTCTACTCCTAAACCTACGCTGCTCCCTCCCTCTCACTTTTCCTTCTTGAGTAGTGATTGGGAGACCTAATTTTAGGCCTAATTTTATGCCTAAAATTGCATGTCACTAATTCATTGGTTGTAACAATGGAGCCTACTGCTTCATAATCATGGTCTCTTCCATCTCCCTTCTCAAGTCAAACCCAAAAGCAACTTGCCCACATTATCATCAATGGAATGGCAACCTCCCAAGGTACCCCAAGTCGCGTACAAGATAAAGAGAAGAGCCAAACAAGGAAATCATCTAGGCATTGAGGTCAAGAAAGGGTGTTGGCTTCTACCCGAACATTGGTGTATAAATAGACACGGTTTCCACAGATTCATGATCATCCACACTCAATATCACAAAAATTAGGGTTTGTCAAATCATAGGGCTTTTCAAAATTGGGTGAGGGGTTTTGTTAAGGGAAGTATAAGGAAGGTTTTGCAAGGGTTTAATTGATCTAATTCGAATCAAGCCTCTTCCAATTGGAGTTTTGCGTTCGACACTCATCCCGCTCGATTCTTGTTCATTTTGTAAGAATAACATTTGTTATTTTTGATTTCTGATTTAATTAGTTAATTAAATATACACATATTTTGTCAATTTAAATATGATTATGTCGAATGAATTTATTTGGGATAAAATTGATATTGGTTGATGTTGTTGTTGTTGTCGTACTGCCGAAACACAAGAAAAAGAGAAAAAATATAAACTTGGCTTTTGATAATTTAGAATTAAATTCATTGACTTAAGTTAATAGATTAAAGAATTAATTTCATATTTCACCTTACTTTCATCATTAATTTCATATATACCAAAAATGCAAGTATCTAATGCATAATGTACAATGTTTTTAATGCATGTTTGGGTGTATATGAAATTTCCAACTAAAAGGAGGGGAGATATGAAATTGCCCCTAGATTAAAACATGTCGTGAGGGTTGTGTTTGGTTTTTAGCCTTGCTCGAGACCCACTGTGGTCAAACCACAATGGGGAGGTCGAAGTGTTCCATTGTGATAAAGGTTATAGCGGATGAGAATAGTTGTTGACAACATAGGGGCACACAAAAATCTGGGTTGAACTATACTTCTATAATATAAGCATGACATGAATACACCCATTTTCATTTTAGTATTAGCACCTCATGATTTTCATCAAAACATTAAACATTAATAAATGGTAGATTTCTATAAACTTAATCAAGCTAGTTAAATAATACGTGTATATATTGCCAAAATATTCACATTGTCATTTGTATTAGTCTGATCCACACATATTGTTTTGTAAAATCGAAATAGTAAAAGTAACCAAGTGCAATTTCTTTGAAACCAAAAATGACCATGTCAAGTTTTCCGAATAAGCATAATTTGCATAATACTAATGCGTGTTTGGGCCGAAGCCCACTCCAAGGTCCTCAACAACCCGTCGACTGTTGGTTCGGGCCACAGCCCGAGCATGACGTCCCACTTGCTCGCCTTTTCAAAAATTCTCGTCGATTAATATTTTTACTTACGTCGTCACCGTAAATTACATATAAACACTTAAATTGAGTAATGAATTTTATGTACAAGATTTGTAATCATGTAAAACAATTAAACCAAATATGACTAAAATAACGAAAATGTTTTTATGACGATTCTTCAAAAACTAATATTTCATTTTCTTTTAGACCCGACACTTTATACATAAAGCAAGTCAAACTATGCGGACTCATCTTGAGATAATCTATAAACCTCGGTTCAAATATTTTATAAACATATTATTTTATTTTCAAAGGTGACAATAAAAATGTTATATATACTTGTAGATATGTAAATATACATACATTTTACTTATATCAATAAAACATATACATATAATTACCTAAATAGTATTCCAATTTACTTAGGGCAAAATGCATGAAAAGGCATCCAACAGTTGAGGTATCCAACAGTTGGATTCCACAACTTACTATCAATTTCTAATTGAGGTATCAAACTTTATTTTTATCAATTTAAGGTACTTAAGTTTAAAGCATGATTAAATTTATGCAACCAACATGTTTCTCTCCAAATAGCAAGTTACTTAAGCTACGTCATGCTAATTTTTTATTTCGAAAGCTTAATATACAACGTTTTAAACCTTTTAACAATTAAAACCTTTGCTAAATTCCCAAAATACGAATCAACAAAACCCTCATATCTTCTATTGCAATGGAGGAGACAAAAACACATAAATTGATCTATTACCGTACAATTTCTTCAACAAATGAGCTTATAATTGAGGCCTTTCATGGTATTTTCGCCTTTTTGGTGTTAAACTAAATGGTGTTGCAAACTTTGTGCAACCAATATTTTATTTTAATGTTAAAAGATTAACACTTCACGTTTCATGTTATCTTCTGATTTAATATTGTTGTGAGTCACTTTAGTATTTGGGTACTGTAACTAGAAAAATATTCTGACTAAATTGCTCAAAATGTGTATTGTAAAGGATCGACAATTAATCTTGCACGTGGGAGTTTAATGTACAAATATAAATTTGACGTGCTAAGTAAAAAATGACCATTTTTCTTTAAAGAAACCCGCTAGTTGTATAATTTTGAACATCCTTTATAGTTTAGTACCTTAAATTGATTAAAATAAAGTTTGATACCTCAATTAAATATTAAAACTAAGTTGGGTATCTTTTTATGCATTTTGCCCATTTACTTATAACATTATTTAATCCAAACTTCCTTTTCTATAAAGTTTTCGTTAAAACACTATATGTAACTTATTCCTAGCCGAAATATATATTTTTCAACATAGTTTTCGAAACAAATTCTATCAGTCAAAATATACACATTATTTGAAAATGACAATTTTAAAATTTAGCGTCGACACAACAACAACAACAACAACAACAACAATACTTGTGAAGATAAATAAAGTTAGATAAACTTTACCTGGGGTAAAAAACTGAGACTTGACATACTAATCTAGGTCGCGTGTCGGTGCCATCCAATAATTCCATTTGACTGCTTCTTTAGACTGCTTTTTGCCAAGGTGAGTATTCATAGCCCCATTTTTATCGTTTTACTTATTTGGGGTGAAATGCATGAACTTAAATCTTAAACTATATTTTTGATCTAAATTATGAATTTATTTGGACTATTTGATATATCCTGAACCCTTTGACTTATTGTGACCTTATGACTTGTTCCTGACCCCTTAGTATGCCTAGAACGATAATGTGCCTTACGTGCTAAGTCTTAAAGTCTCCCATGTTCGGAGCAGTCTTATATTGATAATAGGGTTTATGTCGTAGAATAGCAATGTACTTTTCAAAGTGTCCCGTTTTAGTACGTGTACTTTTTTTAAGTTGTAGAATAGCAATTTACTTTCATAAGTGTTCCAATCTAGTACGTGTACTTTTTTTAACTTCGTAAAAGTTGTGGAATAGCAATGTACTTTTCATAAGTGTTCCATTTTAGTGCGTCGATCGGCGTACTAAAATGGAACACTTATGAAAGTTCATTGCTATTCTACGACTTTTACGGTTAAAAAAGTACACGAACACACTCATGAAAGTACATTGATATTGTACAACTTAAAAAAAATACACGTACTAAAACAGGACACTTTGAAAAGTACATTGCTATTCTACGACATATAATAGATGTTGTATTGTTCGTACGTGCTAAAGTCTCTTTGAGCAACACAAAGTCTCCCTCTGAGCAACACTGAGTCTCCCTTTGAGCAACGCTAAGTCTCCTTTGTCGGCAGGAGCAACGCAAAGTCTCCCTTGCTCGGAGCAGTCGTGATCTATTATGTATATTAGGCTCTTTATTATGACCATATGTGCGTTGACTACCAGACTTACCACCTGAAATATCGAAATGTATGTCAACTTATGTGTTACAAGTCTTGTATGGGCGGGACTTGTAACATGGTGAGTTGACAGGACATTTGCAAGGCAGACATACTCAAAAATGTTTTCGTACCATTTAAAGACTTTCTTAAAATTGGATTTTAAATTATGTAAAAGGACTTTATTAAAATGGCTTCTTGTAATACATAAAACCTGTGTACTCACCAACTATTTTTATAGTTGACCCGTTTTCTCATGCATTTCAGGTGATCGTCAATAAGCATGATTTATGAAGTCTTTTGCATAAAGGAGTCTTCACGTGTCGTCTTTGGTCATTTAGAATAAGAGGATGTCTTTTGGAAACCAAGTTTTAAGATTTTATTGTCAAAGTCGGCTTGAACAATATTGTAACATTTTACTATTTCCTTAAATTTAAATATGGTATTGTACTATATCTCTTTTGCGATGTATATTAATTATGTTGCACCTCGCGTTTCCGCCTCCAGCGGGGTGTGACATAAAGACAAGGGATTGCAAGTTATTGGTATGTTTTGCAAGAAATTGCACAAACTTACCTATAATGGGCTTGTGACCCACGTGGGATTGATTGATGTGGTAAAAGGATGTACTAGTTTGGAGTCTTTAAATGTTAGACTCGGAGATATTTCAAATGAAGCTCTCGAGTGTCTATGAACGCATTTGAAGAATCTCCGTAAATTCTGTATGAAGTTGGTTAAGAAAAATGGAACGCATTTAAAAAGTTGATGTGACGCTTATGTATAAGTGAAAATGTTAAAAAAAAATTAAGTGACCATGGTCACTAGTATAAACTCTAAATTGCCTCAATCTTTTTTTATGAGGAAATTACATAAATGGTCCTTGATTTGGCAAAAATTGCATCTACCATCCCTGATAGTTTAAAATTGCATTCTTGGTCCTTATCTTTGCAAAGAATAACACCGATAGTCCTTCACCGTAACCCCGATAGTCCTTGTGGTTTGGCAAAAATTGCATCTACCGTACCTCATAGTTTAAGGTGAAGGACTATCTATGTTATTCTTTGCAATGATAGGGATAAAAAATGTAACTTTAAACTATCAAGGATGATAGACGCAATTTTTGCCAAACCACAAAGACTATTTATGTAAATTACTAAAAATATTTATTTATTTATTTATTTTTGCATGGGTAACCTTCAACCTTGAAAAGAATAACACCTAAGAGTCGCTAACTTAACAGTACTATAGAAAAATAACACATAACTATTTCTAACTCAAAAGAAAACAATTTTTTTTTTTTTTCAAAGTTAAAGAATATCTCTGCAAAAACAAAAAATAAAAAAGTAGTTTCAACAACTTTCAAGGACTGCACATGCCTATTATCATGTCAAAACTATTTTGTTTTCCTACTTTCCTTATTGCTCTCCATGCTATTCAAAAAAAAAAAAAAAAAAAAAAAAAAAAAACTTTCCTTATTGCTCTATATATATGTTCCCTAGCCGACATTCAAGCCTATATATATCCATAGCAATTACGTCAAATCAAATATACCTCATAACCTCAACAAAAGCGAAAAATATAGTACGTTTTGTTTCTATCGAACCAAAAAAAAGATGGAGTTCGTTCGTAGCGATAACGGAAAAGGTGATCAAGTTACGATTACGATTCGAGATGAAGAACAACAAGCACCAACCGCCCGTCCACAGTAAGTTCCTTCGTGTCGTGTTTTTGTTTTTGTTTGTTGATTATCCAATGTAGACTACGAGTAATAAGCTGTTTGCATTGTGTTTGTTTCAGGTTAATGTCGTACTTCTGGCTTTTGTATCTCATGAGTGCAATGTTCTCGATTCTATTAGGTCTTACTCCAGCTATAATAGTATACGGGAAAAAATCCCCTCTTAAAGATGATCTTGGTTGGTTTCTTTTGATCATGACCATTGTCGCGGTATCCTTGACTATAATAGCATCTGCGATATTGGTTTTTGCAAGCTGCTACATGAGGACTAGCCATCATACCGTCTTCAAAACAATTGGTAGCTCATCGGGAATTCTTGCACATTTCTCGCTTGGATGTTTCTTAATCTTTCCACACATCAAGCTTAACTGGATTGCATATTGGGTCATAGGTGTGATTATTTTTGAGATTGTAGTTGGATACTGGTTTCTTTGGAAGAACGTTGTCTCTCATCAACAAAACACAGAACTTAACGACGACGACGACGATGTATCTTTCCCTTGGATACTTTACCTAACTCTTCTCATACCTCTTCAGTTTGCGGCGTGGCCATTTTTACCCATTCTCTTCAAGAATTTATTTGTTCCAATCTTAGCTTTCGAAGTTTTAATCTTTTTTATCGTTTGTCATCTATTATCAAAGCGAAAGAATGTATGCAACTTGGAAGAACCATCTCAAGAAAACAACGCGACAAAACCATATATCGATCAGTCATTCTCGAGTACGTACTTGCAAAATTCAGGATTATTAGTACTAATGAATATTTTTAATTGTATTGAACTGATTAGTTGTTGAATATCACATTGTAACTAATTTCATGTAATGTCTTTCTTTTGATATACAATACTAGTTTGTGTTTCCTAAGATTGGTTTTTGATGATATTTGGTTATAGATACATAAATTGATCATGTGTGGTTGCTTTAATCAAGATGAAATATATATTGTGTGTTACAGGATTTTTTCTTACCCGTGCTTCGCTCCGAGGCATCGTGCTTTATCGGCTTGTACTATGAGTGTCCCAATTAATAATTGGGTGTGCAAATCACTTTCCTTAAGTAAATGAGTCAAACTTGTGACATCTAAACATTGGTTAACAACTACATTTGCTCGAATCAAGTTAATATCCAACCTTCTGAAGGTATAGCTTGTTATAGGGGTGAGCAAAACCGACCGACTCTCGAAAACCGTTGCGATCCCGACTAGTCCCGAACGTCCTGAAACCGAATCAAGCTCAATCGGCTTGGGACTCGGTTTTGGTTTTCAAGCTAATCGGTTTCGGGATGGGTCGGTTCGGGACGAAAACCCAAAAAACAAAAAACAAAACCGAGAAAACCGACCCGTCCCGACTGTCCCGAAACCGAACCAAGCTCATTCGGGTCGGGACTCGGTTTGAGTTTTCCGGCTAGTCGGTTTCGAGACTAATTGGTTTCGGTCGGGACGGGTCGGTTCCGGCCCGATGCTCACCCCTAGCTTGTTAGTATATGAAATATGGTCGAGGTTTGAATTCAATATGTGTATTATTGGATGTATAAAAATTTATTTAAAGGTTTTTTAAATAATCTTACTACATAATAATGCAAATTGGGTTTTCAATAATGGAAACTCTTATTTGCTCACAAAATAATGGCAACTCTTAAAATTCAGTATTTCTAACAATAGAAACTATTGAATAATTGAGCATTAAATATATTATAAAACACATTAAATACAATAATTAACAGGTTAATAAATACAATTAATACAGTTATTAAAATACCTTTTACATAAGAAATACAAATTATCAAACATTTTGTACAATCAACTTAAACACAATTCTTGCATTAAATGTCACTAATACAAATAATAAAGCATATAATACAAATATTCAAGTTCGAACGGGCAACAGGCCAAACGGGCTAGAGCCCAAACGGACACGGGCGACTTTTGACTTTTAATGTCGTTAAACATTTATTTTAGGGTACTCGCAACTGCAACGCGCGGGTACCCTACTAGTATATGGTTTAAAGTAAACCAACTCGTCGGACTGCTACGAAAACACCATCGGATTTCAAAGTAGCACGATCTAATTCAAAATTTTCCTCTAATTGAGCGTGTCTAGCATATTTTTTGAAAGACTTAATTGGATTGAGCCTTGGTATCGAAACTTACTAAGTGATAACTTTCAAATTCAGCGAAACCCTGGAATTAAGAAAAATGGGCAATCCTGAGCCAAATCACGTTTTCCGAAAACAAACAAAGGTTTAGAAAGCGAAAAGAAAAAAAAGATAGGTGCAGAGACTCGATGGAAGTTGTTCTAACGAATGGAGTTGATTGTTGTGATTAGATAAACTAAAATATTATTTTATGTTATTAAGGATAGTCTTTAAAAAACTTAAATCGGCTGAAAAACTATTGTCTCATTACCTTCTTTAGGTGTAGAGAGGCTTTTCCGTAATGAGCAATCCTTAGATAATCCGCGCATGTTTCAAAGATTTTTAGTTAAAATTAGGATTAAAGACATGACCTTGTTCTTTAAAGAGCTCATCGACTAGTTAATTTATGATAGTTTACAGCGGGTGAGTGATATCATTGAGACAATACCTCAATAGCCAAAAAGTTACAAATACCAAGCATGTTCTTTTTAGTCGCTTTACTAACATCACCAGAAATTATCAAACACTTAAGGGGGTGTTTGTTTCGGCTTATTTGGTTTTGGGCTTATGTTTCATAAACTACCTTTTTGTGGCTTATTTTGAAACTTTTAGATTTATATAACCTTTATGTGACATAATAAACTTACATAAACTGAAAAGTTTTAAAATAAGCTACAAAAAATGAGCTTGTGAAACATAAGCACAAAACCAGATAAGCTATAAGTCGGCTATATAAGCCGAAAGCCCGAAACAAACACCCCTTAAACCAACTAAAATAGTTTATTAGGTTTCGAAACACTGTTTGGGCATTGTGTTCTCAAACAACATAAGCTTATAAACTGTCATAACAATTAGCTATAAACCAAACACCCCAGAATAACAAAGACGAAGATGATAGTATAATATTAGCTGTCATCTTTCACACACACTAATCACACCATCAAAAACACACACACAAAATCAACTCTCATAAGAATTGCATTGAAAGAAAGCTTGTTTTTGGGTTGCACACAACGTGTTTGATAAAATGTCACAATGTATTTTTTATGGAATTGTCCTTAGTTTATGCTATTGATTGTTATAAGCTGTTTAGTTACCCTTTTTTTCATTGCTTTTGTGTTTAGTGTTAAGGGTTAGTTGAATTTTGAACCTTAATGGCACCCGCCAAACGTACGACCGAAAAAACCAACGCGTGGGAGCAAGTTCTAGACTTAGTTGTACCTTATATCCACAACGTTGAGGACCAAACCTCTGTTTCGTTCGTTTCCCGTAAGTTTTATGAGATTGATAGCATTACACGTAAGCGCGTGACTGTCCACGCTTACTACTACCCAAACCCTGCCTCTTTAAGTAAAAGGTTTCCATTCCTCGAGGTGTTAAAACTTAAAGGTCCCCCGTTTTATTTCAATGACAGAGGTGGTTATGCTGTCCGAATCACCCCATGGATTGAACAGTTAGGTATCGAGTTTAGGTGTTTGAAAGAACTTTGTATCCGTGGTCTGGTTGTTCATGATGAAGATCTCAAGACATTGGCGCGCACACGTGGGATGGATTTACGGAGTTTGAAGATTAGTAGGTGTAAAGGGTTTTCGACGAAAGGGTTATGGTATGTCTCTAAGTATTGTAACGAATTGAGAACTCTGTGTTTGGAATATTGTGATTATCGTGGAGCTGATGTGAATGATGACGTTTGGATACATGAGTTGGCATTGAATAACACGGTTTTGGAAAGGTTTCATGTTACGGATACGGATTTTATTAATGACAATGTAGAAGGGCTTAAACTTCTTGTAGAAAACTGTTGTAAGTCGTTAATATCGTTGAAGGTTGGAGCGTGCCATCTAAGTAATCTAGGAGATGCCTTTAGATATGCTGTTAGGTTGGAACATTTTTCTGGAAGTAATTGGGATCAGGAGAGTGAGCTTGTTGGTTTACGGTTTCCCCCAAGTACTCGTTCATTAAATATAGAGGATTTGCCACTAACCGGATATTCAATTGTACGACCTTTTCTGAATCATTTAAGGAAATTGAAACTTGTTCGTTTCTCATTGGAATATGTGTGCCAGTGTTATTTGTTTAAGAGTTGTCCCAATTTGGAAGTTCTATATACCGAGGATGTATGTGGAGACGAGGGATTGCAAGTTATTGGTCAGTTTTGCAAGAAATTGCGCAAACTTACCCATAATGGGCTTGTGACCCACGTGGGATTGATTGATGTGGCAAAAGGATGTACTAGTTTGGAGTCTTTAAATGTTAGACTCGGTGATATTTCAGATGAAGCTCTCGAGTGTCTAGGAATGCATTTGAAGAATCTCCGTAAATTCCGTATGAAGTTGGTTAAGCAAGATGGGACAACAGATTTCCCGCTAGACGATGGGATTCTGGATATGCTACTGGGTTGCAGACTACTCGAAAAACTAGATATCACTCTGTCTCGTCGGTATGGAGGATTGACAGATGTGGGTTTGGGATATATCGGGAAGTATGGTGATAATTTACGGTCTTTGGCTCTTAAGTGCGCAGGAAATTCTAATGCAGGACTTGTGAACTTATCAAAAGGGTGCCCAAAATTAAGAAAGCTAAAACTGAGAGGTTGTCCCTTTAGCGAGCAAGTTGCTACCGGTTCTGTGTTTAATATACCTTCTCTAAGGTATGTTTGGTTTGACAGTTGTGATCGTGTCAGTAGTGATATTGAGCGCAGTGATTGTGAGAGTGAGATCAGTGATTATGAGTGTGAGAGCAGTGAGTATGAGAGCAGTGATGGTGAGAGCTGTGATCTTGATAACAGCGATGGTGAGAGCCATGATAATAAGAGCAGTGATCTTGAGAGTAGTGATTGTGGTCCTTGTCATTTGGCACTCACTCGTCCCGAGTTTGAACTCTGGTATGTATGTTCTTCGTCATTTACTTAATAATTATTGTTCTTTTCCTATTAATAAGGGTGCCTTACTCAGGGAGTTTTTGTAGTCTTGGAATATCGTGATTGTGAAATTTTATCAATTGCATGCTTTCTATCATCTGTTTAGCACGAGTTTTCTGTTAGACCAAATAAGGGGTTTCTGTATAAATGATGCACTATCCCATTTTTAAATACTCCTAGCAACTTGGGACCAAATCTTGCCGCCAAGAGGTGATAAATGGCCTATGCATAAAGACAGTGAATTAAAAAGTGGATAAAGTTTATGTAATTGATTCCAAATATTAACTAAGATGGCCTTATATTTTTAAAACTGCCCTTCAATTAATGATAGAAGCCTGAACTCGAGTAACTGTCTATTGAGGTCTAGGTACGATTTTTTTCAAAGGATCATGTGTGCTGACATGGAACAATTACAGGAATGTGCACTATTGAGCATAGTTGTAGCACAATACTGGCGGATGGTGATTGCATAATAATCCACACTGAGTGCAGTGAATTTACAACATCTATGGAAACCGAAAGCTAATGAAATTAGTTAGAAGACATGGGAAATATAGTCGGAAATCACTAGTAAACGTAGATGACATATATGAGCTGTGCGACTTGCGTAGTTACAAAGTATTACAGCCCCTTAAGGTGTAGCGGGTTAAACTCATTTATTTGTTTTGCTATTCTGTTCACCAATGATCAATGATGAGAATGTCAGAATACTTGTTTTGGGGATGTTTGTAAACTATCATGCTCCATTGGTAAACAATGTGAATATTGAGCCCCTTACTAGTTCTCGGTTATGTGTCAACCAGTAATCAGTAACCTTTCAAGATCGTTTAGTTTTCTAGAGGAATTTAAACCTGAAGATAGCTTTCAGCTTCGGGTTTTAGAGGTGACAGATTGGATGATTTTGTAGCAAGTCAGTTTCAGTAAGAGTTAAATTAGTCAAGTCAACCTGACCGGTTACACTTTGTCCAATTTGTTTATTTAATTTAGAAGCATTTAGTGCGTAAAATATTTAGTAAATATGAGTATATTATTTTCATTATGTTATTGTTCTTGTAATAAAATACGTAGTAACTCAAGTGGTTTAGGCACTACAATGCATTTTGGGCTACTTCTGTCTGTTTGACATGTTTCCTTTTCAACTACTTATATACCTGTTATAAATAAATCGCAACCCAAATCAACCTGATTATCAAGGGTTTGTACCATATTATAAAGGGTTTATACTGTGGACCCCACCCCACAATTAAGATGGAAATCCAATCATAAACGGACACGTGTACAACTATCCAAGATCAAAAGTTGAATTCTCCTTTACCATCTGTTCGCCTCCGTTTTTAACCTCTCCCACCATACACCATGTTGAAGCACCGTCCCAAATCTGCAACTCAACCACCTTTAAAGTACCTTCGCAACCATGGTCGAATTCTACTTTCGAGTACATGTTCACATTCCCTCACCTGCTGTGTTTACTCTGCCGTTGAACTGTCATTAACTTTGCCTTGAATGAATCAAGTGCTGGTTATCAGTCTTCTGAATAATGTGTTTCTGGTGTTCGATTTTGTGATGCTATGACTTTCTATTTGGTGAAATATGGTTTTCTATATTTTTGAAGAAATTCAGTGTGAGCTCTAATTGAGTTGAGTTCGGTTGTTGTTTTAGGTGAATTTTGTGGGTTTTACAAGTGTTGATGGTGATAGGATGATAATGGTGGTAGGGTAGAGATGTTGGTTGATAGAATAAAGAGTTGTTAAGGGAGGTGGTTGGTGCCCAAGGGTGGTGATAGGTGGTTAAAAGTGGCGGTCGAAGCTGTGATATGTTGTTTCTCTATCTGACTGACCTATGAATTTATGGATCTTGTTGTTTTCTATAGTAATCGACTCTCCTTATAGATGATATATGATTGCCTTTAGACGTTGAAGGATAAAAGATAGGATGTCAGACACCACGAAGGAAGAAAGTAAAGCACTTGCTAGCACCAAATTAAAATGACTTCTTTCTATCTTTAAACGAGTTTTAAATAATGCAGGCAGTAGGCTCCGCTGTTTTTACACTTCATGAACATATCTTACAACTTAGTACATGGTTTCCAACAATTTTGCAAGCGAATTTGTATGTAAAATTTTCACCCGTGTGATGGTATCTTTTTTGTTGGTTTTTCACCCGTTTGACGTGTTTGCCTTTTCAGCCCACTTTCTTTTAGCTACCTGCATAAATTTTAACATTTTGTGATTAAGCAGTGATACTCTTGGAATAACATTGAAAATTGCTCGCAATTTTTTTTGTTTGCAATTGGCTACTATTTTAACTGTTGCACTCGGAAAGTTGTCAGAATTGCGACTTAGCAATGTTGTTTGTTGAAATTTGTTTGTCGCCGCCGGTGTGTGCGGGTAACCAACTAGTCTTTATATTGAGAGAGAAATTTTTTAGTTTTTAAATGTCAATGAAATATATGTTTCCACCTTTCTACTGTCACCCTCTGAATTCGTTAATCTTTATTGACTCATATAGGAAGGAGCAAGTCGAAAAGGAAGTCTCAACGAGCGACTAAATATAGGAAGATTGGTAGAAGTTGATGGAATTGCATGAAGAGGAAACGGCTAAAAGAAGAGTAAGCGCAAGAAAGAAGAGATTGAGACGACAGAAAATGTTTAAACACAAAATTCGCATCTGTAATGACTTGTTTGTCAAGACTGATATTAGCTTATTTCGTTATAGGTTGTAGTAAGACTTGTTTGCGACTTGTAAAAATTTAACCCATTTAGCATTGTATGTCATGCACCTCTTGTTTCTTTGGTGGTTATCGAGATGAACTTGCAGATGTATTTGAATTAGTGTCGTGCTTGTTGAGTGGGTATGCACTACAGTTATTACGCGCATAATCACTTCATGTGTGCATTCTGTCACTCATTTGATTTACTTTCCAACATGTTAATGCATGATGGGATAAAAAATGAGTTTATATGGTACACAGAGAGACACACAAGTGTTTATGTGTCGATCTAACCCAATTGACGTGTGCTGAAAAAACCTACCCATTTTGACCCAGCAAGACAGATGGAGACATAAGAAAATGTAGTCTGGTTGCAGAAGGAGAGTTGGACTTTGTTTAGTCTACTTATTTTTCTGCTATACTTGTTGCTGCATTGAAGATAATTTGACTAAACAGTCGGGAATCGGTTTCTATATATAGACGTTATACCGGTTTGAACCCAAACCGGTTCTTGACCGTTGACCAAAAACCGGTTCAGTTTTCAAACCCGAACCGGTTTGTGAAAAAAAACCGAAAATGGAAAGATGACATAGAGGTTATTGAGGATAAAGAGGAGGATCATGTGTTTTTCCTACATAGTCCTCTTGCCGAAATCTCTTGCGCATTGCGCAAGAGGATTTCTACTTTCATCAACAACTAGAAGAGATCATGCTTCAAGAAATATGACGTCCATCATGTTATGATATTGTTTCATGGGTGTATTCATAAATTATTTCAATTTATAGAATATGGTTTTTAATTTTTTGTTTAGCATGCATGCTAATATATGATTAATCTAATATGTATCGTTTCATACATTAATGGAATTTTGTTTTGGGATAACTCAGAAGTAGGGGTGTTCATCAGTTCGGTTATCGGTTTGTTCGGTTAATTTTTTTGTGGGTATAACCGAAAACCGAACCGAACCGAATTCAAATTTGACTAAACCGAATCAAAAACCGAACTCTCAATAACCGAAAACCGATCGAATAACCCGAATTACCCAAATTTAATAATTTATTCATTTATTTATATATATTTTTTGAAAAAAAATAATTTCAAGCTTCAAAAATATTATATATATATATATTATAAAAGAGTTTTAATATATTTTTTTATATAAATATAAAAAATATATATATATTTATTTAAATTTGGTTTTCGGTTTGGATTGCTAAAACCATAACCGAACGGAAAACCGAACTTTTATTTCGGTTCGGTTCGGTTCGGTTTCGGTTTTCGGTTTATTCGGATATTACCCGACCCATGAACACCTCTGCTCATAATGAGAGTTGGACTTTTCTTAGTCTAATTTGACTAAAGTATTAATTCTTTAACTAAACCGTGTACGTGCAAAGCAAGGTATAGTATAAACTTGGGCCTCAAGTTATACAAAGTATATAATAAAATTATTCTCGTCTCTCTTATTATTATCCTATCAAAACAAAAACACACAAAGCTAAACAAGATGAACGACTGATCTTGTTTTAAGATAAACACATAACGCTAACAATGTCGAAGCAAGAGAGCATTGTTATACATACGTACCAAGAGCAAAAAGCAAAGAGATCGATCGACGACTCGTTGTTTGAAGTAATAAGAAGGTTAGTTCATTCTTACGCGTTTTTAATAAAACTCATGATGAGATCGATGTATGTTCTTTTACTATGTTTAGTGAATGCATGCGTATATAAGCTAAGTTCTAAGATATGCTTTTCTTTGTTTTTCGACAAGAAGACATGTATATAATGTTTCTCCCTAAGATTATGTTATGTATTTGCATGATTTTATTGTTAGAACTCATAGAACTACATAGTATTGTAACTCGACATTATATAGATTTTTACATGTATAAATCCAAATATAAAGTACAATAATTTCATATATTGCAGGATTAGTGCTGTAGTTCTAGAGGATCAAGAAAGGAATTCACTCAAAATTTAAAGATCTTAAAAACAATGACAATGGGCAAAGGTTTAATGGAGCAAGATTTGAGTAAGTTGGATGTAGCGAAGCTACATCCACTTTCTCCCGAGGTTATATCTCGGCAACCTACAATAAATATAGGCAAGTTATTCTAGATTTCTTTTAATTAAGTTGAATCTCTTTAGTCAACGTACCGTGCTTTTGTACTAATAGTTTTGTTGTTCGTCGTAACAGGTACTATTGGACATGTTGCACATGGCAAGTCTACGGTTGTAAAAGCAATCTCTGGTGTGCAGACGGTTCGTTTTAAGAATGAGTTGGAGCGTAATATTACTATAAAACTTGGGTATGCAAACGCCAAGATTTACAAGTGTGAAGATAAAAGATGCCCCCGGCCCTTGTGTTACAAGTAAAGCTTATACCATATCATATATTGGTGTTCTTATAGTATTGTGTATCTCCTTACGTGTTTATAAATGCATACTCGATTTTTTTTTCAGGGCTTATGGAAGTGAGAAAGAAGATAATCCTTTTTGTGATGAGCCTGGGCATGAGAAGACTAAGATGAGGTTAATACGACACGTATCATTTGTTGACTGCCCGGTAAGTAACGAGCTTCTAAACTTAGTCTTGTACATTGTGACCTTTGAGGGGTCGACACGCTTACCTTACTGACATGTGTTATATTCGTTATATCTTACAGGGACATGATGTTTTAATGGCGACTATGCTTACTGGAGCTGCAATTATGGACGGTGCATTACTACTCATATCTGCAAATGAAACTTGCCCGCAACCTCAAACACTTGAGCATTTGGCAGCTATTGAACTGATGCGGCTTAAGCATATTATCATTGTGCAAAACAAAATAGATTTAGTTCAAGAAAATGCAGCTATTAGGCAACATGCAGACGTCCAGGAACTCATTGAGGGAACAGTTGCTGAAGGTGCACCAGTTGTCCCGGTGTCTGCTCAGCTAAAGTTAAACATAGACGTTCTGATTGAATACATCGTTAAAAAGATTCCAGTTCCTGTGAGGAACTTCACATCACCTCCTCAGATGATATTGATAAGGTCGTTTGATGTCAATAAGCCAGGGTGTGAGGCGGCTGATTTAAAAGGTGGTGTTGCTGGCGGAAGTATCCTCAAGGTATTTTTTCTTCAACTACACGTGGAATAGTTTGGTTAGATAACGGGTCTAAAACAGTTTGGATCAAAATGGGTAATTCTTTGGGACGGTTTAAAGCCGGTTAAGATCACTGCAGACACATTTGTTCAATATATGTTTTAGTGTCATAACGATGTAAATTTTTTGCTGAAATGACTTTTTAAACTAATTATTGATTTACCCGTCTGACCCGTAACAGATAAAACATATCCTGAATCGACCCGTTTATAATTTTTTGTTGCGTGTAGGGTGTTTTGAGGTTATACCAAACAGTAGAGATTCGTCCTGGGATTGTCTTTAAAGAGAAGAATGAAGACATCAAGTGCAGACCAATATACACGAGAATAGTTTCTTTGTGTGCTGAAAAGAATGAACTACAGTTTGCCGTCCCTGGTGGACTGATTGGAGTAGGAACAACCATGGACCCTACACTGACCAAATCTGATAGCTTGGTGGGCCAAGTGCTCGGGGAAGTTGGATCGCTTCCTGATGTTTATGTTGAACTTAAGGTAAGTTACTTTAGTGTTCGCCTGCTTATTGCGTTTTTCAAATCATATGCTTTGAATTTTAACTGTATGAGTATCGTTTACATCAGGTGAACTTCTTCCTTTTGGGGCGTCTGTTGGGTGTTAATACCACGGGAGGAGATCATCAGGGAAGGGTGTCACAGCTGACAAAAGAAGAAATGCTAATGTTGAACATAGGATCAATGGCTGTAGGGGCTCGAGTTTTGGCTGTCAGTAGAAGAACGAAAACAGCAACATTACAACTGGTGAAGCCCGTGTGTACCAGCATAGGTGAGAGGATTGCATTGAGCAGGAGAGTTGATAAACACTGGAGGCTAATCGGTTGGGCTGAAATTCAAGGTGGTCAAACAATTGAAATCCCACCTTCTTCAATATAGGACCGATGAAGTAACACTAAAACTGTTCTCGTTTTTTCCATTATGAAACTGATTCTTGTGGCAGATATACATTGTTTTGAATATTATTTGGTTGAGATAAGAAGTGATCTTTGTTTATTTGGTTTTCTCGACTTCCTACATACATCAAGTAAAATTAATAGTAGTACGATTAAGCACGTGTAAAACATGTTCTTAACTAGATTACTAGGTTAATCTTCAAATGTTTCTTGAGGTCATTCAGTTCACAAAACTTGTGATCATATTGACGGAAAACAACTAAAATGCCTAACGTAAGAAAAGGCTTTGACCAATGTACCGATTAAGGCCATAATACACAAATGAATCCAGTGTTGGGGGTCTAGAAAATCACCCCCAAGAATGTATAGCGTTTAAACATGCACTTATGTTAAGCAAAATTTAGAAAATAGAGCTACTTCAGCTATCTTGATGTTGCATCACTGATTAAGAGGTTCTTTTATGTGACAATACAATGGAAGCTAAGTCATCTCGATACTCAGAGAACCTGTGGTCGGCACCTGTACTCAGAGAACCAAACAGGTTTTGAAAAAATCAATATATTAAATAGGATTGTGATCCTCTAATGTTGAGTACAACGTGACTAGTCATGTTGTCTCACATAAACGTTAGATCATCTTATGGGAACCACTTTCTTTTATGTGAGACAACATGACGTCTAGTCATGTTGTACTTAACATTAGAGGATCTCTATCCTATTAAATATCATACACAATCTCGCCACACAACTAAGGCCGATAGTAATAAGACCACAAAGACCAAACCAACACTGTCACATCAGCGCCGCCTTAGCTTTCTTTATCCTAGACTAATCCAAGACTAAACACTCGTAGTAAGATTACTACACTCACAACAAAAAACATGCCCACAAAATTAAATATATACAAAATACACACACACAAAAACCAAACCATTTCATTCGGTCCACAACCGGACCAAAAACGTACATCATTATCGAGTGAGCGTGGTGTGCCCGACCTCATGCAAGATTACATAGATTTTGCAAAATAAATACTATTCACATAATTTCTACATCTATCTTATCTTTAGCTCTCACAAAAATTTTCCACAAATGGATTCATCACCAGATGAAATCCTTTTCGAAATCCCGGACCTCCTTAGAGTCTACAAAGACGGTCGGGTCGTTAAACTCGGTGGCAACGATGTTGTCCCAGCCGGTATTGATCCAAACACGGGTGTGCAATCTAAAGACGTCGTTATCTCACCCGAAACAAATGCTTTTGTTAGGATTTACATTCCTAAGAGTGCAGCAAATTCGAACGTAAAAAAACTCTCACTTTTGGTTTACTTCCATGGTGGCGCTTTTATTATCGAAACAGCCGCCTCACCCACGTACCATAACTTCCTTAACCTCGTATCATCCGAATCCAACGTTGTTGTAGTGTCCGTGGACTATAGGACGGCGCCCGAGCATCCTGTCCCTGCATGTTTTGATGATGCATGGGAAGCAGTCAAGTGGGTCGCACAACATGTTAATGGAAATGGGCCCGACACGTGGCTAAACGAGTATTCGGATTTTAGCCACGTGTTCTTCGCTGGAGATAGCGCGGGTGGTAATATAGCTCACCATATGGCAATAAGGGTTGGTTCAGAAAATTTGGGTCGGGTTTCGGGTGAAAGTTTGAATCTTGAGGGTATCATATTGCTCCACCCGTATTTTTGGGGGGAGGATAGGATGGGGTCGGAGTTGGATTCTCCGTGGACCAAAATAATTAATGAGCTATGGCTAATAGCTCATCCGGGGACCAGCGGGTCAGATGACCCGCTGATTAACCCGGATAAAGATCCGAAGGTGTCGGATCTTGGTTGCTCTAGGGTACTTGTTTGTGTTGCCGGGAAGGATATAGTGAAGGATAGGGGAATTTACTATAAGGTTATTTTGGGTAAAAATGGATGGAAAGGTGACATAGAGGTTATTGAGGATAAAGAGGAGGATCATGTGTTTTTCCTAAATAGTCCTCTTGGCGAAACCTCTTGCGCATTGCGCAAGAGGATTTCTATTTTCATCAACAGCTAGAAGAGATCATGCTTCAAGGAATATGACATCCATCATGTTAAACTAAAATAATTTGATATTGTTTCAAGGTTGTATTCATAAATTATTTCAGTCTTGAGAATATGGTTCATTGTTTTGCATTTTCATACATTAATGGAATTTTAGTTTTGGGATAACTCATAAGGGTTAGAGGATATGTTAGCTAGCATACTCCATTAGGTAATTTTAGGGCTAGGCCCATTGTTAAGTTTAGAGTTTTGCATTTTCTATATGTTTGTACTTTGTATCATGTGTTTATGCAATGGATCAAGGAGAATAATAACATTTCTCAATAACATGACATGGTACATTAAAGTATATGTTTTATGGTGAGTTTAGAAACATTTTCAAAAAGTTTAATTGGATCGGCAACTATTTTTGTGAAGCGTAGTGAATTAACATGTTATTATTGGATTAATGAATTGCGCGACCTCTACCAGCCACCGGTACTGTGCCCTCTTAAACTACAAACAACTGTTATGGTCTCGCAAGTCTTAGGTGGTGTTTGTTTGTGACTTAATTGACTTAATATGAAAAAAAACTGAATTCATTTAAGTCATATTGAAACTGTTTGTTTGTGACTTAATATATAAAGATAGCTAAAAATATTAAGCAATAAAACTTAGGGTGTCTGCATTAAGTCATCTCTTAATTAAAAATGACTTAATAAAAAAATTTAACAAACAAGCCCTTAACTTTTTAAAGTCTATCTTGTTTGCACGTTTAAGGTTATAGGGAAGTTAGTTTGTGAGAACCATGGAATGTCTAAACTAAAGAAGTTGTTGACTTGTTTCCCTCAAACGAAACTCTCTATACTCTTTCTTATTTCTTTCAAAAGAAGCAGAACACGAAACAAAGGCAAGTCTCGAGAGGTATCTCTAGAAGGTCCATCTTGTTAGTATTATGTTTATTATAGTATGCTAGGTGTAAACGTGTTGGAATATTTGTATTTATATTGATTAGCTAAAATCAAGGGTAATTGCCTATTTACCCAATATAGTTAGCATGTTGTTGTAGGGAATTCATATTGATTAAACCATCAATACCACGAGTACGCAGCGGATGGATCTATATTTAATGTTATGAATTAAAACACATAATTAAAACACATAAAATACTAACCTCGAATCTATTGAAAAATAGATAAACACCGGATCTTGAATCTAACAAGGATCGAAACACTAATAACCAAAGTAGGTTATCTCTATCAAAGCATACATACACGTCACAAGAATATGCGTATGCTAGTACCACGTCACGAATGATAAAACGGAAAAACAAGTTAGACACTTGTTTTCTTGCGTCAAAATAATAAAACCAAACAACTTGGTTTAATGATCTTGCCGTTTGAAAAGTCAACAAAGGTAGGAAGAAGAGTAGAATACTTTATTCACTTAGCAGATAAATTATAGGGAGAATTGCATATATACCCACTAAAACTTAAAAACTTGCATATTTCCCCAAAATACAAGTTTTCAATGCATGATTTACAATGCAAGTTAAGCATGTTTTGGGTATATATGCAAATATGCAAGTTTTAGTGGGTATATATGCAATTGACCCTAAATTATATATTAGGTTATATATAATTGTCGATTTTGTTATGCACCGGAGGAGTGTATATATAGTCTCAAAACTTGTTCCCTAAGTTTGAGTTTAACACCTCCTCAAGTTCTAAAACTCGACACTCTCCTCCCTTACTAGAATATTCTAGCTTTGCGTTTAAGTCCATAAAATAATTAATATATACATTAGATATTAATTACTTAACTTAAACTACAAGCAAATAATTCTTTTTCCTCCCTGGCCCTTTAAACATTTCGTGACATAATATAATTAATATATAACGTTTAATATATTACTTATATTAATAAATACATATTCTTCAGTGTATACGTGTATGCCCCAATAGGCTCACGTATTTCCGGCCGTACAAATTATCGACTATGATTAAGAGCATAACCAACAGCTCCCACTTGCGATAAGTCATAACCAGATAATTCATACTAACAATGTTAAGCGTCTAGCAACACCACATTGCTCCCAGAAATACCTAAGTGTGGTTTCATAAAACAACTAGGTAAATGGTTTACAATTTTAAATTATCCTTTTGTTTCAGATACTTGTTGAACTATGGATATGGATCAAAGTCATTCCATATTGTCCAATTATTCTGTTTCTCGTTTTAGAAATTAATCAAGATTACCAAACGTAAAACAAGAATCATCTTGATTTACACTTTGGGCACGGCCATGCAAACATCTGATTAATTCAGCGAGGGCCCCAGTAGTATCATACTCCAGATGACAAGTGGAGGAACAAATTCTATTTTGACTACACGTGTCATTCATGCGCTTCAACCAACTTCTGAGAATAGCCTTTATAACCACCTAGTTCAGGATAGCGTTTGACTATAGTCAAGAAGAAAGATCCACACATGCAAGACCTGCTTGCATCTCAAGTCAGAGGACAAATAAAATAACCATTTGCGAGATATCACTTAATGACGCCGATCCATAAAGTGATGACTCGTAGGTTTGGGGAAATCCAATATCCATAGCATGTGGATAACATGTGAGTTTGGCGGACACATCCTTAGTATTCATAGAATATAACCAATCTCTCACATTTGCCTTAATTCAACGATACTCCCATATCATTGATCGACAATGGACAATTTAAAGTAATAAATTACTTAAGGACTAAACATGAAAATATAGGACACAATTAATATATGAATGAATAACTCAAGTACCATGTATATTAATCATCAAAATAATAAATTTTTTACATATCCCATTATCCAAATACTAAAATCAAAACAGATTTACATGAGACTACTAACTGAACAAAGTCCAATACCACTAGCATGCTCAACATGCTTGTTCAAAGGAAACGCCTTAGTAAATGGATCAGCTAAGTTGTCATCTGTGTGAACTTTGTTAAGTACTACTTCATTATCTGCGATAACCTCACGGAGATAGTGAACCTTCCTTTTGTAATGCTTGGCGCCTTTTTGAGCTCCAGGCTCGTTGGCAATGGTTAATGCTCCAGTGTTGTCACATAGCATTTCCATAGGTTCTTTATTGGTGGGGACTACTCCAAGCTCATCAATAAACTTCCTTATCCAAATAGCTTCCATTGCAGCTTCGAAGCGGCAAAGTGTATTCACCTCTGTAGAAGACATCGCAGTGATGCTTTGCTTGGCACTCTTCCGACTCACGCCTCCGTTTAGAACGAAAACGTATCCGGTTTGCGACTTGGTGTCATCCTTGTCTGCCACCCAAAGATCGATATAACAGGTAACTCTGAGCTCTCTGTTTGGGTCTCCACCGTAAACAAGAAACATATCTTTAGTATATCTGAGATACTTCAAGATGTTCTTCACAGCACCAATGACACTCACCGGGTCTACTTGAAATCGACTTGTTAAGTTCCGAGCGAACGCAACATCGTGTCTAGTGCACCTCACCGCATACATGATGGATCCTACAGTCGAGGCATAAGGAATCCTCTTCATGCGTTCCACCTCTGCAGGTGTTGAGGGTCCTTGAGATTTTCTCAACTCAAGTTTTACTTTCATTGGGGTAGCTCCACGCTTGGAATTCGCCATATTAAATCTTTTTAAGATTTTCTCAATGTATGCACTTTGACAAAGTCCAATCAACCGCTTAGATCTATCTCTGTAGATCTTGATTCCTAGAATATATGCAGCTTCACCTAAATCCTTCATAGAAAAACAATTTCCAAGATAGGCTTTAATAGCTTGTAACATTGGAATGTTGTTTCCCATGATCAGTATGTCATCAACATATAAGATTAGGAATGCTACATTACTCCCACTAGCCTTACGGTATACACATGGCTCATCAAGGTTTTGAGTGAAACCATACTTCTTGATCTCCTCATCAAACCTTTTATTCCATTGCCTAGATGCTTGCTTTAATCCATAAATGGATCGTTGTAGCTTGCATACACGGTTAGGATATCGTGGATTGACAAATCCTTCAGGTTGGTCCATGTAAACCTCTTCGGTTAAGTGACCATTTAAGAAGGCGCTTTGACATCCATTTGCCAAATCTCATAGTCATAGTACCTCGCTATGGCTAAAAGAATCCTAATAGCTTTTATGTTCTGCGACAAAGAGAAGGTTTCCTCATAATCTACACCGTAGGTTTGAGTATAACCTTTTGCCACAAGACGAGCTTTATAGGTGTGTACCTTTCCATCCATGCCGCTTTTCTTCTTGAAGAGCCACTTGCTACCAACGGTTTTAGCGTTTGGAGAGAGGTCAACTTCAATCCAGATTTCATTGTCTCTCATGGATTTCATTTCCTCGTTCATATCCTTAAGCCATTTTTTAGATTCACAATCTTCTAATGCAGCTTTATAGTTAGCGGCTCATTAAGATCCCCTAACTCATGCTCCTCGAATCGACGCACAAACACATTCGATCGGTGCACGTATTGTCCTTGAGGACCTACGAACAGAATGACTTCACTTTCGGTTCAACACTTTCATGTTCAACCATCTCAGGAAGTTGGCTAGTATTTTCAGAAGGATGAGTATCTTCTTGAATTTCATCAAGTTCTACGATCCTCCCACTTGCCTCTTGTGAGATGAGACGATTCTCAAAAACTCAAAAACCTAGCAACAAATACCTTGTTCTCAGGTGGATAGTAGAAGTAGTAACCCATTGTTTCCTTTGGGTATCCTACAAAAACACACTTAATAGATCTTGGTTCAAGTTTGTCAGGCGTGTCACGTTTCACGAATGCCTCACAACCCCAGACCTTTAAGTAAGACAAATTAGGGACTTTCCCATGCCATAGTTCATATGGTGTCTTTTCAACCTTCTTTGATGGAACCATATTGAGAATGCGTGCAGCAGACTCAAGAGCATAATCCCAAAAGGACATTGGTAGAGTTGTTTGACTCATCATAGATCTTACCATGTCAAGCAGGGTTCGATTCCTTCTCTCAGATACACCATTATGTTGTGGTGTATGTGGAGAAGAGAGTTGTGAGACAATCCCACACTTCTTAAGATGATCAATAAACGCTTGACTCATATATTCGCCTCCACGGTCGGGCCGTAAAGCTTTTATGGTCTTTCCAAGTTGATTCTCAACTTCACTTTGAAATACTTTGAAAGTTTCAAAAACTTCATGTTTATGTTTAAGCAGGTAAACATAACCATATCGACTAAAGTCGTCAGTGAAAGTTAAGAAATAGATGTATCCTTGTTTTGACATAATTCTAAAAGGGCCACATACATCAGTATGTATGAGTCCAAGCAGATCTGTAGCTTTCTCCGTTTTATGCGAAAAAGGCTTTTTCGCCATCTTCCCAGACACACAAGATTCACACTTATCAAAAGACTCAAGGTCAGTTGATTTAAGAAGCCCATCGTGTTGCAGCTTCTCAATGCGTTTCTTGTTTATGTGCCCAAGTCGGCAATGCCACAAGAATGTAGAGTCCAAGTTACGCTTGGATCTTTTACTATTAACAGAATACATAGAACAATCATTTGAAACAAAATCATGCATATCAATTTCAAAAATACCATTCCTAGAAACAACATTAAAATAAAACAAGTTATTCATTGAAACTGAAATACCAATATCCGTAAAACAATGAGTAAAACCCTTGTCTTTCAAAAGTGAAACTGAAACAATACCCTAGTAATACTAGGAGCATAATGACAATTGTCTAAACAAATTATTAAACCACTAGGAAGTGACAAATCAAAAGTTCCTATAGCTTCAACGGCTGCACGGTTTCCATTCCCCACGTCATGGCTTAAAGCTCGGGCTTCAGATTTCCTACTTCCCCGAGACCTGAGTAGTATTACAAATGTGAGTACCACAACCAGTGTCATATACCCAAGATTTATGAGGAAAAGTATAAAGTTCTATGACGAAGATACCTGATGTGCTAGCATTGCTACCCACATTGCACTTCTTCTGCATCAACTCGGCTAAATAGGTAGGACAATTCCTCCTCCAATGTCCAATCTGATGACAATGATGACACTCGGTGTCCTTAGCGGGATGCTCCTTTTTAGGTGGAGGGGGAATCTTGGCCTTGGGGGCATAAGCAAGCTTAGCCTTGCCATTGCCACGATTCTTGCCCTGAGCACCATTATGCGGCTTCTTGTTTTTATTGTTCTTTTGGATCCTTCCTGCTCTTATAGCAAGTACAGCAGAGCAGCATCTCTTTTAGGAAGCCCTTGTTCGTGCAGCTTAAGCATTGCATGTACTTCATTCACTG
Source organism: Chrysanthemum makinoi (assembly GCA_910596185.1). Classification (NCBI taxonomy): domain Eukaryota; kingdom Viridiplantae; phylum Streptophyta; class Magnoliopsida; order Asterales; family Asteraceae; genus Chrysanthemum; species Chrysanthemum makinoi. The sequence continues at coordinate 314,845,079 of OU343220.1, read as the reverse complement.
TCTTCCCCATGCATTGCATATTATAGTTCTGTCAATCCAAAGAAAGTCCTTGTTCAAAGAGGTAAGAATCATGCTCACTGCAAGGCCAGATGACATGGGGTGACCAAGGCGTTCCAGTCTATCTAGATAGCCCTTCATTTTCAGAACATAGGTGCTAACAGATTGACCCTCCTCATGCTTACATGCATGAAAGTCCTACACAGTCTCAAGGAGTTCTGTTCGCTTGTTGAGCAAACATGGTCTTCAATTCCTTAAGCATGTTATATGCATCAAAGTGCTCCAGATTCTTTTGAAGTTCTGGAGTCATGCTTATGAGCATAAGACAACCTATGTCCTTGGATGCTTTAACCCATTGGGCGTGGCGCAAGGACATCGCCAGGAACCTGCCGATCGGAGTTGGAGGAACAGAGTGGCGGTATGGGATGCTCCACATAGGTTAACTTATCCTCTACCGTGAGGACGATCCTCAAATTCGATACCGGTCGAGAAAGTTAGATCCAGTAAGTTTTTCCTTTTCAAGGAAAGACCTAAAGATCGAATTGTTGACGGTTTGATTTGCTGCCATCTACAATAAAACAAAGTTCAAGATTTTAGTATTTTCGATAATTAATTCTTTTACAAATTAACTACCCATGTTTTAACAAATAAAACAATTAATTTACTAAAAGACTAAGACCCCCTTGAACTCCCACTCATCACGGTAGTGCTTACTACTCTGGTAAGTCTTGTGGGTACAAGAGGTAGGCGGCGTGCGACAATTACATTACAAGTGCAATTCTTAGATTTATGAGACTTATGGCACTAGAGTACAAGCTGCTAGTGTCATGCATGTTTTGTCTCATCCTATGCCTCGGGATCAAGGATCTCACCCGCTTGACTCGATTAAGTCGTCCAATTAGAGAACATGTGCAAATAACTCTAGGTCTCACGCCAGAGAATAAACACCTTGGGTTGCAATTCACTCACGTCCCACGAAAAGCAAAAGGCAAGTGCAAGTGTTCTTAAACTTGGATGGCATAGACTTAAATTTCAAATAGGGTATCACATAATTTTTTGACAAAACCATGTATCAAAAATTGTGTACAAAGAAGCATGCAAACATCTTTGTAGCACAAGTTTGCAAAAAACAATTTTTCAACTTATTTAGGTGTACTAATATCACGGGAAAAGAATGGTCAAGAACCCTATATTGTACTCTACATGAGTCAAAAGACCCAAGTTCTTCCAATAATTCCCACAAATGCCGAAACATGTAGTGGGGCGGGAAAAGGCCATGCAAAACCCTAGATCTTGGTGTTAACCAAAAGATCATTGATAAGAGTACAAAACTTTAGGTATCTTATAGTTAAAGTTTATTAAATCAAACGATATCCATCATGCTATATCCTGGTAGCTTCGAGTAATGATCCACACCCTCAATAGCATGATCGAACCAATGATTTAATCAAATCAAATTTCGATAGTTTATAGTCCGTTTAAGTGTAAAAAACAAGTTTTACACATAACACATAACCGGTCACAAGGAATTAAGTGTGTATTTTAACAGACAGTAATTAAATCTCACGATATCCAGCAAGCTATATCCCGGTAGCTTCGGTAATGATCCACACCCTCAATATCTTGATGGAACCCACGATTTAATTAAAAACAAGTTTCAATATAAGTAATTAGTCTGTTTTTATTTCCAAAATCAAAAGCATATATGTAAACAAGTCACAAGGAATAAAACATATAAGCAATTAAAAGCATGAAGAAGGGGTAGAGGTGAAGACAGACTCTAATGAAAAACAGTAACAAGTAATGCTCCAAAACTCAAGAATGAGTCTTCCCCAATTGGAGAATCTAAGGCTCTCACAAGGTTTTCGAGCTAGGTACCAAGTGGACCACAGACGTCATAGATCATGACCGCGTAAGCCTTAAGATCGGAAAAAGAAAAAGAAGAATCCATATTACAATATCTTTTAATTTTTCCTAACTTCTTTTATTAACCATTAATATTAAACAAGATCAAGATTTAATTAAATGACAATAATGCATGTTATTGTCCTAACAATTAATATATGTGTTTAATTAGCGTAGCAAGCGACTCTATGTGTAACCCATAACACCAAACGAGATGGCTCGTGATGCCACTGTAGGGAATTCATATTGATTAAACCATCAATACCACGAGTACGCAGCGGATGGATCTATATTTAATGTTATGAATTAAAACACATAATTAAAACACATAAAATACTAACCTCGAATCTATTGAAAAATAGATAAACACCGGATCTTGAATCTAACAAGGATCGAAACACTAATAACCAAAGTAGGTTATCTCTATCAAAGCATGCATACACGTCACAAGAATATGCGTATGCTAGTACCACGTCACGAATGATTAAACGGAAAAACAAGTTAGACACTTGTTTTCTTGCGTCAAAATAATAAAACCAAACAACTTGGTTTAATGATCTTGCCGTTTGAAAAGTCAACAAAGGTAGGAAGAAGAGTAGAATACTTTATTCAATTAGCATATAAATTATATATTAGGTTATATATAATTGTCAATTTTGTTATGCACCGGAGGAGTGTATATATAGTCTCAAAACTTGTTCCCTAAGTTTGAGTTTAACACCTCCTCAAGTTCTAAAACTCGACACTCTCCTCCCTTACTAGAATATTCTAGCTTTGCGTTTAAGTCCATAAAATAATTAATATATACATTAGATATTAATTACTTAACTTAAACTACAAGCAAATAATTCTTTTTCCTCCTTGGCCCTTTAAACATTTCGTGACATAATATAATTAATATATAACGTTTAATATATTACTTATATTAATAAATACATATTCTTCAGTGTATACGTGTATGCCCCAATAGGCTCACGTATTTCCGGCCGTACAAATTATCGACTATGATTAAGAGCATAACCAACAGTTGTATCTATAAATCCTAGGCTCTTTGTATTGTTGGTTCATTAAGCAATAAACATTTTTATATCCTTCATGGTTTCAGAGCCACCATTCTCCTGCTCCTAAAAACATAAAATACCTGCTGCTCATAATCCCCTTCTCCTAATCCCATTTGTATCACCCCATTCTCCTTCTCTTTCCTCAAATTCACTTCACCCCACTTCTCTTCTATACTATCATCATGACTGTAATCGATCCTCCACCACAACCCACCATTCTCCTCTCCGACAAACTAATGGCAATCACTAACCTAAACAACATAATCCCGGTTCAACTCGATGTCGATGAAATGAACTACTCATCATGAGTGTATTTCTTTACCCATTTTTGTCGTGGAAACCTTCTAATGGATCACCTTGAAATCAAGAGTGGCCAAGATGCACTAAGCACCTCTTCGCCCCCGGATGCGGAGTGGTTAAAGATAGATTCGATCCTTCTTTCTTGGATCTTTGTGACTATCTCCAAAACCCTTCAACAACGGCTCGTTGTAGCCAACCCTAAAACAGCTCACGAAGCGTGGGAAACCCTAGCCGCCATCTTTTTCGACAACAAAGGGACTCGCTCCATTGCCTTGAAAGCGGAGCTACGCTCCTTAAAACTTGGTGATATGGGCATCGATGCCTATTTTCGGAAGATCGAATCCATCGCAACGATCTTAAATAGTCTTGGTTCGAGTTTAGACGACGATGATGTGGTAACTTTTGCTTTGGAAGGGTTGCCCGCGAGGTATGATAACGTGGCCACAATCATTGCTCATCGGGATCCTTTTCCCGATCTCAAAACCGTTCGGTCCATGCTCACCACGGAGGAGATGCGCTTAAAGGCTCGCACCGACACCATGACCGATTCTACATCATCCTCACCCATGGTTTTACTTGCCAACACCGGTAACAATCATCGACGGTCATCATCCTCCTCGGAAAAAGTTTACAAACCATGTTTAAATTGGAGCAAGGGTTCGTGTCGTTTCGGTGCCTCATGCAAGTTTCTTCATAATGGTACGCATGGTGTTACTGGTATGCATGCTAATGGAACCCCACAACTCCCAACAGCCACCAATCATCTATCTTCTAATGACCTACAAACTCTTCAACATTTACTTGCAAAATTGGGGTGCACAGGTTCGGTTGGTGGAAATCAGGTGCAAGGTCAAAATCAACCAAATAACAGCGTGAACCCCGTAGCTTACTTCACCAGTCCACCTGGTTTTGGACCAGTCAATGCCCCATATGGCCTACCACATCAGCACGTGACCCACACATCACTTGGCCCCTCACCGCAGCTAATGAACCCTACCCTTTATGGGGTGACAGGTCACAGCGCAGTCCAATCCTTCCCTGGACAGTCCACGATAGCAGTTCACCTTATGAACCATCGGCGGTTCAACAGCCCAGTCCAGTTCAACATCAGGCGGTTCAACAGCCTCAAATGACAGTCCAGCAGCCATTACACCAGGGTTAGCCAGCAGTTCAAATGCACTTTCCTGCGCAGGTTCATAATCAGTCAGACATTCTTGGACCTGCACCGTCTTCACTTGGGGTGACTGTCAAGTTCACTTCAGGTTTGGGTCAAGAGACTATTCTACCACATGACTTTGCCACTCCCACCCTTCATGAACCCGCTCCTGGAAATTGGAACATGGATACAGGTGCGTCCTCTCATCTAAATGACTCGGTCAATAATCTTAGTGATGTATTTAATTCGAGCATTTATTCCTCTGTCGCGGTTGGTGACGGGCACACAATTCCCGTCACCAACTCTGGCCATAGCATTTTACCAACCCCTTTTCGACCTCTTCACCTAAATAATGTTCTTATTACCCCTCATATTGTTAAAAACTTAATCTCCGTGCATCAGTTTGTATGTGAAAATCATTGCACTGTTGAATTTGATCCTTTTGGTTTTTCTGTTAAGGACTTTCAAACCCGTCAAGTGCTGCTCTGCTGTGATAGCACTGGTGACCTCTACCCTGTCACCAAGCCTTCTCCCATCCCTCAAGCGTACCTTACAAGTCAATACACGTGGCATCAAAGACTTGGTCATCCAGGAAGTGAAGTGTTACGTCGTGTTATTTCTAATAATTCAATTTCATGTAATAAAGAGAAATCTCCCGTGCTTTGTCATGCTTGTCAGCTTGGCAAGCACGTGCGACTTCCATTTGCGACTTCATCTACTTTAGTTCAAAGTTGTTTCGATATTGTTTACTCGGATTTATGGGCTTCCCCAATACCGAGCCTATCTGGTTTCAAATATTATGTTATTTTTCTGGATCATTATTCTCAGTTTGTATGGGTTTATCCGCTGGTTAATAAATCTGATGTTTTGTCCAAATTTACATTGTTCCGCAACTTTGTCAAAACTCAATTTAACCGTGAAATCAAGTCATTTCAGTGTGACCATGGTGGTAAATTTGATAACCATGCCTTTCATAAATTATTTAACGACAATGGGATACAATTTCATTTTTCATGTCCTCGCACTTCCCAACGAAATGGTAAATCTGAACGAATGATTCGCACCATCAACAACCTTATCCGCACCTTACTCTTCCAAGCCCACCTACCCCCAAACTACTGGGTGGAAGCCCTTAACATGGCTATTCATCTCTTAAATATCCTACCCTCCCGTGCTATTGATAATGAAATTCCCTTTACACGCCTGCTTGGCACCCAACCTGACTACCATCTTTTGCGTGTTTTTGGATGCCTTTGCTACCCTCACATAGACACAAATCACAAAGGACCACGAGCCACACCCTCCATCTTTCTGGGACATGCTACCAACCATCGTGGCTACCGTTGTTTAGACCTAAACACTAACAAAATCATTATATCCCGTCATGTCACATTTGATGAGACTATGTTTCCCTTTGGCACCACCACACCCACTGTAACACCATCCTACAACTTCTTGGAAGATTCACCTAACCTCATCTCCAACATCATAAAGCTCACCCCAACACCACCTCCATCCACACAACCATCTATTCCTGAACCCCCACCCCCACCTACTTCCCCCCTTTCACCCATTCCCGACTCTCCACATTCTCCCACTATAGCATCCCCCGACATACTTCCCTCACCATCAATACCAACCCCTTCTATACAAACCACGGCCCCCGTTTCAGTTTCCCAAAACCCCTTACCTATTGCTGACCCTACCCCAACCACGACATCGGTTCATCCCATGGTCACGCGTTCCCGTGTCGGGACTACCCGTCCCAATCCTCGTTACGCTTGTCATGTATCCTTAGTTTCCCCTTTACCCCGCTCCTATAACGCTGCTTTCCATGACCCAAATTGGTTACATGCTATGTACGATGAATTTAATGCTCTTATTAAAAACAAAACTTGGATTCTTGTACCCCGTCCCGTGGACACCAATATTGTTCGCTGCATGTGGCTATTTCGTCACAAGTACTTGGCAGATGGTACCCTCAGTCGATACAAGGCTAGGCTTGTCGCAAATGGCAGCACTCAGATAGAGGGGGTTGATTTTGATGAGACATTTAGCCCGGTTGTCAAACCTGGCACTATACGCACTGTTCTCAGTTTGGCTGCTTCTCGACACTGGCCGATTCACCAGCTAGATGTTAAGAATTCCTTTTTACATGGAGACTTATCTGAGACTGTTTACATGCACAAGCCCCTTGGTTTTTGTGATACTGAGCATCCGGATTATGTATGTTTGTTACGCAGATCTCTCTATGGGTTGAAACAAGCTCCCCGGGCTTGGTTTCAGCGTTTTGCTACATATGTTCTTGGGATTGGCTTTACACATAGTCGCTGTGACACCTCATTGTTTATTTATCATCAGGGGTCTGACACTGCTTATCTTTTATTATATGTTGATGATATTGTTCTGACTGCTTCTTCTGATGGATTACTTCAGCGTATTATTGCAACTCTTCATAAGGAGTTCTCTATGACAGATTTGGGATCTTTAAATTATTTTTTGGGCATATCTGTTACACGTGACACTTCTGGTATGTTTTTGTCTCGGCGCAAGTATGCTACAGAGATTCTTGAGCGTGCTCACATGGCTGATTGTAATTCCAGTCGGACTCCGGTTGACACTGAGTCTAAACTGGGCGATGATGGCAGTTTGATATCTGATCCAACATTATATCCGAGCCTTGCAGGGTCACTTCAGTATCTTACATTCACTCGTCCTGATATATCTTATGTTGTTCAGCAAGCGTGTCTTCATATGTATGATCCGCGAGAGCCTCATTTCTCTGCGCTCAAACGGATTTTGCGTTACATTCGAGGTACTTTGGATTACGGGTTACAGTCATATTCTTCCTCTACTACCTCATTGGTTGCATATTCTGACGCTGATTGGGCTGGTTGCCCAACCACTCGGAGGTCCACTTCTGGTTATTGTGTTTTTCTTGGCAACAACTTACTCTCATGGTCTTCCAAGCGTCAACCGACTATTTCTCGGTCTAGTGCAGAGGCAGAATATCGTGGGGTTGCCAATGCAGTTGCTGAAACGTGTTGGTTGCGGAATCTACTTCGAGAGCTACATACTTCGGTCACTTCTGCAACACTAGTATACTGTGATAATGTCAGTGCTGTCTACTTGTCCTCGAACCCGGTCCAGCATCAACGGACCAAGCATATTGAGATTGACATTCATTTTGTTCGCGATTTAGTGGCTACGGGTCAAGTCAGGGTTCGACATGTTCCTTCTCGCTATCAGTTTGCGGACATCTTCACTAAGGGATTGCCCTCAGCTTTATTTGAAGAATTTCGCTCCAGTTTGAGTGTCCGGTGTCCTCCCGCTCAAACTGCGGGGGTGTGTTAGTATTATGTTTATTATAGTATGCTAGCTGTAAACGTGTTGGAATATTTGTATTTATATTGATTAGCTAGAATCAAGGGTAATTGCCTATTTACCCAATATAGTTAGCATGTTGTATCTATAAATCCTAGGCTCTTTGTATTGTTGGTTCATCAAGCAATAAACATTCTTATATCCTTCACATCTGAGGCTGATATAATAAGTACTCTAGAGCTGAATAAGGTAAACTTTTGTCATGCCTTATTAGTGACGTTACTCGTCATTGAGATCAATATCACCATATCGAAGGGTACGTTTGTTATGTTCTTACAGTTGGTAGATGCTGGACTGTATGAAACTATAGAAGAAGCCGTTAGGATGGAGGATGTTCTTGCTCAAATCAAACAGGTAAGTCGAACGTTAAAGCTAATACATTCTTGTCATGTGATATACCATTTTTATCAACATACTTCACCAAATACCCATGTTTTATCAAAAAAGTCCAAAAATACCTACAAAATTTGCAAGTTTTGCAAGAGTTTGTGAATTTTATGAAAACTAGCAAGGTTTGACTTTGCAAAGTCAAACCTTGCGGGTTTTATAAAAAAAAATTGCAAGGTTTGACCTCGTAAAGTCAAACCTTGCAAATTTTTGAAAATTGATCCATTTTCTTTCGATTTTTACGCTTAGCTCAAAACACGAAAGTTGTAGATATTCTTTTCTCATCTTGTGGCTTTTTGAATCAACCTAAAAGAAGTTCGTATGAGAAAGTGATGTCCAAAATACCATAAAAACTTTTTCTCGTTTAGTTGTTGTGGTATTTTGTCCATAAGTTCCTCATTCGAACTTCTTTTTGCGTGATTCAAAAATCCACTTGACGAGAAAAGATAGATCTACAACTTTCATATTTTATCTAAGTGAGAAAACCGAAAGAAAATGGAGCAATTTCCAAAAATTCGCAAGGTTTAACCTTGCAAAGTCAAACCCTGCGATTTTCTTCATAAAATTCGCAAAACTTGCACATTTTGTGGGTATTTCGGATTTTTTTAATAGAAATTAGGTATTTGGTAGGTAAAATGGGTATTTTTGTCATTTTCCCTAGTAGTAAATTATAGTACATATTCTTGATATATATTTGAACATTATATGGCAGTCTAAATAAATGTTTCTGTTTATGTTTTGAGTGATCGTCGCTTTGCAAAATGCTTTTTTCAGATTGTAGTTGATTGGGTGAAGCAACTTACTCGTCAACGAGGGTTCACAGATCAGATGGTTGAAGATGCTAATGCTGTCATATTTACTTTTGGTTCATATCGGCTTGGGGTTAGCAAGTGTTTATCTATATCAATCTTATGTAAAAAAGATGATAAATTTGATAACCGGGTTGATCAAACTTTGGTCGTAGGTTCATTCTCCGGGGACAGGAGTCGACATCTTGTGTGTGGGGCCGTCTTATGTAAATCGCGATGTATGTTAATATGTTATAACTTCGTCAAATATTTGACTTTAGAAATTTAGGATGTATAAGGGGGTGTTTCTTTTTTCCATATGAACCACTTAATGTGGGCCCAATCCTTTAATACCATTTAATGGAGAGACCCGTCAAAGCTTTGTCTTCCCCTTTAAGAGGCTAATTAAGTGGTTCATATGGAACCACTTAATTTGGTAAACACCCCCTTAGAAGTCTAAGTTCTTGTAGGGTTGCTGATCGATTCTTAAACATGTTCCTAATATTGAGGTGATTATATTGTTTATAACCTCAACTAAATTACCCCCAAAACCTATAATATTTACACTAGGTATCGCAAATTTTGGGGAGAGACCCTCCCCTGCCCCAAAGAGTTCGGCCTCTGCACTTATATCGATTTTTTGACTTGTATCTCTACTTATTGTTTCCAGCATTTTCATACAACACTTCGTTGCATAAAATTTTGGGCTAAAAAGTGTGGGCCAAGAGTGTTGGGCCTGGATTTAATTGAGATGTACCAGCAGGCAGGCCTGGGCCAAGTCAGTTATGTTACAAGTTACAGCAAGGCCCTAGCAGACCTGCATTAGCCAGACTTGGAATAAAAATAAAAAGACACTAGAAAATGTTTATTTGGTCATAGTTTCGAATGATGAATGTAGTAAATCAAGTCTACGCGATTTGAAAACGAGTTTCTAAGCGAGAAAATAACCCTACAAAGTTTATATCACGAATGATGGACTAGACACAAATGTGCGGAACATGACCAATTAAGTTGCAATGTAGGGCACGAGTCTAGAGTTATTGTACCTTGTATGCATTTACAGAGACCACGTGTGTGGAGCAGGAGAAGGGCAATGTTAGGCGCACGACGCCACATTGACTTCTCTTACACCACCATCCCTCATATTTACACCACAATCATTGAAAATCGTCAATCATCATCGAAACTCGCTAATAACAACAAGCCACAAGAAACTATTGGCAGTCAAAGCTTCGCACTAAAACTTATATGTGATTGAAGAAAATCACCTAATAATCTAAGGCTGCTCACAGTAGATGAAATCGTCCATCGATCTTGGCTCCATGCGATCGATCGCATGTCGATCCTCCTAGTGTGGAAGTTGTCGATCGCCAGGCAAAAAGTTTTATTCGTTCGTCTACACGATCGATAAGAACAAAGCTTTATCGTTGTTGCTAGCCGTTGAAGTCCAAAAAAAAAAAAAAAAAAAAAAAAAAATCCTACCCTATAAATACACAACATATTTTACACACTTAAACTCACAAATCTAATTTCACACATTCTCTATATCCAAACCAAAAAAAAAGAAAAATCCTACCCTATATTTACACACTATGAGTTGGAATTCGTTGCTAACGGCGTGCCTTATAAACGCGGATATTATCTTGCTGATGGGATATATCCGGAATGGTCGGTTATTATGAAGTCCATTAAAAATCCAGGGACGAATGATCACAAACGAATATTGTATAAGACGATGCACGAAGCAGCAAGAAAAGATGTGGAACGTGCTTTTGGTGTACTAAAGAAGAAGTGGCTAATGATTAAATATCCGGCTAGAGGGTTTGACAAAGAGCGTCTATCGCATATAATGTACACATGTATCATATTACATAATATGATAATTCAGGACGAACAGGCGGCGATATCTCCCGTATTCTTTCCAGCAGAGCAGCACCGTTCTTATGATCCCATAAGAACGCATGTGGAATCGTTGGAAATTACCAAGGAAATATGCGACAAAACAACTCATCTTAGCCTCAAAGCCGATTTGGTTGAAGACATTTGGCATCGTCAGAATCAAAACTAGTTTAGTCGTTGTATTGTCGTAATGTTTTAATTTTATTTGAATTATTATGTAACGTTTTAATTATTAATGAAAATTTTATTTTGTGTTAAAATTGTTTAAAAAAACAAAAAAATTAAAAACAAAAAAAAAACCAATCGCCTTACTTGCAAGACTTAATCGCCTGCAGGTCATTTGGAGAGAAACGTGGCAGGGAAAAGTAGGGGGATTGAATCCCCCTACTGTGGTCAGCCTAAAATTGCTTATTCAAAAAAGCTGTTTTCAAAAAGCAATAAATAAGGCAATCCCAATTCCCAGACAACCCCTTAAATTCATCCACCATTTTCTCTGAAATTCTGCTCAAATTTGACAGAAAGATTTATATTTGATGATCAGTTTACAACTTTTTCATTAACATTCTTTATCTACCTAAAAAGTACACTGAATTCTCAACCACTTCATTTAACATGTAAATTTATAACCTTTCATATACATAAAACAATACCCATATCAAAACTTAATCCATTATCTCCAATTTCAAACATCTTATTAAACAATTTCATGAAGTGGGTATGCCTCCATTTTATTGTTATTTTTATAACTTTAGTAGCTTATTTGTTGAGGAGCGTTTTGCTTTTATATTTTGTTTAAACGTTCTTATTTGAAACGCTAGTAAAGAAGCATTTTAACGTTAGCGTTTAGCATTTAGTATCATATTACACTTTATAGTATGCTACATAGGGGCGGACCGAGGGGGGTTTTCAGAGGTGCATGAGAACCCCGTAGATTTTTCTTGGGTAGTGTAATATTATGTCAAATATACCGTTATTTATTTATTTATTTTTTAAATGATCATGATCCTTAATTTTTGGGTTACGATTTTTTTATACTTTTTATAAAATGAACCTGATGACTCTTTGTCTTAGGTACTCTGATGCTACACCTATGTTAACAAAACACTTTAGCGAACAGCTACCGACAACTAGTACTCCTACTTTAAATTATGTGGTTTAGTTTATGTTATTGACAAGCGGGAAGAAGGTAAATAAGTGTTATTTTCAAATATAAGAAGTAGGTGTGTGGCTAATTAAGTACTATTAGCATTATTGTAATTATTGTTAATTAAATTTGTGAACATCATAATTGCTACTTTTCATGAGACCCTTTTATAAAGTTTTCAACTTTATTCGATTTTGTCTATGATTCTTTGCTTGTTTGACTGTCTTATGTGTTTGTGCACATCATTTATGTTTGTGCATGTTGCAAAAACACTATCATTAGTGTTGTGTTTAGATAGTGTTTAGATTGCTTATATAAGCACTAAAAATAAGCATATTCATAGTTTCATACCCCTGAAAACAAAGGTTTGTGACTTTGTGTTGTGTCTCATTTTCCAACTTTTTTTTTTATTTTGTTATTATGTGCATCATTATTTTGTCATGTAATGCAGTTTATCACGAGGTAATGTCAGAGAAACAAGAATAAAAATTCAAAAAATAGCCACACATTATCTCTCAAAAGTGTATTATTTTAAGGTTTGGAACTTTGGATTGATGCCCTTTTTATTGTAACATTTTACTAGTATATCTCTGCATTTCCAACTAGTAAAAGATTCTAAATGTCCTTCCAACTGAGATAGTACTAGATAATAAACACTTGGCTTGTGTCTTTCACTATTCAGGAAATAAAAAAAATCTATCTACAGTTGAGTTTAAGCATGGGCAAGGCTACTAGATGGTTTAAAGGTTTGTTGGGTATGAAAGATAAAGAAAATGTGAACACTTTGAATTCTAATGGTGACCGAAAAGATAAGAAAAGATGGAGCTTTGCTAAACCATTGAAGGAAACTCAGCTACTCGTGGCACGAGCTAGTGATGCTGATTGGTTGAAATCTTATATGTCTGACACTGAAAAGGAACAAAACAAGCACGCCATTGCTGTTGCTGCTGCCACGGCCGCAGCTGCTGATGCGGCCGTGGCAGCAGCACAGGCTGCGGTGGCTGTTGTGAGACTCACAAACCACCGCAGAAAGCCGGTTTGTAATGTAGGCAGAGAGTACTATGCTGCTGTCAAGATTCAGACTGTCTTTAGAGCCCATTTGGTAATCATTTATCCCTTTCTTGATACATTACAAGTTAGTGTCCTTTTGTTAATTTGTATGTTTGTCATTGTGCTATAGGCTAGAAAGGCGTTAAGAGCCTTAAAAGGACTAGTGAAATTACAAGCACTTGTGAGAGGGTTTCTGGTGAGAAAAAGAGCAGCAGCCACTTTACATAGTATGCAAGCTCTCATTAGAGCTCAGGCCGCTATTAGATCCGAACGGGCTCGTCGTTCGTTCACTAAAGACCACGAAGTTCGCCATAGGAAATCCATTGTAAGATCTCATCATGGTTACATTTTTTCATATTTATTTGTTACATATTTGGTTATAGTTTTCAACTTTTTACATTGTGTTATATTATCAGGGGAATGAATATCATAGCAAGAGACACTCAGCTTATGAACCCAATACCGTTTACGACGAGAGTCCAAAGATAGTGGAAATCGACACCTATAGTAGGCCACACACGAGATCCAGACGGATTAACACCTTTTCATCCGAATCAGGAGAGGAATCACATTACCAATACAACTACATGCCATCTCCCCTTCGTTGCCATAACCCCGCGTGTATCTCAATTCCAGAGTTCAATAATCATCAAGATTTCGAGTGGGGATATGTAGCTGATGATTACAAGTACTCAAACACCGCTCAAAGCACGCCACGTTTCTTTAACTCCCACCGGTCAAATGGTCCAGCCACACCTGCCAAGAGTGTATGTGGAGATAGTTTTTTCAGGCCATATTCAAACCACCCAAGTTACATGGCTAGCACGCAGTCATCTAAGGCGAAACTGAGGTCACATAGTGCCCCTAAGCAAAGGCCTGATCCCGGGCCTAAGAAAAGATTGTCCCTTAATGATATAGTGGCGTCGAGATACAGTTTAAGTGGTTTGAAGATGCAAAAAGCTTGCTCCCAAGTTCAAGAAGATTATGATTTGTAAGAGCGTTGTTTTTATAAAAAAAAAGAACTAGGGATCACTGCATAGATATAAACAAGAAATCCTTTTTCTTGAGTTTGATCATATTAGTTCGTTTCAGAAATTAGTTTCTTCAATAGGATCAAAATCGCATATGGGTGTTCCGTGTAAAGTATAATTTAGTGTTTGAGATTGTAATGTATTAAGCTTTCTTGAATCAATGTGATTTTCTTTCTTGATTGAAACTATGATATATACAATAAAGATCGCCGTTTTTTTCTTAATCTATGCTATTTTCATTCTGAATTGTTACAAATACGATCATCGTGGTGATGACTTACTTCGACGACTAACAAAATTGTAGATTTTTGTTCAAGAATCTACGATCAATACGAAAACAACAATACACAGTCAAGCCTGAGCGGAGTATCGGGGAGTTAGACTATACGGAGTATAAATAAGTATACATCTTTTAGCAATGATTATGGTTAATAATATGATGTTAAATTTGGGATTCTTTTGAAGTTCCCAATTTAAACTTATTGTTCCCTCCTTTCCATTATAGGCATGGTAAGATTTGCCCCAAACAATACCATCATGTAGGACACTAGTTTAGGCAAATGTCTTCTTAAGAACACCATCATTGTGGCTTTTGCTTGCATACTTTTGGGCAATGTGTACCAAATAAGTTATAGCAAGTGGGCTTTGCTTCAATCCGAATCAAAATATTTTCTGTTACTTCATAATTTATCTATGCGATACTCCATCAATGGTATAAAAGGGGGCTAATTACACAAAAATGTATATAACTTATCACTTTTTGTAGTTCTGTGTAGCCTACTATTTTTTTGTAATTCCATAAACTGGGTGACCAATTGTGAGTATTATTTGACGGATATACCCCCTCCACAGTTAAATAAGAGTGTGTAAATTGAAGGGTAAAAATGGTCAAATAGTACATAACTGGTCACCCGATACACGGAACAGATTGAATTCAAAAGTTGACTCCATGGATTTGCAAAAAAATTAGTATGCTACACATAACTATAAAAAGTGACAAGGTAAATACATTTCCGTATAATTAGCCTTATAAAAAATAAAAGGATGAGCACATGAGAACTTAGATATCTACATTTTCTCATATTGGTCGAGAAACAAGTTTACCTTCAACATTTTAAGGTTGATCAAGACTTCAGACTAGTCTGTTTGCGGATAACCTCAACCTTTGGACTATTATTGGTAATTGAGTTGACTACCAACCTAGATTTTTTTTTTGAAAATTGACTACCAACCTAGATGTTATGGGTTCAAGTCTCGTTGTAGACATATTTGTATGTCCTTTTTTGGATACATTTGATACGCATCGTAAAAGTTAACTACGAGCACCTCGTACGAGGATACAAGATCTATCATGATTGGTTAAAGATATGTATTTTCGACATCGAGACATGGATCGAGACAAATGTTGAAAAACAATGCTACTCCTACGTATACATGACCTAATACATCGAATTCAAAGAAAAAAAAGTACCAATACACCACTTGTTAACGCCATTCAAGGATTATAATTGCATAAAATTAAGGTATTAATCAATGCAAATCGAGGAGATGAGTATTATTTTAAGTTGGTGAGTAGTATTTAATATGCTAATAAACTTTGAATTTTGAAATGTTTGTGGGGTTTATCAAAGAGAGAATTTGAAACTAACGGCTATAATATTAATTAGTACTCCGTAGTTTAACATTATTAGGATTCAAAAATAAAGTAGAATAATGTTTTTGTATGTATTAGTCAATTGCAGCATTAATTAACACTTGTCATGCTACATCATCATATTATGCTCCTATTAATATTGTATTATGGGTACTTAAAACCTTCAAGTGTTCATTATAGAATTTTTTTTGCTAAATATAGGTACTATTGATAAAGGATCCGTAATGAGACAATGTTGGATATATGGATGCAATTTTCTCTGTTCATGTTATTCGAAAGTAAAAGTCTTTAACTCAAATGTATTTGATAAGTATTGTCATTGTAAGTGATTTTAGTATCATCAAGCATTTTATGTGATTAAGATTACCCGAGACTAAAAGTGATTTCAAGTTAAATTATAATACGAGTTTGGAGGTGAGGAGTGCACGCTTGTATAAACTAATTAACTTAATGTCGGATACGATTAATGGCAAAGTTTGTGACAGAAAATTCGTCACTAGAACATTACAACCATTCAATAGATGTGACTTTTATAAATAGTAGCAGAAAAATTGTCGCTATTAAGTGTCATTGAATTGTTATTAAAAGTTGGTTACATTGAATCAAAATGTGTGAATAACTTGTCTTTTTGAAAGTGTAGACATCGTCTTTGTGAATAATTTGTGAGTGCAATTTTCGTCTTTGAGAAAACTAAAATGTCTAAAATGTCCATCCTCTCTATTTTAATAAAGTGAAAGAAGATAAGAGTAATCTAGTCATTTCACTTCGGCCGGGGACGAAAATTATACGCGTAAGTTTCCCACATAAAAGGTGTCTGCACTTTCGAAATGATATAAACATACAATTTGATTAAATAACAGGGGCTACTTTTGCAATTTACTTTAGAAACCAATGTTGTTAGGACCACGATATCGTTTTCGGCTTCACAAGATCGTAATCGTAGAATTGAATAAGGATCGTAAGATCTTATGAAAATGTATATATTTTTATATAAGGTTGTAGTTTTATACTTCTATATATTTATATATAATATTTTATATGATAGATGAATCTAAATAGATGATAAAAAAAAAATTATATGTTCAAGTATCATAGTAGTAGAACATTAGATATATTGCAATGCATACTTGCACAAAGTTACTACATACGTGCACTTACTTTATGTTTCAATCGTTAAATGAAAGATGTAAATACAAAAGAGATACTACATACGTGCACCTACATTTAAAAGCAAGACACCATATCAAAGAAGAAGTTGAAAAAAATTAAAGAATTTAAGAAAAAATTATAATATAGCAAAGAAGAAATTAGTTATCATATCAAAGAAGAAGATGAGATTTGGTATTAGTAGGTGAAACCAGGCAAAATAAATTAGCTAATTAGGTGTATTCTTTTTTCTTTTTCTTTTCTTTTTTTTTTTTTTTTTTCTATCTTAATAATGAAGAATGATCAATGGATATCTGAATGGTCGGGTTTGAATAATTTTTAGTCATTTGGGCTTAAGACATAAGCTTATGCTTAATAAGTTATTAGTTAATATGGCAAAAAAGAGCTAAAAAAATAGGTTAATAATAGGATCAGATCGTAACCGATCCTACGATCCTAAATGCGATACTACAATTCTAATTACGATCATATGATCCTGATACAATCCTATTTAAATTATGATCTTGTTACAATCTTGATGGTTATTTGTGTGTGAGATCGTAAAATCGTACAATCTTACAATCAAAATCACAATCATGACGACCTTGCTAGAAACTACTTAAAATATATCACCAACTTCCTGATTAGATATGCTACATTTTCATTTTATCACCTTGTCCCCTCAAATATCAAGTGCAAAGCTCATGATAAAATCTTAATCGACATAGACACTTGTGCATGAGTTTGGACCACGTATATAATAATGTGTGATGTGCTGTTTTCATTGGCTTAACTCTGCCTAAGATTTGTATCTCGCGTGTACAGTAGTAATGAAGCACTAGTGACATCGAAGGACGAGGGAATGTCATTGAAAATAGCAACCAAGATATATAAAAATTTGTGTAATGTGTAGATAAGATTGGATATGACGTCATTGCTTGTGTTAAACCCATACTTTCATGTGATATGTTCACTTCCAAACCACAAGGAACCAACCTTCACTTTTCAGAAATATAAAGTTCTAATGAATTCTCGAAAAACCATAAGAGATAAAACAAACGAGAAAACCAAAACAAGCTAGGCTAGATTGCTCTAATTGGTTGCAAACAAATGATGTAGCATTTGGTTATCTTCTATTTCCATTGGCTAGTACAAGTTGGAATTTTATTTGTTCTTTTTTGGTTTGGAGTTTTGGACTCTTTCATATTGTTTGAAATTACCTGTTCACACAAGTTATGTTTATCTATCATTTGTCATATAAAGCTTAAAGGTTTTTACCGGTATATGACTGACTTATTAACTTAAAGGTGTAGCATTAGGGTATGTTTGATGAAATTAGCAGTGCAATAAATACAGTAGTAGTTAACATTAGATGTAAGCAACACCACAAAAATGTCATCGAAACCTCTTAAAAAATTGAGACCACCTGAAAGTATTTTCCACAACCATTATGCCAATGTACTTATATTTTGAACCAAATCGCTTATGTATATTTGCAGAGGTGGAGACAGAAAGGGGGCAAAATGGGTATGTGCTCCTCTAACGAAAAAAATTGTAGTGTAAAATTTTAAAATATCTGATTATTTTTGTAATTTGTCCTCCTAATGAACCAATTTATATCGTACTATTATCAAAGTTTACCCTCTCGATCATTACTTTCTAGCTCCGCTCTGTATTATTTGTAACTTTGGCGTTTCAAAAAGTAGGCGGTCCAACTGATTATGAACTCCAAAGAGATTTGGTCGAAGAATAGCAATGCACTTTTCCAAATGCACCGATATAGTATGTGAACTTTTTTTAAGTTATAGAAATGTAACGAACTTTCATAAGTGTTCCAATTTGATATGTGATAATGATGTGTCACGATATAAATGATGACACGTGTTAGACTTTCAAGTATGACACGTCATTATCACGTACCAAATTAGAGCACTTACGAAAGTTCGTTACATTTCTACGACTTAAAAAAGTTCACGATTTTTCGACCAAAGCCCAACTCCAAAATTCGTTAACTTTGGTTTAATATGTTACTACTAATTAACCAATAAGAAAGTTGAGCCCAAAGCACCTAGTAAGTGGGCCCATTCAAACAAATTACAACTATAGACCATCATCTTCTACATTATGGGCTAACCCATGTGAATCTCACTCACCTTCCAACGGTCACAAAGAAATAAAAAACCATTCTTCAAATCTTTATAAACATCACATAGCAAACGTAACGGTCATATTTTACTCATCATCTCAATTTCAGTATCAACTTCAAATTTCTTGGTAATTAAATCATGGATAACTTCAGCAACAGTTTAACTACTCCCATTAAACCCTCATTTAAAGGTATGATCTTTTTCGGTCTTTTTTCGTTCTTTCGATTAAAAGATTCTTGATTTATGATTTTTAGCATGTAATTTTATATGGGTATTTGTTTAATATATGTTTTATGCAATCTTGTGAAAAGGGTACTTAGTTTTAGCCTAAATTTTATGTAATTTTGTGTTAGGGTTTTATGTAAATTTTCAATCTTTTTTCGTTATTTCGATTTAAAGATTCTTGATTTATGATTTTTAGAGTGTTATTTCAAATGGGTATTTGTTAAATTTATGTTTTATGCAATCTTGTTAAAAGGGTATATAGTTTTAGCCTGAATTTGTGTAATTTTGTTAGGGTTTTATGCAAATTTTCGATCTTTATTCGTTATTTCGAATAAAATATTCTTGATTTATGATTTTTAGATGTTTATTTTATATGGGTATTGTTTAAATCTATGTTTGATGCAATCTTGTTAAAAGGGTATTTAGTTTTAGCCTAAATTTGTGTAATTTTGTTAGGGGGTTTTATGTAAATTTTAGATCATTATTCGTTATTTCGATTTGAAGATTCTTGATTTATGATCTGTAGTATGTTATTTTATATGGGTACTTGTTAATTTTATGTTTTATGCAATCTTGTTAAAAGGGTATTTAGTTTTAGCCTAAATTTTATGTAATTTTGTGTTAGGGTTTTATGTAAATTTTCAATCTTTTTTCGTTATTTCGATTTAAAGATTCTTGATTTATGATTTTTAAAGTGTTATTTCAAATGGGTATTTGTTAAATTTATGTTTTATGCAATCTTGTTAAAAGGGTATATAGTTTTAGCCTGAATTTGTGTAATTTTGTTAGGGTTTTATGCAAATTTTCGATCTTTATTCGTTATTTCGAATAAAATATTCTTGATTTATGATTTTTAGATGTTTATTTTATATGGGTATTGTTTAAATCTATGTTTGATGCAATCTTGTTAAAAGGGTATTTAGTTTTAGCCTAAATTTGTGTAATTTTGTTAGGGGGTTTTATGTAAATTTTAGATCATTATTCGTTATTTCGATTTGAAGATTCTTGATTTATGATTTTTAGCATGTAATTTTATATGGGTATTTGTTTAATATATGTTTTATGCAATCTTGTTAAAAGGGTATTTAGTTTTAGCCTAAATTTTATGTAATTTTGTGTTAGGGTTTTATGTAAATTTTCAATCTTTTTTCGTTATTTCGATTTAAAGATTCTTGATTTATGATTTTTAGAGTGTTATTTCAAATGGGTATTTGTTAAATTTATGTTTTATGCAATCTTGTTAAAAGGGTATATAGTTTTAGCCTGAATTTGTGTAATTTTGTTAGGGTTTTATGCAAATTTTCGATCTTTATTCGTTATTTCGAATAAAATATTCTTGATTTATGATTTTTAGATGTTTATTTTATATGGGTATTGTTTAAATCTATGTTTGATGCAATCTTGTTAAAAGGGTATTTGTTAAATTTATGTTTTATGCAATCTTGTTAAAAGGGTATATAGTTTTAGCCTGAATTTGTGTAATTTTGTTAGGGTTTTATACAAATTTTCGATAAAATATTCTTGATTTATGATTTTTAGATGTTTATTTTATATGGGTATTGTTTAAATCTATGTTTGATGCAATCTTGTTAAAAGGGTATTTAGTTTTAGCCTAAATTTGTGTAATTTTGTTAGGGGGTTTTATGTAAATTTTAGATCATTATTCGTTATTTCGATTTGAAGATTCTTGATTTATGATTTTTAGCATGTAATTTTATATGGGTATTTGTTTAATATATGTTTTATGCAATCTTGTTAAAAGGGTATTTAGTTTTAGCCTAAATTTTATGTAATTTTGTGTTAGGGTTTTATGTAAATTTTCAATCTTTTTTCGTTATTTCGATTTAAAGATTCTTGATTTATGATTTTTAGAGTGTTATTTCAAATGGGTATTTGTTAAATTTATGTTTTATGCAATCTTGTTAAAAGGGTATATAGTTTTAGCCTGAATTTGTGTAATTTTGTTAGGGTTTTATGCAAATTTTCGATCTTTATTCGTTATTTCGAATAAAATATTCTTGATTTATGATTTTTAGATGTTTATTTTATATGGGTATTGTTTAAATCTATGTTTGATGCAATCTTGTTAAAAGGGTATTTGTTAAATTTATGTTTTATGCAATCTTGTTAAAAGGGTATATAGTTTTAGCCTGAATTTGTGTAATTTTGTTAGGGTTTTATACAAATTTTCGATAAAATATTCTTGATTTATGATTTTTAGATGTTTATTTTATATGGGTATTGTTTAAATCTATGTTTGATGCAATCTTGTTAAAAGGGTATTTAATTTTAGCCTAAATTTGTGTAACTTTGTTAGGGTTTTATGTAAATTTTAGATCATTGTTCGTTACTTCGATTTGAAGATTCTTGATTTATGATTTTTAGCTTGTAAATTTATTTGGGTATTTGTTAAATTTATGTTTTATGCAATCTTGTTAAAAGGGTATTAGTAAAATTTAGCTTAAGTTTTATATAATTTTGTGTTAGGATTTGATTTTTTTGTTTCTTGAAATATAGATGCAGGTGGTAATAACGAGAATGAGATGAACCCGGATATGGTTTTGAAGTCAAAAGGCGTGTTTAGTACTAAGAAAAACATAGCCGGTAAGAATTTTATGAGTCCGACTATATCCGCAGCTAATAAAAAGAAGATCTTGGCGGAAAGAAATGAAAACATTGATGTTGTTGAACAAAATAGTGTAGTATGGTCTTCTAGTTTTGGTTCGAAACTTTTGAAATCTCCTGTTGTTGGTGATGTGGATGGTGAGGTTGGTTTGAAGCCGTATGATCCGGTTAAGAATTATACTTCGCCTAGACCTAAGTACTTGAGGTATAACCCGAATAGGCGTAGGAAGATTCTGAAGGAAAATGATGAAGGTAGCGTTAGAGATAGTACTAATAGCTCGATTAATGGTGGTTCTGGTTTGGAATTAGGGGCGGGATCCTTGGGTACTACAGATTCTAACTCTCAAAAAGAATCTGTAGAACGAGTTGAGAATGTGATTGATAAAGAAGGTGAAGTGGACGATGATGGGGGAGATGAATCCGAAGATGATGAAGAGGAGGTGGTTGAGTATGAGGAAGATAGATTTTGGAGTTTGAAGGGGCTTTTGAAGTGGTCACTTGTAGTCGTTGCACTGGTTTTGATGACACAAGGCATATGTTCAGTGAATTCACCTGCGGATTCAGACACTTTAAAAATTTTTGTGGATTTTAGCGATTGGTCTTTTGTTAATAGAGCTGCGAGTTTAAACTTCTCTGAAGCTGAAGAGAGTATAAACATAGGTATGGGTTTTAAGGATCGGGGTTATGTTTATGGAGCTGCGAGTTTAGACTACTCTAAAATTGGAACTGGTCCAGTTAGGGACGCAGATTTGGATGCGAGAAGATATGAGAAAGTAGAAGTTCATCATGTTCTTGATGGAATAGACATGGTTGAAACTGTTACAGAATCGGTTGAGGGTGCAAATGTACTAATTGATGACGCTGTGGCTGAAACTGTTGAAGAATCGGTTGAGGTGGAAAACGGACTAACTGATGATGCTGTTCATCATGATGTAGTACATGATGAAACAGATATCATTGATGATGAAATGTCGACTAAAGAAGATACTGATCACTCCCAGCTGATCGAAACATCGCCTGAGCAAAATATAGCTGAAAGTGAAGTGCTAGAAATCGATGATGTAGATTTCAGCCAGGATGTTGTTAGTGAGCAGCTGGATGAAGCTGTAAACGATGAAACAGACGTCATTCAGGATGATATGTGGAGCAAACAAGAAGATACTGATCACTTACAGCGGGTCGATGTGTTGCAAGAGCATGAATCTGCAGAGACTGAAGTGATGGAAACTGATGATGTAGAGGTGAAAAAGGAAGTCAGTGGTCAGCTGTTGATAGCAGATCTCGATCAAGATGGCTTTGGTGAAGACATGAATGTAGCGGAAAAAGTGATTGGTGATATAAAAACTACTGAATTTGCCAGTTCTGGTCCAGCAGTCACAGTTTTAACCGGGCTTGTTGTACTACTTTTAACATTTATCGGTGCCATTTATCATTCAAAACGGACAAAATCCACTCCTCCTGTCACAACACCAGTCCAAAAAGAAGATTTAAAGGAGGCGGAACCTTCTACAAATCCATCATCGTTGATACAACAGAAAGATGAACAAACGTTGGTAACATCTGCTGCATCTTTGGCTGAACCAAAGGAAGACGTTTCTATAGAAATTAGCCACATCAATGCACCGTCAGTTGAGTTGCTGGGCGAGTTCGTTTTTGGAGAAGAAGTCACTAGTTCTGTTAGAAGCTACATGTCACCAGAAGCTAATGCAAGCAACTCTTTGATCCAAACAACAGCTTCTTTCAGCCAAACAACAACTTCACACATAGAGATATCAACTGGAGACTCTCGTACGGCTAGGAAACCGGTAATTTTTTTGACTTTCTAAATAGAATATAATGTCTGTTTGGTCTTTTTACAAGTCTTATTCATGAATTTTTACATGTTTTTATCTTGAACAGAGGCGCAAAGCCACGGAATCAAGCAGCATGGTTACACCATCATCAGTGAGGAGATCAAGTCGAATACAAAGCCGATCCGTCATTTCTCCATGAATCAAGCTTCACCAAGACATCACCTTTCTTTAGCCGAACTAGGAACTCGAACATCGATTGATGATCTTTTAACTCTTAGATTGTAGTCTAATGGAATCAAACTTGTTTCTGTATCTAATGAATTCTACTTCTTTGATTTGCTATTCAAATTATCTCTAGAATCAATAATTAAACAACTCGTCTTATATTCACATTAATAGTTAAACAAAACATCTCTTATATTTTACATCAAAAAATTTGTACAAACCAAAATCACTACTTTAAGTCCTTCTTGGTGCTACTACCGAAGTGTTTATTTCTAGATTTTTTCTTTGTGATGATTGGTTTAGGAAGTGTGTGAGATTTGTAGCTCTTCTTCATTTTCTTGTATGGAACCTTTTCTTTCTTTGGAAGATCTTCTATGCTTGTGACTCTTGCAAGTGATGTAAATGAGTCTGATTTACCATGGTAAAACTTTGATAGCCCTCTTCTGCAATTAGTTCAAAAGATAACCATGTCAGTTTTGAATCTTTGGTAATAATGGGATCCTACTTTTGTACTTAGTAGTTAGTACTACAAGATATACTCCTAAAATGATTGCAATACTTTCAGTAACTTTTTTATTTTTCTATTTTGTTTTTATTATAAAACTGTGAAACAGGAAGTGATTAAAAAATATGAAAAAAAAAGAAAAAAAAAATATAAACTTTGACAAGTCAAAAGCAGTAAAACACATAAAATATGAGGAAAAAGAAATCATGTAAAATTGTCTGTGACAAAATCTACTAGAAAAAAACCATAAAAAACTGTCTTGTCATGTCGATAAAGCAAGGCGGAAGTACTAATAGTAGTACCCATACCCATATTACATATGGATCTTTATGCTAAAAAGTGATCAAAGTTGGAATCTTTAATGTAATTATGAGATACCCATGTCAAATATATGGATCTTTAATCTATAAAACAATCAAATTATGAGTCTTTTTAAATAAATAAAAAAATGGAACTTACTTAATAGGCAAGTGTGACATGAGGTCTGATAAGTCATACAAAGAAGATCTACTAGAATGAGCTGAAGAGGAACAAGCATCATCTGTTGTGTCCAATGAAGATGAAGATGAAGATGATGAAGAACACCTTAATGAAGATGAAGTTGATCCATTTGATAAAGTTGAAGCTTCTTCAAATGATGAACATGGTTGTTCTTTTTCATGCACATCTTGTTCTTGCATGATATTCCACTTTTGGACATGTTCCTTAGAGTTGTTATTATGGTTTCTTCCTACCATTATTGGATTGTGTTGTTTTAATGAGTGTTTGAGAAACAAAGATCAAAGATAGGATTGGAACTAATGTTGGGGAGCATATAAATATGGTTTTGAGTTTGAGATAAAGAGCAAGAAAAGTGCAGCCACGTGGCAGTTAGTTGTTGGTATGTTGACACAGCACAAGTCTTTTACCAAGTCTGGCTATAAAAGATTTTTTTTTATTGAACAAAAGCCATAAAAGATATGGATGAATCAAATTTAGGCAAAGCTAAATTAGTAAATTGCCATCTTTATCTTTTTCCCAAAAAGGTTAAAATTTGCATTTTAGTCTACATGAGATTTATCACTAGATATTTAATGATTTTAATCATTTATCCACATGATTGTAAAATGGCCTGTTCATTTGAGCTATTATGGTTGAAAGGAGTGGATGGTGAGTTGGTCATTTTTTTTTTATCATATCATTCTGATATTTTATAAAAATATTCACTTTATATAAATATATCATATTAAATATCTCACACACATTTACAAAAATAAATATAAAATATTTACTTTTATAACTGGGGCCTCTTTTAGTGTGAATGGGGCTATATCCTACTTGATGATGCCTGCTCAACCTCTATCCCTTATTATTGTGGTTGCAGGTTGAATGATTTGCTGAGTATGGAAATGTAGTCAAGAGGATATGGTATTGGTGCATTTAGGTGTATTCTTGTTTCACAGCAGGAGTTTTGTTGTTTAAAAGGATGTTCTTAGTGTTTGGTTCTGCTGCAAGACTTATTGTTGTTTGTGGTATTTTATCAGAAAGTATATTGAGAGTATGTCAGATAATAGGAAGAATGTAGATTGTATAGTGAGTCTTGATGATTTGAGCATGTTCAATCAGTGGTTATAATGTAATTTGTTCCATGTGTTAATATAATTCACTGTTTGAAAAAAAAAAAAAAAATGGGGCCTATAATTTCAGGTTTGTCACTATGGTGAGCAACACACCAAACAAATGCAAAATTGTCATGACCACGTATATTTGTTTTGAAACTCACGCGTGAGTTAGCCACTCACCATGCCAAATTCACAATCAATCCGTTTAGTCTAAGCCAACATATTAGGACCAAAGTGTCCTCATCTGCCTTCTCATTTATGGTTTGCGATAACTATTAATAGCCGATGTGTTGACTGGTTCACATGTTTCGTCCCGAGGATAATATATTTTCGAAGTGCAAATAGCACAAAAATGTATTGAGTTTTAGATACTTAATTTTATTTTTTTCAGTTTACGCCTTTAAGGCATCGAAATGATTTTTTGTTTAATGTAGGTTTTTTCGATTTTTTAAAAGATGTTATATTGTTACTCGTCGTTTTTCTACTGAAATGCTTAATTAATGTGATATATCGTTATAATCGAACATTTAAAACTCATTTCGGCTAAAATTATGACCGGTAATCGCTTTCGAGAAATCAAAACAACTTATATTGCACAAAAAATAACTTTGATGCCTTAAACTAAAAAAAAGAAGTTAAATACCTACAATTCAAATTGACCTAAAATTCGATACATATTTTTTGCTGATCGCCCATTTTCCAAAAGCCTAGATCTTATCATGTAACATGAAGAGATTGTTTTGTTTTTGCAAAACTTACTTCAAGTGTGAAACTAATCCTACAAACAAGTTGATATGATAAATGCGAATGTTCGATAAATTGATAACCCGTCATGATAGTCTAATGTTAAGAGAGCTAAGTGTGGGACAGTGTGTATAATCGTTATTGGTGTCTCACCTCAACACACTTCCAATAATACCACAATAACTAAAACACATTTCTAGCAATAACTGTTATTGGTGCATATGAGTCCAATAACACACAATCAAAAATACCTCACAAAAAAAATAATAAACAAAAAATCTTGTCCGCATGTTTCTCTAAGACAATAATATGTTATTCAGCTCCTACACTGTACTCTCTAAGACATGCAGTGTAACGTGGAGGCTACAACTTGCGGGTTAAAACTTAAAAATCTTGTAGCATATTTCTCTAGTCGTGATGTTGTGCAACGTATGTCTCATCTGTTAATTGTAAAATCAATTAATATAAAGCTATTAAAATCAGTTAATTTTTCGAGCTTCACGAGAGTGCTTTGGATCATTTGTATCGTTGCTTTTCTTTTCTCCGGGGCTTGTTTAGATCTACATCAAAATCATTCCAGAGTGAAAACCGATGGTTCAGCCTCCACGAGTGGGGATTTTCCTCTTGTCTCGGTTCTTACTGTAATTGGCAAGAGTTTTTTCATCATTTTTGTAACCTCGCAATTAAAGTCTTGGGTAAAGTTTATAATTTGTAATTTATGTTTTATTTCTATACTCTTGTAACTTTTAACGCCTTACTAGTAGCATTTTATATTTATAATCTTTGCTGCCGTTAGATATTGATGCTACACTTTTCTGATTTGTGGTTGTAGCATTTGGTACTAGTAATTTTGGTTGTATTTTCTTTTTAGTTTTTGTCTAATGGTTTCGTTTTAGGGTCCACTATTTTAATCATCTTGTTGTTATAGTGGATGCCTTTGTTTGTATCTTCATGCTCTTTGTTTTTTATATATTTTTTGTTTTTCAAAAAAATAAAATAAAAAATAAAGCTATTAAAAACATAATGTAGCTTTTCTAGATAAAGATAACAAAGTCTTTGCTTATGGTCAAAAACCTTGTATTCTAGTTCCATTGTTTTGGTTTTATTTTCTTTTCTCTAAGGTATGGCCAAATTGCAGGTTTCGTCCCTAACATTTTGAAAGTGCAGCGGTAGTCCTCATTTTGAATGTTTTGTTGCATGCTTGGTCCTTAAATTGCAGATTTGGTCCTTAAAAGTTTGAAGTTTCCGTTGCATGTTTGGTCCTTAAATTGGAGATTAGGGACCAAACATGCAGCAAAACCTTCAAAATAGGGACTATCGCTGCACTTTCAAAACGTTAGGGACAAAACCTGCAATTTGCTCCATAGTTTTATTTGAGATATATGTGGATATAATTTTGCTTGGTAGTCAGCATATGCTTGCATCTATTGAAACAATGCAAAGGATATATAAAAAAGTAAAACAAATATTAAAAGATGTGGAATATATTAAATATGTTTGTTGGTTTGACCAAACACGTACACGTTTATGAATTGGATAAGCTCAGACAGCTAGCTGATTGGATTGGGATATACATATCAACATTTGGATTTTATCAATTTATCACTATCATCCACGTTACTATACCATGTTTCATTTTTCATGATCTATGATTCCTATCCCTTTTTTATTTTGTGGGTTAATTGTTTTAGTTATCAAAGAGTTTCAATTTTTTCTTTGTGCAAAAACAGTGTTTTAAAACTCAGGTTGACTTGGTCGGTTGAATCGGTTAAAGCGTGAACTAGTCAAGTAATCCGAATCCGGTTTTAAACGAAAAACCCGGTTGAACTGTTTGTTAAACTGGTTGAATCGTGACATCGAGTCAATTAGAAAACCAGTTTTTAAAACATTGGTAAAAGGTAGTTGCTATTTTATTTACATACAAATAGTTTCAAGTAAGCAAGGCTAACTTAACCATAACACGAACGAATCAAAGTCTTAAGACCGACCGTAATAAAGTCGAAGGATCGAGTCTTGAACACTCAAGACATGTCGTGCCTTGTTACGATCACTTCAAGTGACGTGTTTTCAACACAAGAAATGCATAACTTGGTCGATTGCAAGCCGAGTATTGGACAAAGGTTTGGCAAAGAAAAACAAGCCGAACGGTTAGTTGGGCATACTTAATAAATAAAGAATTATTTAAAAGAAATGAAAAAAAAAATAAAATATAGAAGTTGATTGTCTTATTAAATTAAATTGATGGTGAAGATAGTTATGAGAGAAGAAAACTGAGTTGATAGTGATGAATGCGTTCTCAAGACTCCTTATGACATTTAGTTTAAGGCCTCACATAATTTTAAGGCCTCATTTTTGAAAGGTGCATAAACTTTTTCTTGTTAGAGAGACATCATGAACACCTAAAAAGATGAAGCTAAAGAAAAAATTGATCTTGTGAACAAAACTGTTTTTAAAGCCTTTAGAGCACTCCCATTGTTCACGCCCCAACGGCGTTAAACTCCCAAACCAAGCCAATCAACGCGCGTTATTGCGTTAAACCCATTGGAAGTGCAGCAGATTCACGCCGTTAGTCCCTGGGCGTTAAGGGACTAAGGCGCGTTAGTTATTAAAAAAAAAAAAAAAAAAAATCATTTCACCCCCCTAAACCATTTCAAATAAATTTTCACTTACACCCCCTCAATCTATTCAAATTCAAATTTAAATTATATTGGTCAATTCTGGGCGGGATAAATTCAAATTCAAATTTGAAATTTAAAAATCAAATATGAGCGGGATTTATTCAATTTCAAAATCAACTCTGCATATATATACAACTCTACCAGAGTTGTTTAGAACACACAACACACACAAGTTACACACACAACTCACACACAAAAATGTCTCGCAAAGATTTTTCTCAGGCAATTCCCCACCGAGAAAAGTTGCTCGGAAACCAGCTTTCCAACTCTACCGAGACCGATGTTTACTCTACACCACCGAAAAATGTATTTCCGGTGGGTTTTGAAAACATCCCGTACCTCCCAATTGTTCCAAGTTCACATGTGAACAGTCCACAGTGGATTTTCGAGAACCACCCCAGGTTAAGTGAGGCTTCCTCCGAAACCTGGAACAAGATGAAAAAAACGTTAGGGAGATTATGGAAGTGCAAGCACGTGAAGAGGCTGCTCGCCGTGAGCAAGAAGCACGGAAAGCTCAGTACCTCCAAGACAACTTCTTCGACATAATGGAGAGTCGATACTTTAATGGGGAGTTTTATTCTCCGCCAACCAGTTCTGATGGTTGAGACTCAGATGACTCGTTTTTTTAAGTTTTAGTAGTTTTATTTTCGTCAGTATGCGTTGTATCGTTAATTTTTAATGTAATTCGTGTTTAACGTTTAATGTACTTGGTGTTTTAATGTTAAATGTGATATATGTTTTAATAAATGAAGTGTTTGTTTTAGTTTAGGGGTTGAAATTGAAAATATGAAATGTTATTGGTGTTATTGATGTTATTGGGATGTTATGGTTGTGGGTGTTTTTTTGGGATGTTAATGTTAAATGTTAAAGCTGATGTGGCGCTGACGTGGACGGTGTTATTAGTGTTATAATGTTATGAATGGAAATGCTCTTATTGAAAGGCTCTTTTATATCATTCGATACCTTGAGACGACCCTGTAAGGAGGATCATGAATTAAATACACCTACATTATGTTATTTTTTATGTTTACTAGTAAAACAAATTTATTTTATACGTAATAAATTATATAATATAAATTAAATTGTTCTCTCTATGTATATATGTATTGAGATCTTTTCAAGTTCATATAAACATAATGAGAAAAGTTTCATACGAAACAAGTTTTATCTAAAGAACAAACCACTTGATCTCAACCACCCATCTAACTTCAATCTAATGGCTAAGATTAATTGTCATTTTAATTTAATTATTTAACGAGGGGCATGTTGGTAATTCTATAATCTCAATTACTGAATCCAGGGGTCGGTTATACACACACATTTCTCATTCACTTTTTCCACCGGTTACACACACACTACTTTCACACACTAACCACCACCAAACCACCGTATCAAACCCTAACCGCTATTCATGCCAAATTGATCAAAATCAACGCTTCTGTTGGACCGTCAATCATACCATTAAACGGAATATGATTCAATCACAGCTCGATTCAAGCAATTTTACACTCCTTCAGGTAAGATTTAATCATTAATATGTTCGTTTTACGTTAGTTGATTCATTATCAGTTATTAAGTTTTGATACAGAACTATGGATAAAAGTAAATAAATATCTTTGAGTTTTGGGATACAAGTAAACAGTTTGTGTTTGGATATGAGTCGTTTTAAGTTTAATGCTAATGGTTTTATGTCTCCGGATCGTGAAGAAGAGGGCGATGGAGGTTGCGGAGATGCGGAAGGCGAGTTTGGACGATGGTGGTGGGGTTGACAATGTGAAGGCATTTGAGGTTCATACGTTTTGCAGCATTTGGTCACGTTTGGGATTGCCAAAGATGAGGATTTTGATTTGTATTGGAAGCTTGTTGTTGGTTTCGATTGGAGGAAGCAAATGCCTAAGCCTGCTGTTTCGCTTGGGCTTGGTGATAAGATGCCTAGTATATTTGTTATCCTTCACCCTGTCTTCGGTATCTATTTTGATTTAGCTTATGTGATTTGTGATTGAATTGATATAATAATATCCTAATTCCTAAAAGCATAAATCATGCTTTTGAAATTTTGCAACTAGCCTAGTTAGTATTCAGTCATTATAACTTCAGTCATTGTGTGAACTGCTTTCTTACTGGTATATACTAGTATCTTAATGAACTTTATGTTCATTCGCTTGCAGTTATGATTAAAGAATTGATTAACAGGGGACATCAGGTTGATGTTGTGCATTTCAATCAAGAATTCGGCCTTGTCGATAGGTTTCCTCATGTACCTTTGCTTAAAGCTTTTCTCAAAAATTAATTCTTCTCCTTGGTTTCAGTTGTATAAGTATTTAGAGGAGAGGGATCAGATTCTTAAGAAGTTGAAGGAAGAGATGAACAGTTAAAGAAACTGCAGCAAGTCATGAAGTGAAGCCAAAAGCTGATAAACATAAAAAAAGAGGTACAATCTGAAGATGGAGAATATTTTTATTCGTAATGGGGGACATATTGCCAAAACGGACATTGAGTTTAACCAGTTGGTTATTTGTAACTGCACATTCTCTCTGTTTCCGATTTCCGAGTATCAATATGATGTAGCTTATCTTAGGTGGTTTTTGACAATTTATCTACCATACTTGGAATGAAACTTATCTTTTTTGTTTAATTAGTTAACTTTTTGGTTGTTTTTTTGTTGTTTCTTGGATTATACAAAATCTCATGGGATTATACAGAATCCCATGGGATTTATACAAATCACAAGTGAATTTTTTACGAATCCCGTGGGATTTTTTTACGAATCCCATGGGATTTTTCCGGACGGAAATTTTGAAAAAAAAAAGTTCTTCTTTTTACGAATCCCGTGGGATTTTTCTAGACGGAAATTTTGAAAAAAAAAATTTCGTCTTTTTACAAATCCCGTGGAATTTTTTTATGAATCCCGTGGGATTTTTCTGTACGGAAATTTTGAAAAAAAAAGTTCGTCTTTTTACGAATCCCGTGGGATTTTTCCGGACGGAAATTTTGAAAAACAAAAGTTCGTCTTTTTACGAATCCCGTGGGATTTTTTTACGAATCCCATGGGATTTTTTTACGAATCCCGTGTGATTTTTTTACGAATCTCGTGGGATTTTTCTGGACGGAAATTTTGAAAAAAAAAAAAGTTATGTCTTTTTACGAATCCCGTGGGATTTTTCCAGTGTTGTAAATATCGCTTGGCGGTCCCTCGGCGATCGACCACCGCCAAGCGCCATATCGGTCTTGGCGGCGATATATCAATGATATAACGGAGACCCTAAATTATAAAGAAATTAATTTTTTTATAGGTATTTATATATTTTATATACATATTTATAAATATTTATTAGTTTTATTGTTATATTTAATATTTTTAATTATATATTTTATATAAATATTACAAATTTTACATTGTATATGCATTTTGTTATGTATTTCCCACTCTTAACCGATATTTGACCGATATTCCGATATTTGACCGATATTTAACCGATATGACCGATATAACCGATATTGACCGATATTTGACTGATATTGACCAACCGATAAATTTGACCGATAAGTGAAATATCGTATCGGTGGACCGCCGATAAGCGATATATCACTGATATATCGGCCGCCAAGACCGATATTTATAACACTGGATTTTTCTGGACGGAAATTTTGAAAAAAAAAGTTCGTCTTTTTACGAATCCCCTGGGATTTTTTTACGAACTCCGTGGGAGTTTTTTACGAATCCAGTGGGATTTTTCTGGACGAAAATTTTGAAAAAAAAATTCGTCGAAAGTATATAAAAGTGCATATCAATAGAAAGATGATTTTTTCTCGTTGCGATGGTGCATTTTTTGTAGCATGAACATTTACTGTTTGCAAGATATGTTGTTTTTTAAAAAAGGGTGGAAAGTGAGTTTTTATAGAATTACATTTTTACCCTTCCTTTGTTAATTTTTACTTTCATCTCATCCATTGGATGAAAAGAAGATGAATGGTTGAGATCTTATGATTTGTTCTTTAGATTAGATGTGTTTTGTATTGATGTCACCTCATATGGTGCGTTTGTTATACTACAATGACAACTTTATATGTGTGCAATTCTATAGCAATCTCATACTAAATGTTATGTTTTAAGTGATAAGAACATTTTTTTTAAAATCCTTTTAGACTTATTATATACATAGTTTTGAAGATGCGGCATGATAAACTTATGGTGCGTTTGTTATACTGTAATGAATCACAATAGGTATGAGTCTGATTGTACTGGTAGGCCCCTCACTTATGAAAAATCCATTCATGGTTTATTTGAGGTACATGGAGTATGGAATATATATATATATGTGTGTATATATATATATATATATATATATATATATATATATATATATATCATTTATTCTGATATTTAATAGATTTACATCTTAACCAAACAATTGATTAAAATCAAAATGCATTCCCTTATTTCCGTTCCCCGAGTACCAAACGCACTCTTAGGGTTTGTTTGTTGGGTGTGTTTGGTTTGTCGCTATGAATCACAATAGGTATGGGTGTTGGTATAGAGTGGAATGATAATGAAGGGTATGAAAAAATCACCCACATGCATAATATATGAGGAAACCTTCACATTTGGGTATCCTCATTCCATTGTGATATGCCCCATAACAAACCAAACAACATTAATAACTTTAAAAGTCATACACCCATACCCATACACCCCAACCAAACGTTTTATAGAAATATCATGAGACAGTTTAAATGAAAACTCGCTAAACATTGGTAATAACTAAATAGAATATGTGAATACAAATTATTATCTAATTATATAAAGTAGTCATCCTATATTTTATTATACTACTTGAAACATTATGTAACCTTATACATTCTATCATTTATCAAAACATATTTCCCCATAACCACAAACTTGTTAGATCAGATCTATGAAAAACATACACATGCAAGTAGGGGTGTCAAAAATCCTGATCCGGATCCTGACCCGAACCCGAACCCGAACCCGAACCCGACTAAGCATATTCGGGTCGGGTTACTCGGGTTAGAAATTGAATTTGGGTTATTCGGGTCAACCCGAGTAACCCGAATACTAAATAGGGTCGGGTATCGGGTTGAGATTTTTTGCTAAGTCGGGTTCGGGTCAACCCGTTTGACCCGAATAAGGATTTTTTTTATTTTTTTTATATATTTATTTTAGAAATTTTCTATATAAATTAGAACAAATAGGCAATTTTGTCACTATTTAACTTATATTTGGGTTGACCCGACCCTAATTTAGGGCTGAGCGTCGGTCCAAAACCGACCTGAACCGATAAAACCGAAAACCGAAATTCATGAAAAACCTAAACCGAAACCGAACCGACGGGCCGTCGGGTCGGTTCGGTTTGTGTCGGGCCGTCGGTTCGGTTCGGTTTAGGTGTATTTCGGTAGGTTTTTGCCGGTTTTGGGCCGGACCTGACCGAACCGAACCGAAACTGAAAAAATGTAAAACATGAAACCGAAACCGAACCGACGGGCTATCGGGTCGGCTCGGTTTTTGTCGGTTCAGTCGGTTTTGTCGGTCCGGTTCGGTTTTTGACCTTTGATGCTCAGCCCTACCCTAATTGACCCGAATCCAGCCAACCCGACCCGACTGACATCCCTACATGTAAGTAACAACTTTATTTTACCTATACAAGAACAAAGATTAAACAATTTGTTGTTCACATAATTTTTTTTTTCCATCTTTTCGGATTGAATTTCTTCCCATCAAAAAGCAACGACTAGCAGTTCGTTAAGAAACAAAGAAAAATACCAGGGTTGATGAGGAGAATTGCATCTAAAAAGCACCTAGCTAGCTGCTTATCTAAAATAGCATTTTGAGAGATCTCAAACGGAAATAATCACTTATCGACTTAAATTTTAAAAAGAAATGTCTAACCAATGCCCTAAAGTCATTGGTTAAGATTTGTTTGTTTTTTTGTGGTTTTAAATAATTATTTATGTGGGTCCCTGTTCAAATATGCAATTTTATGTCAACTACAAAGACCATTTATGTAATAAAAAATCACAAAAAGACAAATCTTAACCAAAGCATTATTGTAATTTAGACATTGATAACAAAATTTTAAATTGTCATTGTCAAATGGAAAAGGAATTGTAAATGGTCCACATTATTTTCTTATCTTAAAATCATTAAGAAAGTCTGTATCATGTCACATTTTGTCACGCCCATGGTTTTATTTAGTTTTATATTATTATTGTTGGCCCGCTGTGTTTCGAAATAAAATATAAAATTTCTATTAGCATGATGTTGTGTGGAGACTAATATTTTAGTGTAGATAAGTAGAACCTAAATGGATCGACATCAACCGGTTCAGACTTAAAATTAGTTTAATTTAATTAATTTAATATTAAAAAAAACTAAATTTATTAAGTTATATGAAAACAGTTTATTTGTAATTTAATAAAAAAATTATTGAATATATTAAATACTACATCCGTCTCAAAATTATTGGCCATAGACAAAAAACACACGGTTTAAGTAAAACATCATCATTACAACTTTCTTTTTCTTATTTTTTGCACAAAGACAGTTTTATCCTTAGCCAATTAATTTCTAACTTCTTTAAAGTTTGTAATAATAACCTCAACTAAGTGTAATATAACAAACTTGATATATATTCCTTATCTATTTATGGAAGTGGACAATTATTTTGGGACGACCGAAAAAGGAAATATGGACTATAAATATGGGACGAAGGTAGTAATAAAATTAAAGGTGTTTGCATTATCTCTTAATTAAACATTAGTAATGAAAATTTTTAAGGGGGCTCGTTTGGTTTGTTGCTAAGAATTAATGGGTATTGGCATTTGATATGGGATAAAATGATAATAGATATAAAAAAGTGTATCATTATTTATGCTTGATTAATAAAATATGAAATTGAAAAGTGTTTAGATATTTGAATTTTGTATAGAAAAAGAGAGGCTCGCGGGAATGAATTTCACAGACACCAAATTAGTGTGTAATGAATCTATCACTATGATATACCCATTTTATTTCTGAGCCCACTAAACAAACACCATTAATCAAAATGAAATCTATAGATCCATTCCGATAAAAGAACTGATTATCTACACACTTAAAAAAGGTGTCAGTAATGAACTAGTCATTTTACATGTTTAGTTATAAATATTCTGATTTGCTACACACTTAAATAACTGATTATCTCATTATTGTAATATCAAACACAATAATCCAAGCCAAACACAATGTTTTAAAATCACACTTTGAAACATCTGATTATCTACAATCACAAACACACCCAATAAAAGAACACAAGATTTGATTAATCATCTATAGACTTTGATTGTAGATACTTCCTATAAATAGTAAATATATAAATGTTGGCCGATAAACTTTTGTATTTAAAACTGTAAGGCATGAGGGAGTGGTACCCTAGTACCCTGGGAGTGTCACATCACCTCTATTCAATAAAAACCTTCCAACTCAAAACTACCCAAATTCTACCATAACATTACCCTAACTAGACGGAGTGGTACCCGATCCTACCCTAACACTACCTTTCATAAAAAGACAAAAAAAAAATAGAGAACAAAGGTTATAATCGAGCGGGTTCCGAGCTCGATTTGGTACAAAATTTCAAGTACCCTAACTAGTGGGGACGGTGTACCCTAATACCCTAATACTACTCGATCATCTACCCGATGACCACTCCGTCCTCGAGCGGGTTCCGAGCTCGATTTGGTACAAAATTTCAAGTACCCTAACTAGTGGGGACGGTGTACCCTAATACCCTAATACTACTCGATCATCTACCCGATGACCACTCCGTCCTCCCTAACAATATATTTCTGCATTATAATGTATTTAGGGATTTGTTAAAAAATGTCGGCAATGCTTAATACACATTAAATTATTTGCTCTTTTTAGTTTTAAAGTAGTTATTTATTTAATAAACAATAAATGAATATAAAAATTAACTAAAAATATATGTCAATTCTTTTACATGTATATTAAATTATTAATTGTTCTTAAACATAACAAACGAAAAGTATTTAAAAAATCCCGTGTATTTAACTTAGAATTGGTTAACTAAATAAAGCCAAACTTTTTTAAAATAAGCCACAAAAGTTAACTGATAAAACAAACAATAAAAAGCATCTTTACAGTTTGATCAAAAACAATGAATATAAAGCAAATAATCTGAATAAAATGTGGGGAAAATGATTGTTGAAAAATTCCAACAGATTAATGGAACACAACTGCCCACCTTCCCCATGTCACATCTTTTTTGCAATGATTTCTTTCGATCAAAGTGCATGGATTTTTTTTACCACTAAGTCGATACACACATATCACTGCTTTATTACTTACTAAATCTTTTCTTATCTAACAAAAATAATTTTAAAAAGATTTTGAAACAAGAAAAACATAAAGAGAAACCAAACAAGAACATAAGAAGACTAGTAGCTTGTGTTGTGTTGTGTCACGGCTATGGTTAGACTATATATAGGATGAGAAAGCTGCTAGGGTTTTGTGTGTTGTTGGGCTTCAAGCTATACTATTTTTTTGGTTTTTGGATTGTGGTAGTTTATGGACTAGAGCCCACCATCTTAAGGCCCATGGTAGTATAAGAAATATATGCGTAAATGAGTCGAGTAACTCGACGAGCGCGACTCAAGCTTATTCAAGCCAAGCTTTATTAAGCCTCTCAAGTCAATAAGCTCAAAATTTTTAACTAGTTAAGCTCGAGTTATATAAGCACTTTACTCGAATTATTGTTAAGCTTTTAACTAGGGATGAGCATGGTATCAGAATGGTACCGAACTTGTAACGAATTAGTGGTACCGATTTTTTTCGAGGGGTACCGGTACAGTACCAGACAGGATTCGGGTACCAGGAAATCAGTACCAATACGGTTCTTTCTGTTTTTTATTAAACCAAAAAAGATTTCAAGAAAATGCAACAAAAAAATACAAAAAACTGCATTTTTAAGTGATTTCAAACTACTACGTGGCACAACGCAAGCAACACTTAAATAAATACATCACCAAGATATTCGTAACATAAAAACGTTCCAAAACTTATAAAATGGGTTCGGGTTTAATTTTTTGGAGCGTTTATGAAGGATTTATAGTTGTCACAATAAGTTTTTCGAACGTTTGTTTCTTTTGATATGTATTACATGACTATTGTTTTATATGGAATGAGCCAAATGAGTGTTTGGATAAGTTATTTAATTCAAAAATATAACTAATCAATTTTCGAGATTTTTTTAGTACTTTCTGTTTTAATACCAATACCGTATTAGTGATACCAAATTATTTTTAGACTCAATTCATGATACTAGTACCATACCGTGTATCAAATCGGTACCATATCGGTACAGTATCGATATAGTTCCGATTCGATACCGAAATTCAGGTTAAAATGATCATCCCTACGTTTAACATATATAGACATATGTCTTGCATGTATTTATGTACTCATATCTTAAGCGAGTTACATATTTATCTTATCCTATATTTCTTTAGTTAGTTTAAGAAAACATTATTAGAAGGGTTAATATACAAAAATGTTACTAAACTTTCAAAAAGATTTGTCCTAAGTCACTAATGTTTGTATTCTGTCATCTAGGTCACTATACTTCACGGGTTTTTCACATATGTTACTAAACCTTTTTATAAGTGTCACCCTAGTCACTCGAAGGATTGGTAACCGGCTTTGGCACATACGTTACTAAACCTATACAAACAAGTCACTAAACTTTCTTGAAAAATTTGTCTTAAGTCACTAATGTTTCATTCCTGTCATCTAAGGTACTAAACTTTGCTAAAAATTTGTCTTAAGTCACTAATAAAAAATTTGTCCTAAGTCACGAGTTTTGGCACATGTTACAGAACCTTTAAAATTTTACGTTTTATACGATTTTATACAGCTTTTATACGTTTTAATTCATTTTTATTCGTTTTTATACGTTTTTGTTTGTTTTTTACGCTTTTGTCCGTTTTATACGTTTTCGTCCGTTTTTGTCCCATTTTTTACGTCCGTTTTATACGTTTTAATGTTTTCATCCGTTTTTATACGTTTTTGTCCGTTTTTATATGGTTTTGTACATTTTTATACGTTTTTATTCTTTTTCATCCGTTTTTATACGTTTTCGTACATTTTTCGTTTTCGTCCATTTTTCTTATGTTTTTGCCCGTTTTTCTATGTTTCATTCGTTTTCGTCCCTTTTTTATTTTTGAAAACATAAGAAAATAGGCGAAAACGTAAGAAAAACAGACGAAAACGTATAAAAACGGATGAAAACGAATAAAAACGGATGAAAACGAAAAAAAAAAACGTATAAATAATGTATAAAACCATATAAAAACGGACAAAAACGGATGAAAACATAAAACATATAAAACGGACGTAAAAATGGGACAAAACTGCGAAAACGTATAAAAACAGACAAAAGCGTAAAAAACAAACAAAAACGTATAAAAACGAATAAAATGAATTAAAACATATAAAAGGTGTATAAAATCGTATAAAACGTAAAAATTTAAAGGTTCTGTAACATGTGCCAAAACTCTTGACTTAGGACAAATTTTTTATTAGTGACTTAAGACAAATTTTTAGCAAAGTTTAGTACCTTAGATGACAGGAATGAAACATTAGTGACTTAAGACAAATTTTTCGCAAAGTTTAGTACCTTAGATGACAGGAATGAAACATCGGTGTGTATACACGCCGATTTAACCGAAGTGAGGTCGTCTCACTATTGGTATCCAAGATAATCGGTTACGTAAAGTATAGTAACCTAGATGACAGAAGATAAACATTAGTGACTTAGGACAAATATTTTTGAAAGTTTAGTAACTTTTTTGTATATTAACCCTTATTAGAATCAAATCGGTGTCTTGCGAGCTCTGTTCAAACCAAATTTAAACTCAAGCCAAGCTCGAGCTTCCTCATAAAGGCTCGTCGAACTCAAGCCAGACATAATATTGTCAAATCGAGTCGTGTCAAAATTCAACTCGAATCATCTCGTGTGCACTTTTCCTTACAATGAAAAAAAATAGAGTATTATATACAAGGGAGGAGCTAGAAAGTTATTTTCGAGAGGGCAAACTTTAATAATTTTTAGAAACTACACTACAAATCGGTTCGTTAGTGGAGCAAATTACACTACAAATCTTTTCACTAGGGGGCATGTGCCCACCCTGCCCCCTCCTGTCTCCGCCTCTGATCATATAGAGGGTTTAAGATGTGACATTTTTTTTGGTTAAAGAAATCAAAAAAGTTTAAGATGTGAGTTTTGAAAGTGATTACATGATAATGTATAGCTAAATGTTCTTATACTTTTTTCCTTTTTCTTTTAATAAATATGATTTTCTAAGTTAACAATGTTCTGAAATATGTTTACCAATACTTGAAATGTTTGTACATTTTACATTTTAACGATAAACTTTGTTTTTCATTGTACTATGCAAGTTAACAAACAAACTAACTTTTAAATAAGTGAACACATAAGAAAGTAAACCAGACCTACACACGGCTAAAGTAAAAGATCAAAATATGACAAACAAAAATGCTTTCTAAAACAGCAATAGCAGAATGAGTGTCAATCATTTTGTCAAAAAATCTAACGGTAATTTCGGTAACTAGGGTCGTACATGCAGCTCTCGATAGGCGTAAGCTGCCACGTTTTCTGGTTGAGGAAGCCGACTTGCCAAACCTACAAATCAAAAAAATACACATTGCACAATTAGTGTTGTGCTTATACCCATTTGACTCTATAAGTATACAAACATAAACCGAATTGACCCACTCATAAGCTATATAGCAAGAAAAGGTTAATCCATTTAGAGGTCTATCTTACGGAGATCATATGATAATACCACTTTTAAATGTACTTCATATTACTGATGAAGTGACGATGCTCAGATCTTGGCTACTCTCACTGAAAATTTTAAAGCAAGAATACATCAAGGGACTAACTTCAGAAAACCTCTATACTCACTTGTCCTTTCCGATCTTTCAAAATATGCTCCCAATCACGAGCGCACTAAGCAAGGTGAAGGCAAAAAGGACATGGTTATAATATGGATTTCTCCAGTAAGCCCACCAAAACTTCCACAGGAAAGATGTGAATTGACTCCATGCAGCATATTGCGTGTCAAAGTGAAGATCGACAACACCAGCAGGAGAAATCCTGCTGGAGCTATCGACCTTCACTTTGACACACAATACGCTTAGTCTGCATTATACGAAGCAAGAAGGTTGGACTTAGTTGAAACAGGTATTTGGCGTGAATAACCCAGTGGGTTAGATCTCATTATATATAACAAATGATTACAACTGAAAGTCCTAACTTTATGGATCTGATAATACAACAATACATATCTCATATTTGAATTATTCTAACTATCGTTTCTTATCTTCACATTCCCCCTCAATCTTGACCGTCACTAGGTTGAGATTGTAACGTAATTTCTCCAACATACTCCGTGTTGTAGGTTTTGTGAGCCCATCGGCAACTTGATCATTCGAGGATATAAACCGTACATCTAAAGCTCTCATTGCTATCTTTTCTCTGACAAAATGAAAATCAACTTCTATATGTTTAGTTCTAGCATGAAAAACTGGATTGGTTGTTAGATAAGTGGCTCCCAAATTATCACACCAAAGGACCGGTGCTCGTGTTTGATGAACACCTAACTCTTTAAGTATCGATTGTATCCAGGTTGCTTCAGCTGTTCCATTTGCTAGTGCTTTATATTCTGCTTCTGTACTTGATCGTGACACAGTGGGTTGTTTTCGTGAACTCCATGAAATTAAGTTAGGACCAAGAAACACTGCAAAACCTCCAGTAGATCTTCTAGAATCCAAGCATCCGGCCCAATCTGCATCAGTAAACACACTTAACAAAGTCGAGCTTGATTTTCGAATGTGGAGCCCTGTAGACATCGTGTGTTTAACATATCGCAAATTCGTTTTACAGCTTCCCAACGAACATTTGTGGGCTTGGAAATATATTGACACACTTTATTAATAAGGAAAGAGATATCAGGTCTCGTTAGAGTGAGATACTGTAGGCCACCAACCATACTTCTATATTTGAAGGTATCTTCCTCATTAAGAGGTTTCCAAGAATCTTGAGCCAACTTGTCTGTAACTAGCATCGGAGTTGAGACACCTTTACAATTCTTCATATTAGCACGTCGAAGCAAATCGGAGGCATACTTTTGCTGTACTAAAGTGATTCCCCCTGAATTGTGAAGGACCTCAATTCCCAAGAAATAATTTATCCTCCAAAGATCCTTTATATGAAAAGAAGAAGATAAGGCACGAATCAACCTATCAACAACAATTTGAGAAGAGCCCACAATAACAATATCATCAACATACAACAGCATATAAATAGAAACAACATCATTATGAAGGATAAAGAGCGACATGTCGGCTTTAGAGGAATGAAACCCGAGGTGGTGTAGTTTGTCACGAAGACGAGAGAACCAAGCTCGTGGCAATTGCTTAAGACCATAAAGTGCCTTATGAAGTTTACAAACATAGTGAGGATTGGTGGAGTCCTCAAAACCAGGTGGTTGATACTTATAAACCTCCTCTTCTAAGAAACCATGGAGGAAAGCGTTATTGACATCTATTTGTCGAAGATGCCAACCACGCGAAACAGCAAGTGAAAGAACCAGTCGTATTGTAGCAGGCTTCACAACAGGACTAAAAGTATCCTGGTAATCAATGCCATATTGTTGTGTGAAACCCCGAGCGACCAAACGAGCTTTATACTTATCAATGGAACCATCCGGGGTTTGTTTCAGTTTAAACACCCATTTGCACCCAACAATATTAACAGCTTTGGGCCTAGACACAAGAGCCCAAGTGTGATTTTTATTTAGAGCATCGAATTCAGTCTCCATTGCAGCTCGCCAATCAGGATCAGTCATGGCCGTGCGATAGGAAGTTGGAGTAGTAACAGCAAAAGCTCATTTGGTAGTATCATACCGAAAAGTACCATCTGTGTCATGGGAACACCTTACCAGCACGGCCCCGAGTACAAACACCAGCAGGAGAATCATCGAGAGTAGCCATTGGAATCGGGGATATAGTAGCAGGTGGTGATATAGGAGCTACTGGTAGGGACTGTGAAGCCGGCTGAGGCGAAGAGGGATCCGAATCCGGAGGAGAAGAGCTGAGAACTGATGGCGCTGCTGGCAATGAAGATGATATGTGCTGAACTGGAGAGATAGGCGCCGGTACATCTTGCATGGGCTGCTGATCTGGAGGGAAACTGGACAGTGGTGAGGATCCCTATGCTGGTGGAGATGGTGTCACTGTAGCTGCATCGCAATCATTAGCTAACAAAAGAGATAAGTCATAATTTCGCATATGATCATTTATAATTGCCGGTTCTGTTTGAGGAAAAGAGACTGGTGAAAATATGTGAGATGTGGCAGTAGGACTATTAGTGGGTACAAAAGGAAAGCGAAGCTCATCAAATATAACGTCTCGTGAAATATAAACTCGAC
Organism: Chrysanthemum makinoi; assembly: GCA_910596185.1. Taxonomy (NCBI): domain Eukaryota; kingdom Viridiplantae; phylum Streptophyta; class Magnoliopsida; order Asterales; family Asteraceae; genus Chrysanthemum; species Chrysanthemum makinoi. Next base: position 314,801,102 of record OU343220.1, on the reverse strand, counting down.
CTGTGGTCCGATCCAAACATTTATAACCTTTGTGAATAGAACTATATCCTAGGAAAACACACAAGGTAGATCGAAAACTAAGCTTAAGAGTATTGTATTTCCGTAAGCTTGGCCAACATGCACAACCAAAAGCTCGAAGAAACGAGTAGTCAGGATTAATTTTTAGAAGTCGTGTGATAGGTGTAGCATTACCGATAGTGTGACTAGGCATTCGATTGATTAGATAACAGGCCGTTAAGAAGGCTTCATCCCAAAAGCGAAGAGGAAGAGATGAGTGTGCTAAGAGGGCTAGGCCTGTTTCAAATATATGACGATGCTTCCGTTCGGCTACACCATTTTGTTGTGATGTATGGGGACAAGAGACACGATGAGCTATGCCACTTTTTGAAAATACCGGTGTATTTTTTGATACTCACCACCCCAATCAGATTGAACACTGCGACTTTTTGTGTTCAAGAGTCGTTCAACATGATTTTGAAAATTATAAAAAACTTGTTCAACATCAGACTTGTGCTTGATAAGATAAATCCAAGTGTATCGACTGTAGTCATCCAAAAAACTAACATAATATTTAAAACCTCCACTGGACACTTGAGCAGGTCCCCAAACATCAGTGTGAACAAGCTCAAGTGGAAAAGTAGTGATACGAACAAAATTATTATAAGGAAGTTGATGACTCTTGCACGCGTTGACATGCATCACAAACAACTGACTCATTATGAAAAGAACAACCTAACTTATTGGAATCTAAAATTGTCTTGACAACTGCTAAAGTAGGATGACCAAAACGCTGATGCCATTGAGAACTTGAAACCTTGACACTTGACAGACCAGTATGTTGTGAAAATTTTCTAGAACGACTGATAGGAACGGGATAGAGACCTCCTTTGCTTCTACCGAGTAGAAGGGTTTTCTTCGTGGCAATGTCCTTAACAAAGAAAACATTAGGGTAAAGTTCAATGAATACATGATTATCAGAAACAAGTCTTTGAGCAGACAAGAGATGTTTGTTGATATGAGGGACACGTAAAACATTTTTTAGAGCAAGAGGTCGACTTAAACCGGGAATTATTGAATGACCAATATGTGAAATAGACAAACACACTGCTACTTGAACTTGATCTTTTCCATGGTAGCGTTCTTGGACGTGAGGCGTCGAGGTCGGTTAAGTGATCAGTTGCTCCGGTATCTAGGTACCAATTTGTGTCTGGATTGTAGCTTCCTGTTGAGACACTGTTTCCACTACTATAATCCTCGGATTGATATGCATGATTAAAACGGTTCCTGCAAGTAAGAGCAGTATGGCCTGGTATACTACAAACCTGGAAGCGTGGTCCTCCACTGTTTCGACCACGCCCACGGCCTCGTCCACGGCCACATCCTCCTCGATAGTTGCCCCGTTGGTTGGAATTGTTGTAGCCGTTGGTGTTACCGTAATTGCGACGAGGTGTATTGCTATTTGATTCTTGTCGAGAAGCATTATTTGCAGAGGATGTGAACTCAACTGTGTTTCCTATGGCAGTGACTTGAGCCTCATGTGCAATTAAATAAGAATAAAACTCAGGGAGTGTTACCTTCCGCTCATTGCTAAGGATGGTAATGGCAGTGAACAAGTCACCATGACCGGGTCCTAGTCACGCGGCATATACCCAATCACTTCTTCATCATTCATCGGTTGTCCGATATTTGCCATTGTATTAGCAAAGCCAGTCATTTTTTGATAATACTCAACAACGGTCATGTCCCCTTTTTGTAGTTGAGGCGGTCAGATCGAATTGAGTTCCCGCGATCTTTGGTGAAAACATTGTGTGCAGCGAAGTCTACAATTGTTGAGCAGTGCTGATACATCGAATTAGTTGGGGAAGAACCTCCTCAGTCATGGAGGACAAGAGACCTCCGATTACAGCCTGGTCTTGAATCACCCATGTTTGATACTCCGGATTAGGCGATTCTATTAAAGATTCTGTTGTGTCTTTTCCAGCGGCGCTAGGTCCTGTGACCACCGTGGTTGGGGGTGCCAGCGTACTGCCATTGAGATGGCCAAAGAGTTGCACACCCCGTAGAATAGGGATCACCTGTGCCTTCCATAGCAAAAAGTTAGTACGGGTCAACTTGCAAGATATGGCGGTAGCGATGGTTGATGATTTCACAGGTGCCGACATGGTGGAGAATTTAGAGAGATACTCTTTTGGAAGGAGACCAAAGAGTCGGAGATTGAGGTAGGTTTTCGGTGCAGAGAGATCAGATGGATCATGCTTTGAAACCAAGTTGCAAAAGGTATTTGGCGTGAATAACCCAGTGGGTTAGATCTCATTATATATAACAAATGATTACAACTGAAAGTCCTAACTTTATGGATCTGATAATACAACAATAGATATCTCCTATTTGAATTATTCTAACTATCGTTTCTTATCTTCACCTGTGTATGCCCACGCAGGGTGAACTTTCATGAGGCTTCCTGTCGTTTACAAGCAAAGGGATCTCTTGTTTCACCCTGCCTGGGCATACACAATTCCAACCTTCTTGCTTCGTATTCCCATATCTATATTGCAAACTGAGCGTATTGTGTGTCAAAGTGAAGGTCGACAGCTCCAACAAGATTTCTCCTCATGTTTAATGGGCTCACTGATCTATCCCTCACTATCATGAGGCTTCCTGTCGTTTGGTTTCAGAAATTATTATTACTCTACCACTCTATAAATGGAGGCTGACTCAAGTTGTAAACGAAATAAAGTACGTTATTCAATCTTTTTATTATTAAGTGTTTGTTTATTTATAAAAAGTATTCTTTTCCCTTTCTTTTCTTGTCATCCAAAGACTCCGATTTCCTCTAGATTAACCTATAAATACAACCCAAATCAACCCTTCTTCACAAAGGTTGATTAGGGTTGAGTCAAGAAAGGGGTTGAAGAAGAGAACACTTTTTTATAAATAAACAAATACAGAATAATAAAAAGTTTGAATGATGTTGCATTTCGTTTACAACTTGAGCCAGCTTGCATCCACAATAGTAGCCATACGTGCTAGTACTCAATTTATTTGATTAATATCTTATGAAGTGAAGACACTTATCGAGCGTAGCCTCCATTTATTGAGTGGTAGAGTAATATTGCCATGCAGTACGAATTGGGCACAATTTTAACTACTATAACCATGTTGCATGTATGAACAAACAACCTTTGCAGAAGTGGAATCGAAGGTGTTGGTTGAAAGGTAAGGATAGCATGATTTCATGTGAGGAGCTACCTTTGATGGGCTTTTCATTTTGATAGATCAAGTGGGCCTTCTTGCATGACTTGGCTTGCTTTAATGAGGGGAAAGCTTGCTCAATTGAAGGCATACCTCAACACTGCTTCAAATAGAAAGATATTGGTTGAATCTCAAAGCCTCGCCAGAAGACGTGCCACAAAAGCATTATTTCGTTAAGATTTAAATCTTTATGTTGAAAAGCTGAAATACAGTTGGAAGTCTTGATGGGTCATAAATTAAAGAAGGTTTAATTACGAGAAGTCGAAAGGATTGAAGAAGGCTTATTACGGAATAATCTCTCTTTTTATGGTCCTTTAGTCTTAACTTTTCAGAACTTTAAACCAGTTAATACTCCTACTTATAAAAGACATTATGAGATTTTTAGTCCCTTTGTGCAGTGGTTTGCACGACGGGACTTCTGTAAATTGAGCCATATCTTCCTTAACCGAGATGTGTTTTATAACTTAGCCATGGTACAAGGAACAATGAATTTTTATGTAGCATCACTATTTCATCTTGGAATTCAAAGCCATCATGTCCCGAAAATAATTTTTAAACCCGCAACAACATATGGGCAGACTCACTAGTTGATATACGGTAAATTATATGACAAATATATTGTTAGTCATGGCCGGAGCTGATAATTGAAGCCAGGGCTCCTTGACCAACATGAAGGACAGGCACTTAATTAACCTGAAATTTAAGTGAAAGATTACTAACATTCAAAAAGGTAAAAATTATTACAGTTTCTAAAAATGATAAAAAAAAATAAAAGTTTTAATTTCACAACAAAAAATGTATAAACATTACAAACTTGAATGTAAGATCTCTGGATCACTATCTCATTTGGAAGTTCAAAGCCCTTAGGAAAATGGCGTAAAGGAAGGCAAAGAAGACGCAAAATCCAACTAGAACAGCAGCAACTGGACCCATGAAATCCAATTCAAAACCAAAGTAGTCATTGATATACCAGTTCAGGGCCGGGCTGTTTTCCATCCCAGGCACGGTGATAGGAGTATCTATATCGTGATACTGTGAAACAATGGCTCCGTACACAGTCCATGCCATGGGGCAGATCCAGTAGTACCAAATCCACCATCCGGGAATTTTCTAAGAATACATACAACAATATGTTAGTTCGAGCATCTATGGATTGGTTTTAAAAAGGCGTACATAATAAGTAGGAAAAGATGACTTACGGGTTGTGGGATATAAAATCCTGAGAAGATATTGAACAGTAGGTAGAACCCTGCTGCGAAAATGGCTGCTATTTGATCGTTAGGTGTGATGGAGACGGTCATCATTCCAAAGTATGTGAAGTACAAGAATGAAAAGAAGTTGATGAAGAAGAGCCAGAAGAACTTGGCGGCTGTCCATTCAAATGCAACCATGGCGTATACAATGACACTGTAATATACACATTGAGCGAACACATATGGTATCTCTACAAACACCTGAATGAATAAAAAGAAAACGTTAAAAAAAACATTGACAACAATCAAAATAAACTTGTCAACGTTTGTTGAGAGAGTGTGACCTGTGCCATGGCGTATGGTAATGAGGAGTACATCCCGGCTGCTCTTTCACGATAGAACACGGTTCTTTCTGTGGCGACAACTGGCTGGACCGTCTGAGAATTGTTAATACCAACAAAAAATATAGCAGAGTACATGGCTCCAATAACCGTGCTCAAATCTTGGCTACTCCCCCTGAAAATTTTTAAACAAGTATGCATCAGTGGACTAACTTTAGGAAACCTCTACGGTTTTATAAAGTAATAGACTAATCATATACTCACTTGTCCTTTCCAATCTTCCAAAATACGCTCCCAACCACGAGCGCACAAAGCAAGGTGAAGGCAAAACGGACAAGGTTATAATCGGGATTTCTCCAGTAAGCCCACCAAAACTTCCACAGGCAAGATGTGAATTGACCCCATGCAGACTGAGCGTATTGTGTGTCAAAGTGAAGATCGACAGCTCCGGCAGGAGGTACACTTAATTCTTTTACCAAAGCCTTGTTCCTTCTGTTGTTATTCATATGCATACACACATTTAGTAATTACTACAAACTGCTCAAAATATTTTATAATTTATGATATAAAGGACTTACTGATGCAAAGTCGAATTACTGAAAATTTCAGCAAAATCAACACCTAGCCGCATCTCTGCAGCACCTGAGCTGACTTCCAACATCCATGTTGCAGGATTGTATTTTTTGGCAATCTTTGGTACCCCATCAACAGCCTAATCACATGATTAAAAGAACAGCTTTTAAGTCAACTGTTTCATTTTCTAGGTTATTAGATATTATGCATGCATGTCGTTAATGAATACCTCAAAGTAGTCGATGATCGACTGAGAATGCCTGCCTAGTGGACCTGCATATATCACTTGTCCTCCTCTTTTCATTAGTAGTAGCTCGTCAAATGCTTCAAAAATATCAATGCTAGGTTGATGAATGGTGCAAACAACGGTTCTTCCTGTATCCACAGTGTTTCTCACAGCCCTCATAACAATGGCGGCTGCTCTTGCATCAAGCCCAGAAGTCGGTTCATCCATGAAAATGATTGAAGGATTAGCAACAAGCTCCACTGCAATTGTCAGCCTCTTTCTCTGTTCTGTCGACAATCCGGTAACTCCGGGAAGTCCTACTATCGCGTCCTTGATATTATCTAGTTCAACTAACTCCATCACTTGGTCGACAAATAACTGAAATATGATATCACAAATGGTATCAGTTATCACTACAAACATTTTGTTAATATGTTGTTTTAATGATTGTAATCTTAATATTGTTACCATTTTCTGTTCCTTGCTGACTTCATTCGGGAGACGGAGGAAAGCGGAGTATATCAAAGATTCATGAATGGTGATTGTGGGAGAATGAATATCAGTCTGCTCACAATATCCCGAGATTCTTGCAAATGTTTCTTGGACCTTTGGGAATCCTGATATTCTAATATCTCCTTCAATATAACCGCCTGTCTTTCTTCCTGCTAAAACGTCCATCAATGTCGTTTTACCAGCCCCACTGACTCCCATCAATGCCGTCAGGACTCCAGGCCTAAATGTGGCCGTGACATCTCGAAGTAATTGCAACCTATTTTCCGTCACACCTTGTTCTTTCATTTCCTGTTTAATAAACCAATAAAATCATTAAGTTCCCGGAAACATTTACTCTAAAACTAAAGTTAGTAAAAAGAAGGGAACTTACACCAGGCATGTCAACGTAATAGTTCATGTTGCCAAATGACATGGCTAGTGGAGTAAATGGAAGAACCATTCCCTTGTTAGAGTTACCGTTGGAATCAACAGTTGGTTTTATCTGTTGCATTTCCCCACCGTGACCCTGAGCGGCCGCAGCTTCTTCCTTGGAGATAATTGCTTGTGGTTTTCCAGGGGCTTCTAAATAGGCGAGAGCCACAGTGAAGAGGACATTGAAGAGAAGTGCAAAACCAAGAAGAGCAGCTGCACCGATCCAATATGAGCTTTCTGAAGTTGGCACGTCCATGCTCTTTAGCACAGCAAAGCCCAAGCTGGTTGTATTGTCCGTGCTCTGCCAAAAAGTAAAACATATATCAGTTTTTCTTCCTCGTAATCGCTATTGAGACTTTAGTTGCTAAGATAAAATGGCTTACTCTTTTGCTCGTCCACCTATCGGAAAGGAACTCGTTGATGGTGATGGATTTGAAGATATAAGATAAGGGCGATACCCAATAAGCCCACTCCCACCAGTTTGGAATTTTTGTTTTAGGTAGAATGAAACCACCCAATAGAAATATAAGCATAAGTACAAGAGATCCTCCGGTGTTTGCGATGTTCATTGTCTTACAAACTGCTGCAATCAATCTAAACAGTCCACCTGCGACAAGCTGGATCAGAAACACCAACAGGAGATGCTTGAAGAACCTGTTACGTAGACCACATGTATATATATTAGTAACATAGAGTGTTACAAAACTACGAAATATAAATGAATAAACATATAAAGTTACCTGCTAGCCTCAGGGGCCATATCAACGCCCCAATATAGAATTAAAGTCCACATAAGACTCTCCATTATAGATATGGGAATACGAAGCAAGAAGGTTGGAATTGTGTATGCCCACGCAGGGTGAAACAAGAGATCCCTTTGCTTGTAAACGACAGGAAGCCTCATGATAGTGAGGGAAAGATCAGCGAGCCCATTAAACATGTTAATAAGCATACTGTCCAAAAGTGCGCCTATATAGATGGCACCATCTACTTCATTCCTCTGATGCATCCTCGGCTTTATGTACAAAGTTGCGCAGATAAATGCGATAAACATGATCTGGAAAGACTTGAAAACATATATGAAAGCATTTCTCTTCATTAGTAGCCACTCCTTATCCCACGCGGCCTTAAAGAGTTCTCCTTTGGGAACTAAGAACTTCTTCGTCACTAAAGCAGCTTTGTGGCTTTGGTCCTTGTCATATGGGACTGACAACTCGCTTCGCAGCTTCTCGCCCACATGGAAACTCTTGTATCGCTGAGAAAATTCACTTACTGGGATATATCTGTATGGTCGGTTTCTATCTGCCCAGTATTGTTGTTGGTCCTTTTTAGATGTAACCTATCATTAAGATACAAAAAGTTAAGTAATTAGTAATCCGATTCAAAAGTGCTAGATAATAGAAAATAAAAGATACGAAGATTGCTGTTTTTACCTCTTGCAAGAAGTCAGCGGTACCCTTTCTCTCTGGACACTTAAATCCACAACTTTCAAAGAACTCAACAACATGTTCTCGTGGTCCTTGATACACAATCTGGCCCTCGGATAACAAGACGATGTCATCAAAGAGATCAAATGTCTCAGGAGCAGGTTGTAGTAGGGACATGAAGATTGTTGATTCAGTGAGGTGAGCAACTTGCTGCATGCACTTGACTATCTGAAACGTAGTGGAACTATCTAAACCTGTCGATATTTCATCCATAAACAGAGTTTTTGCTGGTCCGACAAGCATCTCTCCTGTGGTCACACGCTTCTTTTGTCCTCCAGAGATACCTCGTCTCATTGCATCTCCAACAAAGGTGTCACGGCAGACATCAAGACCCAATATCTGTTTTCATTTATCAAACATGATAATATTATTAATTAGGCAATAAAGAAATTAAGACTCGAAAGAATGCTACTTACTCTGAGAGTGTAGTAAGTAATCAAACTGCTGTCATCTCCTTCGATGGCAGTTGCTTTCATGAAAAGATCGACTTCAGCTTCGGGGAAGATTCCTGCTTCCTTTTCTCTTCTTGCAAGCTCCGTAAGCATTTCTGTATTCCATTGTTCAGCAATATATCAGTATATCATATAGTAGCGTCTTTGTTATAAGTCTAGTTAAATTTACCTAAACGAGATCCGACTCCTTGACATCTTGCTGAGAAGTCAAGGGTTTCCTTAACGGTCATTTCTCCAACGTGAATATCGTTCTGGCTAATGTAGGCTGATGTCCTCCGAGGTTCAAATTCATTCAACTGATGACCGTTGTATGTTACCTCTCCACTAACTCTTAAGCTTTGATCGAGCCTTCCAGCCAGAGCCAACAGAAGCGATGTCTTACCAGAAGATGGTGGACCCAACAGAAGTGCCATCCTATAACATTACAAACACAACGTCGTTACAACCAGCCACTAGTATACCAGGAATTACACATGATGGTTATTATTAAGAGGGTCACTGGATTTGCTTTTTAGAACTACTCATCGGTTTATTTGCTAATTCAAATAAGCAAAATATTTAGGGGGTGTTTGTTTCTGCTTATATAGCGGGCTTATGGCCTATGTGGTTTTCGGCTTAAGTTTCATAAGCTCATTTTTTGTGGCTTTATTTTGAAACTTTTCGGCTTATATAAGCTTATTATGATATGATAAGCTTATAGAAGCCGAAAAGTTTTAAAATAAACCACAAAATATGAGCTTATGAAACATAAGCCGAAAACCACATAAGCATAAGCCTGCTATATAAGCCGAAACAAACACCCCATAAGTTACTTATTCCAAACATCTTATTTCAAAAACAATAAGCAGACATAACAAGTTTTCATAAGCAATCCCAAACACCCCTGCATATGTAAAACAATCTCCTCATACGCCATCCATTTTCACGCAATCTTAAATAAAGGAAAAAATTTATACCTTCCGGGTTTGAGAATCCCGGATGCATCTTTAAGAATGTGAAGTTTCGCTTTCTCGGAGAAACTAATCCCCAACTTAGCTAGAAGTCCTTCAGTAATATTTCTAGCAGTATTCGTGAGAGTTGGCAACGCTCGATCTCCAACGTGACAATCAGCTTCCACACTCAAATTTTGAAACCGAACTTCTACTGTCGGAAGGGAGATTCCAACTCTGAGATTAAACAACAACAGAACAAAAACATAAGTTCCTTAGTAAATTGATGTTGACTCTATTCTCAATAATTGCAACCTAAACATTAGTTATAAACTACAAGTCCTGTCTATATCAGATTTGCACTAGCCAAACTTTGTCTTGATAAATTTTTTGTTTCATTTCATAACAACTTCATTCAAGTCGCGAAACATATCATACTAATTGCATCTATAAATCCACAAAATGTGTGAATCGGCGGAAACACCCTGACCCGGATGCCTTTTGGCACCTCCACCCCACAGGGAATAGCTCCGGCAACTCTCTTGGGCCAGTGGGGCACCAACTTGAGTGAGCACAAGCCGAAACTTGAACCCGTGACCTTTTATCAACAAAATCTCTCCGGTAGGTCCATGAGTTTTTTTAGGTGGGTACCAACTGAGCTAAAGCCATCTATAAATCTATAACATCTAAAATCGTTATGGTATAAAAAACAATATATTATGAAGCTCTTTCGAAATCTGATACTAAATATTCATTGGCTCTAAGTAAACTTATAACTGAACTATAGTCAAAACATCAATGTTAAAAGGTAAAACTATGCTAACAAATTAAAGTCAAATGATCATACTTTTTCTAAAACTTTGTTTTCATCTAGTGTTCCCACTTTTGTAAAGCTGGTTTATTACTTTCTGCAAAAGTAATAAATCAGCTCTACAAAAGCTGGAATCAGTAAACTGTAAACTCATGCTATTTACCTAAACTAAAAATACGATCTAAAACAGTAACTATTAGTTAAAGGGTAAAACTATTATGCTGCTAAATTTTTCATAAACTGTGTGTCTTTCGTAGGGTACAACTGATATATTACTTTGTACAAAAGTAATAAATTAGCTGTACATGAACGTAAATAAAAAATAAGAGAACGAGTTGACTTACTTATCAACTCGATCTTTAAACTTTCTCAAGAAAATCTCATTATCTTCTTCAGCAACTTTAAAAATCTTATCAATAAAATCTTGTCTAGCATGAGGGTCAAGTTCTCTAACATCAACAAGCATTTGTCCATTAGGCATTGGTTGATGTTGGTCACTAGGTATATACGACTTAAATATCGTAGTACGTAGCCTATTATACGTTGGAAGTTTTTCCAACGCGGCCCATCTAAGGGCCTCTTCGTCTTCCATAGAATGACGGCTGCTACGGCCGTCATGACTTCCCCCGCCGCTAGCAGAGAACACATCGTCCATGCGCCAGCTGCTAGCGGCGCGACTAATACTTTTACTAATACTTCGGCCTACACTTTGCCGCATGCTCATTTTTCGTTCTTCCTCCATGATGAGTGTAATGATTGAAGGGTGTTCACTCAATATGTTTTGTTTTTGAAATGTGTTTTGTGTTTCGCTTATATATAGGATTGAACAAGCTCATCAACAAGTTGTGGTGGAATATTATTTAAAAATCTGTTTCAACGAAACTTCACGTGGGACCCGTTGATATTACTCGTAATAAATGATTGGAAATGGGAGAGGTAAAACTATTGGTCAGGAGTATTGGTAGGTACTCACTTTATTAGGGGGAGGGAGTCCAAGTTTCTTACCCTAATACCCTGAGGGTGCCACGTCACCTCCATCCAATAAAAACCTTCCAACTCAAAACTACTCCAATACTACCCTAACACTACCCTAACAAGACGGAGTGGTACCCGATCCTACCCTAACACTATATTTCATAAAAAGACAAAAAAAAAGAAACAAAGCTTATATCTGACGGGTTCCGAGCTCGAATTGTTCCAAATTTTCATGTACCCGAGGTACACGGGACGGTGTAGCCTCACGGGTTCATGAACTCGATTAGGAGCCCGAGCTCCACTCCGTGGTACCTTACTAGACAAGATATAAAATTGTTTTGTTTTCTATCTTTTATCTTTTGTAATTTTTAATTTATTAAACTTTATATATTATGTTTTAAATTTATTTCAGCACTTTTAACTATTTTATTAACATGACAAGATAGTTTTTAATTGTTTTCTGTTTCGTATTTTATGTGTTTTACTACTTTTGACTTGTCAAACTTTATATTTCTGTTTCGAAATTTTTGTTTCACAGTCTTATAATAAAAACAAAACTATAAAAATAGAAGAAAGTTAAAAATAAAAAAATTATGAGGTTTTACAATCATTTTAGGAGTTGTACCATTGACCAATCTCAAAATTATTTCTAGTTTTGTGTTTAAAAGTACGTGTAAAAATGTGCTAGATTTGATGGTTAAAACTACTACATTCATTCCATAATTATAGTACAATGTTGACTTTTGAAGTCTTTATTTTGCAATTTTGACATTAAATGTTATTTGTGTTATATAATATTTGATGAAAATTATACAAATGAAAATATATTTAAAATTCAATCTATTCATATTTTTTGCATTAAATAATATATAACGCAAATAAATTAAAGTTGAAAGTCCAAGACTTCAAAAATCAACACTAGACAATAATTAGGAAACGGAAGGAGTATATTTTAGTGTTATTTCTTTCGTTAAAAATAAATAAATAAATAATAAGGTTTTTAGCTGCAACCAATGTTTAGACACCAGTTTTTTAATTAACATAACTGAGCTCCCGGTTCTAGTTTTAACCGATTTAACTAGCTGTTTAATTAATTTTTTTGCCAAAGACCTGCTTTCGATGATTCAACTAGTTCCCATTTCAATCGCAATTCAAGATATAAAACATTAGCTGCAACCAACAAGATAATATCATGTATCTTTAATTACAAATCAGACACAGCTTTAAATCTCTTAAACATTTTTCTTAGATTAAGATTCTTTCATATTTTATTTTAACATGAGAGGTCATGTTAATTTTATTATAAAAAAAAAGTTATTTTTTACTAAATAAAGGTCTTATAATAAATAATTGAGTAAACTCCAAAATACATCCTTGTGGTTTACCTCGTTTCGCACCATACATCCCTCTCGCAAAAGTTTCAACAGATACATCCCTCCGTTAGTAAAGTTGGCACAAATACATCCCTCCGTTAGTAAAATCAGCTAATGAGGACTAACGGTGCAAATATATCACCGTTAACTCACATTCGTTAAGAGATATTTACGTAAATCGTCCTTGTGGCAAGGAACAAATTGCAACCAAAGTCCTTAAACTTATTTACAAATTCGTCCCTTAGACCGGTCAACGTTGGTCAACGCCACGTGTCACCACCAGAGGGTGCCACGTGTCATCGGGTCGGGTCAGGAATGGGTCGGGTCGGTATATGGGTCGGGTCGGGTTGCCACGTGGACCAATGAGGTGGTGCCACGTGGCATTGGTAAAATATTTTACCACTTTGTCACCCCCTGGAATCGAACCTAGGACATTTGGGTGGGAAGCAATGCTTTGCCCAACTGGGCTAGGCATAGCTTCAAGTATATTTCCATAAATTTAATACATAACCCTTCCTAAAATTTAAAGGTCCAATTCAATAACACTAAAAGGTTCAATTTAGTTTTGGCCTATCAATTTCTGAGTTTTATGGATTTGTAAAAAATAAATAAATATACCGTCGGACTCGTTTTTTCGTGCTCTTTCCAATGGTATGCTCGGGAAATTTTTTCGACTTCAAACAAACCTCGAAAAATGCGAAAATCATCTTTTTTTTCTTTGTTTTCGCATTTTTTGAGGTTCGTTTGAAGTCGAAAAATTCCCAGCATACCATGGAAAGAACAAACTTTGAGTCGAGAGGAATTTTTTGATTTCAAGCGAACCTCAAAAATGCGAAAACAAAGAAAAACGATGATTTTCGCATTTTTCGAGGTTCGTTTGAAGTCGAAAAAATTCCCCATCCATGGAAAAGCGCGAAAAACGAGTCCGACGGTATATTTATTTATTTTTACGGTCTATAAAACTCGTAGTAATGAAGCCAACTAAATGAACCTTTTAATTATTGAATTGGAAGAATTATATTATGAAATACTGAAGCTATGCCTTGAACAGCGCTTGACAAATGCCAGGTTCGATTCAAAAATGGTAAATATTACCAATGCGTGCACTCATTAACCCGACCCGACCGATTTTGACCGACTGACTGGCACCTGACCGACGTGGTAAATAAGTTTAAGGACTTTGGTTGCAATTGTTCGCTTGCCACAGGACGATTTACGAATATCTCTTAACGAATGTGAATAACGTGATATATTTGCACCGTTAGTCCTCATGCTATTTTACTAACGAGGAAGTCTTCACTAACGACTTTCTTATGAATTATATGGGCGAAACAGCGAGATTTTGAAGTTTACTCTAAATAATTTATTTTATTCATATAAATCACAACATTATTTCTCAGGTTCAAGTTCTCGATCAGTTTTTCTTTATAAATCAAGTTGTATTTTACAAGTGGTGAATACTCATGTAATGCGTGAATACTGTTTTATTTGTTCAAGTGATGTGACAATTGGATATTTTGGGGTCAAAGTTGATGTGCGTGACCATGACCGTTGACCCTTATTTACTTCGTCCTTTTCATTTCTTACTTTCTTTGCCAATTTTAGGAACTTTTGGGGGGCAATAAATAGGGTTTTTTAACAAAGAAAGAAAGCCACATGGTACGAGTAATAAAGTTGAGTAATTTATACATATAGTCCTCTGAGTATGTTCAGATTGTAGAAATTTTGAATATGGTTTTCAGTTTTCACATTGGTTTTTCAATATCATCTTTGTCTTTCATATAACGGTCGTTTTAGTCGTTTCGCCTGTATACTCATAAGTAGTGAAGGAACCAAGTCATGTCTTGAGGAGTCTCGGAACACTCATGAATTTTCACAGCGTAGTCATAATTCTTATACAACATCATAAATTTTCTGAACCATACATTGTCTAAAGAAAAGTGTGTCTGAATTCATTTTTAGTTTTTCGTAAATACAACAAGGTATTTTTAAGTGTGATTTGGATAAATGGTCGTATTTACTAGAGTATTTTCATAAAAGGATGTATTTGGACCGTATAAACATTTTTGGTCATTTTTGGTGCCCACGTACCATACTTTCTTCCATATATTAAACAAAGCACCAGACTTATTTTTAAACCAATGAGAATGTGCCACTTATATTTTTGGTGCCCAAAACACCTCCCTTGCGCACCAAATATTAAACATAGCACCAACTATTAAACAAAGCACCATAATTAATTTATTGACCAACGGGGAATGTGACACGTATTTTTTGGTGCCCAAAACACCTCCATTGCGCACCAAATATTAATGATATGGTGCCCAAAATCTTTTTCATGAGCATCAAAATACATTGTTTTTTCTTTCCCTCCGCACCACATTGGGGTGTATAATGATACTTTATGATTTGGTGCCCAAAATGCAAACCTTGCGCACCAAAATGGACATATTTGAGAAAGAGAAAATATTCGGTATGTTTTAGTAAAGTAATAGTGTATATGGTATGTATTGGTAATTGATTTTATTTTTAATCCTAGTTTCGTCTCTGATCACAAAAATCAAAGTATTCATTTCTAAAATATATGTCGTATGCAAGATAACACGATAGCATATATGGGAGCCATCGTCAAAAATCCGCACGATAGACCAAAATGGTAACCATAAAAAGAAATCAAAGGCGAAAAATTGTACTCCCTCCGTCTCAATTTAATTGTCATGAGAGAGAAAGCACAAAGTTTAATAAAAGTGGGGCAACTTTAATTTTCAACCACACAAATAGAATATTCCCTCTTTATATTCCCTAGTTTTTACTAAAAAGGGAAAGTGGACAATTTTTTTGAGACATCCAAAAATGAAAATATGGACAATTAAATTGAGACGGAGGGAGTAGTAATTACTATAACTATAGGATCAAACCTATAGATTTTAGCATTCTAAATGGACTATTTTTATAATTTACATATAAAGCTAAATCTCAAGCACAATAATACAAATCTCCAATATCCCACTCCAATTTTTTATATACACCTTTTCTTTATCAATTCTCTCAATTAGGGGTGGAAACAAGCCGAAGTACCGTTAAGGCCGAGCTTCGGCTGGTTATATATATAAAGCTCGAGGCTCGGGCTCGAGCTCGTTCGAGCCTTATACTTTGAGCTCGAGCCGGCTCGTGAAAATTTTCACAAGCTCGAGCTCGGCTCAGGCTCGACTAATTTTATGATGTTTTGAGCTCGGCTCGTTAATTACATAAAGCTCGAGCTCGTTTACTACTTTTAAGCTCGTTTATCGTTATAGGCGATATATACACGTATATAATTCTAGGGCTCGTTTAGGCTCGCGAGCCTACTCGAGCTTTTATCTGAGCTTCGGGCTCGAGCTCGACTATTAAATGAGCCCAAAATTAGGCTCGAGCTCGGGCTCGAGCTCGTTTAAGCTCGGCTCGTTCGAGCTTTTTACCGATCCGATCCCGAGCTTTTCACGAGCGGCTCGGCTCGTTTACACCCCTACTCTCAATTTAATCACTTTTAGGTTTTGTCATATATGTCATTTGGTAAACTGGTAAATTCACGCATGTGGCTGTCAGGGTTTAGCAAGGTTGCATGGAGTGTTAATTAGGAGCCGTTTGGTATGAGGTGATAGCTTTTGGGATCGGGAACCAAAGTAAAAAGTTTTGTTTGTTTAAAATACTGAGATTTCAAATAGTAGTATATAGCCTAAATATCCGGATTTCACCAAAGTAGGCAATTTTTTCGGTTTACTGACAAGAACTTTGGTTTACTGACAATATTTTGTGTCTTTATTCACAATAACATGGGCCCCTTAATATTTTAGTATTATCTCACTTTCTCTTTCTATATATTTATTATTTTAATATTTTAATATTTAAATAAAATTTTAAAAATAATTTATATTATTTATATATTTTCTCCCTCAAATCCAAATCCAAATCCAAATCCTAATCCCAATCATAATCCTAATCCTAACCCCATCTACAAACCAAACGGGTAGTTAGGGCATACATGGCAAATATGGGATTATATAAATCATGCAAATGGTGATTATTTATTTGGTCCTTTTTATATCTTTTCACTCTGTAATGTATAGTATTTGGTAAATTATTCTTTACAAATACTATCATCTTATTTTCAGTCTATTGCTCAGGGACGAAATCAGAATCAAATATGATCGGGTGCACAAAATTTTTTGAACCGTTATATAGAAACACATTTCGATAGACCAGGTGTATTTAAGACACGTTTAAAAAAAATTGGTGTTTAATTCAAAAATTAACGCTATATCATAAAAATTCATAAAGCGCTCGGGCATCCGCCGAAACCTGGAACCCCAGGTTCCGTCCCTGCTCTTACCTACATATTCTAATACCGTACTTTAATGTCATAATAAGTTCGAAAGTCACCTTTTTTGCATGAGTTGCTAGGTCAAGACGAAGTTCTAGACGATTACGTGAGTTGTGACGTGAGAGAGAAAGTGGTAAATACAATAAGCCGAAAGTGGCTTGCACGTGAAGACAACTAGCATTTAATACTATGAGGGCCTTGTTATAGATCAGTTTGTCTAACTGAGAAATTTATTGTGATTGGTATTTAATCTGAGAACATTTGTAAAGGTAAAATAGTTTCATCACAAACTATTCATCACAAACTATTACTTTGACTGTGGCGTTAGAGAAAGGGATAAGTGTTTCTAAATGTATCCAAGTTACCTTATTTTACTAAGTTGTGTATCAAAAAATTAATCCTCCTAAACAATGTAACGAATTTACTAATCATACTATTATATACATAATTTAACATTTGTTTAAAGATATTTACATAAATCGTCCTTGTGGCTAGGACCTAATTGCAACATCGTCCATGTGGTATATCACCACCCTCACACACACACAAACACATATACACACCTCACCCTCACCATTTTCTCTCTCCTTTGGATACCCACTTAGCCGGCCACCAAAACCCACCACCACCACCACCACGCTGCCGGTCTCCACCCTACACCACCCACCTCAAAAGACTCCCCACACTCCCGTCTTTACGATATACTACTCCACGCGACCTAAAACCCTCCCCACCTCTCGCCGTTCATTCACGCCACCACACGCCATCATAACGCCCCGCCAGTCTCTTTTTATGTAGAAAGCGAAGGTAGGTTAAAACCCACGAGTTTTAGCTCGATTCTTGGTAACTTCGTGGTTGAGTCACGAGTTGACTCGTTTTATGTCGAGTTTGGTTATAAAAACATGGGAAACAATTTCTTGATAATTAAAATGTGGTATAAACTTGTTGGTATCCGTTTTTGGGTCTCGTGTGTTGTGTCGGCCGAGAGCTTAGGCTCATGGTGAGGACTTGTTTGGTATGCTTGTCAACATGGTTTTGATGTTTTAATTTTCTTGTTATTATTCTTGTTGGTTTCGGTTGGATGAAACCCTAGATTGGTGGAGTTGACTTGGTAATTTTGATGGTGAAAATGGGTTGGTATTGATGGTTGTCGAGTAGGAAAACCCTCGAAAGGGGTGTTCGGTTTGGTTGTTGTCGAAGGGTAACATAAGTGAGACCCTTATGGTCTCGGAAATACTTTGGAGATTGAAATTGTGTTGTTGTTGTTGCGTTGGGCGTGGGAAAGAAAGTCGAGACCGAATGGTCACGGCTAACCACAAGGACGATTTATGCAAATAAATTTAAGGACTGTCTTTGCAATTTGTTCCTAGCCACAAGGACGATTTATGTAAATATCTCTAAACTAATGATAAAATATGTATATAATAGTATGATTAGTAAATTCGTTACATTGTTTAGGATGATTAATTTTTTGATACACAACTTAGTAAAACAGGGTAACTTAGATACATTTAGAAACACTTATCCCTTAGAGAAATGATAGAAGTCATAGAACATGCTTAAGAGAATATTTCGACTAAATTGCGTATACTTCATTTTGAACATGTATTTACCCTAACAAGTAGAGATCCTTCGGTTAATCCTTCGGCCAAGCTCTTCGGATTATGGTCTTCGGATCTGTGAACACAAAGAAAGCACGCGTTAGCCTCGCCTAGGGTTTTATCCCTAGACCAAGCTCCGGCGTGAGAATGAGTATTGTGAAAATGTCAGAATAATATGTAAATATGGGATGAGAATCAGTTAACCTTGAATGCAGTAACTTTGCTCCTTTTATAGATGAGAGGTTTTGTCCTCACCCGAAGGTTACGTGGGGTGATAGTGACTTTTCAGGGAGTTGACTTTGCTCTGTTTAGACCACAATGCGGTGAGGTCAGTAGTTCTGCTCAAGATTCCTTTCCCTTTATACATACTGATGTCATGTGTCCGTTATACTGAGGGTTATGCCTAACCCTCCGGTATGTGCTGATTTAACTTTACTTGATATAAATTGGTTTGTATGTTTTGCCCGAGTGATTGCGTCTTGTGCCGGGCAGTTGTGCTTTTGGGCCGGGGAGTTAGGTCCCTCTGCGATAGGTTTTGTGTCGGGGAGTTATTTGGCGGAACATACGCCAACATGTCCCCCCCCCCCAGTATCATGTTAATGAATGTATTCCTTGCATGATATTGGGAATACGTGGTGGCCTTCGGTGAGTATTGCTTTTTTTTTTTTTTTTTTCCGTTCGGTGTGTGACACGTTGCAGGACACGTGGTGATGGTGGCATGACCGCAGGACACGTGGCAAGGGATGTGTGTTGTGTGGTGATGATGATGACACGTCACCGTCTGACACGACGAGACGTTTCATCTACCCCTTCTTTTGCCTATAAATACCGCTGTCATTTTTATTTTTACCACCGTAAAACTTTTCAGACACACACGTTCTCTGCGTAATTGGGCCGAACGGTTTCTTTGCTCTTCGTCAACCATCCAGGTACTCTCTAGTTTTCCTTCTTTAGATTTTAGGTTGTATTCATTCCCTTCCGGCCATAATGTCAGAACCGTCTGGTTCCTCATCTGCTCATGGTTCTGGCCCTGTTTCTGAGGGTCCGTCGCAACCGAAACCTAAATTCGACTTAGATAAGTATACTTCGAATATAACTGAAAAAGGATTAAGGTGGACCGTAGAGGAATTTGGGATACCCTCCGATCTCCACCCAAGGCTTCCACCGGCCGATTTTACGATGGGGCTGTTGATACAAAAGTTGGGCGTTCCTTATTTGGGTCCGATTCCGTATCAATTACGTCTTAATGCTTGAGACCTGCGCACTAAGAAAACAGAAAACACCGTTAGGCTTACCGTGGGATTGTCTCCCACGATTATACTCCGACGTGAGAGTAAGTAATCGGTTTTAGAGTATATTTAAGAATTAGGGTTTTGTAGATCGTACCTTTAATGAGGGATAGGGTTCCCTTTATATACACACGAAATCCTTGTTGGTTTCGTGTTCCCCAACCTTCGGCGTATCCCACTTTAGTCGGTTGGTTGATACATATCTCATTCATAAGAGATATCCGATATCAAGACCATAAATAACTTCGGGTTTGGGCCTTCGTGAGCCCAAACCGTTAAATGTTAGCCCACTCGTCTTGGGCTCAAGTATTAGTAGCGTCCATTGGTCGGTTTAGGTGGCGAATATAGACTATCGTCATCATGTCCCCAGTCTAGTATCTTGCGAGTGACTAGTGCGGATGCTAGACTAATAAATGCGACCAATAAAAAGCGCGAAGCGTAGCAAAGAAGCCAAAAATTTCCGCTTTGAAAGATACACGATGTATCTAGACATACTATTTAAAAATGGATGCCTCGTAAATCGGGGAAAAGCAAGCTCAGTAACGGCGTCACATCAAGTGATCTGATCCACACATTAGAGATAGTGGGATCCACGTGTCTTTCATCGCGTGGATGATAAATCTTATATAACCATCGACCTTCCTTTCACCGTGATTGTCACGGTAAAAAACTTAATCCGCCATTGTTAACAAACCTTCAACTTGCAACCCAGAAAACTACTATTCCAAAGGTAACGCTGGCGCTTATAAAAACAATACCATGGTTAAGGTGTTATCGATTTCACATCCGACATAACCGAGCGAACTCCTAGAATTCGCCTCGGTTATTATATTCCCGGTGGTGCATCCGGTAGTTCCGGTGCGAGGCGTCCAATGCGGACTTCCGGAAGGAAAATAGGGTATACACGCGTTTTTGAGTTCGCGAATCAACGTGTGCCAATATCTCTATTTTTGGCGGCGTGTTAAACTACTATCGTCGCATATATCCCAGTACCTTTGCATAGGTGCGGTAAAATTACCAACCGAGGTAAATTGCCGATTCGCAATTAACCCGACTATTCACTGTTCGCATTTTACCACACAACGCGTGGTCAAACGGGTGGGTATCATTTGCTAAGCTGGCGGCTTCGGTGTTATCTTGAAAAATTAGATGCCCTAAGGAATTGGAGAAACATTTTATGGGTCGATGATGCGTGTTTTCCTCGCTTTGATTTCTACACCCGTGGTTCCTCGCCAAAGGATGGCCCCCTCCTGGATCGTGCAGGATGCGATACAATAAACACTAATTGCATCCCCATCAATTCCTACCCCGAGGAGTTTTTGGTGCACATGGGCATTAGCCGCTAACTACTTTGGTAGTCCGGAGGAGGTTCGATCTTCTTAGGCGGATGGCGGGGTGGGCGCCGTCTGTCGTACTCCATTGTCTTATATTACTGTAAGTGTTTTTATTTCTTTTCTATGTATTTGTCGTAATCCGTTTGTGTTGTTTGTTTGTCCTTGCGCTGAAATGGACCTATTCGAGTCGTGCAACTAGCGAAGCCGCCCAGTTAATGTAGGGACACGCCAGAGAGGGAGAAGAGCCTATTCTTGATGCTACAGAGGGCGTACCAGGTGATGGAGCCGGGAGAAGCAGGGCTAGTTCATCTGTCGCCTGGAGGCAATCCCATGCAGGCGCGAATCGAGAGTGCCTTCCCGATGGCGCGGCCGGCACAAGTAGGCGTGGCGGAGCCTATGGAGGAAGAGGAGGAGGACCCATTGTTGAAGCGCAAGAGATCACCCAGGTGGAAGGCAAGCTCATCGAGGAAGAAGCGCCCGTTATCCTAACGGTGGAATCATCATCGGCGATGTTGCGTCGCCTCCCCTCTAACGATACATCCGGACCGCAGATAAGTAATGTCGTCAAAGTTGTTTGCGCATCCCCTGTTGATGCGAAATTAATAATTTCCCTTTCTTATGTGCGGTTTGAACGATCTGCTGAGTCACCCCAAAGATAGTCACGTGTGTTACGGGTTCTCCGAGCCAACAACAAAAACGCCGAGCCATTGGCGGCCGGGATGCGCCATGGAGCAGCTTGTTGAGGAGTTGATGGCGGCTGCGCATCAAGCTTCACTAGGGAGAAGCTAAAGGCTAAGGTTTTACGGGAAGGCAGCCAAGGCGCCAAAAGGATCAAAAATTTCATCGTTGGAGGCCAGATTGGCTAGTGCCAAGGTTGAGACAGAGGGCCTGATTGCGTATGCCCAAAAGCTCGCTAAAGAGAAGATGGCGTTGATGGGCCAAATAAACCAAGAGCGTCTTTGAGTCATCGGGTACAAGGCCGTGTCTCGGGCAGAAGTATCCGGAGAAGGGAAAGGAAGAGCGACTTCAGCAGTTGGAAAACCTTGCGACCGTGCACGGTGCCACAAGCGCGAGGAGATGAAGTTGCGCAAGCTCGCACGAGTATGACGAGGAGTTGTATCCCCAACTCCCATCTACAATCGCCGCCGGTGGCTTATTGGCCATGGTTGCGACTTGCTGCGCGATACCTTGGAGTCGCAGGAAGTGGTGAACGCTTTGGGGAGTGGTTCGGTCGCAATGGCGGGGTAAAGCGAGGCTATTGAGGAGCGCATGAAGCTAAGTTGTTGAAGGTGCCTCACGATAAGGTACCGGGTATAATCGCAATCATATGATGAGCCGGTGGGCTATGGAGAGGATGAAGGCATTGGAGCTTCCCATGATATCCGAGTTAGGCGTGACCGGGATTATTCGATAGGGGTTATTATGGAGGGCCTGACTTTAGCACGACATCATGGTGAAAATCAAGCCTTGTTGGACTATTTCTTGAAACCGATGAATCGCAACCCAAGTGCCTATATTTGCTCGCCCCAAGGATATCTTGAACCCATTTGCTTTGGAGAAGGAAGTACCTTTGAAGCAAGTGTTGGAAGCGCATGCTACTAGACTTGCCAAAAAAGAAGGGGTTAAAGGTAAAGAAATTTGCATTTTGTGGAATCGGTGCAGACACCTCCCGAATCTGGACGGGATACCGGTTAGTGTTGCCACGGTATCGCCAAGATTCCGACCTTCTGAAGAAGCTAAATGAGGTTGGGGCGCCGCCAGTGTGTAGGAAATTCGTCGCTTAGACGTTGTAATAGTATGTAGATAAGAACTTGTATTGTAAACATCATTTTGTAATAGCGCATGATGGTTAATAAGAGTCTCTTTTTTGTTGAATGCTTGTTGGTATCGCGACTTACAATATTTGCACTTAGTTACTTGTCTTTCCATAAAAAACGTGTGTATTATCTAAGAAGCAAACAATTGCATAAGCGCGGATAACATATGAAGTTCATAACAGTGTGTTAAATTCATAATATACTTAAAACATAATTTCTAAGTATGTTTTCATCATAATCGTGTATGGTGTGATATGCAGCGTACTGTAAATATCATTATCAAGGAGTCAAGTGTCTTGATTCCTGATTTGTTAAACGTGCACCGTGTGCGTTGTTGCGCACCCGTCGTAGGATGCGTACAGAACTTATTCCAACGTCTTGAGAACAAGGCGTTTAACAAGGATACATGATCCAATGTTGATGGGTTTGCAACCCTCTTACTCAACGAGTTGTTTAGTATGTTTACTCATCCTTTCACCATCGTGGGTTTATTAAGTGCATGTACGACATGTAGGCAAGAGACAAAAAATAAGGTATAACAAATTGAAAATGTGTGTGAGTTAGCTAGAAACCGCAACGTTTTATTAATACTTGCAAGTTTTTATGAAGGAAAATAAATAAGACATGTGACTACGTAAAACAAAATGTAAATGCACGGATTATTTATTGGGCACTTCACTAAAGTGCAAGAGTGTCCGTGCACTGGGCCGTAGCCATTCCTAGAGATAACATCGCTTAAGATTGCAAATATTCCATGTGCTGTGTAGTTCCCGTCCATGTCTCGTAGCTTGTATGCGCTGTTCCTAATGCTTGATAACCTCATAGGGTCCTTCCCACTTTGGTCCAAGTTTTCCTGTGTCTTCTGCGTGGCTCGCATCATTGGCGCTGTAAACAAAGTCACACGGTGCGAATGAAACACCGCACTTTAGCATCATAGTATCCCTTCATTTTGACTTCGACCTTCCTTCGCGATAGGCGCTTTGCTTGCGCGTCTTTCTTCCAACAGGTCTAAGTCGATACGCTGCTCGTCATCATTGGTTGCCACATTGACTTCAACAGGTCGCGAATAGTTGGCATCCCAATTTCGGGTATGGCGGCCTCTGTTCCATAGACTAGAGAAAGGGAGTGTCCCCGTGCTAGTTTTGATTGAAGTGCGGTGTGCCCACGTAACATGCGATAATTCTTCCACCCACCTTCCTTTGTGCTTGTCCAGACGTGCTTTAATTCCTTCACCCGGACTTGATTTGCACGCTCTACTAAGCCGTTGGTTTGTGGATGTTTAACCGATGCGAAGTGTTGTGTGATATTCAACTTCTCACACCTGTCCTTGAAGGGGTTGTCCGCAATTGTTTCCGTTGTCCGAGATGATTTCCCGGGTAGTCCGGCGGCATACAATATTTTCTCAAACAAAGCGTTTAACGATTGCGATGGTATTGTTACAACGGCTTTTGCTTTAATCCACTTGGTGAAGTAGTCTATGGCCACTATGAGAAACTTCAATCCTCCTGGCACCTTGAGGGAAGGGACCTGCAATATCAATACCCCACTTGTAGAATGGCCATGGTGCCGTTATGGGTGTTAGTTCCTATTGTGGTTGGCGTGGAACATGTCTGTGAACCTGGCAGTCGCCGCACTTTCTTATCAAGTCTCGTGTGTCACGGTGCATAGTGGGCCAATAATATCCTGACCGTAAAGCGCGCGCCACCACGGATCGTGGTCCCGAATGCATGCTGCATGAGCCGACATGGATTTATCTGAGTACATAATTTGCTTGTAGGGGGCCGACGCAGCGGAGCCATGGCTGTAGAAAGGAGCATCGATATAGCACACCGTCTCGAAGTTCAAACCTCTATGTTGTGCGTCGTATTCTTCGGGCTTCCTTCTGTTCCTGGGGCAATGCGCCCTTATTTATGAATTCTATTATTGGTGTCATCCACGTAGGACCTTCCTCCTCTATGACCGTGGATATTTTCATCTCCAAGATGGATTTGCTCTTCAACGTTTCCACCAATACTTGTTTTGACAGGTGAGCAATGCTTGTGGATGCAATCTTGCTTAACGCATCCGCCTTTCGATTTTCCCCTCTAAGAACCTGCTTGATTGTGAACCTGTCGAAACTCTGAATTAGTGACTTGGTCTTGTCTAGGTATTGGATCATGTTTTCCTCCTTAGCCACGTATTAAGCCCAACACATGATTGGCTACTAGCGGGAATCCACATTTGCTTCCGGGTTGCGTACACCCATCCGTCTTTGCAATCGTAGTCCGGCAATTAGGCTTCATACTCGCCTCATTGTTTGTCACGTGAATTCAAAGCGCGGTCGTAAGTGAATTCCATTCCTTCGGATTTGTAAGGATGAGGCTGCTCGACCCATCCACGCATGATGATCCATCCGTGAACAAGATCCATGGATCTTGTAGTTCCTTCTTGCTTGGTGCGGGTACATCATCGTGTCCGGTTTTTCGATGATGAAATCGCTAATACCGCCCTTTTATTGCGATGCGTGGTATGTAAGAGATGTTGTGCTCACCTAGCAACACGCTCCACTTCGTAGTAGTCGCGATGCGTCGGGTTTGGAGATAATTTGCTTGATTGGTTGGTGCGTGATCACTGCTATGGGTGCGCTGGAAGTACTCAATAACCGTTTGGCGGTGAACACTAACGCTAAGACCAACTTTTCCATTCTTGTAATTAATCTCCGTTTTCTTGGTAGCTTTGCTTACAAAGTATACAGTGTTTGTCTTGAATTCCTATCCCTCGCAGATTACCGGCTCCATGAGTTGCAGATAAGTACATAATCATTTCTTCCCACGGTGGGGTGCTACTAGTGTGGGGAGCGTTGCGGTGTTGTTTAAGCCGTGTAAAGGCTTCTTCGCCTCCTTAGTCAGTGGAAATCTCCCTTTTGATACACTTCTTGAGTGTTTTGAAGAGAGGAGTGACTTGTCTCACGATTTGGACAAGAATCTATTTAGGCTGCCGATTTTCCATTGAGAGATTGGACTTCCTTCAGCGTCGCGGTGAGGGAAGTTCAATGACGACTTTCGTTTTTTCGGGCATGGTTTAATGTCATCTGGTTCTATCAGGTATCCGAGAAACATGCCTTCTGTAGCGCCAAAAGTGCATTTTTTAGGATTTAGCTTCATGATTGGCCACGTATTCGCCCAACACATGATTGGCTACTAGCCGGGAATCCACATTTGCTTCCAGGTTGCGTACACCCATCCGTCTTTGCAATGCGTAGTCCGGCAATTAGGGCTTCATACTCGCCTCATTGTTTGTCCTTGTGAATTCAAAGCGCAGCGTGCGTAAGTGAATTCCATTCCTTCCGGATTTGTAAGGATGAGGCTCGCTCGACCCATCCACGCATGAAGATCCATTTGTGAACAAGATCCAGGGATCTTGTAGTTCCTTCTTGCTTGATACGGGTACATCATCGATGTCGGTTTTTCGATGATGAAATCTGCTAATACACCGCCCTTTTATTGCGATGCGTGGTATGTAAGAGATGTTGTGCTCACCTAGCAACACGCTCCACTTCGTAGTCGATCGATGCGTCGGGTTTGGAGATAATTTGCTTGATTGGTTGGTGCGTGATCATTTGCTATGGGGTGCGCTGGAAGTACTGCAAGAACCGTTTGGCGGTGAACACTAACGCTAAGACCAACTTTTCCATTCTTGTAATTAATCTCCGTTTTCTTGACGCTTGCTTACAAAGTATCACGTGTGTTTGTCTTGAATTCCTATCCCTCGCCGATACCTGACTTTGCTCCATGAGTTGAGATAAGTACATAATCATTTCTTCCGGTCGGGTGCTACTAGTGTGGGGGCGTTGCGGTGTTGTTTAAAACGTGTAAAGGCTTCTTCGCCTCCTTAGTCCAACGGAAATCTCCCTTTTGATACACTTCTTGAGTGTTTTGAAGAGAGGAGTGACTTGTCTGTGATTTGGACAAGAATCTATTTAGGCCCGCCATTTTCCATTGAGAGATTGGACTTCCTTCGCGTCGCGGTGAGGGAAGTTCAATGACGACCTCGTTTTTCCGGGCATGGTTTAATGCCATCCGGTTCTATCAGTATCAGAAACATGCCTTCAGGCGTAAAAGTGCATTTTTAGGATTTAGCTTCATGTTGATCTTTTTGAGGGTCCTAAATGTTTCCTCAATGTCGCGCACCAACTCATCCTCAGTATGGCTCTTTATAACCAAGTCGTCAACATAAACCTCTAAGTTGCGGCCCACCTTTTCCAATCGTTATCTACTAACCGTGATAGGTGGCACTGCGTTCTTCAAGCCAAAGGGCATTTTGGTGTAGCAGTAGACGCCTTGTCTTGTATGAAAGGCCGTTTTCTCCTCATCTTCTTTAGCCATCTGGATTTGGTGGTATCCTTTGTATGCATCTAGGAAGCATTTAAGTGGGTATCCACATAAAGACTCTACCTTCCAATCTATCTCTGGTAGTGGGTAACAATCTTGTAGACATGCCTTGTTAAGATCTGTGAAGTCCACGCACATCCGCCAGCTACCGTCGCTTTTCTTTACCATTACTGGATTGGAGAGCCAATCGTGATAGTAGACTTCCCGCATGATACATGCCTCCACAAGTTTATGTACCTCTGCCAGAATTGCTTGTGCGCGCTCTGGAGCTTGGCCGCGCTTCTTCTGGCGTATTGGTGAGTATCCTTGTCGGATTCTCAGCTTGTGTTCGTGATCGGCGAGGTACTCGGTCATGTGCTTTGGTTCCCATGCGAAGATATCCAAGTTCTTTTCGCGAGTCGCTATGCACGGTACGCCTTGCCTTTATCCGGCAACGATCCTCCGTCGATACTTCTTGTTCGGGTACTCGGGGTGAATTGCAACCTTCAAGTTTGGAGCTTTGGTTCTGTTGGAATGGGTACCGTCTCACACGTAATTGTGTTACATTCTCTATGTGGTACAGTTGGCGTTATAGAGTGACAATACCACCTTCCACCGGGAATTTGAGCATCCGGTGTCGTAGATGGTACGCGCATGGCGATATTCACCGGTCTTCAAATAATGCCATTGTATGGCGAAGGTGATTTGATCACCATAAAATTCATCGGTATTCGCGAGTGTTCTTTATCACCCACATTGACTAGTAGGCGTATTTGCCCCATAGGCCATATCTTTTCTCTGTAAAACCGGTCGGCGTTGTCATGACCGGGCTTAACGGCTGCGTATCTCGGTCGCATTCGCTAAGCAGGTGTTCATACATTATGTCATGCGATGCTCCTCCATCAACATAAATGCGGTGGATATCGTGACCCCCCCGCATTAATTTCGATGGTGGCGGCTCTACCATCGCGTTGCTGCGGTCAAGGTGGGGAAAGAGATTTCGCTTCCACGGAAAATCTCTGGTGACCTTCTGCTTGGTTACCCGCTGCCATGATTGTATCATGTAGATGGTGTCAGCCTTATCTTTGGGTGCCTCTTTCTTATTTCCGGACTTTTGCTTATCTTTTCCCTCCTTGATGTTTTTAACCAAGTGGTCCAACTCGCCTTCCTTTACTAATTTCTCGATTAGTTGGCGCAATTGGATACACTCGTTGGTGGTGTGGCCCTTCGTCCCACGGTAGTCGCAGATATCCGCTTCCCACGCGCCGGTTTTCGGAGTCGCATTGGTGGGGGCCTTGGGAAGTTTGCCTTCGTGCGAATATCTCCTTTGGAGTCTTGGTTAGCGGAGTGTATTTATCATTATCTCATCCGCTTCCCTGGCTGCGGTAATTTCATTGCGGTTGCTACCACGGTGATGGGTTGTCTCCGAGGTTGTTCTGTGACTGTAGTTTGAGTAGCCTTTCTTGCTGTCATTGCGGATTCTCCTTGGATAAAGGACCTTGTGCGTTTCATTAGTTCATCAAAGGTTTGGGGATCTTGTCATTCAACCTTTTGATGAGTTCTCGGGTTATTAATCCCATTCATGAACCCCGAAATCTTCAAAGACTTCGGGCATGCCTTAACATGTATGCACTCATCTTTGAAGCGCTCACATAAGCTCGTAGATTCCCCGGCGTTTATTTCACCTGGCGAAGTTCGACGGGGTTTTTAGCGCACTTTTCCTTTGAGTGAAGTTCAGCGGGCGCTTTCCGCATAACTCTTCAAAGCCATTGATACTTCTACGTGGAAGCTTCTTGAACCGGTTTCATGCGTTTCCCACTAATGTGGAATTGAACATGTGGCACCACACGAGTTGTGGCCGCTTTTAATAGTAGCGGTGATTCAAAAATTTAGGTGATCGTCGGGGTCACCCGCTTCCATCATAGGTTTTCACATTGGCGGGCATGCGCCTCCTTTTATTTTCGAGAAGTCAGCGATCGCCGAGTGAGCGTGTCAACCTTTTGGCGGCGCCGGGAAGGGACAAGTCTTCCTCCTCCCGGTCGCGATACCTTCCCCGGATTTCCGGTGTCGGTCTCGCTATCCTCGTTGTCCGAGGAATCACCAAAGAACGTACTTTCTTTTTGTCGGCGCTTGCGGACCGTCTAAGTCGAGGATGGACTTCTTCTCTTTCGGCGCTTCGCCCTTGTTTCCGATTCGAACTTGAAGTGCTTCCACTTGGGGCGTCGTCGCCTGATCTGTCATGAACCCTTCGGTTTCCAAGCCTATCATGGACACCGGTACGGCCTCATCCTCGTCGATTCTCCCGGATCTGCAGGTCAGCGGTATCATTCTCAACCCTCTTCCCAACTCGGTAAACACGGAGGCTGCGGTTATCTTTCCGCTTCTCCTTCACGGCGCGACGGAGATGCCTCATACTCTTTGTCAAAGTTTAGTCGGGATTTAAAGCTCTGGCCCGACCTCTTTTTTGCTTCCTCTTGCATGAGAGTTGCCAATGTTTCATAGTTTTGAGACACAAAGTCACTTGGCGCTAGTTCAGGCGCAACTCCTTCTAGCGCAAAGGCATCTGTTTCCATGTCTGGGCTCCTGTTTCGGAGAGGTGCGCCTGGTGTTTTTGTGAGATCCTTTTCTAGTATGGGAGTGGTAAAGAGATTACGTGGTGGCTCTTCCACGTTGGTTGTTATTGTGGTGGCATGCGTTGTTCCCATGCGCTGTTCCACTGTTAGGAAGACCAGATCTGAACCTTGGTTTTTAGACGCACTGGTTGTTCCAGATGCCTGTTTGAAGGTTGATCCACCTTGATGTTTCTTCCCTTGCAGGTCGGTATGCGATCGCTGATTTTGGTTTCCTTGTTTCGTCATTCTAGTTCTTAGTGTTAGTGTCTCACGGATGGCGCCACTTGTTGATACAAAAGTTGGGCGTTCCTTATTTGGGTCCTATTCCGTATCAATTACGTCTTAATGCTTGAGACCTGCGCACTAAGAAAACAGAAAACACCGTTAGGCTTACCGCGGGATTGTCTCCCACGATTATCCTCCGGCGTGAGAGTAAGTAATCGGTTTTAGAGTATATTTAAGAATTAGGGTTTTGTAGATCGTACCTTTAATGAGGGATAGGGTTCCCTTTATATACACACGAAATCCTTGTTGGTTTCGTGTTCCCCAACCTTCGACGTATCCCGTCTAAGTCGGTTGGTTGATACATATCTCATTCATAAGAGTTATCCGACATCAAGACCATAAATAACTTCGGGTTTGGGCCTTCGTGAGCCCAAACCGTTACCGTGTTAGCCCACTCGTACTGGGCTCAAGTATTAGTAGCGTCCATTGGTCGGGTTTGTCGCCCGATTATAGACTATACGTCATCAGGGGCAGTTAGGAGACAATGCCATAGGTTTGTATTTAGAATATTTCATCGAAGGGGGGATTAGCGTTCCGTTTTCCAGTTTTC
Organism: Chrysanthemum makinoi; assembly: GCA_910596185.1. NCBI lineage: Eukaryota > Viridiplantae > Streptophyta > Magnoliopsida > Asterales > Asteraceae > Chrysanthemum > Chrysanthemum makinoi. The sequence goes on along the minus strand of OU343220.1, from coordinate 314,770,369 downwards.
TTTTAGATGTTCTTCACTATTATAAAGTTCATATCTCTCAGTTGGTACCAATAGGTTTGCATAGGGTTACCTTTTTTGAAGTATATAGCCGTAGCCTTCACATTACTCCCACGACTTCCCTTTTCCGAGCCTTTTATAAATTACATAAACAAGGGCATTGGTTTACTTTTGCCAAACGGGACGGCAAGAATTGCCGAGTTTGTTTTCAAGAGATCTTGTCCTCGCTGAAGGGTTGGAAACGACAATTCTTTTATATTGATCGTCGGGCCGTACCCTTTGCCATGCCGTGGAGGCATCCAGATTCAGATGTCTCCGACCCTTTTCCTACCGGAGAGTTCTTTGTGCCTCAGGCAAATTTGTTATCTGCCAATATCATTGATTTGATAAAGATACCGCCGGGTTTCTTATACGCTGTTGGCCTATCAGCCAAATGGAAGTATCCGGGTTACCGGGCGGCTCTGAAGGATGCCGAGGGGAATGGTATTTAGCTCATGTTTTATATATTTAGTTAAGGTTTTGTGTCTCCTATAGTTTTAATAGTTTGTTTGTTTCGCAGCTTTTACCGTGTCGGACTATTTGATTAAACCGAGCTATCGCAAGGGGGCAGTTATGACACAGGGGGAAAAATATCGAGAGGGGAAAGCTCATCTGATGTACGTCACCATTCCTAGTGCAGCTGGTATTCCGGTGCCATCCAAGACTGATGCTATGAAAATGGTTGAGGTAGCCGACCCGAAGGTCATAGAGGCTAAGGAGAAGAAGAAAAGGGCCGCGGAGGCCAAGGCTGGAGGCTTGAAAATGCGCAAACGCCATGCCGGAGAAGGTGGTTCCGGGCAGCCACGTCGAAGGAGGAAAAGCCCTACGCCGGTTGTAAACTTGGATTCAACCACCAACCCTACGCCGTTGAATACCGTTCCTCCTGAGGGTCCACTGCCGAATGATCCTCCAAGTGTTGAGAAGGAAAATCTGGAGGGTCATTCTAGTAACTGTTTGGAGAATGCTGATGCCGTTGGGAATACTGGGGCAGATCCCCAAAATCATGAAGCAAATCCTAAAGATCATGGTGTCGAGGCTTCTCGCATTGTTGAGCAACCTGCTTCCCAGGAGAATGGTGAGTTGGATTCTTTTTACTCATAATTATACTTCTTCATATCGTTATTTTTGTCTTGTGCTTATTATTTATCTTGTATCTTCGCAGTGGCTTCTTCTCCTTTCTTGTAGTGAGGGTAAGGGCGTCGACGAGGAAGAGGGGGCTTCGTCCAGTGCTACATATGTGCCGGGGTGGTCGATTAAGAAGGATGAGAGGGTGAAGGGTTATGAGAATTATAGGGATTTGATGGTTCACTTGCCTCCTCCTGCTGAAGAGGAATATATGCAAACTCTGACGGGTGTCGAGGCGGCTCAGAGGTCCTGGGCTATTCTGGGTAGGGGTTCTCTTGATTTTGTTGATCTGCTCGTCCGTTTTGAAAGTCTCGATCTTGAGCATAGAGAATTGGCTGAGGAGCATAAGGGGTCTTGAGTTGCCGCCAAAGATAACTTTGCTTTTTGAGCAAAGCGGGGAGTTGAAAGTTGCCAAGGATGAGCTGGGTGATTGTTCCGTCTGGGAAGAAGATTTGAAGAAATGAGTGCGTACTTTGGAGGCTGAGAAGGCTGAGTGGTCGAAGTTGTCTCTTGCTCAAAGTGAGAGGATATCTGGTTTGGAGAAAGAGTTGATGGAGACCAAGGGGGCTTTAAAAAATGAAGAGGAGGAGAATGCTGCCCTCCGTAAAGAACGTACAAAAATGGCCGTGGCAGCTGGGAATTTGGAGATCGCTCGGTCGAATCTTGTTAGGGATTTCATTCCCACTTTTGTGGCCCGCCTTCTCAACAGCCACGAGTATAAAGCTTCCTTGGCTGCTCCCTTCAGTCTTAGTGGGATGGCTGGGTGGTTAGATGGTGTGTCTATTGGTCGCTCGGAGGCGGAGGTGAAGAAAATTTTAGAGGATACAGAGGACCTGGATTTGGATGCTCCTACCAAGTATTTGGCTATGTACGATGAGCTCTTTGTTAAGAAGTATCCTTACGTTGCCAAAGTCCAAAATTCTTGCCACCGTTCGGTTCTTTGAAATAATGGCTTTGATGCCGGATCCGGCTCCGGAGCGTCCTGCTGAAGGGGAAAGTGGGGATAAGAGAAAATACGGGGAGCCTAACATTCCTCTCAGTTGAAGTTCGTCTTCCTTTTATTTAACTTGTTAATCATGGACATTTTTACGACGTTTGTAATATTGATGACATGCTTGTAATATTGTCGAACAAAGTTGTTTTCTGCTTGACCGGATGATTAATGAAGTTCTTTTTGGTATTGTATGTTTTTTTTAAATATATTTCTGAGTGCATGTCTTGATGACTCTTCCTCGCCTTTGCGCGGGGTATGGGTCTTTCTTGTAGAGTATGAAACATTTGGTAGTTTTATGGCAACCCCTTTTGGGTGTGAACCGTTTCTTTTATCATCTCGGCAACCTTTTTTAGGTATGAACCGTTCGGCCTTTTTATGGCAACCATTTTTGAGTATGAACCATTTCGTTTATCACATCGGCAACCTTTTTTAGGTATGAACCGTTCAGCATTTTTATGGCAACCCTTTTTGGGTATGAACCATTCCTTTTATCACCTCGGCAACCTTTTTTAGGTATGAACCGTTCGGCATTTTTATGGCAACCCTTTTTGGATATGAACCATTTCGTTTAGCACCTCGGCAACCTTTTTTAGGTATGAACCGTTCGGCATTTTTGTGGCAACCCTTTTTGGGTATGAACCATTTCGTTTATCACCTCGACAACCTTTTTTAGGTATGAACCGTTCGGCGTTTTTATGGCAACCCTTTTTGGGTATGAACCATCTTTGAGCATTGATCATCTTTCCCCGGAGGTCGCGAGCCTATCGGGGGGATCACTAAAATATTATGTTCAGAAAACAACAGATATGCGGAAAATTGCTCCTCCGGCAACCGGGGAGCTATATTTTTCATTGATAATTAGTTTTAAACAACTGCCTCATGGGCTCTAGGGTTACAAAGCTTTTCCTATTTTACAAGAAACACTTCCTTAGGTTCACCGCATTCCAAGTACGGGGGACTTCTTTTTCTTCGGTTGTTTGTAACTTGTACGAACCATTATCGTATGCCTCGACGATTTTGTAGGGACCTTCCCAGTTTGGTCCCAACTTTCCCTGATTTTCTTGTCTGCTAGCTTCATTCTTTCTGTAGACAAAATCTCCCACTCTGAATTTCTCACCTCTTACCCTTCGGTTGTAGTACTGTTCCACCTTCTTCTTGTATTTCGCTTCCTCGACGGCTGCTGAGTCCCTCCTTTCTTCCAGCAAGTCCAGATTTAAACGAATCTCCTCTTCGCTCCCCTCTTCTGTCAACATCATCGTCCGGACGGTAGGCATGCCAATTTCTGCAGGGATCACTGCTTCACTTCCATACGTTAGACTGACCGGGCTTAACTGACTGCGTATCTCAGGTCGCAGTCGCTTGAAGCAGTGTTCATACATTGTGTCTGCCGATGCTCCTCCATCAACATAAATGCGGTGGATATCGTGACCCCCCCGCATTAATTTCGATGGTGAGCGGCTCTACCACTGCGTTGCTGCGGTCAAGGTGGGGAAAGAGATTTCGCTTCCACGGGAAAATCTCTGGCTGACCTTCTGCTTGGTTACCCGCCGCCATGATTGTATCATGTAGATGGTGTCAGCCTTATCTTTGGGTGCCTTTTTCTTATTTCCGGACTTTTGCTTATCTTTTCCCTCCTTGATGTTTTTAACCAAGTGGTCCAACCTGCCTTCCTTTACTAATTTCTCAATTAGTTGGTGCAATTGGACACACTCGTTGGTGGTGTTGCCCTTACGTCCCACGGTAGTCGCAGATATCCGCTTCCCGCGCCGGTCTTCCGGAGTGCGCATTGGTGGGGGCCTTGGGAAGTTTCGCCTTCATGTCGAATATCTCCTTTGGAGTCTTGGTTAGCGGAGTGTATTTATCATTATCTCATCCGCTTCCCTGGCTGCGGTAATTTCGCTATTGCGGTTGCTACCACGGTCGTGGGTTGTCTCGAGGTTGTTCTGTGACTGTAGTTTGAGTAGCCTTTCTTGCTGTCATTGCGGATTCTCCTGGATAAAGGACCTTGTGCGTTTCATTAGTTCATCAAAGGTTTGGGGATCTTGTCATTCACCTTTTGATGAGTTACGGGTTATTAATCCCATTCATGAACCACGAAATCTTCAAGACTTCGGGGCATGCCTTAACATGTATGCACTCATCTTTGAAGCGCTCCACATAAGCGCCAGGATTCCCCGGCTGTTTCACCTGGCGAGTTCGACGGGGTTTTAGCGCACTTTTCCTTTGAGTGAAGTTCAGCGAACGCTTTCATAACTCTTCAAAGCCATTGATGCTTCTACGTGGAAGCTTCTTGAATTTAGATGCGTTTCCCACTAATGTGGAATTGAACATGTGGCACCACACATGTTGTGGCGATTTTAATAGTAGCGGTGATTCAAAAAATTTAGGTGATCGTCCGTGGTCACCCGTTCCATCATAGGTTTTCACATTGGCGGGCAGCGCCTCCTTTTATTTTCGAGAAGTCAGCGATCGCCGAGTGAGCGTGTCAACCTTTTGGCGACGCCTTGAGGAAGGACAAGTCTTCCTCCTCACAGTCGCGATACCTTCCCTGGATTTCCGGTGTCGGTCTCGCTATCCGCGTTGTCAGGAATCACCAGAGAACGTACTTTCTCTTTGTCGGCTTGCGGACCGTCCTAAGTCGGAGGATGGACTTCTTCTCTTCGGTGCTTACGCCCCTGTTTCCGGATTCGAACTTGAAGAGCTTCCACTTGGGGCGTCGCCGTGATCTGTCATGAACCCTTCGGTTTCCAAGCCTATCATGGACACCGGTACAACGCCATCCTCGTCGATTCTCCCGGATCTGCAGGTCACCGCAGTATCATTCTCAACCCTCTTCCCAACTCGGTAAACCGGAGGCATGCGGTTATCTTTCCCGCGCTTCTCCTTCTGAAGGCGCGACGGAGATGCCTCATACTCTTTGTCAAAGTTTAGTCGGGATTAAAAGCTCTGGCCCGACCTCTTTTTTGCTTCCTCTTGCATGAGAGTGGCCAATGTTTCATAGTTTTGAGACACAAAGTCACTTGGCGCTAGTTCAGGCGCAACTCCTTCTAGCGCAAGGGCATCTGTTTCCATGTCTGGGCTCCTGTTTCGGAGAGGTGCGCCTGGTGTTTTTGCGAGATCCTTTTCTAGTATGGGAGTGGTAAAGAGATTATGTGGTGGCTCTTCCACGTTGGTTGTTGTTGTGGTGGCATGGGTTGTTCCCATGCGCTGTTCCACTGTTGGGAAGACGAGATCTGAACCTTGGTTTTAGCCGCCTTGGTTGTTCGGATGCTGTTTGAAGGTTGATCCGCCTTGATGTTTCTTCCCTTGCAGGTCGGTATGCGATCGCTGATTTTGGTTTCCTTGTTTCGTCATTCTAGTTCTTAGTGTTAGTGTCTCACGGATGGCGCCACTTGTTGATACAAAAGTTGGGCGTTCCTTGTTTGGGTCTGATTCCGTATCAATTACGTCTTAATGCTTGAGACCTGCGCACTAAGAAAACAGAAAACACCGTTAGGCTTACCGCGGGATTGTCTCCCACGATTATCCTCCGGCGTGAGAGTAAGTAATCGGTTTTAGAGTATATTTAAGAATTAGGGTTTTGTAGATCGTACCTTTAATGAGGGATAGGGTTCCCTTTATATACACAAGAAATCCTTGTTGGTTTCGTGTTCTCCAACCTTCGGCGTATCCCGCCTAAGTCGGTTGGTTGACACATATCTCATTCATAAGAGATATCCGATATCAAGACCATAAATAACTTCGGGTTTGGGCCTTCGTGAGCCCAAACCGTTACCGTGTTAGCCCACTCGTACTGGGCTCAAGTATTAGTAGCGTCCATTGGTCGGGTTTGTGGCCCGATTATAGACTATACATCATCAGGGGCAGTTAGGAGACAATGCCATAGGTTTGTATTTATAATATTTCATCGAAGGGGGGATTAGCGTTCCGTTTTCCAGTTTTCTTTTAGATGTTCTTCACTATTATAAAGTTCATATCTCTCAGTTGGTACCAATAGGTTTGCATAGGATACCTTTTTTGAAGTATATAGCCGTAGCCTTGACATTACTCCCACGACTTTCCTTTTCCGAGCCTTTTATAAATTACATAAACAAGGGCATTGGTTTACTTTTGCCAAACGGGACGGCAAGAATTGCCGAGTTTGTTTTCAAGAGATCTTGTCCTCGCTGAAGGGTTGGAAACGACTGTAGAATCCAAGATCCGGACTCAACTAGGGTATAATAACAATGATTGAATAGATGCACAGCGGATAATAATTAACACAATCAAAGTTACAAACAAGGTTTTTCTTCAAGAAACAATGATCCTCTATGGATCTTTTTCACTCTCTCTTAATGTGTTTCTCTGGAATATTTTTCTCAGAGTTCTATATTTTAAGTCTATGTCTAATACAAAAGCTATCAGTTCCTTTTATACACAAGGAACCCTAAATAAACAATAATATAAAATAAATGCATATCACTACCTAAAATAGCTCATGTATATCCTAACTAATTCTAGAATATACGGAATAGTATCTCCGCATAAATAAACTACGACTAATATAACTTCAGCAGAATCATGTCTTCAGTAGAATCCAGCTACACTTCAGCAGAATCCATCAGCAGTAATATCAGCATGATTCGTACTTCACATAATTCCCAACAATCCTCCCCTAAACTGGAATTTGACTATGTTAAGTTCCAGTTTCTCGATAGTACAAAACCACCTGTATGAAGAAACAATGCCAAAACATGTCATCACAAATAATCCGCTGCACATCTACTAATCTTCTTCCCCTTCATCTAATAGGGGTCTTGTGCAGCCCATAGACGCTTCCCCTCAAGTGATGCATGTAGATGGTAAGTAAATAAGCTTCCTCTTAAAATATACTAACCATCTCAATTTTTTTATTTTTTTTTATTTTATTTTTATCACTAAGAAAAAAAATAATACGTTTTTTTTACAACTAAATAAAAGAAATAAAGCGTAGCAGCCGAAAAATCAAATCGTGACATCAAAATAGTCTACCAGTAGGAACGGAGAATGAGTAGAAACACCAAAGCATGCGTCTTATATCTTGCACTGTCCACGTGACTCCAAATCTTGATAAACCCTCAATTAATATGAGACACTGAGCACAACAACGAGACTCCTTAAAGTGATAGCAAATGTGAGCATTAAGCACCGTCAATCTTTATATCACACCCCTTCACTAACACTGAGCACAACAACGTAACTCCTTAAAGTATTAGCAAATGTGCGCATTAAGTACATGTAGTCTGTAGATCTCACCCCTTCACTAGATTTATCAAGTCTTTGTCACACCATTAAAGTACGAACAAGTTACCTCAATAATGTAGTTGCTCACTTTGAGATATGATAAGACATGCACCTGATCAACCAGTAGGAACTCCAGAACAATCAGTAGAAATCGATCAGCATTAACCAATCAGCAGCAATCAATGCTACCAGCAGAAACCAAATAAGCAACCAGCAAAAACCAATCAGTAGTAACAATCAGCAGGAACCGAAACTAAGAACAGTACTCTCCACAGCAGAAAATTTTTTATCAGTAGCACAAATAAATGAGAAACCCACCGTACTCCAATCATTATCCACCGACCAAATAAAACAAATATACAACAGTTTGAGTGATGAATTCCAGTGCGAGACCAATTAATTCCTACCACTGAACCAAATAATAATATTGAAAACTACTGATTGCGTATGAATGTACCACGTGAATATCAACAACCAAGGAATCTGCTGCCTACTTGAGTAGTAACATCACGTGACCAGCAGGAACAACCATACATGATGATTAGACAAAGGACCAATCAAATACATGTCTACGTGATGAATAAATATAACCACAAACATAACCAATCAAAAGAAGCCTCCACCGTAACACCTATACTTGCACCATCTTGTATCCCACATATTAATTGAATAGCCTGTTTACTGATGAGTGGGGACCATCCATGACAGCCAATTAAACACCCCGAGCCCACTTGATCAAACAAATTCAGTCCCACAAACAATATTAGTAGAAAAATAATATGGGGGACCCACGAGACCACCAGCAGATACACACACTCAATAAAATCCATACTAATAACTGACCATGCGTGTACTAATTTACAAAGCCCACGTGATCAGACCCATTAAATGACCAATCAAAAATCAAGACCACGGTAACAACAATGTGTCGCACCACCACCATAAACGAGAGATCCCCAATCAAAAATCAAAGACCCACGTGAACCATCAGCAGAAACACAAATACTGCCGACCAATCAAAATTAATCCCCACCGAATTCATGCGTTGACCTGATCAAATGAATTAAAGACACCAGTATATCGAATATGATGTCCCATGTGCGTGAACCCCTTATCGCTCCATTAAAAATTTTTTAACCAATCACGCATCGTCCAATAATCTAATTCATTTACAATACCAATAATTTTTACTGTCGTCTGATCAATAACAACCGATTGTATGTCCACAATTAATTGAAGTACTAGGTTTCAGATTAATAAATCAATTACTGTGTAATAAAGGTGAACATACCATGTGAATGACGACAGAAAAACAACGAGACCAATACCAAATAAAAGAGCTTCAACCCATCTTTTCTCCATAAATTATACCTTCATCAGATCTGCTCTTCTTGCCAACAAGAACCCTCTTTGCCTGCTGCCTCTTTTCTTTTCACATCTGCTGCAAAAACCCTAATTACAGGAAAACCTTATAAACCCTAGATCGAGAGCCACTAGGCTCTGATACCAATTGTAGAATCCAAGATCCGGACTCAACTAGGGTATAATAACAATGATTGAATAGATGCACAGCGGATAATAATTAACACAATCAAAGTTAGAAACAAGGTTTTTTTCAAGAAACAATGATCCTCTATGGATCTTTTTCACTCTCTCTTAATGTGTTTCTCTGGAATATTTTTCTCAGAGTTCTATATTTTAAGTCTATGTCTAATACAAAAGCTATCAGTTCCTTTTATACACAAGAAACCCTAAATAAACAATAATATAAAATAAATGCATATCACTACCTAAAATAGCTCATGCATATCCTAACAAACTAATAAATATACGGAATATCTATATCCGTAGAAACCAACTATACTGTAATATAACCCAAGAATTCTTTCTTCAGCAGAATCCATGTACTTCAGCAGATTCCTTCAGCGTTATTTTTAGCAGAATTCCTACTTCACAGAATTCCCAACAACGACAATTCTTTTATATTGCTCGTCGGGCCGTATCCTTTGCCATGCCGTGGAGGCATCCAGATTCAGATTTCTCCGACCCTTTTCCTACCGGAGAGTTCTTTGTGCCTCAGGCAGATTTGTTATCTGCCAATATCATTGATTTGATAAAGATACCGTCGGGTTTCTTATACGCTTTTGGGTTATCAGCCAAATGGAAGTATCCGGGTTACCGGGCGGCTCTGAAGGATGCCGAGGGGAATGGTATTTAGCTTATGTTTTATATATTTAGTTAAGGTTTTGTGTCTCCTATAGTTTTAATAGTTTGTTTGTTTCGCAGCTTTTACCGTGTCGGAATATTTGATTAAACCGAGCTATCGTAAGGGGGCAGTTATGACACAGGGGGAAAAATATCGAGAGGGGAAAGCTCATCTGATGCACGTCACCATGCCTAGTGCAGCTGGTATTCCGGTGCCACCCAAGACTGATGCTATGAAAATGGTTGAGGTAGCCGACCCGAAGGTCATAGAGGCTAAGGAGAAGAAGAAAAGGGCCGCGGAGGCCAAGGCTGGAGGCTTGAAAACGTGCAAACGCCATGCCGGAAAAGGTGGTTCCGGGCAGCCACGTCGAAGGAGGAAAAGCCCTACGCCGGTTGTAAACTTGGATTCAACCACCAACCCTACGCCGTTGAATACCGTTCCTCCTGAGGGTCCACTGCCGAATGATCCTCCAAGTGTTGAGAAGGAAAATCTGGAGGGTCATTCTAGTAACCGTTTGGAGAATGCTGATGCCGTTGGGAATACTGGGGCAGATCCCCAAAATCGTGAAGCAAATCCTAAAGATCATGGTGTCGAGGCTTCTAGCATTGTTGAGCAACCTGCTTCCCAGTAGAATGGTGAGTTGGATTCTTTTTACTCATAATTATACTTCTTCATATCGTTATTTTTGTCTTGTGCTTATTATTTATCTTGTATCTTCGCAGTGGCTTCTTCTCCTTTCTTATTTGTGAGGGTAAGGGCGTCGACGAGGAAGAGGGGGCTTCGTCCAGTGCTACATATGTGCCGGGGTGGTCGATTAAGAAGGATGAGAGGGTGAAGGGTTATGAGAATTATAGGGATTTGATGGTTCACTTGCCTCCTCCTGCTGAAGAGGAATATATGCAAACTCTGACGGGTGTCGAGGCGGCTCAGAGGTCCTGGGCTATTCTGGCTAGGGGTTCTCTTGATTTTGTTGATCTGCTCGTCCGTTTTGAAAGTCTCGATCTTGAGCATAGAGAATTGGCTGAGGAGCATAAGGGGTGCGAGGCTACCGCCAAAGATAACTTTGCTTTTTTGAGCAAAACGCTGGGGGAGTTGAAAGTTGCCAAGGATGAGCTGGGTGATTGTTCCGTCCGGGAAGAGGATTTGAAGAAACGAGTGCGTACTTTGGAGGCTGAGAAGGCTGAGTGGTCGAAGTTGTCTCTTGCTCAAAGTGAGAGGATATCTGGTTTAGAGAAAGTGCTGATGGAGACCAAGGGGGCTTTAAAAAATGAAGAGGAGGAGAATCGCCTCCGTAAAGAACGTACAAAAATGGCCGTGGCAGCTGGGAATTTGGAGATCGCTCGGTCGAATCTTGTTAGGGATTTCATTCCCACTTTTGTGGCCCGCCTTCTCAACAGCCACGAGTATAAAGCTTCCTTGGCTGCTCCCTTCAGTCTTAGTGGGATGGCCGGGTGGTTAGATGGTGTGTCTATTGGTCGCTCGGAGGCGGAGGTGAAGAAAATTTTAGAGGATACAGAGGACCTGGATTTGGATGCTCCTACCAAGTATTTGGCTATGTACGATGAGCTCTTTGTTAAGAAGTATCCTTACGTTGCCAAAGTACCAAATTCTTGCCACCGTTCGGTTCTTTGAAATAATGGCTTTGATGCCGGATCCGGCTCCGGAGCGTCCTGCTGAAGGGGAAAGTGGGGATAAGAGAAAAGACGGGGAGCCTAACATTCCTCTCAGTTGAAGTTCGTCTTCCTTTTATTTAACTTGTTAATCATGGACATTTTTACGACGTTTGTAATATTGATGACATGCTTGTAATATTGTCGAACAAAGTTGTTTTCTGCTTGACCGGATGATTAATGAAGTTCTTTTTGGTATTGTATGTTTTTTTTAAATATATTTCTGAGTGCATGTCTTGATGACTCTTCCTCGCCTTTGCGCGGGGTATGGGTCTTTCTTGTAGAGTATGAAACATTTGGTAGTTTTATGGCAACCCCTTTTGGGTGTGAACCGTTTCTTTTATCATCTCGGCAACCTTTTTTAGGTATGAACCGTTCGACCTTTTTATGGCAACCCTTTTTTGGTTTATCACCTCGGCAACCTTTTTTAGGTATGAACCGTTCAGCATTTTTATGGCAACCCTTTTTGGGTATGAACCATTTCTTTTATCACCTCGGCAACCTTTTTTAGGTATGAACCGTTCGGCATTTTTATGGCAACCCTTTTTGGATATGAACCATTTCGTTTAGCACCTCGGCAACCTTTTTTAGGTATGAACCGTTCGGCATTTTTATGGCAACCCTTTTTGGGTATGAACCATTTCGTTTATCACCTCGGCAACCTTTTTTAGGTATGAACCGTTGGGCGTTTTTATGGCAACCCTTTTTGGGTATGAACCATCTTTGAGCATTGATCATCTTTCCCCAGAGGTCGCGAGCCTATCGGGGGGATCACTAAAATATTATGTTCAGAAAACAACAGATATGCGGAAAATTGCTCCTCCGGAAACCGGGGAGCTATATTTTTCATTGATAATTAGTTTTAAACAACTGCCTCATGGGCTCTAGGGTTACAAAGCTTTTCCTATTTTACAAGAAACACTTCCTTAGGTTCACCGCATTCCAAGTACGGGGGACTTGTTTTTCTTCGGTTGTTTGTAACTTGTACGAACCATTATCGTATGCCTCGACGATTTTGTAGGGACCTTCCCAGTTTGGTCCCAACTTTCCCTGATTTTCTTGTCTGCTAGCTTCATTCTTTCTGTAGACGAAATCTCCCACTCTGAATTTCTCACCTCTTACCCTTCGGTTGTAGTACTGTTCCACCTTCTTCTTGTATTTCGCTTCCTCGACGGCTGCTGAGTCCCTCCTTTCTTCCAGCAAGTCCAGATTTAAACGAATCTCCTCTTCGCTCCCCTCTTCTGTCAACATCATCGTCCGGAAGGTAGGCATGCCAATTTCTACAGGGATCACTGCTTCACTTCCATACGTTAGACTGAATGGCGTTTCGCCATTGCTTGTCTTAAGGGATGTTCGGTGAGCCCACAACATGTTTGGTAGCTCATCGACCCATCCGGACCTGCTTTTTCCCAATCTTGTTTTGAAACCATTCATCAGGCTTTTGTTTGCTCGTTCCACTAGACCATTGGCTTGAGGATGTGCCACCGCGGTGTTTATCTGTTTGACATTAAGCTTTTCACACCAACGTTTGAAGGGGTCGTGGATGAAGTTACTCCCATTGTCTGTCACTATTATGTGAGGTAATCCGAAGCGGCACACGATGTTTTCCCATACAAACTTTATGACTTCCTTTCCTGTTGTCTTCGCCAGCGGCTTGGCCTCCATCCATTTTGTAAAATAGTCGATTGCTACTATGACATATTTTACTTTCCCTGGTGCTTCGGGGAGGGGGCCCAATACATCTATTCCCCACCGGAAGAAAGGCCAGGGCGACATGATAGAGGTCATAAGAGTCTTAGGTAACTTGGGAACAGGAGCGTGTATTTGGCAGGACTCACATTTTTGAATGACCTCTCTGGTGTCCCTATGCATTGTCGGCCAGTAATAACCTTCTCTGAGCACCACGGACCTCGGACCTGAGTGCATCCCACATGCCCCTTCGTGCACCTCTCTTACCACATAATTGGCCTGCAGAGGACCCACGCATCTTAACATTGGGCCTAAGTATGAGTTTTTGAATAGTACCCCTTCTTCCATTGTATAATGGGCGATCTTCATCTGAAGGGTTCTTGCTTCATTTTCGTCATTTGGCCACTTCCCTTCGGTGATGCACCGGATGATTGGGGACATCCAATTCTCCTTCTCTTCTTCCACTATTGCTCCGACGACTTTCTCCTCTGTTGAAGGTGTTTCTAATACTTCTACGAGTATTTCTTTGGTCAAGTGGTCGAACGCAACTGATGCTAATTTACTTAACACATCGGCCTTCTGGTTTTGTGTTATGGGGATGTTTTGTATTCTGAACTGCTTAAAACATCCGATGTACTCTTTTGCCTTAGCCAAGTACCTTGCCATGCTCTCCTTGTAAGTGGTAAACTCTCCGTTAATTTGGCTAGACACTAGGTTGGAGTCCACCTTAACATTTAGAACTTGGATTTTCATGTCCTTGGCTATCCTTAGGCCGGCCAGCAACGCCTCATATTCCGCCTCATTGTTGGTATTGGGAAAATTTAGCCGAAGGGCGTAAGTGTATTCCGTTTGGTCTCGGCTGATCAGCACTAAACCTACTCCGGAGCCTTTCTTGTTAGGTGCCCCTTCTGTGAACAACGTCCATTCTTCCTCCGCGGTTGAGATGTTGCATATTTCTTTGTTTTTTTTCTTGTCTCCCTACTTTGCCGACTGGTATTTCGTTTATGAAATCTGCCATGACCTGGCCTTTGATGGCATGCCTCGGGATGTAGGTAATTTTGTACGCTCCCAACTCTACTGCGTATTTCATCAGTTTTCATGAGGATTCGGGTTTATTCAACACATCGCGAATGGGTTGATCTGTGATCACCTTGATTGGGTAGGCTTCAAAGTATCTTCTGAGTCTTCTGGAGCAGTGCAACAGAGATAAAGAAATTTTTTTCAGGGGAGCATAATTTCATTCGGCATCGTGGAGCGTTCTGCTGACATAGTGCACGGGCATCTGTTTGCCTTTTCTCCCCACCATTAATACTGCGCTTATTGCTTCCTCGGCCGCTGCTAGGTATATGAAAAGGTCTTCTCCTGCTACCGGGGCGGTCAGGTTGGGCAGCTCTAAAATTATGCTCTTCATCTTCTGAAACGCCTCTTCGGCCTGCTCGCTCCATCGGTACTGGTTTTGGTTGTCTTTTGTTATGTTCTTTAATGTGTTGAAAAAGGGCAAGGCCTTTTCTGCTGATCGAGAGAGGAATCTATTCATGGCTGCGAGTTTCCCGCTAAGGCTTTGCATTTCCTTGAGTGTTCGGGGTGATTGCATGTCGGCTATCGCTTTTGTTTTCTTTGGATTCGCCCTAATTCCTTCGGACGTGACCACGTATCCGAGAAACTTCCCTTCTTCAACCCCGAACGAGCACTTTTTCGGGTTAAGCTTCATGTTGATTCTTCGGAGATTATCAAACGTTTCTACCATGTCTGCCAATAACTCTACTTCACTTCTGCTCTTGATCACCATGTCGTCAACATATACCTCCAAATTTCTGCTGATTTGCCCCTTGAAAGTTGAGTCTACCAGCCTTTGATAAGTTGCCCCGGCATTTCTCAAACCGAAGGGCATTTTGGTATAGCAGAAAGTCCCGTGCTCCGTGTAAAAATCTGTTTTTTCTTCGTCTTCTTTGGCCATCTGAACCTGGTGGTATCCCTTATATGCATCAAGAAAACACTTATACTTATATCCCATTACAGACTCTATTTTCCAATCGATCTCTGGGAGGGGGTAGTAGTCCTTCGGGCAAGAAGCTTTGATGCTTTTGAAATCCATGCACATTCTCCATGATCTATCCGGCTTTTTTACCAGAACCGGGTTGGAAATCCACGTGGGGTACTTTACTGCCCGGACTATCCCTACTTTCAACCATTATTCTACTTCGGTATTGATTGCATGGTTTTTCTCAGCTGAAAAGGTTCTCTTTTTCTAGGCTATTGGTCTGTCATGCACATTGACATTTAATTTGTGCTCTATAATCCGCCGGGGAATTCCTGTCATATCGGCCGGTTGCCACGCAAACACGTCCTTGTTGTTCTTCAGTAGTTCTACTAGCTGCCTTCTGCATTCCTTGGAGAAGTTGCTTCCGATTGTGACCAGTTGTTGAGGAAATTCTGGGTTTATCATGACTTCCTCTGTTTTAATGCAAGTCTTTTCTTCTTCCACGGGGTGTTCCTTACTCCTGCTCCCTGACCCTTCTGCCAGGAACTGCTTTTCTAACCTTCTACACTCAGAGATGATAACTGATCTGGTGACAAGGGTTGCCACTCCCCTTGGTGTTGGGAATTTTATCATGGAGTGGATGGTTGAAGGGATCGCCCTTAATTCTTTGATGCCTGACCGTCCCAGAATGATGTTGTACGGAGAGGGGGATCTTATTACCGCGAACGTCATTACCGTTCGGCGATACAGGCCATCATTTCCAAAACAGACATTTAGGTCAATCTTTTCGAGGGGTTTGATTGCTTCACCTGAAAACCCCACTAGTGGTGTGTTTGTTTCTCTCAGCTTTGCTTTGATTGTCGGGCATAAATTCTGGAAACAGTGTTCGTACATTACCTCCACAGCCGCTCCTTGGTCGACGTAAATCCTCCTCACAGTGTATCCTTCGACGTCGGCTTCGATTATCAATGGCTCCTCGGACACATCCCCTGGTAGAATGGGAGGGAAAGCTATGGGGACATTCATCCAGTCCTCCTCCTGATTGCTGGCTTTCCTTTTTCTGTCTTTTCCTCCATGGCACACCATATTTATCACCCTTCCTTTGCCGGGCTGGTTGTGTCTCGGGGGGTTTCTTCCTCTTTGTCTTACGTCCATCAATAGATGATCCAGCTTTCCCGTTTCTAGAGCTACTTTTAAGTGTTCCTTAAGTTAAGAGCAATCGTTGGTGAGGTGACCCTTCTCGCCATGATAATCGCAGAATTTGTCTAAGTTTTCCCTGCTTGGTGATCCTCTCAAAGGAGGGGGTGGCGGTAGTTTCAGCTGAAGCTCCGTTGCCAAGATCTCTTTAGGTGGTTTTGACAAAACGCTCAAATCTATCGGGCGAGTGTCGCTTCTATAATGGTTTCTCCGGTAATCACTTCTGTAATTATCTGTCCTTGCCGGGTAGTAGGGGTTGTATTGGCTGCGGGATTTCTGTTCTGATCTTCGGTCTCCCCTTCGCCTGTCGGGGAGACTTGCAACTCTGGAGGTTCGATCCTGCTGACCACCCATGTATAACTTACGGTTCCATTCTCCTTTAAGGAGTTATGTGGTGTTGTAAGCGTCCTCTGAACGTACAAAGTCGTCTACCCTCTTCATCATTTCTGTAACTGTCTTGGGAATTCTATCCGAGAAGCGTTTTACCAATTCCGGACACTTGCTTCCGTTAATGAATGAGGATATCTGCATTACCTCCGGTACACCAGGGATATAGTTGGCCTCGTCGGTCCATCTCTCCTTGAATTCTGGCAGAGTTTCATAAGCCTTCCGCATGATTTTTGTTAGTTCCATCGGATCTTTAAGGCATTTTCTCCGGAGCGCGAATCTTTCAAGGAAACTCTCTCGGAGCTCCTCCCAGCCGTCTATACTACCATTAGGTAATCGCTCGAACCATCCACTTGCGGGGCCGTCTAAAGTTTGTTGAAACATCCAGCACCACACCGGCATCGGCCAGCCGCCCTGGTTGGCTGCCCCGGAAAAGCGCATGACGTGATCGTCCGGATCCGAGGATCCATCATAAAGTTTTATGTTCTTAGGTAGTTCATGTCTTGGTCCGGCGAACTCCACGATCCGTCGGGTGAACGGACATCGGGGAGCGTCCTTGTATGGTTTATGCAAGTCTTCTACAACTCGTTTTCCTTTTGGATCTTTTTCTTTCTCCCCTTCTCGGGCGGGCTCTTCGGTTTCGTCACCGAAATCGATCCGGATGGGTTGTAACGGGCTTTTCCCTTTGGTGTTATGTTGTTGTATCAGGGCTTTTAGTGATGATATGTGGCTAAGTATTTGTTCTTCTAGGTTAGGGGGGTTGCTTCCGGAGGGGGTTTCAGCGGAGGTATCTGGGGGTGTTTCGGTGGAGGGACTGGCCATTTACTAGCTTTGGTAGTTCGAATAATGGGTCCCACGGATGGCGCCAATTTGTTGAGGTAAAAGTCTGTATTTACCCTAACAAGCAGAGATCCTTCGGTTAATCCTTCGTCCAAGCTCTTCGGATTATGGTCCTTCGGATCTGTGAACACAAAGAAAGCACGCGTTAGCCTCGCCTAGTGTTTTATCCCTAGACCAAGCTTCGGCGTGAGAATGAGTATTGTGGAAATTTCAGAATAATATGTAAATATGGGATGAGAATCAGTTAACCTTGAATGCAGTATCTTTGCTCCTTTTATAGATGAGAGGTTTTGTCCTCACCCGAAGGTTACGTGGGGTGATAGTGACTTTTTCAGGCGGGAGTTGACTTTGCTCTGTTTAGACCCTGTCTGGGTGAGGTCAGTAGTTCTGCTCAAGATTCCTTTCCCTTTATACATGGTGATGTCATGTGTCCGTTATGCCGAGGGTTATGCCTAACCCTCCGGTATGTGCTGATTTAACTTTACTTGGTCTAAATTGGTTTGTATGTTTTGCCCGAGTGATTGCGTTTTGTGCCGGGCAGTTGTGCTTTTGGGCCGGGGAGTTAGGTCCCTCGGCGATAGGTTTTGTGCCGGAGAGTTATTTGGCGGAACATACGCCAACAATCTCTCCATCTGAGTTCTGACATGTGAATGAGCTTAATAATTCATATTGCATATGCATTTCGAGTTGACTTTAATTAACAATCGGTATACATTGGTACATCAAAAGTTTTTATATAGGCAATCAATAATGTAAATTTGTTGTATACCTTCTCTAGTTCTCTTCACCGATGAGATAAGTAGGATACACAAAGGAGATAAGAAAATACCAACAACCAAAAAAGGAAAATGAGAGATAAAAATAAAATAAAAATAATGAGAAAAAATCACTAACAGTAAATTATAGACGTACCATTTGCACTTAACACAAATTTGTGTCCTCAAAAATCTCAGTCTATTTAGAGAAATATTTATCATTCTTAAACCATCCGTAATAGGCTTTTCCCTACACAGGAGCACGCGTCTGGCTTATTACGCCTCTAATTTAACACGTGTCATCAAGTTTCAAAAATGAAGTTTAGGTTTTGTGGACGGCTAAGTCTTCAAGAGTTTTTTTTTTTTTTTTTTTTTTGGTGGGGTATTTAAGTGTATAAGTGGGGTATATTTTGGTGGTGAAGCTGATTATCTATTACACTAAATTGGTGGTAAATTTGGTTGTAGAAGAAAAAAAAATTGATGTGGCGCTGATATGACGGTAGCTAATGTGGTGTTGGAGTCTCCTTATTACATGGTTTTAAAGCTCTAGGTGTGGTTGCTTAAACTAAAGCCCAAAAAGTGTGACACGTCATACCACCACAGCATTTCCCTATTTCACTACTCTTATCACTCACCAAAAAACCCTCCCCCCTCATAACTCAAGTAAAAACACCCCTTTTGGGACCCATCATACATGAATAAAACACCAACTCAACACAAAATCCAATAAAAAAAACTGCTATTTGGCGCAAGCAGTGGCATCACTCAGTCAATGGTGCAATTGGGGGGGGGGGGAGAGCTATGATAGCTTGCCTTTAGCTCAAGTCATTCGTATGCCACGCATGAATGGCTTGAGTGTTGCGTGACTGCACCTAGGTCTAGGAGCACCATGTGTCATAGCTTGAGCCATGAACCATTTTTTGGTTTCAATTCAATGTTTTTTCTTTTCATTCACACACCCAATAACATATTTTCTCATGGCTCAAGCCAAAACACTTTTTTTAGACTCATTATTTTATTTTATTTTTCATTATTTCAAACCAACTAATTTTACTTTCTTTAAAATAAAAATTCAATTACATTACAAACCCACACGAAAGAATACGAAAATTTTATTTTAAAAAACCTACAAAATAATAAAAATGCATAAAATTATCAAGAAACTAATTTTGTTGTTGTTGCCAAAGATGAGCCATAAGATTTCTTTAAAAAATTTCATGTGTTTATTTATCACGTAATTTTTTGCTTTCCTCCGTTGTATAACGCATCTCTGGATCCAAGTACGTAGTATATTTGGTTGCATAGTATAGAATTTGTTGAATTCTCTATCGCAAACTTTTGTCCTTTCAAAATCATGTTATGCAATATGATGCAAGTGTACACGATTCTTCGTAGCATGTTGATAAGCACAAGCCCGTTGTTGTATAATTATATTTCCCAACGTCCTTGGAGGATACCAAAAGCTTGTTCGACATATTTTCTTACAATTTCTTGTCGTCTTTTAAAGAATCTATGTTTCTCGTTTCGTGCCACCTTAAATAATTTGACAAAAGTTGCACACTTGGGTAAATCCCATCGGCTAGGTAATACCCTTTTTTGTATCTAAATGCATTACTTCAAAGGGAGCCAGATGTCATTAATAAGGTCTTCGAATAACGAAGAATAATTAATACTTTAAGATCGCCATTAGAACCTACTGCACCAAAAAAGGCATGCCAAATCCACAAATCGTACTGCACAATAGGTTTGGGTATATTTATCACCTCTTGCATATGCCTGTGCCATGACTTCGACATTTTGTCCATTCGTATGCAGACAATATATGCTTCCAAGTATTTCTGGGAATCCATGAACCCTCTTATGTGTAGCATATAAAGTCTGAATGTCATTAAAATATGTTTTTCTTAAAAAGTCATACATGTACAAATCAATAATGCATAAAGTAAAAAAACTTAACAATCGTGTGCACAATGTTCACAAATTTGTAAACATTCATCAAATGCATCAGGTGTTGAGTCATATGTCAATTGACATATGGCGGGAGTGCATTTCATAATAGGACTAATACTTACTTGACCAGTTGCATTGGGTCGAACTCTAAAGAATTGAAAATGCTCGAGTAGAGGATCAGAAGTATAAGTGTCAGACTATTTCCAAAAGTAGTTTTTTTTTCTAATACGATATCGACACCTAAAATAGTAATCGAGATATTTGGATTATCACCAAAATAGTTTGCTAACAAACGTTTTTTTGAAACATCATGTTTACGGTTTATCGAATTCCTTGAATGTGAAGTTTGAGGTTTTTGTTATTGCAACGATTGATGATATTCATAAGTTTTCATCTAAAGCAAATATTCACTTTTACCATCGGATTTGTATACACTATCCATGTTAAAAGTTTATAATAGACTAAAATACACCGTTGGTCCCTAAATTTGGCTGGATGGATCGCGATGGGACGAACCTCGCCCTTTTCATCGCCACAGGTCCAAACCTTGGCCATTAAATGCCAGATTCGTCCCTTGACCAATAACGCCTATGTCAACGTCACTTTTCTGTTAGTTATTGGAGGGTATTACAGTCCTTTCACATTTATAACTCAACCTAGTTAATTCTAACTCAAGAACTATTCCACCAAAACAAAAAAGGGATATTGTTTGAACAAATAATTTCAGTGTACCTGAGTCCTCACCACTTAAGTATGACTTCATAAAAGTCAACTGGTAAAGAGAGTGATAGCTCACAGAAATTTATCCAGGATTAACAAACAAATTTATACATTATCAACTACTTAGCTAGTTGACTTATAACGATCAACTATTTACGTGTTTGATGAAGCTGGAACATAACCGATACTACTGAGTCATTGTGTGATACATGTCAATTTACTGATTCGTTACAAAATATAAAAGATGAATTTGGGCCCAACTTCAAAACTTTCAATTGCTGAATCTTCAAATGATCTACACAGCTGAGATTGATATCCAGAAACTGTTGAACCGACAAAACTTTTAGCCCTAAATTGATGATGCTGCTGCCACCTTGTCTGCAAAAACAAGTATACAAATTACAAACATATAAGTTATGAACTGTAGTGTTACAGCTTAATGGAATTTAACACATGACATGGTATTCATCACTGAAACATCACCTAGGGTCGCCTTTGGGCGAACAGTGCTAGGACGCAGTTTGTAATCTTTTCTTTGCTCCGAAAGGGTGTCTTAACACCGCTTGAAACATCTGCAGCAGCACCCCCAACCCTTTCAGCCTTCCCCTCCAAGTCAAAATCAGGCAAGTTCTCAACATCAAACCCTGCAAACTCAACCATTTTGGCCTTCCCCTTCCCATCTAAACCTCGCTTAAATTCTTGAACAACTTCTCTCCCTTTTTTTCTGGGCAAAACCTCCTCTTCATCAACCATCTTTCCTTTTCCTTTTCCTTTAATTTTGTCCCTTTTTTTAGCTATAACCCCTTCTTCGTCCTTGATTACTACACCACCTTTCACTCTTGGTGTTCTGGTTCCACTCCCCTGCATTTTTTTCTTATCTATCCCCTGCCATTGACTTCTAGTCCTAAAAGGTGTTTGACTAAGCATCCTAAAGTTAGCATCCTGCTCTACCCAACCCACAACTTCAAAACTGATGTTTTTTAAGTAAAATTGTGCTAACTTTTGGGGCTTGTGGGCTACGAAGATATCAACTGATTCATTTGTTTCAGCCATTCCAAACAAAGTATGAACATCAACATCAACATCAGTATGAATCAAATGCAAACCATTTTCTAGGGATTGTTTAGGATCACAGAAAAACAACGCCCATTTTTGTTCATTAATCTCTGATAACACATTATCAAGGCTTGAACTAAATATATCCCTATCACTGGTAAAGGGACACAGATTAATTAATGAACCTCGTTCATACCTGAGTGGGCTATAATCAAAACCCCCATTATAGTGGATTCTGAACAGGACCTCACCTTCTTCTTCTTCCTTCACATCCTTAAAAGTGGAGACGAATATGCTTCTGTCCTTCATTCTTACTTTTTAGTTTTTTTAAGAATGGGTTTGACTAGATGTGTGTTTCAGTACGTGAGTGTGGATGTATGTTAGGTTTCGTTTTGATTGGGTTTTGTTAATTGGGTCGGGTTATTATGATAGTGTTTATGGTTTCGGGTCTTGTTAGTTGGGTTCTTTTGGTGATTCCCAAAACATTAATTGTGTATAAGCGTATCAAGGAAGGCAAAAGGCCAAGTTGCAGGGTATTAGGTTTAAAATGTCACACTTGGTCCCTCAATTTGGCCACTTAGCCGTTTTTTGCACTTAAAATTCCCGCGTATTTTTTTTCACACAAACTTGACTTTTTATTTGTTTACTAACTTCACAAATAGTCCCTGAATTTGGAACGTCCAGTTGTTTTTGGTATTTATTGGTTAATACACTATACCAATTGCATACCAACAATCACAAGAAACATATCCTAAGAAAATCTCAACAACCTCCCAATGGTTGACTTCCCACTACTTGAAGGACTCGCTAAAGCTTCGAACTCTGACTACATGTTTGACTCGAATTCTCTCTTTTAGCAGATAGAAAACGATAAGGACATCAAAATTGCTAAAGGACTCCAAAACACTTTGACTGACTTGATTCGGGGTATGAAGGAAACCCAAGAATACATCTCTGAGATCGAAGGCTTTCGAACTACGGTGATGAACTACAAGGTTATCTAGGATCTTCGCAACAGGAAAAAGGCTAATGTCTTGAAGGCGTTGGAGATAAGGAGGATGATCTGTCAAACACACTCACAGGTGTGTGACAGGAACAAATTCCTTGATGATCTTAGGAAGTGTTGAGAAGGGAAAGCTATGGTTATGTTTTCCCTTTTTTTTTGGAAAAATATGTACTGAATATTTAATGTTTAATATGAAGTTAATGAATCTATATGTTATGTTCTAGTGTTTTAATTTGTTAATTATGTTGTTAATTGTTGTATTCGTCTAAGAGAGTTGTTATATCGGTTTTGATTGTATTGGGTGTTGGTAGAACTATGGTCCTTGGTCGAATAGATTTAGAGTGTAGGGGACACAGGTTTTAGTCCCCTATCCTGTCTTGCATTAACTTATAGTAAGCACCTTATTCTCACATTTTACCACAAATTTGAATTCAAATACATAAACCCAACCCTTTCAGAGAAATAGAGTCAAAATGGGTAAATCTAGAGCTCGTAAACAGATTAAATGCTCCAATTGTCAAAGTGTTGGACGTAATAAGTCTAGCTGTCACAAGGATCAGGTACCAAAGCCAACAAAGGAAAGTAAGGTTCGAGGTAGAAAAAGGCATTGTGATGGCAGAAGGCAACAAGTATTCATTTAATTGTCATTTGTATAACGATTGTTCTAGTGAGTTTACATTCTAGTTGATGTGCAAATGTATTACTTTTGTAGTGGATGGATGAACACGATATAAGGAAGACTATGAAACAAGAGTTTTATGATGCTCTTTATGAGCAAGAAGAAGAACACACAAATTTGGAGGAAGATGAAGAGCATTCCAGGTTGGATGAAGAAGCATTCCAGTAGTTTTTGGAAGAGGAGAGAATGTACAAAATAATTGAAGAGGAATGGGAGAGGAAAAATTGGCTTGAAGATGCAGAGTATGAGGCAGCTTACTATGGAGTGTCTGTGGAAGAGTTATATCCAAGACATCCATATGTGCTGGATAAAATTCACGCTCTGAAAGGCACAAATTCCAGCAGTTTTCGAAGGTTGTAGGCTTATACTATTCTAGCCATTTGTAATATCGACAATATTATGTTTGAACATGTTTTTGTTTTTTTGTTGACTTTATAAGTTGACTAGCTTGTAAGAATTTATGTTGTCTTTACTCCTTATCTACTTGTTCAACAACCACAACTCCCTTCTACTTATATAATACATCTTAAGTCAGCAATTGTTTATCATACTAACATATTATCACCATGGATGTAGAAAATGGTTGTCAAATGGTATGCATTGATTGTTGGGTTCAAAGGGAAAACAGGGCTCGATTGACCTTTTTTGCTAGGCATCCACCTTATAGAGCTTTCATGTGGTATGTTTGTCCAGTGTGCCTTGAGATAAGGGGAAACACATCTTATACTGGTAGCGATGGTGTTACCAGGGAAAACACAACCACAGGAGATAGTGGTGGATATGTGATGGGTCTACATATTTCTGCACCTACTATTGTTGGTGCATCCATGGGCAATGATGAAGAAGACAGTGAACCACCTACAACTGAAATAACAAGTGGAGAGCGCCCAAGCCAAACACCACATGTGAAGCACCTGCAACTGAAAGACCAAATGGAGAACGCCCAAGACAAACACCACTTGAACCAAATGCAACTGAAAGACCAAATGGATCACCTACTAGTCATTTAAAGCAGTGAATTCCTAACAAGAAATGCTATGTTGTCTTTCAGTTTAAATGTAGCTTAACTGATATGTTTGTGTGCTTCTTTTGTTATAATAATTGAATTTCGGTTACAATTTGAATCTGTTGACTTTATAAGTCAAACAAAAGAGATTTTAAATACTAACAATTCGGTGTGGTTCCTCTAATATTTTGGTTTATGTTGACCTTATAAGTCAAAATGGGTTTTCCCAAGCATCCGCCTAAACTGGATATGCAAGTGCAAACCACAAAATGAAAACAACATTTCCAAATTATACCTACACCACCACCTAATTACACCATATGAAGCAAAATATACATGTTAACAACTATCGTTTTTAGTAACCATCATCAGCCAAAAAATATACATCTTCATTACATCAACAACTAAAAATAACAGGTGATCTTCTTGATGGGAGGCTTTTTATTCATGGGGGGAGACTTGAGGTCCTTAGGGGGAGGCACATACCACTCATTACTATTTGTTCCGGAGCATCCCACAGCCGTTACAAGACCAAGTACAACTTTGGGAGCGGAAGCCTTGGACGCCTTGGAAGCTTGGGAAGTGGAACCTTTCGAATTAGTGGTCTTAGAAGACATGTTCCCACACTCATCATCGATGTGTCCGAAATAATGATGACATCAACTTCATTTCCTTTCACGTTAGTATCTGGAAAGATAGACAAAACAGAAATAATCAGAGTTGACCCATTACAACTTTCTTAGCTTGTAAACATTCACTCTAAAGTCTAACCTTTCTCAGACTCCTTATTCACATATTTTTCCCACAAGTCTTCAAGTATCACATCAGCAATGTCATCTCCTATATCCCACTTATTCCCATAAGTAGCCATGGCATAGTCAACCATATCGTCAGATACCTTTAGCTTGCTATAATCCCTCTTTTTGACAGATTCTGACACCGCTCGGATTTCTGTCAAATTAATTGGAGTTATTTATGCTTCTCCCTTAAAATGGCAATAACACAAATACAAAAAAAAACCCGACTAACCTTTCATCACTTGAGCTTCTTTCGCAAACCAGCATAAATCATCAAACATTTTATCAGACATTTTTAACCAAGTATCCCCATATTTTGCCTTCACATATTTTACCATCTCATTAGTTACATCTGTACAAGTAAGCTCCTTGTCTACCATTGTTAAAGTGTGTGTGAGGCTTGTGTGAAGAAGGAGGGAAACGATCAAGATGGTATACGGTAAACCGTTTCTCAGAATTAACTAGGTTGAGTTATAAATGTGAAAGGACTGTAATACCCTCCAATAACTAACAGAAAAGAGACGTTGACATAGGCGTTATTGGTCAAGGGACGAATCTGGCATTTAATGGCCAAGGTTTGGACCTGTGGCGATGAAAAGGGCGAGGTTCGTCCCATCGCGATCCGTCCAGCCAAGTTTAGGGACCAACGGTGTATTTTAGTCTTTATAATATTTGAAGTTTTTTTTTTTTTTTTTTTTAAATATTCGGTAAAGATATTTAAAAGTTTTGTTTTTTTCTAATTTGTGCCATAATGACACAAGTTTGAAAACACTAAACGAACACAATTATTTCTTAAAATAACGTTACTTCTATGTAAAACAACGATAAACTTGATAAATATCACAAATGTAGGAAAGTATTAACATCACGTAACATGTAAATGTATTATTAGTTTATTTAATGTTTCAAAACCCGTGTCATCATTACACAAGTTAGAAAAACCGATATTTAAAATGTTCTATAAAAAGTTGTGTAAATGAGGTATGATATATGCGCTGAATCCAAGTAATGATGCTTTGAGCTCTAGAACATGTATATAGTGACGGAACTTGACTATTTATTTTGATGGGTTCGAATTTATTTTGAGGGCCGAATCAAAAATTTGTTTGTAACATCAACTAAATTACCCCTAAAACATATAATATTTATACTAAGTGCCGTAAATTCTGAGAGGGAGGGAGTGGGGGGTGGGTGGGACGAGACCTTCCCCTGCCCTCAAAGAGGTCCGCCCCTGTATAAATCATTGATAAGCATGTTATTAATGCTGACTCCGTTGGATTTATCCGTAAGCATTTTAATACACCTGAAATGGCGTTAATTATTCTATCAACAACAACTAGATTTAGGGATGAAAAAACACCATGTTTAAATTATATATATATTCAAAATACCATGTTGTCCTTTTCTTTTCATTTTATATTGTTGGATTCAAATAGCCAAATACCAACTACATAAACTATTTCCATGTTAGTTGACAAGAGTTATGGTGTTATAGATTAATAGTTTATTAGGGTATTTATGCACATGTCGAGGACAGCCAATTACACTTAAAGACGTTTACAACTTTACATGGGGATTTTTTTTTTTTTTTTGTTTGAACACAATCACATGGGTATATAGGAAGAACACAAGGAAACAATTCGAGGTTTATATAAGATAATATCCATCCATGCATGCGCATGATTAATTTAGAGAAAGTCGTACTAATAATTTATATATGATGCCATCATTGGATTATTTTTCTTCATGTAATACTATATTTCAATAAGGGTTTTGTTAAACATAATCCTATAAGTTGTGTGTAAGCATTCTAAATTTATAAAAATCACAATTAATGAACTCATATAGTTCATAATTATATATTTTTAATCATTATAAAAGAGGTAAGTGATGTTAACAATGAAATATTTAGTATTTATTAAATGTTAATTATGTATTTATAGAATATTTATACACAACCATAGCCCATAGAATTGTATTTAACAAAACCCTTTCAATAATATCACATACTATATATTTTACTTCTTTATAGGTCAAATGTTGTGTACAAGTCTTTAAAGTTAGATCAACGGCAAAACTTTAACTTGCATTTCGTTTGTCTGCAACTGACTTTTTCTAAAGATTCCTACTCAAAATAATCATATTTTTCAGTGACTTTTTCTGAAGATCCTACTGCATAGTTGCGGTAGAAAGTAATATCACCGGAGCGATGCCCCGGTGACAAAATTTGCAAGTATTGCATTTTTCATGTCAAAATGAGTTGGAGAACGTTAAATGAGAATAACAAACAACACCGAAAGATGACAAAAATGATAGTGATTTAAATCAGACAAGGTTTTATTGCCCTTGCGTTGCAACAACAAAAATAGACATGATTAAAACAATTTTGTATGGTAAAGTTATAATTTGTAATTGTTTAATAATGTACATCACGAGGCAGGTTTTAATTGTATAAATAAAATCGTTAAAGTAGAACATTGCAAAAGTATAAAGTTAAATGTGAAAATTTTAAATTAATAATAATGAATAGTGTTTTGTTTGAAAATTAATATTAAGAAAAGATAATCATCACTTTGGTTTTAGATGTATGTAGTATGTTTTATTGTGTTGGTGATAACATGACTTAAAAACCCTAATTCTCTTTTTAGTATGGGCGATTTTGACGACTACTCTATCTCTTCATATCCAATCGTTTAGTCATTCCTCTTTGTTCGTGTTTCTGTAGATTAATCATTTGATTTTATCTTTATTTGGTGGTTGATCATTTAGGATTAGGGTTTTCAATTCTTATTTTTCTAGGGTCTCGTCTTAATTGCTGCAAAGGTTCATTATTGCTCTTAATTTAATATTACTGGATAATCATTATGATGGGTATTGGTTAGGGCTTGGTTCTTCTTGCTGGCTAAACCTTAATTTACTAGGGTTTCATTATTTTTTGAGTTGTCTGTTTGTTTTTGTGCCCACTGTTAATTGATTGTGGGTTGGAGAGTGTGGAGGCTACTGGTTCATTATTGAGTATTGGCTGCTAGGGATAAGAATGTTGATGTTTCTACGTCTATTGGTAATGGCATTAAGTCTTCATCTGCTTCCATATTTAAGGTTAATGTTAAAAAAAATCGATTCAAGTTACGGAGTTGAGGAATGATGAGAGTGTGGATGGTGTTGATGTTGCTATCCCATGGCAAGAGGTAGAGGAGGTTAATACATGTTTTTCTAATACCATATATGGGTACTTTATTGGTAAGTGTCTTGTGTTTCCTATTGTGTAAAATTATGTTATAAATACTTGGGCTAAGTTCGGTTTGGAATGTGTTATGCTTAGAAATGGTTTTTTTCTTTTTCCAATTCGCTAATAAGACGGGTATGGAACAAGTTCTATAAAATAGTCTGTGGCTTATTAGGTTAGTGCTTATTGTCTTAAATATTTAGACACCTAATACGATTTTAAAGAAGAAGGAAATTACCAACTTCGGTTTGAGTTAAACTACATAACATGCCTATTGTTGCGTATTCAGAAGTTGGTCTTAGTTTAATTACTACTAAGTTAGGACACCCCATAATGTTAGATGTCTATACTACTTCAATGTGTCGTAACTCTTAGGGTCTTAATACTTATGCTCGTGCTCTTATTGAGGTTTCGTCCAAATCAGCTCTATGAAAACTCTATGAAAACTATTGAAGTAGAATATGGATGGTAACCTTATCGATGCGATACTTGTAAGATTTTTTACCATAGGGATGAACAATGTCATAAACGGGTTAAGGTTTCTACTCCTACTCAGGTTATGGATGATGGTTTTGTCGAGGTTACTCGTAAGAATAGGAAAAAGGAAGCAACCATCTAAGCCGCGACATATAGATGAGGTTAGTTTGAATAAAACTAAACCAAATTAATTCCATCTAAGCCGCAACCATCTAATGAAGTGGAACCAAATACTTCGACTCCTATGGACACTAGTATAAATCAGGCATCTAATGGTAAACAGGTTACCACGAGTAATTTTGGTTTGAATGTTCAAGCTACTAATAATATATCCTCTAAGAACCCTTTTAATGTTTTAAAGGACCAAGATGATGTTGTTGAAGTCGATACCTCGTCTGTGTAAAAAAATGAAACAAACTTGTCTTGGGACTCTAGAGGTGACGTAAGAAGTTTAAAAGTGGATACCGGAAGTGACAGTGATTAAGTTGAGAACTTAATTGATGATACAAGGAAAAAGGTTAGAGCGCCTCCCAAGAAGACCAATATTTGGTCAGGTAAGAATGTGAACTTTGACCTCCTCACGAAGGAAGATGGGAAGAGTATTTTGCGTGATTTATAGGAGAGTGATGATGCTGATATAATGTAGCAGTTGGATAGTTTTGGTGTTCTAGTTTGTGTATGTATTTAGTGTGGTCGTTTTGTGGCATGTCACAAATGATCTAGTGGTTGTTCAAGCAGTTGCTTGAGGTTAACGTGGTATTTCAGCCATATTTCACTGTATTTAATTTTTTTTTGATGTAATATATTTTACTAAGGAAACCATTTTCAAAAAAATTAGGACAGATTTTATGAAAAATGACAGTGCCAGCCATTTTAGTTCACTGTATAAGGCAAGGTTTTCAAGATCGGGATCCTATCCAGGATCGTTTTCGTCTTTGCAAGATCGTGATCGTAAAATCGGATCGGGATCTTAAGATCATACTCTAATGTTATTTCTTGATAGTTTTGTAATATTATACAAATCTACAAATTATTATACATTATAAACACAAAAGACTATGAATGTTTCATAGAAATGTTGTCATAAATTATGATTATTAAATGTTTAAAAAGATTAACATGTTGTTTTTTGAATCCTACAAAAAAACAGCCCATAAATTTGTAGTTTTTTAGTTTGTAATTCGAGAAAAGTAAGATCTGATCGGATAAGATCTTAAGATCGTATGGTCAAGATCGAGATCCTATAAGATTTTAAGCTTGCAAAGATACTATGTATGATCCAGATCGTTTTTGCTTTGTAGTATCGTAAAATCGTAAAATCCTAAGATTGATATGAGGGCACTGTTCTAAAAGGCTCGCAAAAGCCTCCCAAAGGCGCGAGGCTTGGTCATGCCGCAACGCCGCCTTATGGCACATATTTTTGTAAACTCGATATTTATGAGTTATGATATAAATATATAAATATTTTCATACTTTTTGACGCCTTATGTCACGTCTTATAAACGCAAAATCTTCGCCTTAGCCGCAAAGGCGTGAGGCTTGGTCATGCCGCCATGTCACGCCTCACGCTATTTATAACCTTGTATGAGGGTATGAGCCACTCTATAGCTTGTTTTGTTGCTTCTTTAATATCGAGCCTGTTGATCATATTTTGTCTTGAACATGCCAGTGGTGATTATATAAATTAAATATTTGGTTTATATTTGACATTATTTGTGCAAGTAGATATGGGCATTAGGAGTTTAGGACATATCGTAGAAGACGAATGAATATAAGTAGTAAGTTGCATGATAAATTTGTTATTGTTTAAGCGAGGATCTTTAGAGATTCACGTTATTAGCACCTATTATAATGATTGGAATACATTCTTTAATTTTGTTTATTTTTTCATAGTTTTGTTTTTAACATAAAACTACGAAACCAAATATAAAGTTTTACAAGAAATACGGAAATTAAAAAAAAAAAAAAAAAAACGAAAAGCAACTGATAAAAAAGTATCTCATAATCTTTATAGAGAGCAGTGTTTCTAAACCCGGGTTGACCCGACCGGTTGAACCGTGAACCGGTAGGGTCACCGAAAGTCGGTTTTGAGCGAAGCTTTAACCAAGTTTTTAAGAAGTCAAGCTAAGGCAGCCGTACGGGAAATATTAATAGAAAAGAAGATTCTAGAACATCAATAGTAAAGTAGTACTACTTCCGTCTCAAAATTATAATCCTCATTTAATTTTTTTGGTTTTTTTTTAAACTTTGACTCTAAATATTTTTGTTTGTGTTTTATAATAGTTAATGAAAATTATACCAAATGAAAATACATTTAAAATTCAATCAATTCTTATATTTTGCATCAACTATTATATAATACAAAAAAAATATTTAAGGTTAAAATTATAAAAGAAAGACCGAAAAAGTTAAACAGATACTATACTTTTAAGACGGAAGAGTAATAATTGAGAGGTCGTGGAGTGTAAAATAAACAAACTTTGAATAGTGGCACAAAAGTATGCAGACAGTAAATGACATAGCTAGGGGTGCAGAATGAAACTAAACATTCTTCTAGATAGCAACGTAGTAACATGTAATAGTCGGTACTCGGTCGCATTTAGAAGAAAAAATTAGTTGAAAGGAAATAAAAAATTTCCACAAGAATGAGAAACGTATTAGTGAAAAAGTCAAGGTCAACACGAGGTGACAATGTTACGCGTTATACAGTAGCTTATTTTGACCGGGAATGTTTTCTTCATTTGACCTACAATGCATACTCGATAATTTATCAATGTAACCAACATGCTCGTTAATTTTAACCCAAGATTATTTGTTAACAACATGTGTGCTTTTCACAATTACTAGTAAAACCTTTTGTGTGGTCATGTTTAGAAATTTAAGGCACGTACGGCTAAAAGTGTATCAATAAATAAAAAATCAATTAATTAATAACACTTGTATCACGTTAAAAACATGTAAGAACAACAAACTAATGTTGTTTGAACTTTGAAAGTTTGGTACTAGCTCAACATTGTTAGAAATTAAATTCTTGTCGTTTAGAAATTAGACACGTTTTTAGATTTTCCTGGAAACATGCCAATATTATGTTGTTTAGAAATTTAGAAGTCGTGGTCCAAGCTTTTTTATGAAATACATGCCAATATCAACTAAGGGTCCGCTTGGTTCAAATTGGGGAAAGAGAAAGGCAAAAGGAAAGGGAAATGAATGCAAAGGAATGAGTGATGTGGGTAATCAATCCCTTACCCCTCAATTTATTTTATAATGGTTCATTACCCATTACGGGGTAATCAATCCATTACCCCTCCCCAACCAAGCACTAAATTATTTGTGATGTGGGCCCTTTTGAATACCTTACTCATTCCCCACCCCCTTAACCCCCTAACCAAGCACGCCCTAAGTTGTTGATGGCTTTATGGTATAGTTGTGTACAATGTATTTCCTGGAAACATGCCAATATCATGTTGTTCAGAAATTTAGAAGTCGTGGTCCAAATTGTTTTATGAAATACATGCCAATATCAACTAAGTTGAAGGCTTTATGGTATAGTTGTGTACAATGTAACCAATACGCTAGTTAATTTTAACCCAAGATCATTTGATAACAACATGTGTGCTTTTCACAATTAACATTTTTTTTATGGTTATTTTTTTTTAGAACGGCACCACACTTGAAATTCAACCCTCGAATTAAACCATTCAAACGGGCAGACCTCGAGACCCGAACTATATGGAAAGACCCGCGAAGGGAAACCCCTAGAACTCACGGCTTCGCACTATGAGGAAAACCTGGATTTTTTGTCTCTTGCGAGACTCGAACCCTAGGTAAAACCTCCCTCAAACTTCAGAAGGAGCTCATGCGGCTAATTAAGATCATGTTTAAAAATTTAAGGCACGTACGGCTAAAAGTGTATCAATAATTAAAAAAATCATTCAATTAACACTTATATCACGTTAAAAACGTGTGTTATAAAAACATGTAAGAACAACAAACTAATGTCGTTTGAAAGATTGAAATTGTTGGATTGTGGGGTTGATACGTACGAAAATGACTAGAAGTGTGTGAGCCTATGGAGGCTCACACGTTAAACACGAGAGTACGTTATACACGTTTACTACTTGGACTATACTCGACCAATTTTTTTGTCAAATTAACTTGACCCGATTACCCATTGGATCCAAAGCCATTGACCGGTTAATAAAGGGTGCTTGGATCGAGTATAATGGGTTAAGAAGAGTTGTGTTTGGATTAGGAAAGTGAATAACTTGGAGATTAAGTTTGAGCCCAAGTACACTAGGTTTTGGAGGGTATATATACCCCACACCTAGCTATTCATTCCCAACGATTTTCTATCCCTAACTCTACAAAAGTTCAATCGATCTATCATCCCAAATCCCTAAGACCCAATCGGATTTTCTTGAATATTCGATTAGGGTTTGTTTGGCTTGCTTTAAAACCCTAAACTTTCATCATCTTTGATCCAAGTTGATTTAGGTTTTCGTTTGATAAGTTCTTGCATGTTTCCTGGTCGATCGTGAAAGCAAGAACAAGGGGTTTTTCTGTTTGATTGATATCGGACAGAAGTGACAGAAAGTTATCGGACAAGACTTGTCCAATATTGGACTGAACGCAGATTGTTCTCGGGTTGTTGTTGTGGTTCTCGAACAGAAGAAAGAAAAAGGTTTTTAGTTTTCTTGGTTCGTGTTTGTTCAAGTATTCAAGGGTTTATTGGGTAAACGTTCACGACTAGCTTTATCAGGCGTATTCGTGGTTAAGTGTTTGTGTGTGGACTCGTAGAGGTATTCGTTTTGAATACTTGGTTTCCTTGTTCGCTAATTACTTGCGGGTGACTTCGAGGGTTAGTTTTCTTGTTCCCTTTTATTACTTACTGTTTATTAATTATGTGTTAACCTAATTGCATAAACTAGATCCATATTTCGCTGCGTACTCGTAGTGTTACTTGGTTAACTAGATCTAAAATCCCAACAGTGGTATCAGAGCCAGGTTATTTTTGTGATTATAGGTTACATGTTTTAATAAACACGCTAAAAGGCTGCATGAAATCTAATTAGTTATTCGTTTTATTTTTGTTTTGACAACTATAATGCAATACTTGTCAATTATTAATAAAAAATACCTAGACACAAACTAATTAAATTAAATTGTTAATTAGAATTAAATTGTTAATTAGATACATAAAATAGCATAATTAAAAGTTAATTAAGTTTGCCATGATATTTTATGTGTTTTTCCGGCTATAAGAGCCACTCAATTACTTTTTGTGATGTATGGGGTGATCTAGGTATTGCACCTAGTGACAGTCTTATGGTTCTTCTTTTGGGGAAGACTCGCGAGAGAAGTCGGATCCATATGTGTTGTATGTATATATGTTTGTGATTCCCTATGTGCATAATTGGTACTTGTATTTGACACCTAATTGAATGTAATATGGAATAATACATATCGTAATCATAACATTAATAATGGTTTTAATTTACACGCCTAAATACCATGCTCATTGTGACCTGCTATTTGATTCGTGGAAAATTGTTTTTGTAAAATTAAGTGACCTAAACTATTGAAACAAGTTTTTCATTAAATTAAAAACTAGACGCTATGGACACTTGGGATGTACGGCTCACCCAATAGAACAAACTATAAAGGGGGTTTAAGGAGGTGCGCACAATCACACCTAAAGGATTTTCGGTTATTGCCTCGCGCTGACCTGGTCCTCCGCCTCCCTGCGAGTTAGAATGGAGCTACCGTGAACCATGATGATCACTACAATGTCATTACCAAAAGTTTTTAAAATAAGTGTTACAAAGTTGTTTTGCATGCTTCTTTGTACACGATTTTACCACATTTATGTGAATACCTTATGTGAAAATTTTAAGTCTATGCCAACCAACTATGAATACGTGCATTTTGCTTGACCTC
The DNA here is from genome assembly GCA_910596185.1 of Chrysanthemum makinoi. Classification (NCBI taxonomy): domain Eukaryota; kingdom Viridiplantae; phylum Streptophyta; class Magnoliopsida; order Asterales; family Asteraceae; genus Chrysanthemum; species Chrysanthemum makinoi. The sequence continues at coordinate 314,735,373 of OU343220.1, read as the reverse complement.
TTTTGGTATGACCTTAGGGCCATTCCAATCCATGGTGATTATTACTCATTGGTCAGACCTTTGGGATAATCTCACCATTTCCTTGCCCAATTTTTCCCACCGGGGAGAACTACCAAGCTAAGGAATGACACTTTGATGTTCCAACAACGTCAAGGCAAAATTCTCTACGAGGCGTAGAATCGATTCAAGGACTTACTCCATAAAGTCCCTCATCACGACATTGATCTTTGGCTCCAAATCCAAATCTTCTATGATCATATCACCCCCTCCACTCGACAAACAATTAATTATGCCGCTGTTGGGAGGTCATCGAGGAGTTAGCACAATACGAAGAAGAAGAGTGGGAGGATCCGGTACTCCCTGAAGAAAGTAGTTTAAGTGTTCAAAAACAACTATTCGAAAGTATGGAGGAACAAATGAATGAGTTGATGAAAATGGAAATGCCCACACATGATCATAAGGAAAAATTTCATAAACATGTGGACGTGGTCAAAGAATTTTTGCTTCCAAGAAAATCGCGACAAGAAGATTTCGAGGACATAATGTTGACATTTGTCAACAACCAAGAGAATGAAATGCAACGCCTCGAAGTTCACATGAGAAAAACCCGCGACACTTTCTTAGAACTAGCTGACAATTTCATGATGAAACTCCGTGAAGAAATCACAAAGGATCATGTACCGAGAAAGATTGAAAAGGTATTCGCGATACCGGAGCTCGTAAGTGTAGTTACTGAACCCTCTCCAATCCTAGAAAACGAGACAATCCCTCTCGTGAACTCACAATATAGCAAAAGCTCTCGCCTCAACACTCCTTGCGCAAAAGAAATATTTCCTAAAGACATGTTCACTGGAAGAGTGCAAGTTGCGCTTCCCAACTTCCTTAACATAAGGGAACTTTCTTTCGGGTTTAAACCAGGCCCGCGTGATGCTCGTGCCCGACTTCTAAATATTCCTAGAATTCCCTTTGAAAGACAAGTTGACACGTTTATTTCCCACCATTTTGGAGATTGCAAGTGGATTGACAAAATGAATTTAAAGCAAAAACCAAAATATTTGTCAAAAATAGTAACAAAGTTTTCGATCCAGGCGGGTTCATAAAAACAGCCTCTTTTGAAAAAATTTGGTCGTGACATCGTCACATCGTAAAAGGCGACGCTGTTGCTACGCCATATCAGATGAATAAAAACACCACCCATCTCTTTCACTCCCTACCCTACACATTTTATCCGCCCCACACTCACACGACCTGATTCCTCAAGGTCAATTTCTCCACTTTGCATCATCAATCTCCACGTGGTAAGTAATTTTCATTGATCTTTGTCTACTCAATTGCTTTATTCCTCTCTCAATTTTGGTTTCCCCTTTGATCCAAAACCCTCCCAATTAGTTTGATTAATGCTTAATTTCGCCCATGAATCTTGTTAATTAGACAATAGATTAGACGAATGGTAGTGTTATTATGTGGGTTTGATGTTGCGAGGAGCCTTGAAAAGATTGGTGACTAAACCACCTCGCCATTGCACCATCTTTGCTGCAGCAAGGGTGTTTAGGTTAAGGGTTGATGAGTGTCTAAATACTCATCATTTTTGTACAAAATAAACTGCAAAATCATCTGAAAACACTCATAAACACATCAAAATGATGAAAATATCACAAATCAGTGTTTTATGTGTTTTAAATGCAAAAATATCAAAATCAGATGAAAAACATATCAAATTTGCAAAATTGCAGTTTTAGTCCCCCAAGTTTCAAAAGTTGTCAAAAACAGTCCCTGAGCACATAATTTCAAAAGTAAAGTCACCAAAGGTCCTTTTAAAATCAAAAGTTGTCAAATTTAGTCCTTTGGTGAAAAATATAAAAAGTTTGAGAAAATTACAAGTTTAGTCCTTCAACTTTGAAAATTGGCAAAAATGGCCCCTGGAAAATTGGAAAATGGCAAGATTGGTCCTTGTACTTTTTGAACTTGTCATTAATGGTCCCTTGAAACAACTTTGTGATTATGGCAGTTTAGGTCCTTCAATTTCAGAAAATTACACAAAGGTCCCTATGTATTTATAACCTTTAATACCCATTTTGGACCTTACCAACTCTTGAACCCCTGCCATATAAGCATTTTGAACCTCCCTTATTACTAATATCCAGTCAACCCCCAAGTCAAATAAAACACAAACCCGCCTAATCCCCCTTTCTTCCCCACTTGATAACCTGCTTCTGCAACTACTCTTCCTCCCTCACCTCCACCTCAACCTATCCATTTTCTTGTCCCCTCCACCTCACCTAAACTACAAAATGCATTAAATACAACCTTTCCCCATTCACTCAACCCTCCAGCTGTTAAAAAAGACTTTGGCGCCAAAATTCAATCAATGGCCAAAAATGCTTCTACTGATCCAATGGTCATTATTATTGGTGGGATATACTCTGAAGTCAAAGGGAAAGAGAGTTTGCATATAAAGAGGAAGAAAGAAGCTATGAAAGGGAGTAGCTAGTTTTATAAATTTTCTTAAATGTCGTTTTTTTAAATTCATGTTCTAGTTAAGCTAAAATGTTGTAGTTTCAGTTCATTTGTGTTTCATTCAAGTTAAAACATCAGTGTGTTGTACTTTGGATTATCAATTTCAGTTCTTATTTAAATCTCAAAAATTCAAGTTTCTTGTTGTAATGTCAGTTTCACTTTCTTATGTATAAGCTTCTATTAGCTTATTTTTAAGCTCAATCTAGTTTATTAAAGCTTCTAATAGCTTTTGATAAGCTTTAAATGAAAAATCAAGCAAAATGTCCCATGGTCAATGAAAGTCAACAGAGAGCTTAAATTGCTATGGAACTGGATATTGTTGTTGCAGAACCTTGATTTGGGTTGGATTAGTTGTATTTAGTGTAGTATTGGATTGGGTTTTAGTCTGCAAATCAGCTGGTCATCTGTAAGTGAATATTTCACTTTTCATTTTCAAGTCTAGTTTGCATGATATGCTTGTATCAGTTTCTTTGGCCACCACTAGTTTAACCTGTTAATGTAGTTGCATTTAGGTCTTGTAATCTCACTTTGATCAATGGTGCTATCTGGTTAAGTGATTGTTTCAATTTCAGTTTGCATATCAGTTGTTAAGTGGTGTTTGGATTTACTCCTTAAACTGTGTTTAAGGTTTGTTCAGAGGTTGTAGCTTATTGGTTCATGTTTACTTAGCACTCTTGAGCTCATATCTGTCTTTCACTTGTGCATACAAACCACCAAAGTCAAAATTTTATCACATCTGTTCTCATCTGTTCACTGTTGAGTTTTTGCAATTACAAAATCTTGTTTTGTGCTTAGAAATCTTAGGATTAGCTCATTTCAGTATTATTTCATCTTAATATATCATTCTCAGTCTTTAAATCAAGATCAAAACTTAAAATAGTCAACCTTTCAATTTTGTCAAAATAGTCAAATATGCACAAAACCAGTTCTGAGCTCAACAAGAAGGAATTTTCATGGACTCATTTCTGAGTCAATTTCAGTGATATTTGTGGCTTTTAAAAGTTCTACTGCCCTAGTTTCTTTTTGCCATTTTTGTATAATTTTGTTGAATTTATTTAAGCCCCAAATAAGCTGTTCAAAATGAGGTCAATTGCCCTGTGCAGGGCATCAAGCCTGCACAGGGGTTTTGCAGTTCTTGCAACTCTTGCACAAAGCTCACTTGAGCTCCTCAAGGTCTGATTCTTGGTCTACACATTCTTGGCCAGGTCTAGATTAGGTTCCAATCTTTAGTTTGTAGTTTCTAGCTTATTCATGTGCTTATTTCTTAGCTCAAACCTGGTACCCTTTAACTGTTTTCTGCCATAAGCTTATATCATCAAATCAGTGTAATCAGCTAATCAGAGGTCATGGCTTGTTGTTTTCTGTTGCATTTAGGTTCTCTTAGCTTATCCTAGTTCCTGTTTTCTATTGGTGCTTGTTGTGCCACTTTTGGCTTATCCAAGTGCTTATTTATAAGCACTTGGTACATCAGTTCCTTATTTCTCCATTCAAGCCCCTGTTTTTCTATTTTTCCTAGCTTCTAAATATTATTTTAGACTTTTCCTGCAATTTTCAGATTTTCCAAGCTTGTTTGCTATTTTTCTTAATTTAAATTAGTTTTTAAGCATTTTTAAATAGCATTTAATATAAAAAATTAAGAAAAGGTTCAAAAAAATAATTTTTCATTTTTCTTAAGTTTAGATAAATATAAAAAGCCAAAAAAGTATTTTTCTAGATTTTTCTTAGTTAAATTTGTATTTTTAAATAATTTAATTAGTTTTAAATAGTTTAAAATTCCTAGAAAATAGAAAAATATTCATAAAAATACAAAAATAGTTTTGAAAATTCTCTTTTGTTATTTTAGATTTTTCTAAGTCATAATTTTATTTTTCTAGCTTTGTTTCATATTTTCTTGTATTTTAGACTATTATTAAATAGTTAAAAATAGTTTTTAATTAATAATAATTAATTAAATAGTTATAAAAATAATTTTCCTTTTCTAATAATTTTCTAATATAATTAGGATTGTAAAAATGTATTTTTCATATTTGTAAATCTTTTATCTCTTTTATCTCACGTTTTATTTTGTACGTTTACGTAGTTTTTAATTTAAACGTAAGTTTTAGGTTTTAAACGTTCATCACTTTAAATATAGTGATAGCGTTTATTTAATATCTTTTATCTTTTTAATTTTCTTAATTTGTATTTAAGTCGCTTTAATTTATAAACCTTTTTCAGTAGTGTAATTATTCATCAAAACTTTTATCGATCACTATCCTTAGTGATCATTCTACCGTCTGATCAAGTGTTTACACACCATTGAGTCTCCGTGGGACATAACAACCCGGGAATTCATTGTATTCCCCTGATCTTCATTTGCATTTGTGTCTGAGCAGTTTTAAGTCTGTTACGGTCGGCCATTCACAAGTGTCCGGTTTGTGTGATTAGCCTTGACGGTTCAGCACGCATCAAATTTTGGCGCCGCTGCCGGGGAGGCTTTAGCGTGTGTTAAACCTTTTTCAGACCCATTCTTGTGCATACCCCATCTTTTGTATAAAAGTTTTTTGTAAAGTTTTCAAAAAAATCCAAAAAGTTCTTTAACACTTTTTCTGAAGTGTTATCAACATCCAAAAATATTTTCATTCTTTGTTTTTATCAAAATGTTTTTCAAAAATACCAAAAATATTCCTCTTTACCCTCTCACCTTTTTGATTCTTCATTTCTTATCCTCTGTTAACCTTTGATTCTTTCTATGTCTTATCCTCACCTTCTTGGTTGTCAATGGTGTGGTGGTCCTTATAATGGTGGCAATTGCCCCAGTTGTAGCGTGGTGGAATCAGGAAACGGGTCTGTCTATAACCAAGATCCCTATTCCTACCATAACACGACTGATTTATTCCATCGGCTACCACACTGTGAGACTCAGCAGTTTTACTGTTGTGAGTACTGTGGTGGTTCACATTCCAGTTCGGATTGTCAATCAGGAAACACGCTTGTCTATGAGCAGGTTCCTGATAACAATTATGACTACAACACATATGACTCACGCCACATCAGCTTTTCTTGTTGTGAGTATTGTGAAGGTCCTCACTCTAGCTCGGATTGTCAAACAGGGAATCCAATTCCTTGTAACAATTACGACTCTTCGTATCAAGACCAACCTCCACAATACCAAATGATTCAAGCAACTCCTCATGAAACTACGACAGCACCTTCTCTTGAAGAGTCTTGAGTTAGTAAAAGAACTTAAGGAGGAGTCGGCTATGTCACATGAGAAATCCATGGAAGAATTGTTAGCGGAGGAACGGGCTGCTAAATTAGATTCCCAGATTGCCATTGAAAACACTGTTAGGGAATCAATTAAACTACAAAAAGCATTCAAATCTAGCTCTCGATTCCGTTTCATTCCTGATGACGATGATGATGAAGATATCCTTGATATCTTACAATTTTATAACGGTTCATCAAGTTCATCAGTTGAAACTCCTTCCATGAAGAATCAGGGAGAAAAGACTATGATGGAATTACTAGCAGAAGAACAAATGGAAAGTATTAAACATATGTATGCTAGTCCTTCTAAACTCCCTCAGTCTGTTGTTACCACACCCGAAGCTCCCACTCACTCTCTGAACATGGGGGATGAGCATCTTGACACTGTTCCAGAAATGGAATCGTCTAGTGTTGAGAGCCTTGTCTCAATCCCAAGAGAGTCACAGGGAATTTCTGATCATATGTGTGATTCTTCTTCCCCTCTTGAGTGTTCAAATGATCATTTGGAAACTTTCTCTGATCTTAGCGACGATTGTGCTTCCTATGGAGACATCGAGTACGTTGAGGCATCACTTCCACAATCTGATGCTGATCCCCTTCTTGAGGAGTTCTCCGGTGAACTCACTCACATCAATCCACTCTTTGATTTCGAAGCCGATCTAGGAGAAACTGAAAGTCTCCTTGATAATGATCGATCACTCACTTCTTATCCCAACAATCCAATTGAGAATGTTGATCACTTTGTTCCCGAAACATTCAAAGCTACTTTCACCAATCCTCTATTTGAATTCAATTCTGAATTCACTTCAATTTCTGAGAATCCACTCTTTGATACTCAGATTGAGGATAGTGATGAGCCCACAATGGAACAAGAGTTCACAAATTCACATCATGTGAATGATTCTCTTCATGAGGAGTTCGCCGGTGAACTCTCTCATATCATATCTCCGCTGGAGTATGATTGCTTGGATGGCAAAAATCATGATCGGGGGGAGAGAATCTCAATTTGCATAGTTATGACAAATCTTCCCACCCTCCCAACCGAGATGCCTTCCAACCCAAAGAGCTCAACCAATAAAATCCAAATAAGTGCAATTGCACTTAATCCCGAGGAAGAAGATCTAGTTATGATTGTTATCATGATCTTACTTCTTTTCTTCACCTACTCGGTGACTTCCTCTCTTCTTCACTCCTTCGGGAGTGAGGACACTATCTTTGACCCCGGCATTTTCAGTTATCATCTGTGAGCCGGGTCTGTCTGTCTATGTATATCTCGTCGGTGTGGAACTTTCGCGTGCTTCAAATGTTTGTCCAAACATCTTGAACGAAAGTCCGAGTGAGATTGTTTCTTCCACTTTGCTTCCCCATGAACCAATTAATGCGGGGTCGAGTCAAGCTAGCGACTCGGTAATAAAAAACAGTAGCATGCCATATGGGTTTTCACCCATATTTCTGACTTCTTTCTATTTTCTACCACCCTAGTGTGGGGGTTTGCCCCACATGTTGTGTATATATATAAGTTTCTAAAAAAAAAAAAAATGGCCGTAGTATTTCCATTTTACGTTCTCGGTTTCGGCATAACCGCCGGTACTTTGAATATTGAGGGCAATATTCATTTCTAAGTGTGGGGGGGATTCTCACGAATTTTATCATATAATTATACCAATTCCCCTGTTTTTGGCCAAAATTTTTTTGGAGTAAGTGTTTTACACTTACTCATCAGTTATCATCCGCCATGTCAGTAAGACAAAAGGATTGGCTAATCCTAGAGCAAACGGCTCTTGGTAAAGATATCTCAAATCCGTTGACGGCTTGCAATTTGCCCAAAATTGTATGGTATTCACCTCACCATATCCTAAAAAGTGAAGAGTTGGCTAGCCCGCAAGGTTATGGCTTGTGGTAAAGGCGGTGGAAAAACCATAATTGGTAATCAGCTCACCAAAGATAATATTGATAATTTATCTAAGAGTTGGCTAGTCCGAAGGGTACGGCTTCGGTAAAGACAAAATCAAATCCGTTGAAAGCTGGTGGTTTGCTCAAAATCACATGGTTATCAGTGTACCATGGTTCTTACTTGAACTGAAACATTTGGCTACTCCAGAAGTAATGGCTTTTGGTAAAGAGATTAAAATCCATTATGTTTTCTCAAATCATTGCTAGGGACTAGCAATAGTTCAGTGTGGGGGATTGATGAGTGTCTAAATACTCATCATTTTTGTACAAAATAAACTGCAAAATCATCTGAAAACACTCATAAACACATCAAAATGATGAAAATATCACAAATCAGTGTTTTATGTGTTTTAAATGCAAAAATATCAAAATCAGATGAAAAACATATCAAATTTGCAAAAATTGCAGTTTTAGTCCCCCAAGTTTCAAAAGTTGTCAAAAACAGTCCCTGAGCACATAATTTCAAAAGTAAAGTCACCAAAGGTCCTTTTAAAATCAAAAGTTGTCAAATTTAGTCCTTTGGTGAAAAATATAAAAAGTTTGAGAAAATTACAAGTTTAGTCCTTCAACTTTGAAAATTGGCAAAAATGGCCCCTGGAAAATTGGAAAATGGCAAGATTGGTCCTTGTACTTTTTGAACTTGTCATTAATGGTCCCTTGAAACAACTTTGTGAATATGGCAGTTTAGGTCCTTCAATTTCAGAAAATTACACAAAGGTCCCTATGTATTTATAACCTTTAATACCCATTTTGGACCTTACCAACTCTTGGACCCCTGCCATATAAGCATTTTGAACCTCCCTTATTACTAATATCCAGTCAACCCCCAAGTCAAATAAAACACAAACCCGCCTAATCCTCCTTTCTTCCCCACTTGATAACCTGCTTCTGCAACTACTCTTCCTCCCTCACCTCCACCTCAACCTATCCATTTTCTTGTCCCCTCCACCTCACCTAAACTACAAAATGCATTAAATACAACCTTTCCCCATTCACTCAACCCTCCAGCTGTTAAAAAAGACTTTGGCGCCAAAATTCAATCAATGGCCAAAAATGCTTCTACTGATCCAATGGTCATTATTATTGGTGGGATATACTCTGAAGTCAAAGGGAAAGAGAGTTTGCATATAAAGAGGAAGAAAGAAGCTATGAAAGGGAGTAGCTAGTTTTATAAATTTTCTTAAATGTCGTTTTTTTAAATTCATGTTCTAGTTAAGCTAAAATGTTGTAGTTTCAGTTCATTTGTGTTTCATTCAAGTTAAAACATCAGTGTGTTGTACTTTGGATTATCAATTTCAGTTCTTATTTAAATCTCAAAAATTCAAGTTTACTGTTGTAATGTCAGTTTCACTTTCTTATGTATAAGCTTCTATTAGCTTATTTTTAAGCTCAATCTAGTTTATTAAAGCTTCTAATAGCTTTTGATAAGCTTTAAATGAAAAATCAAGCAAAATGTCCCATGGTCAATGAAAGTCAACAGAGAGCTTAAATTGCTATGGAACTGGATATTGTTGTTGCAGAACCTTGATTTGGGTTGGATTAGTTGTATTTAGTGTAGTATTGGATTGGGTTTTAGTCTGCAAATCAGCTGGTCATCTGTAAGTGAATATTTCACTTTTCATTTTCAAGTCTAGTTTGCATGATATGCTTGTATCAGTTTCTTTGGCCACCACTAGTTTAACCTGTTAATGTAGTTGCATTTAGGTCTTGTAATCTCACTTTGATCAATGGTGCTATCTGGTTAAGTGATTGTTTCAATTTCAGTTTGCATATCAGTTGTTAAGTGGTGTTTGGATTTACTCCTTAAACTGTGTTTAAGGTTTGTTCAGAGGTTGTAGCTTATTGGTTCATGTTTACTTAGCACTCTTGAGCTCATATCTGTCTTTCACTTGTGCATACAAACCACCAAAGTCAAAATTTTATCACATCTGTTCTCATCTGTTCACTGTTGAGTTTTTGCAATTACAAAATCTTGTTTTGTGCTTAGAAATCTTAGGATTAGCTCATTTCAGTATTATTTCATCTTAATATATCATTCTCAGTCTTTAAATCAAGATCAAAACTTAAAATAGTCAACCTTTCAATTTTGTCAAAATAGTCAAATATGCACAAAACCAGTTCTGAGCTCAACAAGAAGGAATTTTCATGGACTCATTTCTGAGTCAATTTCAGTGATATTTGTGGCTTTTAAAAGTTCTACTGCCCTAGTTTCTTTTTGCCATTTTTGTATAATTTTGTTGAATTTATTTAAGCCCCAAATAAGTTTGTTCAAAATGAGGTCAATTGCCCTGTGCAGGGCATCAAGCCTGCACAGGGGTTTTGCAGTTCTTGCAACTCTTGCACAAAGCTCACTTGAGCTCCTCTAGGTCTGATTCTTGGTCTACACATTCTTGGCCAGGTCTAGATTAGGTTCCAATCTTTAGTTTGTAGTTTCTAGCTTATTCATGTGCTTATTTCTTAGCTCAAACCTGGTACCCTTTAACTGTTTTCTGCCATAAGCTTATATCATCAAATCAGTGTAATCAGCTAATCAGAGGTCATGTCTTGTTGTTTTCTGTTGCATTTAGGTTCTCTTAGCTTATCCTAGTTCCTGTTTTCTGTTGGTGCTTGTTGTGCCACTTTTGGCTTATCCAAGTGCTTATTTATAAGCACTTGGTACATCAGTTCCTTATTTCTCCATTCAAGCCCCTGTTTTTCTATTTTTCCTAGCTTCTAAATATTATTTTAGACTTTTCCTGCAATTTTCAGATTTTTCCAAGCTTGTTTGCTATTTTTCTTAATTTAAATTAGTTTTTAAGCATTTTTAAATAGCATTTAATATAAAAAATTAAGAAAAGGTTCAAAAAAATAATTTTTCATTTTTCTTAAGTTTAGATAAATATAAAAAGCCAAAAAAGTATTTTTCTAGATTTTTCTTAGTTAAATTTGTATTTTTAAATAATTTAAATAGTTTTAAATAGTATTTAATTCCTAGAAAATAGAAAAATATTCATAAAAATACAAAAATAGTTTTGAAAATTCTCTTTTGTTATTTTAGATTTTTCTAAGTCATAATTTTATTTTTCTAGCTTTGTTTCATATTTTCTTGTATTTTAGACTATTATTAAATAGTTAAAAATAGTTTTTAATTAATAATAATTAATTAAATAGTTATAAAAATAATTTTCCTTTTCTAATAATTTTCTAATATAATTAGGATTGTAAAAATGTATTTTTCATATTTGTAAATCTTTTATCTCTTTTATCTCACGTTTTATTTTGTACGTTTACGTAGTTTTTAATTTAAACGTAAGTTTTAGGTTTTAAACGTTCATCACTTTAAATATAGTGATAGCGTTTATTTAATATCTTTTATCTTTTTAATTTTCTTAATTTGTATTTAAGTCGCTTTAATTTATAAACCTTTTTCAGTAGTGTAATTATTCATCAAAACTTTTATCGATCACTATCCTTAGTGATCATTCTACCGTCTGATCAAGTGTTTACACACCATTGAGTCTCCGTGGGACATAACGACCCGGGAATTCATTGTATTCTCTGATCTTCATTGCATTCGTGCTTAAGCAGTTTTAAGCTGATTACGGTCGGCCATTCACAAGTGGCCGGCTTGTGTGATTTAGCTTGACTGTTTGGCACGCATCAAGGGTTATGGTTAAAAACCTTGATTTTTCCCTCGCAAATACCGAATTTGAAAATATTTCTGGTTAGGACAGCGTCAGCCCCCCGGCGTGACGCCGTCAGAACCATTTGTTGCCATTTTCGCCTTGCTCACTACTTATTGGCTCCCATTGTTTGATTCTTTATTTCAGAAATTGAGCAAACGATTAAGGAGAAGCATGAGACAATCATCCGGTTTACAAGAGAATGGTCCTGAGACCGTGTTAAGCTGGGGACTCTTTGACACGGATGCACCCCAAAGCCGATATAATGAATTGCTTTACCAGACCATCGATTCGGGAGCGGTTCTTGATTGGTCTTTCCTTCGTGATCATGAGCTAGAGAGGGATCTTCGGAATAGTATCAGGAAGGATAAGTTTACCGACCCTCAGTGGGAGAGGTTGTTCCGAATTCGTGAGCCTGTGTATATCAAGTTGGTGCGTGAATTTCACACTTCTTATTCTATGAATGTGGGAACTTGTAGGGGGGATATAGACGCCCAAGGGATCCGGTTTAGGTTAGGCGGAGTCTGGAGGGATTTGTCGGTTTTAAAGTTTGGCTGAGAGTAGGGTTGTACTCATCGAGGGATGCTGAGAGTGACATTTTTGGGGCTATATTGAGTTAGGGGTTGACTGTTAGGGAAGATATGTGGGGCATTCAGTTCTGGAACACTTGGCTAATCGTGAGTATATGACTGGGAGCACTCTTGCTTCGCAGATCCGGGACCCTCGGACTAGGCTCGCACACCGTGGTATAGCTTTCACTATAGCGGGGCACAAGGACACCACTCATCATGTCACTCTACCGGATATGTTCTATCTTTATTCCATCTATGCTGATGATGTGTACTGCAACATCCCATTTTGGCTTGCTGATTATCTGAGGACCGCTAGTGGGATGAGGCAGACGGACATGGTTTGTGGGGGCATGTTCGTCACCAAGCTTGCTGAGTCTTACGGCATATTGATGGGGGAAGGTCCCTATGCACTTAAATGTTGTAGCCGAGCCCAAGGTAGTGAAAGCCAAGTCTTTGAAGGCTATGGAGATAATCATGGATTTAGGAGGCTCGTATGCATGGTATCGCCCTCAGGCCGCAAGGCAAGATGATGATGAGGAGGAAGAGGAGCAGCAGCAGCCGCAATATCAGCAGGGGGATGGAGCTGGTAGCTCCGCCGATGTCTACAGGCATATGTCTAGTGGAGATTGGCAGGCTCACCAGGGAGCTTGGATGGGCAGGATGGAAACCTGGATGGCTCAGTAGGATCATAGGGCCAACTGGACATACGATCACGCTATTCGAAAGATGCAATACCTCTCTATGTGTGATCACCTTGAGCCCCATCTGCAGATAGATCCATTCCCTGACCGAGAGGAGGACTACTTTCCCTGCGGGTACATCGGTCACCTTCCTCCATGTTATGATTAATGCTATGGCATAGCCCCCGATCAATGATATGCTTGTTTGATGATTTATTGTGTATGTAAATATTTGTTTAGGCCGTAATTGTTGGATTGTTTTTCGTATTGTTTGCTTGTTTTGTTTTTCAATTTTGTTTGTGTGTTTATATATCTTTTTCATTATTGTTTATTCTCTTGTTAGACTTTGTGAAAATGCTTTATTTTGTTTTTAACCTCGTCTTAAGTGCATATGAAGGTATTTTACAAAAAGATAAGTGTAGGGAAGATCACATATGTTTTTAAGAACATGAACATGAGATTAAAAATAATAGAAATTGTATATATATGTGTGTTTGTTAGAGTCAAATGCTTGTATCGAGTCATAATGGATGTTTTACATAAAACTTTCCAGGTTCTAATGAGGTAATTTTTCCAGAAAAATGCAGCAAACAACTTTTTGTCAGGACAACCTGACGGCGTCAGTTTTCGTTTTCTGTGTAACTTGTAATTTTTGGAAATTCCCAATTTTTAATTTTTCATAGAAAAACTGCAAACATTCATTCCACAAGCATTATATCTTACTCGCTTTCTAGTTTAGATGTGTGTCATATGTAGTTTTACCGCCGATTTTATGCGAATGTTTCGTTTGCTTTCTTATAAGTGTGCATGTTATATTTGACAAGAAGAAGAAACACATATTGGAAGCAACGCTTATTACTCATTCATTCTTCTTGGAGGAGGATTAAACCGTAACTTCATACATATCCTAACGAGCTAATCAGAGGAGTACTAGTTTCTTTCTCATTTAACTTACCTTCCTTTATCATAACTATGATGATTTCGGGAAACACTAGGGACAATGTACAGTTTAAGTGTTAAGGGAGCGAGAATAAAACGGGAACTTAGAAACTATTCACTCACTTGATTATTCGTCTTATCCTTGGTAATTTGTGTAATAAACTAGGAGAAATATTTGTTAAGGCAATTTTAGCACCAAATTTAAAATTTTTTATGACATTTACGAGCTAAACTTTAGTCTTAATAAAGCGTCTCATGGATAGGAGTTATATGACTAGCACAAAAACCGTTTACCACTCATATTCCACCCCAACAATGTGAGGTTCGCGCCTAGATCTTTAGGAATAAAAGCATTCATCTTTAATCCCGTCATTTGGTTCTCCTGGGGCGGCCGTATTTTCATATGGGATTCCCTGCAGAAGTTCGATAGGCTTCTCAACGGGTTTCCCGTGTAAATACGCCCCTATGCGCGGTACTGGAAGAGCTTTTAGTGGGGTTGCTTTTCCAATCCGCGCAGATTTTATTTTAGAGCAATGGTAGAACCACAGATGATTAAGAAAAAATGCATCCACACGCTGACGTGATAGGTTTGAATTGGAGTGAGGAGAGAAAACTGTCACAAAATACACCAATCATCCCCTACACGATAGAATGTGATATTTTTTACGAATAATTTATGTGGTTTGCTCTAAAATTAATCCCAGTGGCCGCAAGCTCGTCAGGATTAGTAGACGTACACTTGCTTCGGGGGCCGGGTTGCAATCAACAGAGGACGACAAATTTTTTTTAGTAGTCATTTAAGAACATGTTTCAGTTGTGGCAGCAACTGCTTTCCGCTTATGTTTTTGTTTTGGGGGTAAAGGTTTAGGCTATGTATGGGCTTTTTGGAACCGACGGTGCTTGGGCAACGGGTTAACATTTTCAACTTCTCTTTGTTGTTTTTTGTTGGTGGAGGAATGGTTGTTTTTTTTATGTGCTTTCCCTTTATTTAAAGCGAGGATTTTACTGTTCTTGCACGCGGTATAATAATTTCCATTTACTGTTTTGTGGGTAGGCACGTGCCTAGGCTCCTGGGCATCTATTTTTCCTACTGGATTTGTCATAAAATTTCTAGGGAAGGAAGGTGAATATTTACTTGCAAGTTTTCTCTCCTTTTTTGGTATTTGGATAAGACTTATCCGTAAATTACAAAACGTTTGAATTTATCGGTTTATTATCATCCTTTTTTTGTACTGAAAGTTTGCTATGTCTGTACAGCTATTGTTGGTTTTGAAAATGTTGCTTAAGCACGTTTGACAAACCATGTAGCCTCCTTTGGTTTTTCCAAAAACGCAACCATGTTGTTGTTTTTTATCCCTAATTTAATCAAAATTAATTTGTACTTTCAAAACAACTGTTTTAACTCTTGTAGCAGTTGTTAGTATTTTTGGGCGTATTTATCCCCAATTGTGCTATTCTAATGAGCAAACGCAACCGTTATCGTCATCTAGTATCTACACACGAAAATTTCCACCTTCCAATTTGCAATCTGGGCAACTAAATGGCATCATTGGGCAATACTAGTTGTACGATCGGGCAACCATAATTCTTAACCATATGATCATAAAGGATACACTTAACATCATAAACCTAACAGCACTAAGTTTGGCATAGAAGCACTATCGCATGGTTGGCAGCATAAACTCATAATTATTTTCTACAAGAACAAACATTCATAACAGGTGGATCCATTCCTTGTGCACTAGCCCTTTTTTTCTATGATCTCGAACCTTCTTTCAGTTTTCGTGATAGAAACACGCTTTGTTAACTTCCTTATTTTGAAAGGTGTTGCACTACCGCACCGCATGCCAGCGTCCTCTTCCAGCCATACCATGTTTTTGAAATAAAATTGTGACAAAGGTTGTAGCTCGTGCACAATGTAGACGTCCATGGATCCATTCTCATCAGCAAGGTCATACATTCGTCGAACGTCATTGTCTGTGTGCAACAATGTTAAACCATCTTCTAGTGCATTATTTGGTGCATCATAAAATAAAGCCCATTTTCCCCCTCCAATATCATTCAAAACATGATCAAGCACCCTAGTAAATGCAACCCTTGTGGAGCTAAAACTCCAGACATCAGCAAGGAGACCGCCTACATAGCGGAGTGGCTGAAATTCAAATTTCCCGTTGTGCTGCACTTTAAATATGACTTCTTTGGTTTCCGCCATGTCTTATAAAACATAAACCCTAATAACAATTTCAATAACTTTTAATTAAATAAATATTTAATAATAGAATATAAAATATAAAGCTGCACATTTATTTATATTCATGTACTCTATAAATATATGAACGAATAAGGTAATCAAGTACACACGGGGGAGTACAAGAAACCTGTATTTGTTTATAAAAAAGAAGAAAAGGACAACAATTTTTTTATTCGGATTCTTCGATGAAAGTGTAAGCATCCGCAATGGCAACTTGGTGAAAGACTTTTTTACTATTCTAATAAGATATTCAAATGACTAGTTCCATTGTGGCAATAACTTTGAAGAAGATTTTTTACAAAAACACTAGTAAAGACTTCAAGTGTTTGAAGCTATTGTCAAAAAGCTTTTGTATTTATAAAATTTCATTTTTCACCCAACATTAAATATGCAAATGCTTTTTGCAGTGGAGTAGTTGGTTTTGCAAAAGCTTTTTACCTCAACCATTTAATTGTGTTCATTGCATCAAGTCTTGGTAATACTCGAGGAATGTGTAGATGTTGATAGTTGAAGATTATTAATTTGATTTAAAAATACAAAAACTATTTCCCAAAAAGCAACTGACATCCTTACCAAGAAAGGTGAAAAGTAAAACAAAATAGGCAAATGGTAGAGACCTAGAGTTCACAAAAAAGTCAAAAATAAAAAATGCAGAGGCCACTGATACTCTAACTCTTTGTGACCACAAAAAACCCATTTGCAAACACCAATTATTACAGTTAGTTTGGATTATTCACACTATACACCAATTCAAATTGTCAATAAATAATACATTGTCTACACACAAACTAAAAACACATTTTCATTTGTGAAATTTACCTTTCACTTCTACTGTGATATTTTAGTAAATTGACATTTAGATCAATTAGATTATCAATCATCACAATCATTTACGAAATGGCGTGTTCTTTGTGTCAAGATGGTACATGCACTTCGAATTGTACTAATTTGCACGATTCTTTATTTAAAGACATGATAGACCGTTTCAAGAGAATGGTAATTGCTTGTGAGCCGGGAAAGACTTTCCCAAAAGAAGGAAATTTTAGAGAGAAACAAGAGCTGATTGATAAGAGGAAGAGAATGATTGAACAACTTCCAGAGTATGAATGTGAGTATGAAGATATGAAAGCGCGTTTCAAGAGGATCCAAGATGATAATGCTAATTTGTAAGCATCGTGTGAAGAGGCGATAGCTGATTTTAAGATTTACAAATATTATAATGCTGATGCTGAAGCGAAGTATGAAGAGATGCAAACCAGTTTTAAGAATTTGAAAGATCATAATGCTGTTGTCAAAGCTAAGTATCAAGAGATGGTTGAATGTGCCAAAAATCTTATCAACAGACTCAAAGAAGTTGCAGCTGATGCTGATGATTTTTAGGATTATGAATGTGTTTTGTATATGTTTAAGAATGTGCTATTTTGGACTGATTAGGTATGTAAGGTAATAAGTATTTATCTAATTAACAAGGTACTAGATTACGTACTGCATCAAATTTTATGTTATGATTTTATGATATCATTTGTGAAAACATAAATAATGAAAATAATAGCCAATCTCGATATTCTTCACATTCGAATATACTCTAACTAGACTTAATTGCAATACTAAACTCAAAATTCTATTAGTTATTGATATTATTCACTAGGAAACATAAAATTTCCAAACCTCAAGAGTCAAGATGATTCTTTAAAGGCTGCAGTTGAAGAAAAGGAGAATGAAGGGGTGCATGCAACCACTTCCAGTATTGCTGCATCCACTGCTAGTATTGGAGTAACCACTGCTGCTATTATTACACAAGTATCTGCCACTTCAGACGTTTCCACTGCATAGGCAACCATTGCTACAATTATAACCACATCAATAACACCAACACCAAAACCAAAAAAGGTTGACAATGAGATTGCCATACAATTGGTCAACCAAAAGCAATCTCACTCTATCCCTGCACCTAGACATATTTCTAAGACTCTAAACATTGGTGAACCTGTGCAGAAAGATGTATTTTTGGGTAAAGGGTCTTCATCGAATAACAAAACCGATTTATTATAACACAGAACCATTGGAATTAACACATAAAAAGAGCAATGGATTATAAAATGGAATTAACACCAATCTAACATAGGTATTCATCGAATAACAAAAACGATTTATTATAACACAGAACCAATTGGAAATAATCATATGTAATAAACAACGAGAAGAATATTTACGTACCATATTTGGGAACATTTTTTAAAACTTGATGAATCGAATGTGGTTTTGCAATCAACACTGTACCTTTAAAGATGGTGACATAACTGACGTTACAAGGAAGAAATGGGGCTGACGAAGAAGACGGTTTGATTTGTGAAAATAGTACTGCGAGAAGCAAAAACAAAGAATACCGATAACTATGGATGCTTTATGGGTCAGTGACTTTTGGATTTTAAACTCTCTTAATTAACGGATACTGTACTTTTACTATTCAAATGTGTACTTTTTTGTCTAACGTAAAATGACGATAGAACCCTTTTTAAAATTATACGGTTGCCCAGCGACTTTTGGTTGCCCAAAAAACAATACCTTACACATACGGGACACTTGTCGCAATGTGGTTGAGTTGCCCAATGACAGCGGTTGCCCTCGGTCTATTTTCAAATTAAAAATAAAAGTGGTCTAGAAAGTGATATGCATCAGCGGTCTATTTGACCAATTTTCCCTTCTTTTTATTATTTTTTATGGTTTTTTAGAAAACAAAGGTAAAATCTCGGGGTATATGATTGGGGGTGGTACTTCTACTGATTTCTCTACTTCTACTAATTTTCTAATTATATGGATAGTTTTATGCTTAATTGAGGTGTGCTAGTATGGTGATTAAAGATTATGTTCACTTAGATACTATTACTCCCTCGTTATCTTTTATTGGTCGGTTGAATTGTCATGTCCTTTATCTTAACGCATTGTATTCCTACTAGTCGTAGGGTGTGCGTATTCTCTAGTTCTATGAATGTATCTCTCTTATAGAATGAACGGGTTCGGAAAGTATAACACTATTTTCCCTGACAATTCTATCGTCCTAAAGCACACTCACGTAATAAACTCAACGAAAGTCTAGTTGCACTCCTAAGCTTCTAACAATTAAGACAAGAAACAACCTAACAACGATCAATAACTAGTTTTCATAGATCCAATCAAACACACAAGTAATTTAGTTAGATATGTTAAACAAGCAAGCATACACACAATCAATTGAACATGGGGTAGACATAATGATAAATTGGAATAACAAACTTATCTTGATGTGTAAAATAGGGTATGGGACCCTAGAATACTGTCCAAGTCGGACTACAATTGAGTTATGGTTTGCTCTCCAAAATTCTACCTCTCTTAATACAGAAAAATCAAATTCTATATTTAGATTTGTAACTGCGACGGCGTTGCCTTTTGCTAGCGACGCCGTCAGGTCGCCGTCATTAGGGTTTCTTCTTGGCCAAGTCATCGATGGGACGGCGCCACGTAGGAATTGTGATGCCATCAGTCTTTGTCTGTGACGTTGTCTAAGTTGGATCTAGGGCGTCTGAAGTGGAAAACTGTGAGTGACGCCTTCCAGAAATATGGCGTGACGTCGTCAGGCTTTAGCATCAGGAATTTAGCTGAGCCGTCGCGTGCACTTTTTGATCAACTCTTCATAAGGGGACGGTGTCGCCCTTTGGATAGGACACTGTCAGGTGTTGCTGAACAGGCTTGAGTGTCTTCGATCTTGACTTTGTCATTTTCTTCATGTTTTTGCTCATTTTCCTCCAAATATGCCTCATTCAGCATTTTGCTTCCAAAAGACCTAAAAAGCGAAAAGGAACGATTTTAAGCAGTAACGGATATAAAATGTGTCGAATTAAGGCTTAAATGACCCCCTAAAAGCGTACGTTTTAAATCCTTGTCAAATATCCCTACATTTGGTATTTGATTGTCTTAAGCAATTGTGCTTTTGACTAATCAATTTATAAGTTAGGAGTCATGAAACATTGGTTTAAAATAATTTACAACAAGCAAAAGCGCCACGATAGTTATAACAAGCATGTAAATTACACACTAGCACCTCACAAGTGGTGTTTGGATTCTCTCATCTCTCGGATTTATATGAAATATAATATGAATGGAAATGGAAGATAAACACTCATTACCTGGCATAGTACATAGATTACCATAAGCTTGAAAATAGATCAAACTTCCACCGCTTTCGCGTAAGCACCTAGGAATAACTATCTAAGAGGTCTTTACAAGGGTTATAACGTTAGGTTTAGGGTGGGGAAATAAAGGGTTTTGTTGGATAGAGGATATTTAGTGATGGCAAGTTAAAAATCTTATGTTACAAGCATGTAAAGCGTGACGTTGCTAAGCCAAGACTCGACTTGCTAACACTAGATAACTTGAAATAAAACAAACATAAACACAAAGATATATGTAGGATGGTAGCCCATATATTTTTCTCATTTTTTTGATTTTTTTGACATTTTTTTTTCACGTACCTTTTTACTCTACCATCCTCTACGATAACATCAAAATATAAGGGATTTATATAAGCATCCCTACACTTGAGTTTTTATTTAACTAAACTAATTTACCTGATTTGAAAAGATCAAAACACTTGGAGTATTTAATTACGTAGACAAAGGGAATTTCAATTTATCGTTCTTTCCCGTTACTCCATAAAATATTACTTTTACCCATGAGTCCCAATCGTCCCAAAACTGTGTACAAAAGATATGACTTGACTTGGCCACCATGCAAGTAACTAGATAATTGAACTAAGGGTTTAATAATGATAACAATAATGCACTAAAGATGAGTGCGTACAAGGTAGGCTAAGGCGATTTGGGTATAACATTTGGGGGTGGATTGGAAACAATGCTCTTCATTGATATTCCAGAACACCGAAACATCACAAGAGCCGCGAAAAGGATAAGCTATGAGGGTTAACTAGGGGTATCGTGTACTAAAGACGAGTACATCGCAAGGGTGTGGGGTAATTACTCAATCGATGTGGAAAATGTAATTATAATACAGGTTTCAAACAAGGTTTATCCTAATGCCTCTTATCATTTAGTTACTCCTAATTACACAAGTGTAATCTCACTAGCGATCTCGGAATGCATCACAAAACAAGTTCTAGAATCTATTATACTACCGGTACACTCACTAAGCATTAAAGATGAATACTTTTATTCCTAAAGATCTAGGAGCGAACCTCACATTTTTGGGTGGAATTTGAGTGGTAAACGGTTTGTGTGCTAGTCATATAATTCCTATCCATGAGACGCTTTATTAAGACTAAAGTTTAACTCGTAAATGTCGTAAAAAATTTTAAATTTGGTGCTAAAATTGCCCTAACAAATATTTCTCATAGTTTATTACACAAATTACCAAAGACAACACAAATAATCAAGTGAGTGAATAGTTTCTAAGTTTCCGTTTTATTCTCCCTCCCTGCACTTAAACTGAACATTGTCCCCAATATTCCCCAAAAGCATCAAAGTTATGATAAAGGAAGGTAAGTAAGGAAAATAAACTAGTACTCCCCTGATTAGCTCGGTAGGATATGTGTGAAGTTGCGGTTAAATCCTCTTCCAAGAAGAATGCATAAGTAATAAACTTCATCCAATGTGTGTTTCTTCTTCTTCTCCAATATAACCTGCACACTTATAAGAAAACAAACGAAACCTTCGCGTAAAATCGGCGGTAAAAATTTATATGACACACAAATACACTAGAAAGCAAGTAAGATATAATGCTTGTGGAATGGATGTTTGCAGTTTTTCTAGAAAATTAAGACCTGAGAATTTCCAAAAATTTATAAGTAGCACAGAAAATGAAAACTGAGCATTCTGTTTCTACATTGCCTGATGCCGCCAGGCTTTAATCTTGACGCCTTCAGGTTGTCCTGACAGAAAGTGGTCTGTTGAGTTTTTCTAGAAAAATTCTGGAAAAATTACATCATTAAAACCTGAAAAAATTCCTGCAAAACATCTATTATGACTCGATACAAGCATTTGACTCTAACGAATACACATATACATCAATTTCAGTTGTTGTAATTCTCATGTTCATGTTCTTAAAAACTTATGTGATTTTCCCTACACTTATCTTTTTTTTGTAAAATACCTTTGTATGTAATTAAGACGAGGTTAAAGGCACAATAAAGCATTTTCACAAAGTCTAACATGAGAATACACATCAATGAAAAATATATAAAACACACAAATTGAAAAACAAAGCAAGCAAACATTTAAGCATGGATTGCCTCCCACGAAGCGCTTTTCTTTATTTATGAGTCTTGTAGCTAGACTCGAAGTCGTGCTCCTATGTGACTTCTTTACCGTTATCATTTTCTTTCACTAGGTTTTTATCATAAGGTTGTACACGTCGTATGTTTACCGTGAACTTCCTCCTATCGACGTACAATAATACAATGGTTCCACTTCTTACATTTGTCTCTTTTACCGTGTTGGGGCCACACCATTTTGGCCCTTCCCTTCCTCTAAGTGCTCTTAATCTTGAGTTATACAAGAGCACCTTATCTCCTTCCACGAACTCTTTAGATGTGTTTTGGTGAAGTGTTTCCGTGGTGTAGTTGTGCCCTATGATTTGTTTATCACATTTCCATTTTTTTAAATCTATCTCCTTACTCATGCACTCTCTAATCTTTTCTACCCATTCAACAATTTTCCTCTTAACTGCACTGTTGGAGACTCGTGAATTCTTATCATTTTTTTCTTCTCCTTAATCTTCAAAGGATATCTCGGAGCAATAGGTATCCTAACTTTGCTTTTGCCACTCTTAAGTATCATAACTGATAAGGATTTAAAACGTACACTTTTTGTGGGTCATTTAAGCCCAAAATCGACCACTTTTATATCCGTTACTGCTTAATTTCGTTCATTTTCACTTTTTAGGTCTCTTGCAAGCAAATTGCTGCAATGAAGCACATTTGGACGAAAAGGAGCAAATATATGAAGAAAATGGCAAATTCAAGATCGAAGCCACTCAAGCTGCTCAAACAGAACCTGACGGCATCCCAATTAAAGGGCGACGCCGTCACTCTATGAAGATTTGATCAAAACATGAACCAGACGGCTCAGTGAAAATTCTGGATTTACAGGCTGACGGCGTCACGTTCTAAAGAAGAAGGGCGTCACGTACAACTTTCCACTCAGACAGCTCAGATCTAGAATCCAGACGACGTCCCATATGAAGACTGACGGCGTCACAACTCTAAGGTGACGTCGTCCCATCGATGACTTGGCCAAAAATATACCCTAATGACGGCGATCTGATGGCGTCCCATGCAAAAGGTGACGCCGTCGAGATTGTAAAATTATATATAGAATTCGATTTTTCTGCATTTAGAGAGGTAGACGTTTGGAGTAAAAACCCTAATCCGTTTGTAGTCCGACTTGGACAGTATCTTAGGGTCCCGTACCCTATTTTACACATCGAGATAAGTATTTTAATCCAAAGTATCATTATGTCTATCCCGAATTCGATTGATTGTGTGTATGCTTGCTTGTTTACCAAGTCTAGCTAAATTTCTTGTGTGTTTGCTTAGATCTATGAAACCTAGTTGTTAATTATTGTTAGGCTGTTTCTTATCTTAATTGTAAATTGGCTTAGGAGTGCAACTAGGCATCATTTGTTGTATTTATTGCTTGAGTATGCTTTATGAATGTGTGTCTTATGAATGAGATAGCTTAGGCTTGCTGATTTGTATGTCATAAACGAGAGATAACCTCAAAGAAATAGGGGGCACGCATGCCCTACCACCTTAGGAATACAACGCGTTAATTATCTAATTACCACATATAGTTTTATGCTTAATTGAGGTGTGCTCGTATGGTGATTAAAGATGTGTTCACTTAGATACTATTACTCCCTAGTTATCTTTTATTGGTCGGTTGAATTGTCACGTCCTTTAACTTAACGGTTTGTATTCCTATTAGTCGTAGGGTGTGCGTATTCCCTAGTTCTATGAATGTATCTCTCTTATAGAATGAACGGGTTCGGCGAGTATAAAACTATTTTCCCCGACAATTCTATCGTCCTAAAGCACACTCACGCAATAAACACAATGAAAGCGTAGTTGCACTCCTAAGCTTCTAACAATTAAGATAAGAAACAACCTAACAACAATCAATAACTAGTTTTCATAGATCCAAGCAAACACACAAGTAATTTAGCTAGACATATTAAACAAGCAAGCATACACACAATCAATTGAACATGGGGTAGACATAATGATAAATTGGAATAACAAACTTATCTTGATGTGTAAAATAGGGTATGGGACCCTAGAATACTGTCCAAGTTGGACTACAACTGAGTTAGGGTTTGCTCTCCAAAATTCTACCTCTTAAAATACAGAAAAATCGAATTCTATATATAGATTTACAACTGCGACGGCGTCGCCTTTTGCTAGCGACGCCGTCAGGTCGCCGTCATTAGGGTTTCGTCTTGGCCAAGTCATCGATGGGACGACGTCAGGTAGGAATTGTGACGCCGTCAGTCTTTATCTGTGACGTCGTCTGAGTTGGATCTAGGGCGTCTGAAGTGGAAAACTGTGAGTGACGCCTTCTAGAAATAAGGCGTAATGTCGTCAGGCTATAGCATCAGGAATTTAGCTGAGCCGTCGCGTGCACTTTTTGATCAAGTCTTCATAAGAGGATGGCGTCACCCTTTGGATGGGACGCCCTCAGGTGTTGCTGAACAGGCTTGAGTGTCTTCGATATTGACTTTGCCATTTTCTTCATGTTTTTGCTCCTTTTCATCCAAATATGATTCATTACAGCATTTTGCTTCCAAAAGATCTAAAAAGTGAAAAAGAACAATTTTAGGCAGTAACGGATATAAAATGTGTCGAATTAAGGCTTAAATGACCCCTTAAAAGCGTACATTTTAAATCTTTATCACAAAGTCAGTGGGAGCATTGCATTTTATTACTGAAATAACATTCATGCAATGCTGTCAATTTCAGTGGGAACTACGAGAGTAATTTCCTTGTTAAGTCACCCATATCATTTCAAATTGGCTTTGAAATAATTCATTACTTTCAAAATATGAACAACCATTTCTTAAAGGAAAATTGCATTTTATTTTATAAGATAACACGTTGCCTTTATGTTGTTGCTCTCTGAAGCGTTATTCATTGAATAATAATCCACAATTCCTTATTAGAGGTTACGGTTCTAAAACTACTTGTAATAACTATGACATTATCATATTGTTTACACAAGTCTATTACATGTGATTTGTTTTCATAATATGATATTGTGCCTTACACAAGTGGGAGAAATCTCAAAGTGTGTGCAAAGAACAACAATATTATTGGTATCTCTTGACCGCAAGGTAAGAAAACTAATAATTCTACTAGGACTTAAACACGCGAGATGTTTGTTGCCCTACTACATTCTAATAAATTTCTACTAGGACTTGAACACGCAAGATGTCTGTTGCCCTACTACATTCAAATGTCATGATATAGTGTAAAGATACTTCAACATTTTGACTACAAGTTTTAGTCAACATAATTATGATTAAATGATAATAATCATAATTCTGAAGTATTAAATTAACTTGAAATTACTACAGAACTCAAGAGTTTGCGTTCATGATTACTTTTGTTAGTATAATTATGCTTACATGTTAAGACATAATTATAAAGTCCTTGAATTAATCAATGACTTATAACATAAAGTATATAAGTAAAATTGTTATGTCTTCTAGTTAACACATAAACATGAGGCCTTTGAATTATTCAAAGACTTATAATGTATTATTGACATGTTCTGTTTTCTTGTAAACACATGAACATATAATTCTTGAGCAGTTCTGTCTTCTTGTGAACACGTGAACATAAGGTCCTTGTATTATTCAAGGAATATACACTATAGCATGCACTTGGTTCGTAAATACTTAAAATGCAATTTGGCTCGACCCAATTGACAAGTATTTGGTCAAAAGAGAATTAAGTTATCTATGAAATTCTGATATAGTCTTACAATTATAATACTCATAGAATATCACATTATTATGGTATGTCTAATGTGTTGAAACAAACCTTATTCATATTGTTTAATTCATGATAGCTTTAATTGCTCTGCCTCCAAAATATATCAAGGTTGGAAAATTGCGTGTGTCGTGGATACACTCAATATAGTTCAAACCAAGAAGGTATTCAAAACAACTCATAACCGAAACAACTAATCCCTTAGGGATTTTTGGTTTTTACACTCAAACCAATCGAATCCTAAACCCTTTTGGATTTTTGATTTTTCAACACTTCCTAGCTTGAAGATTGAAGTTTTGGTGTTCTTCCTAGCTCGACGAAACACAAAACTGTTGCTAAGATTTTTGGTTAAAGAGTGACACAAAATTAGAGTTTTACTACAAACCCTAATTAGAGTTGTTGGAAGGAATTTCATTATATCTTGATTTAAGTTCTGAATTTGTTAAAATCTTATGAAGCATTTTATTAACAAATCTTGGGATGAGAACTTAAAATGTATTTTGTGGTTCCCAATAAAGAACAATTTATTGTTGATTAAATAATTAGTATTTAAAGAATTGCTTCTGCTTACAAAAGTAAGTGAGAGCTTATACAAATCTCAAAGTTATTTGAGAACAAAATACTTAACCTTCTAAAATACACTTATTAATGTCATACTAAGGTTAAACATGTAAATGTCGACCGAAGTATAATGTTACTCTGATTCATAAATCCACAAGGACGCTTCATCACTTGAGTGATATTTTAATATCAATGTTGAGGGATATAAGTTAGAAGATCATTGTAAATCTGCTAACTGCTAAAATACATTATCACATCTTGAATCTGATAAATGTTTTAGAACTGCGAATGATAAGATGCAGTCCTTAAAAAGGCAATTCAATGTTTTGAGCTTGATTGTTATTTCTCCTAACAGTTAACCTATGAGGTTGGAATGAGTTTCTTTTGAAGAAAGGCTCACAAGGACAAAATTGTATACATGTTAATGCATGGCATTTAATAAGAAGTTTTTAATCATACTTAAGCAATTGACTGTGATTAGATTTTCTTATATATGCACGGATTAATTATATAAAGATAATTAATTGTCATACATCTTTTCTTGTATGTGGAATATGGCAATTAAAATTTTATAACTCTTTCTTTATGATTACCTTTTGCGAGAACGGTGTGTAATCAAAAGGGTTATGAATCTATAGAATCTTTATGTAGTATACAAAATTTAAGCAATCCAAGTTTGGATTAGATCATGCATCTAGGAGCTGAGATCTTGAATTTAATTACAATATGATTTTGATTGAATTATGATAACTCTTGAGTACATTTGACATTAAGTGGGAGTACTGCGTTTTTCCTTAAAATTTAAATGTTGAAGATATCATTCCATTTAAGCTAGATATAAATCCTTAAGCTTGGAATGAAACTTCACTTGAGATTTAGGGAATAAAACAAACAACCTTGAAATAAATTTTTATTTGCAATAAACAAATGCGGAAAATTAAGTCCAACACAAATGCAATATATCTTTCAAGCAAGTCTTAAATGGTATATTTAACTTGGAATAATTTATTACATGGATGGAAACCTTATGTTTTTAACTAAGGATTTATCATGTATATATTATATTGTGTATAGGACTGGTTGCTGATTTTGTACAAGAGCAAGATGAGCTGACAACAACAATATCTAATTGAGAATATTTAGATTATTGTTAATATAGATGATTACGAATTATAAAGCGTAGTGTTGTATAAGTACAATGATGCTAGAGGATTATTAATACTTGTTAAAGTAGGATTTTATCTTTTATGATAAATCTGTTAACTAGATATGCTCAACGTAGAGCAATGTTGCGTTACACATTAAGGAATAAGAATACTTTACATTTTAAGAAACTGTAAAGATGATTGTCAGTGTGTCGTTGACTTCTAATACCTCATGCAAGGTAGGGCGACATCTCTATACTATGACGCTTGCAATAGTATGAGCATATGAGATAAGACACTCATCTTTTATTTCAAATCCCTCACTATATGTGAAATTTGAAACAAGTATTCGGAAAGTTTACTCAGATGACTATTTAGTTTTTCTTGTAAAGAAAAGTTGAGAATGTTGAAAACATTAGACTTCAACCTACTAATTAGTCTCATGCATATATGTTTTTAGTATTTGGATAATTGGGATTGTAAGACAAGTTTTACTTTATGATAGATAAAGATACTTGGTATTTATTATTCATTCATATAATAATTGTTATCGTATATTTGCATGTTTAATCCTTGAATAATTTTATTGTTTTAAATATGCCAATTGTCGTTTAACAATATGGGAATATTGTTATGTAAGGCAAATGTGAGTGTTGGTTATATTCTAACGAGAATGTGGATTGATCCCGCCAAACTCATGTGTATTCACAAGGGATGCATATTGGATACCCCAACTTTCAAACATTTACTTTTGGATCTTTGTCATAAGTAAAATATTGAAAATGGTTTGTTCAAGTCGTCCATAGACTTGAGATACAAGCAAGTTCTGTTATGTGTGGATATCACTTTTGTAAGTATAAGCCAAACGCTATCTTGAATAAGGTAGTTATAAAAGCTATATTTCGGAGTGATGTGAAGCTGATAACATCAAATACTCCTGAATATTAAGTGTCAATTTCCCCCGATAATGCTTGTAATTTATGTCATTTATATGGATTTACGCTTGTTTTCCACTTTCAGGTAAATTACGAGCATTGGAGCTAAAGAGACACGGAATTGGAGAATTATCAAAGATTTATCACAGTATGCTCACTTTGAAGAAGTTATGGCGTAACTCATCTCTCTCATTACGCCGTAACTAAAGCATGGACCAGAAAACCAACTTATCAAGTAATTACGGCGTAACTCTTCCCAAAGACTACGACGTAACTATATTAGGTCAAATGAGGATCTGCGCCGCTGATTACTACGCCGTAACTAATGCATCAAACTACGGCGTAACCATGATTATTGAAGACTACGGCGTAACCCCTTCTAAGGTTATGCCGTAACTAGCAGATCTAGTGCAAATTACGAAGAATAGAAGATTAAGGCGTAACTATTGTATTAGTTACGCCGTAACCCAGATCTGGCCTATAAATACCCCACGATTTCCAGCATTTTAAAGCATCCCATTTCACACACCACAACCAAAGAACGTGGGAAGAAGCCAAGGCAGGTCTAGAGGAGCATACGGAGCTGTCTCCAAGGGAGAAATCACTCCCCCACGATAAGCATTAGCATTTTATCTTTTCTTTACTTTCGATTCATGTATTTCGTAACTTTGAATATTGTATTGATTTGTATGGTTAATATGAGCGGCTAAGCACCTCCTGGCGCTGGCCTAGTTATGATTCCTTAATTGTTTTGTCTGTGTTTACTTTACTTCCGCATAATTATTTCTAAGTGTATGCATGCATAGTTTATTGGTAGCTACCCTTGTTTCGGTAGTTTTGAATGGCGGTAGAGGCCAATTACCTAGGAGATATGACCAACTGACCCTAGGTAAGCGGACTGAGACGGGAAGGGTAAGATATGACCAACTGACGACCCTTTCTACTTGTGCGATTTGACCAACTGATCACCTACCGTTTGGATGAAATTAAGAATTAGGGGGTGAGTGTTTAAGTTGCTAACGCCCGGGCACTCACTATTATAAGTATAGCATGTAGCGGTACTTAATGACTCGGCTTAGGGGACCAGGAACAACTGGACTTATGAGGGGACACCTGACTTCTCCAGTGGTGGCATCTTTGCTAATAGGTTAGGGCGAATTGACAAAATGTTGTCCTCTCGACTTTGACTCCACCTGAAGTAATTGGAAGTAATTAGACGTAGACATTACTAGCTAAGATGATTAACTAGGTTAGCACCACTCTCCTCTATTGATTGAACATTTGCCTTTATTTTCTTTATTAGTTAATTAATTAATTCCTTATTGAAATTATATTTAATCTGTGACACCTAGACTTAGTAATAATCCAACACACATAACTCTTGGGACGACCTCGGTTTTACCGAATACTACACTACACACGACCGGGTACATTGCCTGTTAGTGCATTAGGGTAAACCATAGGTATAACGAGACTTTATAAATATTAAAACCTGGTCAGTAAAACCTACATCAGAAGCAGTATCCACAACACTTCTACTCAATAAAGCATTTGTTACTCCACTTGATATGTGTAGAAAGATACCATGGCTCCTCTCTAGATTTAATCAGATAATTGTTTGGCCAAACCCAAAGGGTAATGCAAGATGATTCTTGATTACATTTGGTATATCTGAATTGAAATCTATAACGAGATTCTAAATCGTTAAACTATATGGAATGAGTTAGGATCCATATCCATGGTTTAATGGTATCAATAACAAAGGATGATTAAAGCAAGACATTAATGACCATGCTACTGAGAAAATTTTATGAAACTATATCTTATACACTTTTAGTTAAATAGCGAGTGAGAGCGTTGCTAGGCGTTTCTGTCGTTGGTTTTTGTGCTATTCGCTACTCCAACTCCCAAGTGGGAGCTGTTGGATTGTGGGAGTTGATACGTACGAAAATGAATAGAAGTGTGTGAGCCTATGGGGGCACACACGTTAAACACGAGAGTACGTTATACACGTTTACTACTTGGACTATACTCGACCCGTTTTTTGTCAAATTAACTTGACCCAATTACCCATTGGATCCAAAACCATTGACCGGTCAATATGAGGTATTTGGATCGTGTATAATGGGTTAAGAAGAGTTGTGTTTGGATTAGGAAAGTGAATAATTTGGTGATCAAGTTTGAGCCCAAGTACACTAGGTTTTGGAGGGTATATATACCCCACACCTAGCCATTCATTCCCAACGATTTTCTATCCCTAACTCTGCAAAAGTTCAATCGATCTATCATCCCAAATCCCTAAGACCCGATCGGATTTTATTGAATATCTGATTAGGGTTTGTTTAGTTTGCTTTAAAACCCTAAACTTGCATCATCTTTGATCCAAGCTGATTTAGGTTTTCGTTTTGTTAATACAAATAAACCGTAAAAACGTTTATTAATATTTTGCGATCTTTTTGTGTTTTGTTGATGACAAATGTAATGTTATCTTAAGTATAATTATAAGGATACATGTTATTTTTGTAAAGCATTTACATATAGCAATTTAAATACAAAAATGTAATAATTAAGCATTTGTTGTTATAGTTTATTAGGATGGGTAAAAACCATAACCCATGGACCATAACCCATGGATCATAACCAAAAAACCCATGGGCAAAGAGGAGCGTACCACGGATCCCTAGGATTACACTAGACGGATCCCAAGTGGGAGGGATCCGTGGGATCCGTGGAACAGAGGAGAAATTTGCCTATAAATAGAGAGCCATTTCTTCATTCTAACTCACCCCTCTTCTTACTAAATCTCTCATACACTCTCATTCTCTTCTAACATATAGATCACTTGATCTAGAGAGTTGTTCTTCTTTCTTTCTATTTGTGATCCTCATATAGGTCCTTCTCTAAGGTGAGATCACGAGCATTTTACAAGTCATCCAAGCAAGGGGTCCTTGATTGATTTGTCACTCCGCAAGATTTCTGTAGCGAAGATCTTGTATTTGATATTTCACATATTTGTTGTGTAATAGTTGTGTTGGTTTGGTCCACCGTGCTACGGACTCGGTACCTAGCTTTGTATCGGAAAAAGTGTAAGCAACGTTGTGAAGGCTTCTCCGCCAAGTGAAGGAGTTTGTTGACATAGTGCTTGAACTCTCAAGTAGGTGACTCGGGGAGTGGAGTAGGGCAAGGAAGGTGACCTTGTAGCCGAACCACTATAAATCGGTTGTGCCTTTTCTATCCCTTAACTTTATTTATTTGCTTGCATTATCATTAGATCTATACGTTCTCAACATTCATACGATTTCACATAATATCGAATCTAATGTTTTTGAAATCAACTTAAAATCGGCAAAACTATTCAACCCCCCCTTCTAGTTTTCCACAATTGGCATCAAGAGCAAAGTTTATAAAAGTTTTAAAATAAAATTGTATTTTAAAAACGTTTCGATCACTATGGGTTCTGAAAATTATAAGGAAGGGCAATCTATGCAACGACCACCACTACTTGAAACTAATAGTTTTATATATTGGAAAAATAGATTCGAAACATATGTGAAGTCTAAAGATATTGATCTTTGGTACATTATTGTTGAAGGTGATTTTGAGGCTACCTCAAATGATGATAAAGGAAATTTAGTTCACATACCTCATGATAAACTAAACGATGAAATGAAGAAAAAGCTTTCTAAAAATAGTGAAGCAAAAATGGTTTTATATAATACTTTACCGAAAAAGGAATTCGAAAGAATTTCTATGCTTAAAACCTCTAAAGAAATTTGGAATTCTTTAGTTGTAACTCATCAAGGCAACCAACAAGTTAAAAATAATAAAATTGATTTATTTGTTCAACAATATGAACAATTTTCAATATCGGATGAGGAAACTATAGATCATTCATTTGCTAACTTTAATACTATTATTACATCTTTACAAGCACTTGATGAATCTTTTTCTAGCCGTAACCATGTTAGGAGTTATCTAAGGGCACTTCCATCGAAGTGGAGATCCAAGGTGACGGCAATCAAAGAGTCAAAAGATTTGACAATCCTCACCCTCGATGAACTCATAGGCAACCTAAAAGTCTACGAGCTTGTCCTTGCTAAAGATTCCGAAGCCTCAAAGGTGAAAGAGAAACACAAATCTCTTGCCCTTAAAGCCAAAAAGGCTTCGACCGATGAGGAGAACTCATCTTCGAGTAGTGACGACGAAGAGTACGCTATGGCGGTAAGGGACTTTAAAAAGTTCTTTAGAAGAAATGGTAGATACGTTAAAAAACCGTATGACGATAAGAAAGGCTTTCGGAAAAGCAAAGAGGACGAGAAGCCAAAGGATGATCGTACTTGCTTTAAATGTGGGGACCCAAACCACTTTATTAGTAAGTGTCCCAAACGGGATGATCAAAAGGCGTTCGTGAGCGGCACATGGGGAATGAGCGACGAGGAGGACGAAGAAATTTGTCTCATGGCAAATGATGAATGTCACGAATACTATAGTAGCTCATCACTTGATGACGACTCATTGCATAATGAATATGATAAACTATGCAATATTAGCTTAAAACTAGTTAACAAAAACAAGCTTTTAAAGAGTCAAAATCAACGTTTAAATAAAGAAGTCATAGAATTAAAAGCAAAACTAAAACGGTTAGAGAAGGGTAAAATAGCAAGTGGTGAATGTGAACTTTGCGTTCAACTTCAAACACTAGTGGATCACTTAGATTCTAAAATTGCTAGAATGAGCACGAACACTTTAGATACAATACTCGATGGCGTTAAAACCGGTAACAATCAAAAGGGTCTAGGTAGTCAACAACTTGATCCATCAACTAGTGAAAGTAAAGAAACAAAATTTGTTAAGGAACTAGAAAAACCATCCACTGTTGTGGCGGATCCCACGGATCCCCTAAAAAGGGAACCGGCTAGTGTACAGAAAGGGATCCGTGGATCTGTTGTAGCAAATAGTAGCAATAACGTAGCTTCTTCATCTAGATTTGAGTTTGTCATAGTTAATAGGAAGAAACCAAATCATGTCACCACTAGACAACCACCTCCAAAATATAATCCTACGTTTGCAAGAAACAAAGCTCCATCTTTTTCAAAACCTAACTCATTTAGGAGACCAAATAACGTTTACCCGAAAAGTAACCATCAAATGGGATGGAATCAAAACATGCAAAACGGTTTTCCTTTTCAAAACTTTGCTCCATGGAATGCATACTCATCTTATCCATACATGTCTAACATGAATGGAATGTTTAACACTAATGGACCCATGAACAAATGGGGACCAAACTTTTGAGTTTATTATTGTTTTAGGTGTGCTTAAAGGTCGACCTAGACCTCGATGAATGGGTCAAGGATAGCCGGTGCACGAGGCACATGACCGGCAATAGGGATCTATTCTCCACATATGAATCCATAAATGGAGGTAATGTGGTGTTTGGAAATAGCAAAATTAGAATCATCGGTAAAGGTACGATTTCTAACAAATCTCTAAACATTAACGATGTGTGTCACGTAGAAAACCTAAACTTTAATCTCTTAAGTATAGGACAAATATGTGATAAAAAGTGCAATGTACTTTTACCGAAACCGGTAGTAAGATACTTAAAAATGGCATAGCCATAGGAAGAGGAATTAGGAAACATGGAGTCTATGTCATTAAAATCGGTAATGAACCTAAAGACAAACTATGTCTTACCTCTATGGATGATACTTCGACCTTATGGCATCGAAGATTGGGTCACGCCAACATGCGACTTCTTCAATCGCAATCATCCAAAGATCTAGTAAGAGACCTACCTAAGTTAAAATATGAACATCTTTTTTGTGATGCTTGTAATGTAGGAAAACAAGCTCATTCGAGTCATAAAGCTAAAAACATGGTGTCCACAACTAGGTGTCTAGAATTACTACATATGGATTTATTTGGTCCATCCGCTATCCAAAGTTATGGAGGCAACTATTACACTTTGGTAATAGTGGATGACTACTCTAGGTATACATGGACAAAAATTTTAAAGAACAAAACGGAAACCTTTAACTATTTTGAAATATTAAGCAAAAAGATCCAAAGACAACTAGGAAGTCCCATAGTGTCTATTTGGACGGATCATGGTAGGGAATTCGATAATGAAGTGCAATTCGGAGCTTTTTGTGACGCTTATGGTATTACTCACAACTTCTCGGCTCCACGCACTCCACAATCGAATGGGGTAGTAGAAAGAAAGAATAGAACTCTACAAGAAATGAGTCGAACCGTGCTTAATGAACAATCCATACCTCAAAAGTTTTGGTGTAATGCCGTTGATACTTCAACGTATATACTCAATCGAGTCTTGATTAGACCAATCTTTGGAAAAACTCCATTTGAGTTACTTCTAGGCAAAAAGTCTACGTTAAATCACTTTAGAGTCTTTGGTAGTAAATGTTTTATTCTTAACACTAAAGATTACCTTACAAAATTTGATCCTAAATCAACCGAAGGTATCTTTTTAGGTTACTCGCCAAATAGCAAAGCCTACATCATATTAAACAAAGAAACATTGAAGGTAGAAGAGTCATTAAATATAAAATTTGATGAAAGTCCACCCAAACCCTCTCCACCTCTTGTCGATGACGAGATTATAGAAAGTGAAGCTATAGTAATAAAGAAAAAGATAAGTGAAGAAGAAGAACCTCTAAGTGATGAAATAATAAACATTAAAGAGTCCAAAGATCACCCCGTAGATAAAGTCATAGGAAAACTAAACGAACGAACATTAAGGTCTCAAGTTCAAAACCAAAGTAGCTTATTTTGTTTCGTTTCAACCTTAGAACCTAAGAATACACAAGAAGCCATAAAAGATGAAAGTTGGGTAATGGCTATGCAAGAAGAACTAAATCAATTTGTTTCTAATGATGTTTGGACACTTGTCCCTCCACCTAGTAATCAAACCATAATAGGAACCAAATGGGTTTATAAAAACAAATTAGATGCAAACGGAGTAGTGTCTAGGAACAAGGCTAGACTCGTTGCTCAAGGGTATAACCAACAAGAGGGAATAGACTTTGATGAGACCTACGCCCCCGTGGCTAGATTAGATTCTATAAGAATACTTCTTGCGTTTGCTTGTGCTAATGATCTAAAGCTTTATCAAATGGATGTCAAAAGTGCTTTTCTAAATGGTTTCATAAATGAAGAAGTATATGTAGCTCAACCTCCGGGCTTCATTGATTTTGAAAAACCCAAACATGTGTATAAATTAAAGAAAGCCCTTTACGGTCTTAAACAAGCTCCAAAAGCTTGGTATGATAGACTCAAGTCATTTCTAGTTAAACACAACTACACCATGGGGTTAGTTGACAACACACTTTTTACTAAGAAAAGAGAGTCACATATAATCATAGTACAAATATATGTAGATGATATTATATTCGGATCCACTTGTCAAGACATGTGTGATGATTTCTCTAAAATCATGCATGACGAGTTCGAGATTAGTATGATGGGAGAACTTAGTTTCTTTCTTGGTCTACAAATAAAACAAGTAGAAGATGGTATCTTCTTCAATCAATCTAAATACATCAAGGAGATGTTAAAAAGATTCGGTCTAGAAGAGTCAAAACCAATTAGGACTCCAATGTCATCCGACACCAAACTCACAAAAGATGAAGACGGAGAATCCGTAGATAATACTAAATATCGTGGCATGATAGGTAGCCTTCTCTACCTCACGGCAAGTAGGTCGGATATCATGTTTAGTGTTTGCTTATGTGCTAGGTTTCAAGAAGACCCTAAAACATCACACCTAGAAGCCGTAAAAAGGATATTTAGATATATTAAGGGTACAACACAATTAGGATTATGGTATCCTAAGGGCACGGGAGTAGAAACAATTGTATATGCAGATTCGGACCATGCAGGTGATTACGTTGATAGAAAAAGTACAAGTGGGGTATGTACTTTTATGGGATGTTGTTTAACATCATGGTTTTCTAAGAAACAAACGGCACTTGCAATATCAACAACCGAAGTACGTCTCCGCCAGAAAAGCATGCCAACAAGCACTATGGATGAAACAAGCGTTAGTTGACTACGACATCCATCTAAGCGACATAGCCATCCTATGTGACAACAAAGGTGCCATCGACTTAAGCAAGAATCCGGTATTGCATTCTCGCACAAAGCATATAGAGATTCGTCATCACTTCCTAAGAGACAATGTTCAAAAGGGGAACATCTCTATTGAGAAGGTAGCATCCGAAGACAACATAGCCGACGTCCTCACCAAACCGTTGAAGCGGGAACAATTCAACCTACTTCGTCTTGGTCTTGGTATAATGGAACAAACGTCGTAACTTATTTGACTCTACAAGGTATGTAAACACTAGCGTTCTTCTTTCTGAGTCTAGGATTTCTATTTCACGCACAACTCACAAACAATACGGGAATTTTGAAAACCCAAGATGAGTTTTCCAATTATAGCTTTCTTATTTTTTCATATACACATTTTCAAAGAAAACCTACTTTCACAATGTTTTCTAAAATGATGATACCTTCCCGTATCAATTTCACAAAATCAATTTCTCACGTCTAGGACAAATCGCTTTTTCATTATTAATACAAAGTAAAAAACCCGTTTTCATTGCATCTCATGTCTTTTGAATGCTAAAGGGGACACATAACTAATATGTGTTTTCGGGTACATTCATTTAAGCAACAATGAATTAGGAGCATTGATGACACAAAATTACGTACTCATGTACTAAATATGTGTTTTCGGGTTATCTCAATAGGATGGTTTTATACTTCTAGTTTATTTTCTATTTCTTTTTAGGGGTCGAGATAACCGAAACTCCAAATAGTTTGCATATAGGCACACACTAGGCAAAAATGTTTTCAAAAGGAAAATTTTGTGCTGAATCACCGCACCCACGGATCCCAGCTTTCATGCTGGACGGATCCCTCAAGGGAAGGATCCGTGGGATCCGTGAAACAGAAGCTGTTTTCAACTTCTATTTTTTCACTTTGGATGAAAAAATCCACATTTGTTTCATTTTTGGGAGTATGCTCTTTAATGCTTCTGTTCTCATGATCACATGCCTTGAATTCGTACCTAATCATTAGATTTTAATCCACATTTTGGGTCAAGCATTCATTACAATGCTTTGTTTTTCTATATATAGAACTCCCAAAATGCTTGCATACTCTATCTCCTTCTCACAAACACACTTCATCATGTCATCCAAAAACCCTTTAGGAGAATCATTTAGTACAAACAATCATGATATCCAAACCTTTGTACTTCCACCATCCAAAATAGCACAATCAAATGCAAGGATATCCGCACGGATTAGTATCCGATCTTGTTGTTTAGCAAAACCAACCTCAAATGAGTCATCCTCAACAAATAACTCACCACAAGATGCTTCCATTATAGCACCTCCCTCATCACCAACAAGTACACCAACTTCATCACCACCCAAAGTCACTCTTTTGGAACTCCTTAAGACTCCAACAAGATCTAAACAACCTAAACAAAAAGAAATAGTCTTTTCAACACTACCCACATCTCCAAATACTATCTTTCAAGATCTTGAAACATCACCACCATTTGCTCCCATCACATTACAAGAACATCTAGGTTCTTTTCCACCACCATTTACAAACATTCCGGATATTGATCCATATTTTCCTATTTTTCCACCACAACTTCCGCATAACTCAAATCAAAACAACCCGAAAAACTTCCGCACTCATTACCCACATCATTTACATTGTGAACATTGCCAATCCACTAGGGAAATTGCAATAGAAGTTAGGGAAGAAATGCGTTTCATACTCAACCTCATCCTTGATCGCATCAATACCATTACTCATCAAAACCTCCATCCATAACCTTATGCAAGCATGGAAGGAATCACTACTACTATTTTCTACTTTTAGTATTATTTTTCTTTTGAAGTCATTTTCAAGAACAAGTCTTGTTCTTATTTTTACATGCTTGTAAGTGGCATACATACCACTACAATTTGTTGTTTTATTACAAGGCCTTGTTTACATACCTTGGCTCCCAATCTTGATTCACGGCAACCACAAGATTATATAAGCATGTTACTAACCTTTCTTTTTGTAGGATTTTTATTTTTCTTCACTTGACGCCCCAAACAAGGGGGAGCTACCGTCAAGGGGGAGTTAGAAGTTTGTTTATTTCTTCCAAGGGTTAACTTTTTGTTTCGACAAAAAGGGGGAGAAGAAGTAAAACTTAGGGGCTTTCAAAACTTGCATCTATTCTTAAGTTTTACTCATCATAACATTATGTTTTGTCATCAACAAAAAGGGGGAGATTGTTAATACAAATAAACCGTAAAATGTTTATTAATATTTTGCGATCTCTTTGTGTTTTGTTGATAACAAATGTAATGTTATCTTAAGTATAATTATAAGGATACATGTTATTTTTGTAAAGCATTTACATATATCCATTTAAATACAAAAATGTAATAATTAAGCATTTGTTGTAATAGTTTATTAGGATGGGTAAAAACCATAACCCATGGATCATAACCCATTCCCAAGTTGGCTAGATACAATGTATACTTAGATACATTGAATCTAAAGAAAACCCATGGACCAACCCATAACCCATGACCCATAACCAAAAAACTCATGGGCAAAGAGGAGCGTACCTCGGATCCCTAGGATTACACTAGACGGATCCCAAGTGGGAGGGATCCGTGGGATCCGTGGAACAGAGGAGAAATTTGCCTATAAATAGAGAGCCATTTCTTCATTCTAACTCACCCCTCTTCTTACTAAATCTCTCATACACTCTCATTCTCTTCTAACATATAGATCACTTGATCTAGAGAGTTGTTCTTCTTTCTTTCTATTTATGATCCTCATATAGGTCCTTCTCTAAGGCGAGATCACGAGCATTCTACAAGTTATCCAAGCAAGGGGTCCTTGATTGATTTGTCACTCCGCAAGATTTTTATAGCGAAGATCTTGTATTTGATATTTCACATATTTGTTGTGTAATAGTTGTGTTGGTTTGGTCCACCGTGCTACGGACTCGGTATCTAGCTTTGTATCAGAAAAAGTGTAAGCAACGTTGTGAAGGCTTCTCCGCCAAGTGAAGGATTTTGTTGACATAGTGCTTGAACTCTCGAGTAGGTGACTCGGGGAGTGGAGTAGGGCAAGGAATGTGACCTTGTAGCCGAACCACTATAAATCGGTTGTGTCTTTTCTATCCCTTAACTTTATTTATTTTCTTGCATTATCATTAGATCTATACGTTCTCAACATTCATACGATTTCACATAATATCGAATCTAAAGTTTTTGAAATCAACTTAAAATCGGCAAAACTATTCAACCCCCCATTCTAGTTTTCCACACGTTTGATAAGTTCTTGCATGTTTCATGGTCGATCGTGAAAGCAAGAACAAGGGTTTTTTCTGTTTGATTGATATCGGACATAAGTGACAGAAAGTTATCGGACAAGACTTATCCGATATCGGACAGATCGCAGAATTTTCTCGGGTTGTTGCTGTGGTTCTCGGATAGAAGAAAGAAAAAGGTTTTTAGTTTTCTTGGTTCATGTTTGTTCAAGTATTCAAGGGTTGATTGGGTAAACATTCACGACTAGCTTTATCGGGCGTATTCGTGGTTAAGTGTTTGTGTGTGGACTCGTAGAGGTATTCGTTTTGAATACTTGGTTTCCTTGTTCGTTAATTACTTGCGGGTGACTACGAGGGTTAGTTTTCTTGTTCCCTTTTATTACTTATTGTTTATTAATTATGTGTTAACCTAATTGCATAAACTAGATCCATATTTCGCTGCGTACTCGTAGTGTTACTTGGTTAACTAGATTTAAAATCCCAACAGAAACTAGCTCAACATAAACTAACACGGTTCATGGCATAAGGAAATAGCCAACGACGTTTATGTTATAGTTGTATACAAAAAATTACACACAAATTAAATTCACTTCGTTTAGAAATTGGACACGTTTTTAGATTTTCTTGAAAACATGCCAATATCATGTTGTTTAGAAATTTAGAAGTCGTCCTAGCTTTTTTTATGAAATACATGCCAATATCAACTACGTCGATAGCTTTATGGTATAGCTGTATACAAAATATTACCCACAAATTAAGTTCATATCGTTTAGAAATTGGACACGTTTTTAGTTTTTGTGAAAAACATGTGTTTATTTGTCAAATTTAAAGATGGTAATGGTAGTTGGCGACAATGAGTAGCATCGAGGCAGGAATAGCAGAGGCCAATGACAAACTTGTGGCGGTAATAACGATTTTCCATTTGGGATAATGGCGATAACAGGGGGTAAGATGGTAAAATGGGGATGCTACAGAGGACAAGAGTAGTGACCACTAGGATAATGCGTCAGTGATAAACTAATTGTGAACTTTTGATGTTTAACAAACCAATGTGTTCTTGAATAGTAAATATGGTATTTATTGGTTGATAGAGACTTTTATTTATAAAAAGATACTAATGAACACATACGGTATATTTGACAAAAGTAACTATAAGTTGTAAATTGTAAATGTTGTCTATAAATTGTAAAATGATAGTTGGATATGATGGTAGCGACGGCTATGAGCTTTAGATTTTTGTTTTAGGCCGGATCTTCGCAATGTAGTTGTAAGGTTGTAAGGCTTGTCGCAGTGGTGCTTTTGAAATCGGTTGGGCAACGCAATTTATGAGCTTCGACCGATGTCCAGGTCGGTTGTGTCCAATGTGGAGTTCGGTCTCCACATCGGTCGAGCAAGGAAAAAACGGAATATCGAGTGCTTGGACAACCGATCTTATTTACTCCATTTTGTCACTTTCGTTTGTATAAATTCAAAAATAGAACGTTGGTAAACATTAAACAAAAAAAAAAAAAAACTTTTTTTAAAACCAAATCTACCCATCTATAAATACCCACTTCACCTCAAACACAATTCACCACTCAACATTTCTCATCTATATTCAATAAACCATTCTAACGAAATACCCACGAAACACAAATTTTAATATGTCGTCATTCGAGCATTTATTCGGTTCTTCTTCGTCTTCTGACGAGGAAGAAGTTTTTAGTGAGTTTGTGGAGTTTGCGGATTTTGCTTGGAAGGCTTACAAAGCATCACAGCCAAAAACCCGGCGAAGGTACATACGTAGGGATCATGAGGGTGCTCATAATAGTTTAGTGGCGGCATACTTCTTCGAAAACCCGCAGTTCGACGAAAGAACATTCTCTCGGCGGTTCCGTATGAGCCGAGAGCTATTCACAGAAATTGTTCGAGAGATAACCGATCACTCTACTTATTTTCGACAAACTGCTGATGCTAGAGGCGTACCGCACAGTATTAGCCCGTTGGTCAAGTGTACTTGCGCGCCATTCGTCAATTGGGATATGCGGCCGTTCCGATTCTCTAGACGAGACTCGGCAATTCTTTGCATCCACACCCGTGAATGTTTTCGTAAGTTTTGCGAGGTTATCATGGAGTTATATGGTCGTGAGTATTTGCGAAGGCCCACGTATTCGGACCTTGAAAGAATATATGCTCATCACGAGCATAAGCATGGCTTTCCTGGGATGATGGGAAGCATTGATTGTACAAGTTGGGAGTGGGAGAATTGCCCGAATAGTGAGAGAGCTCAACATTGTAGGGGTGATCACGGGCCACATCCATTCATTTTGTTGGAAGCGGTCGCTTCCTAGGATTTATGGATTTGGCATGCGTTCTTTGGTGTCTCCGGAATGAATAACGACGTAAACGTTTTACGTCGTTCACCATGCTTTCAATGATATCAAATCGGGAGAGCACCGGACCTTGGGTTTGAGGCTAACGATGTGGCTTATAAAAGGGGATATTATCTCACTGATGGGATATATCCACAATGGTCCGTTCTTATGAAGTCTATTTCAAATCCTCCGACGGCTGATCGTAAAAGATGTTTGTACAAGAGGAGGCATGAAGCAGCAAGGAAAGATGTGGAACGGGCTTTTGGTGTGTTGAAGAAAAAGTGGAAAATGCTTAAAGTTCCTGCTCGAGGGTTTTTCAGAAATGATATCCAAGATATTATGTATACATGTATCATATTACATAATATGATCATCCGACACAAGCAGCGGGCGATATGTCCTACATGGTTTGAAGATGAGGGACACCAAGATCATGATCCCTTAAGAACGCATGCAGAATCAATGGTGGTTACTCAGGAGCTAATGGACTCAACAACTCATCAAAACTTAAAATCTGATTTGGTCGAACACATTTGGAGAAATCGTCGACATCATGTCGAAGCAGTGAATCAAGTCGATAGTGACGATGACGAAGACGATGAAGAGTTTTTGTAATGTTTTAACGTTATTTGAATTTCGTATTGTAATGTTTTTTTTTTTTTTTTTTTTTAATTCGTAGTGTAATGTTTTTTTTTTTAATTTCGTAATGTAATGTTTTTTTTTTTAATTTGAATGAAATTTAAATTTAATGTTAAAAATGTTAGATATAAGTTTTCACATACACATCAAACCATAACACAAAGTGGCGTATAAATGGAATTCTAGAGAGAGAAAATTAGAGGTTTAGGGAACTTAGTGAGAGAAAGTGAAAGATATTATTATGAGCTCCAACTCTCTACCTTGGGAGGTAGAGAGTATTTATAGTCTTACATAAATCGCCACACAACGGGCTGTGGATCAGGCATACAGTGGGTAAAGACCCGTCCGTCCTCCACGGTGTTACTTAACTAAATACTACTTAACACAAAAGAACTACGACTACGAGCTTTCTAACGATTACATATACTTGAGGTGGCCGACTCTTTAATACATGGAATTTCTAATTCCTAACAATCTCCCCCTAAGGAGGTCACCTCAATCATGTACTAAAATTACATTGAATACAAACAGATATTACATTAAAAATTGATCTTGCATTCATGATGTAGTGCCTTGCTTTGAAGCTCGTAGTCATTGATTCCACTCATTGCATGTTTGGTTAATCCAAGTGGAGGTCTTTTACTGATCCACGTGATAATAATGTTGAGTCAACTTTTGAGATCATCAGCTAATAGAAGATCTCTGATACATCCATTGTGGTGTAGGTATTATGTGATGTTGTGACTTTCGGACCGACATGCTCACATTCTGGATCATGATATCTTCTCATCGGAGTAGCGGAAGCATTCGTTGATTCATGATATTGGCAGCAGCGTAGCAGAAGCATGGAGTTAGAATATCGGAGTCATTGATGCACTAATCATGATTTCTTTTGAGATGAATGTGTTAGGTGAGCATGTGGCTATGGATTGACCGCTTCATTCGATCACTGCAAAGGCGTCGGGTGTACCTGGATAAGACAGTTAGCAATAAAGCGCACGAAAGTGTCTTTGATCACTTTCGATAAATTGAGGTACACGGCCCACGGTTCCCCGTTGATCAGTACAAATCTGCACGTGATCGGTATAATTCGAAGAATTTCCTTGACAGGTTTCGCATGCTCTAGCCGTTCTCAAACTGAACGTCTCAAAGAAGACAACACGGTGTGAGTGAACCAGCGAATTTTCGTCCCTGATTGATGAAAAGAGATTTGAAAAACAATCGTGTATTGCTCAATAGAAATTGTTTTTGCAATATAACGAAGGTTTTAATGAAAATCAGTTATCATTCATAAAACACCTTTTGATTTGAAAAATTAGTACACGGTCGACGTGCTAATGAAAAGAGTTTTAAAGCACAACGACCGGTTTTTCAAAGGTATCCGTCAATCCATAACCTGAACGAGGATTGATTCAAAAGATTGAATCGCCCCATTGTTTCTGTTCAGTTGTCACATGGTTGATCTATATAATAGATCTCACATGCCACCTACCGGGAGCTTGTTAGATGTTGGCTCCAGAAGGCTTTCCATCTTCACAGTGAATATGTAAACACATCACTTTCAGATGTTGGCAATTACCACAAGGATAATGCGTAGGACTCAAGATATAATCTCTCTTTCCACATTGTGTGAAACAGAGAGTCTTCATTGAAAGTGTCCTAATGAGATTTATTGATGATCTCGTGGCTCTAGACTCAATTTGTGCATATTTGGATCCTATAACGGAGACTAGGGAGAGGGTCTCCTCCTTCAATATCAACAATCTCTAAGAGAAAGTCGATAGATAATGTCGGTTCCCCGTGAGAATGAAACAAGTCCTTTTAAGAGGAACTTGAGTGGTTTGGAAAGTTGAAGTGCAGTGTGTCACTGGGTCCATGACGTCTTGTCTTCAATACCGATGTTA
The DNA here is from genome assembly GCA_910596185.1 of Chrysanthemum makinoi. NCBI lineage: Eukaryota > Viridiplantae > Streptophyta > Magnoliopsida > Asterales > Asteraceae > Chrysanthemum > Chrysanthemum makinoi. Next base: position 314,690,593 of record OU343220.1, on the reverse strand, counting down.
CCATCAGTAGCATATGAATTGAACCCGGTTTCTGCCCTAAGGTTGAATAAATGGAGGGCTATTTGTTTTCACCCTTTTCTCATTCAATTCTTTTTAATTCTTCAACCCCTTCAGTTCTTACCGAGACTTCATAGCTAGAACCTTGTTGGGTTTATTCCAGTACTAGCTCAAGTCTCAGTCCGACTCTTCCCATATCTTTTTTTTCTCCTTTTATCATCATACCTAAGAACTCTACACTAACTAGTGGATAGTCCTTGGGTAGATCCCTCCGGTTCTGGCGGATCATGGGAACACATACCTAACCTTATCGTCCTTATATCACCATACATAATGTAAAGTTGGTCGGTCTTTTTGGTATTGTTCATCTGCCATAGGAACCAATTGAAAACCATTTGAAAATCAATCCAGATACTTATGATATTTTATCAAAGCATTATGTACCTGAATTGTTTTTGATATTTTTAGAAGAAGAACTCCCCCTCAACATGTGAATCAAGTATTTGAAATAGTTTTCCACACGGAGGCAAGAGAAAGAATTAACTTCTTTGATTACCATTTTCAAAAAAAATATCAACATCACTTCCCTAATCGAATCAAGTAGATAAAGCATTTTGGGGAAGGATAAGGTTTTCATGATTTTGCTCCCCCTCAATATGTGCCTCGAGATTAGAAAAGAGTTTTTCACATACTAGAGGGAACCTGCACCTTGAGATAAGTTATCACGTTTCAAATCATAGGTTTAAGATAGATGCTCCCCCTCAACATGTGCATGGAAAAATTGAAATCGTTTGTCACATGTGGGAAGGATAGCATGTACGTCCTCATAAAACCATTTACCGAATAATCAGTTTAAATCCAATTTAAATCACACATTCTCCCCCGATCACAATTATCAAATCATTTGAGATTTGTGATCTCTTATAGATTTAAATTGATTTTGAAAGCTTTTAAGGAGAATTGTGACTTGATTATGAAAGCGTTTTAATTGATAATGATCGGATTTTAAGACTTTAAACTCCATTGATAAAACATGCCTGAATATCTTTTGAAAACAATTGAATGCCAAATAACTTTTAATTTAATTGAAATCATTCTCCCCCTCAATCAATGACATAGGTTGTTGGTTGAGAGATTGATATTTTGACAAATAAGTCCAGTCCAGATGATTATCAAAAATAGAGACTGAGTTATTTTTCAAAGCGGTTAGTTTTCAGCAGATAAATGATTATAGAATCAGAGCATGGAATTTTGAAAACATGATAAAGTATGGCTCTGTTTTTTCTTTGAAAAAGCGGGTTACTGCCTGAAATGACAATAAACCATAGTTTCTCCTTCTCCCAAAAAATAATTTTTTTGATTTTTTGATTTTTTTTTTTTTTTTGGAATTCGAACAACATCTAAAGTCCCGTGTCATTCTTTGAATGACAGCGCAAAGACCGTAGATATTATCGAACCGAGAAAACGCATGACAAAATGACAATATTTTTGAAGATTTTTCGAATTTTTCAGATTTTTATGGATTTTGAAATTTTTATAATTTTCTATTTGATTTTTTGAGAGTTTTATAGTTTTGTATTTTGTTTTTCGAATAAGTATTTACAAGAGATAGATGAAGGAAACCTTTTACTCCTCGTCTTCCTCCTGAAGACGTTTGAGTGTTTCTGGTTGAAGGCTTTTCAAGCCAAGTCGTGGAAGAATAAACTCAAACGTTCTCTTGGAAGAGCTTTGGTGAAGATGTCACTAACCGATATTCAGACCTCACAAAATAGAGTTCCACCACACCCTTTTCTACTTGTTCCCTGATGAAATGATGTCGAATGTCGATATGCTTTGCTCTTGAGTGTTGAACATTGTTGCATGAGAGAGCAATAGCACTTTTATTATCACAGATGAGAGGATTTTGTTGAATAAAAAGCCATAGTCAGATAATTGAGATCTCATCCATAAGATTTGAGCACAACAGGATGACATGGCTATGTATTCAACCTCTGTAGAGGAAATAGAAGTACTCATTTGCTTCTTTGAAGACCAGCTCACAAGCTTATCACCCAAAAACTGAGCACCTCCAGATGTACTTCGACGAGTATCTTGACAACCTGCATGATTAGCATCTGCATAGGCCGTTAGTGACATACCGGTGTCCTTCGGGTACCAAAGACCCATATTGATGGTTCCTTGGAGATACCTGATGAGTGTCTAAATACTCATCTTTTTTGTACTATCTAGACTGTAAAAACATCTGAAAACACTCAGAAATGCATCAAAATGATAAAAATATCACAAATAAGTGTTTTATGTGTTTTAAATGCAAAAATACCAAAATCAGATGAAAAACGTATAAAGTTTGCATAATTGGCAGTTTTAGTCCCCCAAGTTTCAAAAAGTTGTCAAATCTAGTCCCTGGTAATTCAAAAACTTGTAAAATGTCATTTAAGGTCCATGGGATTCAAAAGTTGTCAAAATAAACCCTTCAAAGTTTAAAAATCACAAATTGACAACTTTAGTCCTTTAACTTTGAAAATTGTCAAAATAGTCCTTGGTTAATTTAAAAGTGAAAATTATCAAATATTAACCTTGTACTATTCATAAATGACAAAATTGGTCCTTATGATAAACTTTTGGAAAATTACATCTTTGGTCCCTTAAGTTTCAAAAATGACATAAAAGGTCCCTGGACTTATAAAAATGGAATTTTATGCAACAATTGTCCTTGTACTAACCAATAATTGCAGGTTTAACCCTTGTGATAACTTTGGGAAAGTTACAATCTCAGTCCTTCAACTTTCAGAAAATTGCATGATTAGTCCTTGTGATTTACTAGCTAAAACCAAATGGACCCTTGATTATTATTATCCCAAACCAAATCCAATCCTTAGCCCAGCTGGTCCAACACCCCTAGCCCAAACCCACTAACCCGTTATTAACTTGGTCAAACCAAGTCAAACCCGCGCCCAAACTAGATGTACTGTACATCTCCCTCACCCAACACTGAAACCCAAAACCACCAGTGGTTTCCACCTCACCCCCACCTTTACAGCTGCCCTACTTATCTCACCCACTCCCTTCCAAATCTCCTCCCTATCCCACTCCACCATTTAATGTCATTCCCACCATTTTCAACTAAAACCACCACTGTAGCACCTATCCCTCTGTTTTTCTTCCATAACACCCCAACTTGGCCATAAAAATATCTCAAATGTTCCCTACAACTCTCCACAACACTCCATAATGCTTTAATTGTTCTCAAACCGCCTCTAATCCACGTGTAGCATTTTGGCGCCAAAACTGATTTAAACGGACAAGATGAGTTTGACTCAATCAATGGCTGTGAAACAATGTGGGAAAGTATCTGGAAGCTAGTGGGATGCAAAAGAGTGATAAATAGAGAAGAAAGGAGAAGAAGAGAATGATCATAATTTTAACTTTAGTTTATGATCAAAGTAGCCTAAATTAATCTAGTTGTATCATTAGTGTAATCTTCAATTCTGTTTTAGAAGTGTTTATTAGCTTTGCTAAGTGTAATAAACAACTTTGTATTTTCATATCAATCTATCTTTCAAGTTTTCAGAATTTCACTTCGTACCATTTTCATTACTTGTCATTTAAATTCTGTTGATACTTGTTGATTAGAGGATCTTAACAAACACTACTTAGCTCTTTGTAAGCTATTGCAAGCTTGTAGAAACTCTCAACCAGCAATAATCAATAAAAAAGGAAAACACCAAAAAGAAATCAATAATTAAGGTATTAATATAAAAGTTACTGTAAAGAAGCAAAGGAGCAAGTGCTATCTTGGATTGCCTTGGTTTAGAGCTCTATGGAGAGCATTTAGGAGTGTTACTTAGTCCTTGGTTCTGTGTGTTCATCTCATTCCCAAGATTGTAAGCATTTTCATTATTCTTAGCATCTTCTGTATTTGTTCTTAATTTAGTATAAAACCTCTTGATTCATACTTAGTTGGTATTGGTTAGTGATAATCTAGTGTTAAATTAGTAGGTTGTTAATTAAAAATCTTAGTTGATAATAATTTTAGTTAGACAGTCAAATTAGTGTAAGTAGTAATTAATAGGTTATAATTGTTATTATCTGTGTAATTGTGTCCATTTGATCTTAGTTCATCATAGTCAAGTGTTAGAATTCAGTTTCATGCTCTAAATCTGTATTGAGTAACACTAATCTAGAAAACAGTCCTGTCTAGGGGTGTTTGGATCAAGCTGCCATACTAGTTTATGCATGTTATTGTGCTTTATTCTTGTTTCTGCATGTTAGTTTAGATCACCATAGTCCATATCTGTCATAATATTTATGTCTCATTAGAGTAAAAGTCAAAATAGGACTCAATCTAGTCTAATCTGTTAACTGTTAGTGTAATAAGTCTCATATTCCACATATTAGCTTAGAATCTGATAACCTAGCTTAATTTCATCTTAGTATAGCTTAATACAACATAATCAATCAGTAAATTAGGATCAAAGCTCACTTAAGTCAACATATTGGTTTATATAAAAAAGTCAATTTGCAGCTTACCCGTTTTTGAATAAAATTTAGAATTTTATTGTGTATTCAATATTTAGATTTAGCTTAAATCCTTTTGGGATACTAAAATATTGTTGCTTAACTAAATTATAAAAATACTAGCTTGTATCTTATTAGCTTATAAACTGCTTATCTACTTGTTTCTTTTGAGACCCCTTCCTGAAAGATGCCCTGTGCACCCCTGCACCACCACAACAGTGGGCATCACCATCACTTTGGTGGGTCCCACAGGCCACACCAGTGGACCCCACTGGTGGTTCTTGGTTCCATATCACTCACCACCCAGCTGACTATCCATTTCAGTCAATCTTTTGAGCTTAAGCTCTGTGGACCCCACTCTTAGATCAGCCTTAATTCTGTCCCATTTTCTGAAATAAGCTAGTTTTTGATTTGCTTAATCTCTGGCTTAAACTGCTTTTCAGAAGCTTAGGATGGTTGGAATAGGTTAGTATTTAGTTATTATAGCATAACCTAGCTTATGTGTTAATTTGGTGTCCATTTGTAGAATGTAGCTTATTTTGAATTGCTTATTAATAAGCAGTTACACAGCAGTTGCTTTTTCCTCCACATAAGCATATGTTTTTATATTTTTTATGAACTTAGAATAATATTTTAGCATTTTCCTGAATTTTTCAGATTTTTCTATCACTGTTTAGTATTTTTCTTTATTTTAACTAGTTTTTAAGTCTTTTTAAATAGCTTTTAATACAAATAAATCAGAAAAAGCTTAAAAAAATATGTTTTCAATTTTCATAGATTAAGATAAATATAAAAGTCATAAAAAGTATTTTTCCATAATTTTCTTGGTTTAAATAGTATTTTCTAGCATTTTAATTAGTTTTAAATAGTATTAAATTAATAATAAATACATAAAAAGTCAAAAAAATATATTTTAAATTTTAAAATAATTTTTATCATATTTTAGATTTTTCTAACTTATAATTTCATTTTTCTAGGTTAATTTTGTATTTTCTTATATTTTAGTGCATTTTAAATACTTAATAAATAGTTTTTAATTAATAATAATTAAATAAATAGTTATAAAAATAATTTTCTTTTTCTAATAATTTTCTTTTATTATTAGGATTGTAAAAATGTCATTTTTATATTTGTAGGCCTTTTATTTCTTAAAACTCACGTTTTATTTTGTACGTTTACGTAATTTTATTTAAACGTACGTTTTAGGTTTTAAACGTTCATCATTTTAAAAATAGTTATAGCGTTTATTTAATATATTTTATCTTCTATTTCTTTTAATTTGCATTTAAGTCGCTGTAATTTATTAATCTTTTCTTTAGGTATAAATATTTCAAAATCATTTCTGATCACTATCCTTAGTGATCATTCTATCATCTGATCAAGTGTTTATACACCAATTCATCCTCCGTGGGACTTAACGACCCGGGAATTCATTATATTCTCCAGGACTTCATTGTATTGGTTTTTGAGCAGTTTTAAGTCTATTACGGTTAGCCATTCACAAGTGGCTAGCTTGTGTGATTAGACTTGACTAGTTTAGCACCGATCAAATTTTGGCGCCGCTGCCGGGGAGGCTGTAAGCGTGTTTTAAGCATTTCCAGATCCATTCTTGCACATATACCACCTTTTTGTAAACAATTTTTAAAAAATCAAAAAGTTCATTAACACTTTTCCTGAAGTGTTAACAACGCCAAAAATATTTTCATTCTTTGTTTTTATCATCATGTTTTTCAAAAATACCAAAAATATTCCTCTTTACCCTCTTACCCTTTTGATTCTTCATTTCTTACCCTCTAGAACCATTTGATTCTTTCTATGTCTTATCCTCACCCTCTTGGTTGTCAATGGTGTGGTGGTCCTTATAATGGTGGCAATTGCCCCAGTTGTAGCATGGTGGAATCAGGAAACGGGTCTGTCTATAACCAGGATCCCTATTCCTACCATAACACAACTGATTTATTCCATCAGCTACCACACTGTGAGACTCAGCAGTTTTTCTGTTGTGAGTACTGTGGTGGTTCACACTCCAGTTCTGATTGTCAATCGGAAAACACGCTTGTCTATGAGCGGGTTCCGATAACAATTATGACTACAACACATATGACTCACAGCCACATCAGTTTTACTGTTGTGAGAATTGTGGAGGTCCTCACTCTAGCTCGGATTGTCAAACAGGGAATCCATTTCCTTGTAACAATTACGACTCTTCGTATCAAGACCAACCTCCACAATACCAAATGATTCAAGCAACTCCTCATGAAACTACGACGGACCTTCTACTGAAGAGTCTTGAGTTATTAAAAGAACTTAAGGAGGAGTCAGCTATGTCACATGAGAAATCCATGGAAGAATTGTTAGCGGAGGAATGGGCTGCTAAATTAGATTCCCAGATTGCCATTGAAAACACTGTTAGGGAATCAATTAAACTACAAAAGGCATTCAAATCTAGCTCTCAATTCCATTTCATTCCTGATGACGATGATGATGAAGATGCCCTTGATATTCTACAATTTTATTCATCAAGTTCATCAGTTGAGATTCCATCCGTGGAAATGCAGGGAGAAAAGAATATGACTGAATCACTAGCAGTAGAAATAATGGAACTTGTAGAATCCATAACTGCTAGTCCTTCTCAACTCCCTCAGTCTGCTGTTATCACACCCGAGGTTCACACTCACTCTCTGAACATGGGGGATGAGCTTCTTGACACTGTTCCTGAAAAGGAATCGGACGAATTCATAAAGTCTAGTGTTGAGAACCTTGTCCCAATCCCGAGAGAGTCTCAGGGAATTCTTGATCATGTGTGTGATATCCCTCCTCCTCTTGTCTTCCATAATGATCATATTGAGATGTTCTCTGATTCTGATGAGGACTATTCTTTATCTTGTGGAGACATAAGTTATGTGGGGGAATTACCTTCTGAGCTTGTCAACTTAGGAGAAGAGAATGATGAAGAAATAATCCAAGACGAAGCTCTTCGTCTTACATTATTCAATGTTAATCTTCTCATTTCTAGAATCGAGGCTTTTAATGAAAAGCCTACTTCATATCCTATCCCCTTTGAGGATAGTGAACTTTTGTTCAATGATTCTATTCCGGAATTGCAAACGTTCCATTTTGATCATATGGGAGAGAAGATTAGTGGTATTACCACTTCTCATTCTCATAATTCTCTCCCCGATTATGAATCATTCACTTTTGAGGAGTTCCCTAGTGAACTCACTCAAATCAATCCTGAATATGAATCATTCTCCTTTGAGGAGTTCTCCTGTGAACTCACTCATATCATATCTCTACCGGACTATGATAAATTCTACTTTGATCTAGACACACCTATAATATGTCTTAATCAAGCGAGCTTAACTGAGGAGATTCATGAAACTATGAATTCTCCTATTGAGGATGAAGAGTTAGTCATGATTTTTATCATGATTTTCTTTCTTTTCTTCATATATCCCGTGACTTCTCCTGTTCTTCACTCCTTCGGGAATGAAGACATTATCTTTGACCCCGGCATTTTCATTTATCATTTTTGAGCCGGTTCTATGTATATCTCATCGGTGTGGAACTTTCACGTACTTCAATGTTTATCCAAACATCTTGAATGAAAGTCCGATGGAGATTGTTTCTTCCACCTTACTTCCCCATGAACAAATTAATTCGGGGTCGAGTC